>JAGIQG010000022.1:47016056-47616056 GCA_024679065.1 Sphyrna mokarran | reverse complement strand
ATGACCCCTTCTGGCTCTCCTAATTTCCTTTTTAAGCTCTCTTCTATAAGCCTTATACTTCTCTAGATCCCCAACATCTCCTAGCTCTTTGAACCTTTTATACACCTTTCTTTTCTTCCTGACTAGGTTCACCACAGCCTTCGTGCACCACGGTTCCCTCGACCTACCAAAACCTCCTTGTCTCACTGGAACGTTGTCGTGCAAAGCTCCAGACAAGCATTCCTTGAATATCTGCCACCTTCCTTCTGGGCTTTTCCCCAAGAACACCTCCTTCCAGTTTATTCGCCCCAACATCTGCCTGATGTCTTCATATTTCCCCTTATTCCAGACAAACACCTTCCTAGCCTGCCTGATCCTATCCTTTTCCAATGCAAGGGTGAAGGAGATAGAATTATGATCTCCATCCCCAAGATGCTCTCCTACCGAGAGATCCATCACCTGTCCTGGTTCATTAGCTAGTACCAGGTCCAGTACAGCCTCTCCTCTCGTAGGCTTGTCCACGTGCTGTGTCAGGAAACCCTCCTGAACACACCTAACAAACTCCTCCCCATCCAAACCCTTTACCCTTGGGATATTCCAGTCGATGTTTGGGAAATTGAAGTCTCCCATCACAACAACTCTGTTATTTCTACATCTCTCCGGTATCTGTTTCCCTATCTGCACCTCAACTTCCCTGTCACTATTGGGCGGCCTATAGAATACACCCAGCAACGTCACCGACCCTTTGCTATTTCTAACTTCCACCCACAGAGACTCCGTAGACATTCCCTCCTCGGTATCCACCTTCTCTGCAGCCATGACACTGTCCCTGATCAACAGTGCCACTCCCTCCCTGTCCTTCCTGAAGGATCTGAATCCCGGGACCTGTAGTGCCCAGTCCTGTCCCTGAGACATCCAAGTCTCTGTAATGGCCACCACATCACAATCCCAAGCAGCAATCCACGCCCTAAGCTCATCCACCTTATTTACTACACTCCTTGCTCTATCTTGCTTCTGTCTGATCTGTCTGGTACTAGAATGAAACTACACTGCTTTTACTACTTAATGTGCTGTCTCTAACTTCTGTGCTGTCCTCAAACTTCTTTTCTCTCTCTCTATTTGGTTTGGATCCCACTTCCCTGCCAGACCCTCCCAGGTAGTTTAAATCCTCCCGAGTGGCTCCAGCAAATCTTCCCACCAGGATGTTAGTCCCCCTCCAGTTCAGATATAACCCATCCCTGTTGAACAGGTCAGCCCTTCCCCGGAAAAGATCCCAATGATCCCTGCACCAACTCTCAAGCCAGGCATTCATCTGCCTAATCCTCCTCTTCACATTCTCACTTGCACATGGCAACAGTCGTGGTCTTGAAATTACTACCTTCAAGATCCTGCACTTGAGCCTTCTGCCTAATTCATTCCTTTTCCTACCTATGTCTTTGATACCAATATATACAACTGCTCACTCTGCCCCTTAAGAATGCCCTGCAATCGCTCAGAGACGTCCTTGATCCTGGCACCAAGGAGGCAACACACCATCCTGGAGTCTCGATTGCGGCCACAGAAACGCCTGTCTTTGCCTCTAACTAGACAGTCTCCTATTACTACTGCTCTTTGCCCGACCTTGTCCCACAGCAGAACCAGCTGTGGTATCACAGGCCTCTGTTGTTAGTATCTCCCCCTGACAGACTATCCTACTCAACAGCATCCAAAACGATATACCAGTGTGAAAGGGGAATAGACACAGGAATCTCCTGTATGACCTGCCTGCCTCTCCGGGCAGTCACCCATCTACCTGTCTGAATCTGTAGTGTGCCGACCTCCCTGTAACTAGTGTCTATCACGCTCTCTGCCTCCTGTATGCTCCACAGTGCATCCACCTGCTGGTCCAACTGAACAATATGGTCTGTGAGGAATTGTAACAGGACACACTCGTTTGCAGACAAAGTTGTCAGAGAGACTAGATTGCTTCCTAATTTCCCACATTTGACAGGATCAGCACACAACTGCCCTAACTACCATACTCTCCTTATATAGCTAAAAGGATAAAAGAATCTCAATTCACTTCTCTCTTGCTTGTTTGTCCTGTGAATGGACAGTGTGCAGTCACTCTGTGAATGGACAACATACGGTCACCATGTAAAGAGACAGCGTGTGGGTACACTGAGAATGGGCAGTGTGTACTTATAGTGTGAATGGGCAGTATGTGGTTACATTGTGAACGAGTGATGTGGGTTTACACTGTGAATGCTCAATGTGCAGCTACATTGTGAATGTACAGTATGCGGCTGTACTGTAAATGCGGTTACACTGTGGATGAGCAGTGTGCGATTACACTGTTAGCGGACTGGCTGCGATTACATGGTGAACAGATAGTGTGCGGTTGCACTGTGAATGAGTAGTGTGCAATTACACTGTTAGCGGACTGGCTTGGTTGCATGACGAATGGAAATGGATGTGTAAGTTGATGTGTGCTTTCATAATGAGAATGGACAGTGAGCGGTTACACTGTGTGCAGTGTGCAATTACACAGTGGGCAGTGTGCAGTTACACTGTGAATGGGCAATGTGCAGTTAGACTGTGAATGGACAATGTGAGATTATATTGTTGATAGATAATGTGTGGTTACGCTGTGAATGTGCAATGTGTGATTGTACTGTTAGTGGACTGGCTGTGGTTACACAATGAATGGACAGTGTGCTATCTGAATGTGAATGGGCAGTGTGCAGTTACACTGTGAATGAGCAGTGCGTGATTACACTGAGAATAGACAGTGTGTGGCTACACTGTGAATGAATATTGTGAAATTGCACGGCGACTAGGCAGTGTGCGGTTAGGCTGTCAGTGGACAGTGTGTGGTTAGACTGTCAGTGGACAGTGTGTGGTTAGACTGTCAGTGGGCAGTGTGTGGTTAGACTGTCAGTGGACAGTGTGTGGTTAGACTGTCAGTGGGCAGTGTGTGGTTAGACTTTCAGTGGACAGTGTGCGGTTAGGCTGTCAGTGGACAGTGTGCAGTTAGACTGTCAGTGGACAGTGTGCAGTTAGACTGTCAGTGGACAGTGTGTGGTTAGACTGTCAGTGGGCAGTGTGTGGTTAGACTGTCAGTGGGCAGTGTGTGGTTAGACTGTCAGTAGACAGTGTGCAGTTAGACTGTCAGTAGACAGTGTGCAGTTAGACTGTCAGGGGACAGTGTGCAGTTAGACTGTCAGTGGACAGTGTGTGGTTAGACTGTCAGTGGGCAGTGTGTGGTTAGACTGTAAGTGGGCAGTGTGTGGTTAGACTGTCAGTGGACAGTGTGCGGTTAGACTGTCAGTGGACAGTGTGCAGTTAGACTGTCAGTGGACAGTGTGCAGTTAGACTGTCAGTGGACAGTGTGCGGTTAGACTGTCAGTGGACAGTGTGCAGTTAGACTGTCAGTGGACAGTGTGCAGTTAGACTGTCAGTGGACAGTGTGCAGTTAGACTGTCAGTGGACAGTATGCAGTTAGACTGTCAGTGGACAGTGTGCAGTTAGACTGTCAGTGGACAGTGTGCAGTTAGACTGTCAGTGGACAGTATGCAGTTAGACTGTCAGTGGACAGTGTGCAGTTAGACTGTCAGTGGGCAGTGTGTGGTTAGATTGTGAATTGACAACGCACAGCTACACTGTGAATGGACAATGTGACTTCATACTCTGAATGGATAGTGCACAGTTACACTGCGAATTGACAGTGTTCAGTTACAATGCGAATGCCCATGATCCCGAATTCCTCATCACAGTTCCCTGATCTCCACTTTCTCATCACATTATTCCTGATCCCTAATTCCTTATCACACTGTCCCTAGTCCGCCATTTCTCATCACACTATTCCCACACCTTGATTTCTAATTCCCCATCACACTTTCCCCACTCCCTAATTGCCCATCTGATCCCGAATTCTTCATCACACTACTCCTGATCCAAATTTTCTATCACACTGTCCCTGAGCTCTAATTCTGCATCATAATATTCCTGATCACTTATCCCTCATCACACTTTCCCTGATCCCATATTCCTCATCACGCTATCTCTGATCCTTAATTCCTCACTGCACTGTTCCTGATCCTGAATTCCTTATCACACTTTCCCTATTACCTAAGTCCCCATCACGCTACAACTGATCCCGAATTCTTCATCACACTATCCCTGTTCCTGAATTCTTCATCACACTGTCCTGATCCCTAATTCCGTCTCACACTGTCACTCATCCCTAATTCCTCATCATAATATCACTAATCCCTCAGATCTTACCACATTATTCCCGATCCCTAATTCCTCAACACATTCTCTCTGATCCCTAATTCCTCCACAGACTGTCCTTGATCCCTAATTTCCCATCACATTATCCTTGATCCTGATTTCCCTATCACACTATCCCTGATCCCTAATTTCTCCTCACACTGTTCCTCATCCCTAATTCCTTATCACAATATCGTTGATCCCTCAAACCTCATCACACTATCCCTGATCCCTGATTCCTCATCACACTATTCCTGATCCCTAATTCCTCATCACACATTCCTAATCCCTATTTCTTCATCACAATTTCCCTAATCCCTAATTGCTCATCACAATATCTTTGATCCCTAATTCACCATCATACTATCCCTGATTCTGAATTCCTCATCATATTATTCCTGATACTGATTTCCCCATCACACTATCTCTGATCCCTAATTCCTCCTCACACTGTTCCTCATCCCTAATTCCTCATCACAGTTACACTGATCCCTCAAACCTCATCACAGGATCCCTGATCCCTGACTCCTCATCACATTATCCTTGATTCCCTAATTTCTCCTCAGACTGTCCCTGACTGCTAATTCTCCAGGACACTAGCCCTGATCCTGATTTCCTCGTCACACTATTCCTGATCCCTAAATCCCCATCACACATTCCTAATCCCTATTTCCTCATCACAATTTCCCTGATTGCTAATTACTTATCACAATAGCTTTGATCCCTAATTCATCATCATACTATCCCAGATCCTGAATTCCTCCTCACACTATTCCTCATTCCTAATTCCTCCTCATCACTGATCCCTCAAACCTCATCACGTGATTCCAGATCCCTAATTCCTTATCACACTATTCCTGATTCCTGGCCTTTTGGCTAAGATCAAGTGTAGTATCGACCTGCTGTGCTTGGTTGAAGTCATTAGGGTACATTTCAGCTTCATTTGAAGCAATTTTCTAAAGTGCCATCTCGACCTTTTGGCTAAGATGCAAATAAGATCAAGCCTTGGAGGAGGAGTTATGCCTGCTCCAATCAGCTTGGACTATGTAGATCAAGCTCAAGATAGGAGGTGAGAGCCCTGTCTTGTCAGCTTGGATTGGGAATGTCTCAACTTAGAACATAGAACATAGAACAATACAGCACAGAACAGGCCCTTCGGCCTTCGATGTTGTGCCGACCAAAATAAAAAGCAATGCCCCTCCTAACTAAACCATTCCCGTCTCATCCATATACTTATCAACTAACCTCTTAAACGCCACCAAACTTGGCGCATCTACAACAGCTGCAGGCAGGGCATTCCACTCCCAATCACTCTTTGAGTAAAGAACCTACCTCTGATATCCGTCCTATAACTCATACCCCTTAATTTAAAGTTGTGTCCCCTCGTGCTAGCAAGTTGTGTCCCCTCGTGCTAGCACTTGTTGGGACTCTGAATTGGACTTGGATTGAATTGGAATAAAAACAAAAAAAAAGTTCCCCATCACTCTACTCCTGATCCCTAATTCACCATCATACTCTCCCTGATCCTGAACTCCTCATTACATTATTCCTGATTCCAAATTCCCAATCACACTGTCCCTGAGCTCTAATTCCTCATCACACTATTCCAGATCCCTAATTCCTCATCATATTATCCTTGATCCCTAATTTGTCCTCGGATTGTCTGCTAATTCCCCAGTACACTATCGCTAATCTCTAATTCCTCATTGCGCTGTTTCTGACACCTAATTCTTCCTCACACTGTCTCTGATCCTGAATTCCACATCACACTGTCCCTGAGTTCTATTCACTCATCACGCTATTCCCACACCTTAATTCCTAATACTCCATCACACTTTCACTGATCCCAAATTCCTCATCACAGTATTTCTGATCCCTAATTCCTCATTACATCATCCCAAATCCCTCATTTCCCATCACACTAGTCCAACATATTGATCCCTAATCCCTCACCATGCTATTCCCACACTTTGATCCCTAATACTCCATCATACTGTCCCTGATCACTGATTCCTCATCAGATTTTCCCTGATCCCTATTTCCTCATCACATTGTCCCTGGCCCCCAATTTCTCATCACACTATTCCCAGATCTTGATCCCTAATTCCTCATCATGCTGTCCCTGATCCCTAATTCTGCATTTCACTATTCCCACATATTGATCCTTAATTCCCCATCAAACTGTCGCTGATCCTGGATTCCTTATCACACTTTCCCTGATCCCTAATTCCTCATCATAGTATCCCTGATCCCTAATTCCCAATCACACTGTCCCTGATCCCTAATTTCTCATCACACTTTATCTGATTCCTAATTCCTCATCACACTATCCCTAATCCTGAATTTCTCAACAGTGTATTCCCACACTCTGATCTCTAATTCCTTATCACACTGTTTGTGATCATATTATCTGTGATCCCCAATTCTCCCGCTATTTCGCACCTGGCAAAAGTGTTTTATATGGAATTCGGACAGAATGAAGGCAGAAATGCTGCTGCTTTCTTAGAGTGACCACACTTTTGGGGCTGAGGTTTCGGTAAAGTACTGAATTGAAGTTATTTTCTGGATTTCAGAAGACTTAACTGAAGTTACAGTGGGGTCACAAGTTCAAGATAAGTGGGGCAAGGTTCAATATAGATATACAGGGGCAGTATTTTACAGAGAGAGCGGTGGGGGCCTGGAACACACTACCAAGCAAGGTGGTTGAGGCAGACACGTTGGGATCATTTCAGACTTATCTACATAGCCACAGGAACAGACTGGGAATAGAGGAATACAAATGGATGGTCTAGTTAGGAACATATGATCCATTCAGGCTTGAAGGGCTGAAGGGCCTGTTCTGGTGCTGTACTGTTCTTTGGACACACAATAAGTAATGATGGCAGATGTTACAGAGATCAGAGGAGAGAATGCAGTGAAAATTTGTATCTGAGCATTGACTGGAGCTGGCCCCATGCAGGACACTGTACCCCAAATCTAATATTCTGTCCAAGGCAAGGACCCTGAGTGGAAGCTGCCGATTAACACATCAAGGTTCATTCAGGAGAGGACAATGCTGCTGAATGTTTGTTCCAATGACCAAGAGGAGGGAATAAGGAACATGGAAATCAAAACTCACTCACTCCTGCTTACTGCAGGGAGTGATTCAGAGCAGAATTCCTGAGTGCATGAGGATGCAGTGATATTGTCACTGGGCTGGTTATTCAGGGACCCAGGATAATGTCTGTGAACCGTGGTTCAAACCCCAGCATGGCCAAATGTGACATCTGAAAAATCTGGCATTAAAAGTTTATGACGACTGTGAAAGTATTGACAACTCAGCTGCTTCACTCAATCTGTGGCTGGTCTGATATATGCTGTTGGGTAATAAATGGGAGCCCAGTCTAGCCGGCATTCCAGGAGAGAACTGAAGAAATAGAGGAGAGACATTTCCAATCGGCCTTATGGCAAGTTCAAGAACTCGCCAACAATTCAAGGGAAAACTCAGGAATTCTACATGTTTATAGGAAAGTTCTGCATCGAATGTGACCGAATAGTCCACAGTGCAGAATGCTCAAAAACACCAAATAGATTGCAACCCAAAGCAGTCTTGGGGAAATTGAAAAGCTCCTGACAAGGTTGCACTTATCCGTTAGCTGTTCCATATCAGCGCTGTGATGATTCAAGACATTCAGTTGAGGAATACATATTAAATACAGAACGAGTAACAACGCCCGGTGCGCATTGACATTGTTACTCTGTATTAAATAAAAATGAAGTAAAAAGCCCTTAACTGGAGCGCAGACTAGCCGCCGTCAGCAGCTGCCAAGGACCACAAAGCAGCTTCAAGAAAACAAGAGCAATGACATTTATTTTTCGTTCACAGGATGTGGGTGTCTCTGCCCCATCCCCAATTGTCTTTGAGAAGGTGGTGAGCTGCCTTCTTGAACCTCTGCACAGTGATGAAGGCTGGGGTTAGTGAGGAGTTCCAGAATCGTGTCCTCTGTGTCGTATTGGGTGACTCGGACTTGTAAGCGGACAGTTACTTTTAAAGAAGGTTTAATCAAAGGCTTCGGCAAATCTGAGTCACAAAGCTCAAGAAGTTTCCAAAACAAATCCAACTGAGCAAGGGTAGCTGGAAGGTTTGGTAAGGTCGAGGCAGAGTGGTGACGACATTATTATTGTGCCCAATTTGTCAGGCGGCTTGAGTGAGAGAGCAATTCACCCAGTCCCACCCTACTACTTCTTCCCCAGATCCCTGCATTTTCCTTCAGATAATTCACCAATTCCCGTTGGCTAATTGCATTATTCGTAATGCACATGGATGAAA
This sequence comes from Sphyrna mokarran, assembly GCA_024679065.1. NCBI lineage: Eukaryota > Metazoa > Chordata > Chondrichthyes > Carcharhiniformes > Carcharhinidae > Sphyrna > Sphyrna mokarran. The sequence continues at coordinate 47,607,514 of JAGIQG010000022.1, read as the reverse complement.
TGCAGCAACATTGGAAAACGGGCACACACAAATCTCTCAAACCTCCGAGCCGTGAAAATCAAAAGGATGCTGAGTTCCCCTGGGTTACGGCAGCAGTAATCGGTGGAAGGGTAGGAAATGTGGAGACAATCTCCCCTCCTTTAAGAATGCAGAACTTTGGACCTGCAGCTAAATGCTGCCTCGATAAAAATGGTCAAATTGGAGAAAGGAAAGAGCTAAAGAAACGTTGGATGGATGGTCCAAGAATGCCAACCAGCCTGACAAGAACAACATTGTTGTGTACTTGACTGTCACTTCAGACATGAGAATAATCTCTAAAGATTTAATGGATATCTGATTGGTAGACAGGCAAATAAACTCGAATATATTTCAGTAGTAAGGGGCTTTTAGGCTTTGACGTGTTACATCGTAGATTAAACAGCATTAAAACGTTTCACCGTGAAAAATTAACATGACAATATTAAACATCTTGTTGAGAATTTTGAATTTGGTTGGAATGTTACGCGTTGTCACATTGTTAACAAAGCACGAAACTCGGTGGTAATTGGGAAAGTTTTTTCTTTTGAAATTAGACTTTGTAATCACCGCAATGAGTTTGTGGCAGTGGGAGGAATTTGGGCTTCAACTGTGATCTCATCCTTTCAAAACAAGGAGAAAATCTCGAGTGCTTTAGGATGCAGTCTCCCCGATTAAATATTCAGACCAGTGTGTTTTATAAGATCGCCAATCATGCGTCTAATTAAAGAGGAAAAAACAGGGGAAACGCCAGTACAAAACTACAGCCAAATACTGATTCGATGTCCTCTCTCGTGGAGCCGGTTCCTAAATCCAGGGTGAAAATTCACAGCTTTTGGATGCAACACAATCCTCAGCCCCCCACCACACAAAAAATAAAACACACAATAAGTCTCCCCCCCGCCCGTACAGAGCTCACAATATTTCCCCAAACAACACACACGCAGCAGGATGCAAAATGCTCGTACTTCGCAAATTAGAAATAAAACAAGAAGCAGGGAATTTTGCACAATGGAGGGAAGCAGTGAATAAGGCTTTGCAACGTGATGGGGGTGCTGCAGGAGGGTTTGAGATGTTATATTTAGCCTGCACTCTGTTCCTGTGTGCTGTGTCTCAGACTGGCGGCTCTAATGTTGGGCGTGCGGCAGCCGGAGCGAGGGGAGGATCGGGATGGGCAGTGTGACTCCACTCCGGGTTTTCTGTAATGTCGTGCGGGAGCCGGAGCCGGATTACGATCGGGATACGGACGGGGGAAACCCGGCAGAAGGCGGATTTTTTTTTGCCGATCCGCTCTGGACACGGGAGCCGGGTTTTGCGTAACGACGCCGGACCGGAGCGGGGAGGATCGGGAATGGGGGAGGGAAAGCGGGCTCCGCTCCGTCTTCCAGGCCGGCTTTTGCTGACTCCGAGCCGCCGTCTTTCTGCTTTCCCCTCCTCTCCCCCACGGCGGGAACTCCAATCCGGGCCGGGGCCGGGGTGGTGAAGCGGGCTCCTGAATCCTTGCCGGGTTTTGTGTGCCTCCCTTCGTTCCCTTCCACGCCCGACCGCCCGCCCCTTCAGGTAGTGACTCCAGTCCGGGTTTAGGATTCCATGCCTGGTATTGTGTGTGTCCCCTCCCATCCCCTCGGGCAGCGATCCCAATCCGGAGCGGGGCTCCTGTCTGTTGGGCTAGGCGGGCTCCGTACTCCACTCCGGGTGTTGCGGCTCACTCTCCCTCCCCTCCCCCCTCCCCCCCACCCCGCAGCCACTCCAATCCAGGCTCGCTCTCGATCGCCTCAATATGTCTCAAGATGGCGGCCAATGTGGGATCGATGTCTCAATATTGGAAGAAATTTGATTTACAACTGCTTCAGGTCAGCGGCTGGCCGGGGAGCCGGGTCGGTGCGGGACTGGCCCCGGGTCTCGGGGTGGGCCTGGGGCAACGGGGGGAGTCAGGCCGGGCAGCCTGGCGGCGCCGGGCTGCGGGCTTTTGCTGATTGATTAGGAATTGATCCCCGGCTTGCTTTTGTGTTCAATCATCGATCAGCCGCCAGCAGGCAAGATGGCGCCCGCGATCTGCGGCCCAAGGCCCCGGCCTCAGCTCCCAGGCCCCGGCTTCTCCTCACACACCAGATAGCCCGCTCCACTCACCCACCGGGAGGGAACGGCAGCCCCCGCACAGCCGGGAAAGTTTTGAGCGGAGCCCGGCCTTCCACCTCTCAGAGTCTGCCCGGAGCGGCTTCCAGTGGGGAGCTCCCGCCCACTCCCACAGCTTTCCAGGCGGCCGCGCTGCCGGCAGCGAGTGGGCGGCTTCGATAGGCCGCACTCCGGCCGAAGTGGGGGGAGGGTGAAACCTGGAGTGGCAGCTGGGGAACTCGGGGTAAATCAGGTCGGCGGCCGGACTCTCCCTGAGCTGTTATTTGGGACATTTCCAGGCCAGGGCTGTGAGTTTAGGAAAGTTTTCCCCGGGCCGGGACACTCCTCGGGCCCTGAGTTTGGGAAGTTTTCCCCGGGCCGGGACACTCCTCGGGCCCTGAGTTTGGGAAGTTTTCCCCGGGCCGGGACACTCCTCGGGCCCTGAGTTTGGGAAGTTTTCCCCGGGCCGGGACACTCCTCGGGCCCTGAGTTTGGGAAGTTTTCCGGCGGCCCGTTTTCCCCGGGCGGGACACTCCTCGGGCCCTGAGTTTGGGAAGTTTTCCCCGGGCCGGGACACTCCTCGGGCTCTGAGTTTGGGAAGTTTTCCCCGGGCCGGGACACTCCTCGGGCCCTCGAGTTTGGGAAGTTTTCCCCGGGCCGGACACTCCTCGGGCCTGAGGTTTGGGAGTTTTCCCGGGTTCGGGATCTCTCGGGCTGTAAGTTTGGAAGTTTTCCCGGGCCGGGATCCGGGCTGTGTCTCCCGGGTGCTGTTGGGAAGTTTCCCCAGGTTGGGACTATTAGTTGGGAACTTGTTCGAGCTAGGGCATCCTCCCGGTCTGTTATCTGGGATGTTTCCCGGGCCGGGGCACGCTCTCTCTGTCCTCCCGCCTCCCGGAATGGCATGTGGAGAGCGGGAATTGCGACTCCGTTTCCGTTCCGCACTTTTGTACTCCAGCTTTTGGCTTCATTTAAACTTTTTAAAACAGTGCGTCAGAGCAGTGAAGGAGCCAGTGTGAACTGAGTGACCGCAGGGATAGCGATCCACCTACTCGCAGAGATGGCTGCAGCAGTAATAACATGGGACAGTGAGCAATCAGAGAGGCGGCAAAGGCATATAACCAGAAAGTGCGGGATAAATAATCTCAGCAGCATCTGTGCAGACAGAATCAAGAATTAATGTTTCCAGTCCCGTGTGAGAATTTTTCGGATCTCGGCAATATTTAGTATTATTTAGTCAGGTGGAATGGTGGGGAATCAATTCATTTGAGTGTGGGATTGGGGGTCTGGGCAGTTAATTAGGGTGGATTTGGGGTCTGAAACTATACTGATGGGTGCAGTATTGTAATAGAGTATGGGGTTGGCGATCTGGGCAGCTAATAGGATATGGCATTAGGATCTGATACTGTAACAGGACATGAAATTGGGAGTTCTGGACCTGTAATGGGGTGTGAGATTGGAATTGTGGGCCAGTAATGGGGCACAAATTGCTGGTCTGGACAAGTCATGATGTGTGAGATTGGTGTAGCAGTGAGAATCTGACAATCTAATTAGGTGTAGCCATCAAGTTTTGCTGTTAGGGTACAGCAATGGCACTTCAGATCTTGTCCAGGAATAGAATACAGTCATTGTGATCTGGAGCAGTAGTGATAACTTGTTTGAAACTTTTAAGCATTTCATAGGAGCATTTTTTAAAAAAAGTTTGACATTGAACCACAGAGTTATTAGGTCAGATGACCCAAAACTTATTCAAGGAGGCAGGTTTTAAGTGGTATCTTAAAACAGAAAACGTGGTAGAGAGATTTCAGAAGGGCTTCCAAAGGTTTCAGCTTGGGCAGCTGAAGGCATGGTCATCAGTGGTGCAATGAATGAAATTGGGAATGTCAGAGGCCACAGTTGGAGAAACACCAATATCTGTAAGTGCTGTGGGGCTGGAGGAAGGTCAAAGCTATGGCAGCATTTGAAAATAAGGATAGGAACTTTAAAATCAAGGTGCTTAACTGGGAACCAATGTAGGTCAGCAAGCATAGGGCTAATAGGGGAACATGATTTGTTGTAAGTTGAGACATGGACAGCAGCAGAGTTTTGGATGACCCTGCATTTATAAAAGGCAGTAAGTTGCAGACTGGTCAGAATGTGCTGGAAAGTTAAGGCTAGAGATGAAAAATAGATACGGTAATGGGGCACTGTAATGGCAATCTATTGTGATAGATTGGTAATCTGCTACATTTATGGCTCCCTAAAATGGGATGCAGGAATGGTGATCTGCTGTGATAATCAGATGCTGCAACTTGGTGAGTAAGACAGTTTGGATGTAGTAATGAGGCATATGTGCCCTAATGGAGCACAGTGATAGGGCTGTGGTGTCATAATAGCATCCAGTAACGGGTTCTTGTGTGGTAATGACATTCAGTAATATGGTGCGGTCTGAGCACACCAGTTAATGATTTATACCAAAGCCTCACTGGTGCACTTAAGTGCAAAAACAAGCTTTCAGTAAGTGAATACAAGTAATTGAGGTCAGGTATAGTAATGGTTAAACAGTTGAGCTCAATAAATGAGCATTTGGTTAATTGGTACAGTAAGGATGCACGCTAGATGAGCTTATAATGTTGCTGCATTGCATTTTGACAATCTGGTAAATGGATACAGTTGGTACAGAAATTGGGCTGGTCAGTGGGTATAATGGTAGTACTCTTATAAACGGTTCTAGTAATCAAGCTGTAGTGTTGAACTGAATGAAGTTTAGAAATACTTCTGATTGTAGATAGTCCTGGGGCTTTGGTTTCCTGCAGATAGGAAGGAATGGCTTGTATTTTTTGGTCTAAAAGTAACAATCCATTTCTGCTTGAATGATGCTTGAAAACAGTTTGTATGGTGCATGAACACTCTTGAGTTACAGGGAAGCACTTTTCTTTGAAAATAATCAATAAAGTGGGTCTGAGGCATCTTCTAATTGAAATATTTAAGTGAACAGACACGTCAAATTGTGAAATAGCTTAACTGCAAGTATATATTTTTTGAACTGTTGGTATTTGCAATGTTTGTAATCATATCAAATTTTTATAGTGCTTAGGCGGCAGGCTGAATCACTTCTTTTTCATTAATCCTTCTCTGTTTGTTTACTGAGGCATACTTTGAAGATGAATTCTGACTAAGCGTGTCTGGTATGATAATCACAGTGCGTGTCTATGTATTGTTCCATACATTTTTACAGCTTTAATGGGGGTTGGGGATGTAACCCTTTTGCCGTTTTGATTTGTTCCCTGTATAAATATTTTGCTGAATACAATTCTGTGTTTTGGAAGTAAAATAGCAAGTGGTCTGTGTATCAGGGATTGATGTTTGAGAATTTGCTTTACGGGATGTTTCTTTGCATGAGAGCTGAGTTTGAATTATGCCAACTGCATAGATTGTGTTTTAAAATTAGATGTTTAAGGTCTTGGATATGTACCCTTTAATGGAATAATAACAAAATGGAGATAACGCCAAGGTAATATTACTTCATTTTATATTTGGTCATTATGGGGTAATTTTCCCTAGCCACTCTGAGATAAATATGGCCGGAGGGAAGAGTGATTAGACTTGAGCTTTATTTGGCCAGTGTACGTTTTGTATGTAAAATTACTGCAAACCTATTAGATACTCATACAAACCTGGAATTTCTAGGATTGCTCTGGCTCTTTGCCAGCTGGCAATTGCTGAGGTGTGGGAAGTGAAGGATTTGGTAAAAAAATATTTGATACATTAGTTGAAGTATTTATTTTCTGAAACTGATTTTACATGTATTACTGTTTAAAGAAAATGCCCACTTCTCTGATTATCTAATGCGGTTCATTTTATGGAAGCAAGATGTAGTCTTAGGGAGGGAGAAATGAGTTGTATTGAAAAGCATTGTGATGGTGCAGAGAGGTAAAACTCTAATTTCAAACTGTAATTACTGAATTTTACGTAATAGCACACTGATAGGTTGAAAAATAGAATGTAATTGCCTGATGATATAAATACAACCAAACTCTGAACAGAACCCTTTACTTCAATATAAAGTCTGTATTAAATCTATGAACATTTATGCTATATTTTAAATGTTGATTGATGTATAAGTTCCATATAGACTGATCGGGGACAAATCAGGAATGTTACTTTTTAATTTTTGAATTTAACGTAACAATCCCTTGTAATGTAAATACTATTGTTTACAAATAAAATGTAATTTATTCCGTTACTTTTGAGTTGAAATATATACAGCACATTGATAGGACTTGATTTCTAGTTATTTTTATGTGCTGAAGCAGCTATTGATACCAAATGTGTATAGATCATTCCTAGACAAGGCAGAATAAGCTTCCTTTGTGTTCCAACATTCTTGAGATGACGAGGCCCCCTGGGCTGTACTTGACACCTAGATGATTGTGATGTGCTTGGCTGAGGATTGTGGTATCTTTTTGTTTTTGCGTAGTGCAAAATGAAATAAGAATTTTAGGTTTTGAATATGTTTGCTGCTTGCAGGGTACTCTTTAAAATTAAGCTATAGTTATTTTTCAAAGTAACAAAATGGCTCAGTAAACTTTCAAGGTTTCACTCTGGAGGCTAAGAAATTTTTGGTTTGATTTGTAACTGCATCATCAGACCTCAGAGCTTGGTACAGGGTGTTCCTTTTAACGTCAGTGTTTAACTTTGACCTGCCAACTGGAAAGGTGACCATTTAAATTAAGAAAAATACCATTTGTAGGGAGCTACCTCCTTTCTATAGCTTTATATTTTTCCCATCAGGCGAATTCAATTCTGACAGAACTGTTATAGATTGGAAGAGATGCCACCAGTAAATTGTTGAAACGCTTAGGATGGAATGACTTGAAATTTCAGTGAAGTGTTTTTTTGTCTATCAGATTGTCATAAAATCCCTTTTGGAGAAATACATGGGTACAAAAACAGAATGCAGTCATGCATTTTGTTTTCAGTGTTTTCTCCCAGCCTTAATTTGAGTTGAAAAATCTTTTGTTATTTGAACAGGCAGCTAATCTTGGAAGTGATTCTTTGTAGACTGCAGAAGAAATGTTCCAGCAGATATTGACATTGTTAACATAGGTGAATTTAGTGCCGTACCAAACAGGATTTTCTGTGGTTTTTAATCGATATTGTATCTTTCATTGCATTCTATGTATAAATTTGGAAGCTTTGACTGTTAAAGGATGTTATCTTCAGTTGCCAAATGGTTTAGGTAACCAGGGTGTTTGCAGTTTCTTCCTCTGCCTCCTCTTCACCTGAATATTGACTTATACAGAGGTTAATTCAGGCAGTGATCTGGTATCACATGTAGATAGCCATATTTCATGCACAAAAAAAACTTTTAATATTCTGCCTCTAATGTAGTGAGATGAAGGATGGGAGGGGAGCTGGTAGAGGTGCATAAGATGAGAGGTATTGATCAGGTGGACTCAGAGGTTTTTCCCCAGGGCTGAAATGGCTGCCACAAGAGGACACAGATTTAAGGTGTTGGGGAGTAGGTACAGAGGAGATGTCAGGGTTAAGTTTTTCACTGAGAGTGATGGGTGATGGAATTGGCTGCTGTCAGTGGTGGTGGAGATAGATTCGTTAGGATCTTCTAAAAAAAACTTCTGAATAAGTACATGGAACTTAATAGGATTGAGGATTATAGGTAAGCCTAGTAGGTAGAGATAAGATCACTGCAACTTGTGACCTGTTTGTGCTGTAGTTTTTCTATGATTCTATGTATGTCTCAAGGGACTGTAAGAGACATGATTTGAGCAAAAACCCAAAAGCTTGGCCAGAGGCAGGTTTTAAGGAGTATATTATTGGAGAAAAGTGAGGCAAAGGGAAAGAGAGGAGAGCTTGAGGGAGGAAATTTGAGAACTTTGGCAGCTAAAGGTATGGTCACCATGGTCATCAAAATCGAAAATGCTAAAGAGGACGGATTTATGAGTGTGAATATTTTGGAGGGTTGTGGGGAGCGAGAGGAGATTACAATTATGAATAGATGCCAGGCTGTGGAGGAATTGAAATACAAGGATGAGAATTTTAAAAACGAGATTTGATTTAACTGAGAGCCAGTGTTGTCGACAAGTAGGTGGTGATAGGGAAGCAGGATTTGGTGTTTGTTTGGAGTGGATGGCCTCAGAGTTGCAAGACGTTGCAATATGGGAGGCTGGCACAGAATGGATTAGAGTAATCAAGGGTTTCAGCTGAAAATGAGCTGAGGCAGAGGTGGAGATAGGTGATGTTACAGAACTGGAACCAGTCTTGAGGACAGCTTGGACATATGTAGTCAAGGCCAGCATGCTATTTGCTTTCCTAATTGCTTGCTGTGCCGAATGCTAACTTTGTTTTTATTGTAATTGTACAAACACACCCAAACATCTCTGAACACCACCATTTACAAGTTTCGCACCTTTTAGAAAATATTCTGCTTTTCTATTCACACAGCCGAAGGGAGTAATCTCTCAGTTACTCACACTTGTGATCCAGCTGCCATCTTGTTGCCCATTCACTTCACCTGTCCACCTTTTATGGCCTCTTTACAGCTTGCATTCCCACTTAGCTTTGTATTGTCAACCAATTTCAAATAATGACTTGGTTTCCTTGTCAATTTAAATTACAAATAGATCAGGCCTAAGCGTGGAGTTCCCATGTGGAACTCCACGTTTATCAACTTGAAAATACCCCATTGTCCCAAACCAGTCTTCTGTTCATGCTACAGCTCTATTTGAGTGAGCAAGAAATACGGCTACCTGTGTTATCGGATCTTTAGAACATAGAACACTACAGCACAAACAGGCCCTTCGGCCCACAAGTTGTGCCGAACACATCAAAACCTACCCAGCCATAGACCTATCTATAACCCCCAATCCCATTGGATCCCATATACTCATCCAGAAGTCTTTTAAAAGACCCCAGCGAGTTCGCCTCGACCACCACCGACGGCAGCCGATTCCATTCACTCACCACCCTCTGAGTGAAAAACTTTCCCCTAGCATCCCCTCTGTACTTGCTTCCCTGCACCTTAAATCTGTGCCCTCTCGTCACGACCATTTCAGCCTGGGAAATAGTCTCTGAGAGTCCACCCTATCTATTCCTCTCAACATCTTGTAAACCTCTATCAGGTCGCCTCTCAACCTTCGTCTCTCCAGGGAGAACAGTCCCAGCTCCCTCAACCTGTCTTCATAAGGCATGCCTCCCAATCCAGGCAACATCCTTGTAAATCTCCTCTGCACCCTTTCAATAGCTTCCACGTCCTTCCTATAGTGAGGCGACCAGAACTGCGCACAGTACTCCAAGTGTGGTCTGACAAGGGTCCTATAAAGCTGCAGCATTACCTCCTGACTCCTGAACTCAATCCCTCGATGAATGAAGGCCAGTACACCGTAAGCTTTCTTAACCACATCCTCCACCTGGGAGGCCGATTTGAGAGTCTTATGGACCCGGACCCCAAGATCCCTCTGCTCTTCCACACAGCTAAGACTCCTACCTTTGATAGTGTACTCATTCATCCCGTTGGATCTGCCAAAATGGACCACAACACATTTATCCGCGTTGAAGTCCATCTGCCACTTCTCCGCCCAGTCTTGCATCCTGTCGATGTCATGCTGCAACTTCTGACATCCCTCCAGACCATCCACAACACCACCGACCTTCGTGTCATCGCGAACTTACTCACCCATCCCTCCACTTCCTCATCCAGGTCATTTATGAAAATGACAAACAGCAAGGGTCCTAGAACAGATCCCTGGGGCACTCCACTGGTGACCGACCTCCATGCAGAAAAAGAGCCATCCACAACCACCTTCTGCAGGCAAGCCAGTTCTGGATCCACAAGGCCAAAGCCCCTTGGATCCCATGGCCTCTCACCTTCTCAAGAAGTCTTGCATGTGGGACCTTGTCAAATGCCTTGCTGAAGTCCATGTACACCACATCCACTGCTCTTCCTTCGTCAATGTGTTCAGTCACATTTTCGAAGAACTCAATTAAGCTCGTAAGGCACGACCTGCCTTTTACGAAACCATGCTGACTATTTCTAATCAACCTAAACTTCTCCAAATGCTCGTAAATCTTGTCCCTCAGAAGCCTCTCCATCAGCTTACAAACCACTGAGGTCAGACTCACCGGTCGGTAATTTCCAGGACTATCCCTGTTCCCTTTCTTGAAAATAGGGACCACATCCGCAATCCTCCAATCCTCCGGAACCTCTCCCGTCTCCATCGACGACGCAAAGATCATCGCCAGGGGCTCTGCAATGACATCCCTCACCTCCCACAATAACCTGGGGTACATCCCATCTGGTCCCGGAGACTTGTCTATCTTGATAGCATTTAAAAGTTCTAACACATCCGCTTCCTTAATATCTACATACTCAATCTTTTCAGTCTGCCGCAAACTTGTAGTGCATCCTCCCAGATCACTTTCCACCGTGAATACTGAGGCAAAGTACTCATTAAGCACCTCTGCCATTTCTTCCGGTTCCCTACAGACTTTTCCCCCTTCACCTTTTATAGGTCCTATCCCTTCTCTTCTCATCCTTTTACTTTTCACATATTTGTAGAAGGCCTTGGGATTTTCCTTAATCCTACCAGCCAAGGCCTTCTCATGACCCCTTCTGGCTCTCCTAATTTCGTTTTCAAGCTCTCTCCTATAAGCCTTATACTTCTCTAGATCCCCAACATCTCCTAGCTCTTTGAACCTTTTATATACCTTTCTTTTCTCCCTGACTATGTTCACCACAGCCTTCGTGCACCACGGTTAGTTGCATTAACCTCACTTTTCAGATGAGGAGGACACAGAGAAAGAAAATTAAAGTACCAGTTGTATTCTAAGTCATGAAGCAACTAGAGTTTGGAGTGGTTTTGGTTTTGGCTTTGGATTGAACAGTTTCCTGTCTCTATATTATTTCCATGCCTGTTGGGAATTTGCTGGAGGTGAGTTGCAGTTTACTGTGAGGAAAATAGAGAAGTATTTATACAATGACAGTCTTGCTTGATTCCAGTCTTCACTGATGGGTTTCTGGTTGTTCTGTCATCGTGGGATCGGAGGAGGATGGTGAAAAATTGTGGAGGGCATCCAAATTTGAGGAGGATACTTAGGGAACTTTTTCAGAGTCAAAGATGGCCAAGTGCACCAAGAAGGTGGGGATCTTGGGAAAATATGGCTCTCGCTATGGAGCCTCCCTCTGCAAAACGGTGAAAAAGATTCAGATCAGTCAGCACGCCAAATACGTCTCAGCTGGAAGACAAAGATGAAACACAGGGCAGTCGGCATCAGGCACTGCGGATCGTGCACGAAAACTGTAGCTGGAGGAATTTGGGTCAACAAAAACACCTCAGAGTGCCGTTAGTGAAGTCTGCAATTTGCCACCTACAGGAGCTGAAGGATCAGTGAGCACTGGCTATGGAGTCTGACCACCCACCCTCAACACAGTGATTTATCTGTCAACAAACTTGTTAATAAAATGTTAAAGGCAAAAAAGAATCACTTGTACAGTAGTTGGTGCTATCCCTTGTACTTGTCTTGAATTTTCCATGCAATGGAGATCATGCCTTTTGGTGCCCCTCAATAAGCAAAAGCCACACTAAAAGGAGCTCTTCACCACAGAGGAGATGATTGAAGGAGGATCTGTGTAATGATCTTTAGTGACATACATCAAGAAGACTCCTCTGTAGTTACTACAATCAGACTTATCTCCCTGCTTGAAAACAGTCATGATCACCTTGTCTCTGAGATCCCTTGTACTGTTTCTTTCACAGATGTGGGATGTGGGATTGAGCCGTTATACCAGGAGTGCATCTCCATCTTGTTTCATTCACTGAAAAAATGAGCCCCAGATCATTGTCAACGCCTTATACAAAGGATATGATAAAATGGGTATGTACCCAGAAAACTAAGGTCCTCTTCCAATCAGCTTCCACAGCAAAACATCTCGTTACCTTTTGTTAAAATCTGTGGGATCAAAGGACAAAACAGCGTGGGAAACAGGCCCTTCGGCCCAACGAGCCCGCGTCGCCACCCTGATGTTCCCACCTCTACCTGTAATCCCTGTCCATATTTATGGATCTATGGATTAAAAACCAAATTTGAGACAATTTAGGGAGAATTTGTTTTGCCATTTAGCCTAAGAGCACATTTTTGGGATATGGGAGGAAAGCGGAGTACCTGGAGAAAACCCATGCAAGCATGGGGAGAATGCGCAAACTCCCACAGACACAGGCCCAAATCCATGTATCTACACAGCACAGCAATAGTCACTGAGCTGTCGTGTTGCCATCAAATGATCCAGGTCAAGCGTACACTAACGACGTGAAGCACTAGGATAATCTTGAAAAATCCAAGAGCAGCCTTCTCACGATCCATCGCGTTTGCCCCTTGTTAGACAACAAGGTGAACTAAAGCACCTGTCGGATAAAAACAAGTGCATCAATATCATCATCTATTTACACACTTCCCAGGGACTCCCAAGGCTCATGATCCTTTTAAATCAGTTTCCTATACCCCTCCATTCCCATTCTGTTCATGTGCCCATCTAAGTATTTCTTAAATAACTCCAGAGTGCCTGCCTCCACCACTTTACTTGGCAGCGCATTCCATACCCCCACCACCCTCTGTGTGAAAAAAACTCCCTCTAGCATCCAAATTATACCTTACCCCCCTCACCCTAAGCCCGTGACCCCTCGTGCTATTTGAGTCCATCCTAGGAAAAAGCTTAACCCTTTTTACTCTATCTATACCCCTCATAATCTTGTACACCTCTATTAGATCTCCTCTAAGTCTACGTCTTTCTAAGGAAAACAGTCCCAATTTGCCCAATCTCTCCTCGTAACTCAGATCTTCCATACCAGGCAGCATCCTGGTAAACCTCCTCTGCACTCTCTCCAGAGTCTCCACGTCCTTCCGGTAGTAAGGCGATCAGAACTGGACGCAGTATTCCAAATGAGGTCTAACCAATGTTTTATACAACTGCAACATTAAAGGCCAGCTCTTGAACTCTATACCCGTTCCGATAAAGGCTAGCATACTATATGCTTTCTTCATAACCTTCTCTGCCTGATCTGCCACCTTCAGAGACTTGTTCACCTGCACCCCCAGGTCTCTCTGCGTTTCTATATTCTTAATAGGTCTATCCTTTACCATATACCTCCCCCCTACATTCTTTCTCCCAAAATGCACCACCTCACATTTATCAGGATTGAATTCCATCTGCTATCTATCTGCCCAAGCTACCAGCCTATCTATGTCCTGCTGCATCACCTGACAATGCTCATCACTATCCGCAAGTCCAGCCACCTTTGTATTGTCTGCAAACTTGCTGATCACTCCACTTACTCTCTCTTCTGAGTCATTTATATATATTACAAATAGAAGAGGTTCCAGTACTGAGCCCTGCAGCACACCATGAGAACATAGAACGTTACAGCACAGAACAGGCCCTTCGGCCTTCGATGTTGTGCCGACCAAAATAAAAAGCAATGCCCCTCCAAACTAAACCATTCCCTTTCTTCCATATACTTATCAATTAACCTCTTAAACGCCACCAAACTTGGCGCATCTACAACAGCTGCAGGCAGGGCATTCCACTCCTAATCACTCTTTGAGTAAAGAACCTACCTCTGATATCCGTCCTATAACTCATACCCCTTAATTTAAAGCTGTGTCCCCTGGTGCTAGCTTTCTCCATCCTAGGAAAAAGGCTATATATTAGTGACCGATGTCCAGCTAGAAAAACACCCTTCCACTATTATTTTCTATCTCCTATTACCAAGCCAGTTACTTATCCATCTAGCTACCTGTATCCCATGAGCCTTGACCTTTTGACCTAACCTTTTCACCTAACCTCCCATGAGGGACTTTGTCAAACGCCTTACTGAAATCCATATAGACAACATCAACGGCTCGCCTTCATCGACTGTTTTTGTCACCTCAAAAAATTCTACCAGATTTGTAAGGCACGACCTCCCCTTAACAAATCCATGCTGTGTATCCCTAATCAGATCGCAACACTAAGTGCCTATACATCCTATCTCTAAGAATCCCCTCCAACAGCTTCCTCTACCACTGACGTCAAACTCACTGGCCTATAAATTTCCAGGGTTATTCCTACTACCCTTTTTAAACAACAGTACAACATTAGCTATTCTCCAGTTCTCTGGGACCTCAGCTGTGTCCAAGGAAGAGACAAAGATTTGCGTCAGAGGCCCAGCAATTTCACCTTGCACCTCCCTAAGCAGCCTGGGATAAATGCCATCAGGTCCCGGAGATTTATCAGTTTTAATGCTACCTAGAAGCTCTAACACTTCCTTCCTCTGTATGGATATTTCCCTCAATTTCCCTGGCCAGGAGTGAAAGTAATAGGGTAATTGTTATGGGGGACTTTAACTTTACTAATATTGATTGGAATAGCTATAGCTCGTTAGAGGGGTCAGTTTTCGTACAAACTGTGCAGGAAGGTTTTTTGACTCAGTATGTAGATAGGCCAACTAGAGGTGAGGCTACATTGGATTTGGTGCTGGGCAATGAGCCAGACCAGGTGTTAGGCTTGGAAGTTAGTGAACATTTTGTGATATGTGACCACAATTCGGTAACGTTCACCTTAGTGATGGATAGGGATAGGCATGAAGCTGGGGGAATGGTAATTATGAGGCCATCAGGAGAGAATTAGGGTGCATAGATTGGACTAGGAAACTACAGAGACTGGGGACATCTGAAATGTGGAGCTTATTCAAGGAGCAGCTGCTGCAAGTCCTTGATAAGTATGTCCCTGTCAGGCAAGGAGGAAATGGTTGAGTAAGAGAACATTGGTGTACGAAAAAAGTTGATTTGCTGGTTAAAAGGAAAAAGGAGGCTTATGTCAGGATGAGGCTTGAAGGCTCAGTGCAATGGATAGCTATAGATTAGCCAGGAGGGAGCTAAAGAGTGAATTGAGGAGAGCTAAGAGGGGACACGAGAAGACTTTGGCTGATAGGATTAAGGAGAATCCTAAAGCTTTCTTTAGATATGTTAGGAATAGAAGATTGGTTAGGACAAGATTAGGGCCAGTCATAGACAGCAGTGGGAAGTTGTGCGTGGAGCCTGAAGAGATGGGAGAGGCACTGAATAAATATTTCTCTTCGGTATTCACGCAGGGTGATGTAAATGTAGTTATGGAGAACACTGAGGTACAAGGTAGCAAACTGGAAGGTATCGAAGTAGATAGGGAGGATGTGCTAGATATTCTCGAGGGTTTGAAGTTGGATAAGTCCCCTGGGCCGGACGGGATTTACCCGAGGATTCTCTGGGAGGCAAGAGAGGAGATTGCAGAGCCTCTGGCTCTGATCTTCAGGTCGTCGTTGGTTACGGGTGTGGTTCCGGAGGACTGGAGGATAGCGAATGTGGTCCCATTGTTCAAGAAGGGGAAGAGAGACACTCCAGGTAATTATAGGCCAGTGAGTCTTACCTCTGTTGTGGGCAAAGTATTGGAGAGAAGTATTAGGGATAGGATTTATAGTTATTTAGAGAGAAATGAATTGATTGGGGATAGTCAGCATGGTTTTGTGAAGGGTAGGTCGTGTCTTACTAACCTCATTGAGTTTTTTGAAAAAGTGACCAAAGAGGTGGATGGGGGTAAGACGGTTGATGTGGTATATATGGACTTTAGTAAGGCGTTTGATAAGGTGGCCCATGGAAGACTTCTGCAGAAAATGCAGATGTATGGGATAGAGGTTGATTTAGCTAATTGGATTAGGAATTGGCTAGCAGATAGAAGACAGAGGTGGTGGTTGATGGGAGATATTCATCGTGGAGTTCGGTGACAAGTGGTGTACCTCAGGGGTCTGTTTTGGGGCCCCTGCTGTTTGTAATTTGTATAAATGATCTGGATGAGGGTATTGAAGGATGGATTAGTAAATTTGCAGATGACACTAAAGTCGGTGGAGTGGTAGATAGTAAAGAGGGGTGTTATAGTTTACAGAGTGACTTGGACAAGTTGCAGAGCTGGGCCGAGAGGTGGCAAATGGAGTTTAATGTGGAAAAGTGTGAGGTAATGCACTATGACAGGAATAATAAATGCGTAGAGTATAGGACTAATGGTAGGATTCTTAATAGTGTTGATGAACAGAGGGATCTTGGTCTATATGTGCATAGATCCCTGAAAGTAGGCAGTCAAGTTGAGAAAGTTGTTAAGAAGGCATATGGCGTCTTAGCTTTTATTGGTAGGGGGATTGAATTTCGGAGCCGCAACGTCATGTTGCAACTGTACAAAACTCTAGTGCGGCCGCACTTGGAGTATTGTGTGCAGTTCTGGTCCCCAATTATAAGAAAGATGTGGAGGCATTGGAGAGGGTACAGAGGAGGTTTACCAGGATGTTGCCTGGTATGGAAGGCAGGTCTTATGAAGAGAGGCTGAGAGATTGGAGGTTGTTTTCGTTAGAAAGAAGGCAGCTAAGAGGAGACCTTATTGAAACATATAAGATGATTAGAGGTTTAGATAGGGTGGACAGTGATAGCCTTTTTCTAGGATGGAGAAAGCTAGCACGAGGGGACACAGCTTTAAATTAAGGGGTGATAGTTATAGGACGGATATCAGAGGTAGGCTCTTTACCCAGAGTGTGGTTAGTGAGCGGAATGCCCTGCCTGCAGCAGTTGTAGATGCGCCAAGTTTGGTGGCGTTTAAGAGGTTAGTTGATAAGTATATAGAAGAGAAGGGAATGGTTTAGTTTAGAGGGGCATTGCTTTTTATATTGGTCGGCGCAACATCGAAGGCCGAAGGGCCTGTTCTGTGCTGTAATGTTCTATGTTCAATTGGTTCACAGCTCCCTCAGAGACAGGCGCTGTCAACAAGCCCATCTCCTTCGTGAATACCGACGCAAAGTATTCATTCAGGATCTCTGCCATTCTCTTGGGTTCTAAGCACAGTTCCCCTCCTCTGTCCCTAAGAGGTCTGATTTTTCCTCTAACCACCCTTTTATTCCTAACATAGGAGTAACAAGTCTTTGGATTTTCCTTAATCCTATCCACCAAAACCATTTCATGCCCCCTTTTTTGCCCTTCTAACTCTCCGTTTAAGCTCCCTCCTACTATGTCTATATTTCTCCAACGCTGTCTCTGTTCCCAGCTGCTTTGACCATCATACGCCTCTCTTCCTAACCAAGTCCTCAATATCCCTAGTAATCCATGGTGCTCTAATCCTACCTTTCCCATCTTTTGTCTTAGCTGGCACACATCTTTCTTGCAACATTTTTAGTATTCCCTTGAAAGAGTCCCAGGTGCCTAGCATGGACTTACCCTCGAACAACCATTCCCAATCGGTATCCATAAGTTCCTGCCTAATCTGACCGTAGTTAGTCTTCCCCCAATTCAGCACCCTGCCCCTAGGGCAACAAGCATCCTTTTCCATCTATATCCTAAAGTAGACAGAATTGTGGTCACTGTTAGCCACATGTTCCCCCACTACAACATCAACCACCTGCCCTGGCTCATTACTCAGAACTAAATCCAATATAGCCCCTTCTCTAGTCAGGCTAGCCACATATTTCTCCAACGATCCTTCCAGTACACATTTTACAAATTCCTCCCCGTCCAAACCCCCAGCTCTAGGTACCTTCCTGGAACATGTGGACCATTTTCTGTATCTTGGGAGCTCATATTGATGAAGGCAGGCAAGATGAAATTCTTCTTCATCTCCAATGGGCCGGGCCAGCTCAGCTTTCATCTGACTAAGGAAAATGAATATTTGAGAACCAGGAGCTCGATCCCAAGGCTAAGGTTCTGGTTCACTTGGTTAGATCCTCAAAAAACTCAAAAGCTGTCAAACAGGATATCCTTTTCATAAAGTTCCTTGTCAAAGCAAAGACTTGTTTCAATCATACTATGCTTTCCAAGTGTATTACAAGACTAGGTTTGTACTCGTTGGAGTTTAGAATGTTGAAGGGGTTCTTATAGAGACATATAAAATAATGAAGGGGATGGATAGGATAGAAGTAGAGAGATTCTTCTTGCTTAGAAAGGATAGCAGAACTAGAGGGCACAGCCTCAAAATAAGGTGGGGGGAGCAGTTTAGATCGGAGTTGAGGAGGAACTTCTCCACTCAAAGGGCAGTGAATCTTTGGAATTCTCTGTCCATTGAAGTGGTGGAGGCTATTTCACTGAATATATTTAAGTCATGGGTAGATATAGTCAAGGGAATTAAGGATTATGTGGAGAAAGTGGGAAAGTGGAACTGATCCACTTCAGGTCAGCCATGATCTTGAGTGATGGGGCAGGCTCGAGGGGCTAGATGGCCTACTCCTGGTCCTATTTCTTACGTTTTTCTGTTCCAAAATAATAAAGTTCATTGCTTACCTGATGTCTGAGATTGGGCTGACTGGCTTGTCATTCTATTTTTTCTCCCTTTCCTTGAATACTGGTGGTATGTTTGCTGATTTCCAATCTATTGGGACTGATCCAGAATTCAACTTTTCACCATTTGCAACAGGGTTTTTGTACTTGGGACCTGTAACATCTAACCATGATGTGTGCATTTTAAAGAGCATGTTACTCACGTATAGCCTTTTTGTTCCTGTATGGCATACTCTGAACTGTTGTGCAGTAGTGCACCCTGAGCAGGAATATTGGTCGTGAGTCAGATGTGGAATTTAAAACCCAGCACGAGTTCAGATAGGATACTAAAGCCTCAATTATGTGTATCATCACTCTGTTTCTGAAATGTACTCAATTGCTTTGAGATCCTAGAATAAAACTGGGATAGATATGTTTTTAACCCCACCCACCTTACTGTAGTGGTTTATGCTGCTTTTGATGCGGATCTGGAATTGAACCTGAGACCCTTTTGACTGTTTCCTTTCACAAACATACTAAGAACAGGAAAAGACCAGCTGGTTCATTGAGCCTCACCTTCTCCCAGAGGATGGAATTGTTACACTGTCCTCTGGGAGAAAGAGGTGCAGAAAAATATCTTGGATCAATTTAAGAAAAAAAAAAGATTTTTTTGACCTTTTTAAAAACGAAAAACTCTAAGATCATGTTGACTGATGATGTTGCACAGTATTCACCTACCACCTATATGTGGAGATATTCACCACATGTGCAAACACATTCAGCTTTCTATTGCAGTGAATGCTGGCAACTTGTTTGGAGTTGACGTTCTGTGAAGAAGTAAATGGCGTCTTATTCCACTTCCATACTGTTACAGTTTATATTGGCCATTCCTAACTTATCTAACTAAAATAACCAAAATATGAGGATATTAAACTGTTGGAGGGGAGGAGTGTCTCTCGCATTTTTTAATGACTAGTTGGTTATCAGACTTTGTATGTTTTTTGTTATCCCAATATAACCTTCTTTGAAATGATCTTCAGCCGCAGAGTCTGCTTACTTTTGGCAATCAACACAGCGTAATCTTAGAATTTGCAGTTCTTGCTGGATTTTAAGTCTTTACCACTGGATTATCTGAGGAAGTGGGATACAATTTGATCTAGTCAGTTGCTCTCCACACCTATTAGCTAACTGAATCGTGGAATTGGGCTCAGGCAAGGGGAGCAATTAATTGACTTCCTTTTTTGAAAGGAAATGGTGTGTCACATGGGCAACATTAGGAAGTAACTGGGCAGAATTAGTTTTCTTGCACTTATGGTATCATTGGGAGGACACAACCTGTGCTAGAGCTTTCTGAGCGCTCCACATTAGGGACCATATATAGAATTATAATAGGTCACACTAAATCTTTTTACCTTTTTTGCTGAGTGTTTATTGTCTGGTGAAGGGCACATACCTATAATATTTCCTGCAGTATTTGTAGGTCACTGTATCTGCTGCTAAGGGATCAGGTTGCAGACAAACCATGGGATGTATAACATGATCTGGTGATCAGATCAGCATTATACTTCACTTATCTCCTGTTTCCCTTTACCCACCCCCAAAATCAGAATGATGCTGCACGTTCCATTCAGGGTTGATGGAGACTTGAGCACAAAATCGGGGTTAACACTCCAGTGCAGTACTGAGAAAATACTGCATTATTGGGGAGGCTGTATTTTGAATGAGATGTTAATCTGAGGCCCTTTTGTTTGATTTATTATTGTCACATGTATTAACATACAATAAAAAGTATTGTTTCTTGCGGGCTGTACAGACAAAGCATACAGTTCATAGGCCCTTCGGCTCTCGATGTTGTGCCGACCTATGAAACCAATCTAAAGCCCGTCTAACCTACACTATTCCAATATCATCCATATGCTTATCCGATGACTCTTCGCAGTCATAGCTAGGGTGTAGAGAAAGATCAACTTAGTACAAGGCTGATGGCAGCAGGGAAGAAGCTATCCTTGAGTTGGTTGGTACATGACCTCAGACTTTTGTATCCTTTTCCCAATGGTTGAAGGTGCAAGAGGGTATGTCTGAGGTTTGTGGGGTTTTTGATTATGCTGGCTGCTTTTCTGAGGAGGTGGAAAGTGTAGACAGGTTCAAAGAACAAAACAGCATGGGAAACAGGCCCTTCGGCCCAACGAGCCCGCGCCGCCACCCCGATGTTCCCACCTCTACCCGCGATCCCTGTCCATGTTGATAGATTTATGGATTAAAAACCAAATTTGAGACAATTTAGGGAGAACTTGTTTTGCCAGTTAGCCTAAGAGCACATCTTTGGGATGTGGGAGGAAACTGGAGTATCTGGAGAAAACCCACGCAAGCACGGGGAGAATGCGCAAACTCCCACAGACACAGGCCCAAATCCATGTATCCGCACAGCACAGCGATAGTCACTGAGCTGTCGTATTGCCCATCAAATGGTCCAGGTCAAGCATACACTAACGACGTGAAGCACTAGGGTACTCTCAAAAAAAAATCCAAGAGCAGCCCTCTCACGATCCATCGCGTGTATGCCCGTTGCCTAACAAAGGGCATACAATGGATGGAAAGCTGGTTTGCGTGATGGACTGGGCTTTGTTCATAACCTTTTGTAATTTTTGTGTGTCTTGAGCCAGAAGCCATACCAAGCTGTGATTGTAACCAGGAAGAATGCTTTCAGTGGTATGTATAAAAATTGGTGAGAATCATAAAGAACAAAGAACAAAACAGCATAGGAAACAGGCCCTTTGGCCCAACGAGCCCATGCTGCCACCTTGATGTTCCCACTTCTACCCATCACGGGCATGTTGAATTTCCTTAGCCTCCTGAGAAAGCGGGGGCGTTGGAGAGCTTTCTTGAGTATAATGTCGGTATGGAGGGACTATGACTATGGTTGTTGGTGATCTGGATACCTAGAAACTTGAAGCTCTTGACCATTTCCACTTCGTCCCCATTGAGGTAGATAAGAGTATGTCCTCCCCAATGCTGCTTGATGTCGATGACTATCTCCTTCGTTTTGTTGACATTGAGAGAGAGAGATTACTGTTCAACTGTTTTTTACAGCTGATGTAGAAGATCTCGCAGCACTATTTGGCAAAAGAGCAGGGGATTTCTGTGATTTTTCCAACCACTGTTTATCCCTTGACTTATGTCATTAAAACAGATTGCTTGATCATTACTTAATTGGTCTTTGTGGGGCATTGCTAGGTTTTCTACATCATAATAGTGACTATACTTAGTGATGAAGAGTCAAATAATCTAATTTTACTTATCCTTTCTCTCATACAGATTTTTCCAGCATTCTGTTAAGGTTTTTTTTAGATTTTGATGTTACCAATGGGTATGGGGAGGGATAAAGCAGGAAAAAGATATTGAACTAGAGCATCAACCATGATCATATTGAATGGTAAAGCATCAAAAAGTGCCAAATGGCCAACTCTTGTTCTTAGTTTCTGTGTTCCTATTTCAGAGGTACTTTACTGATTTTGAACTGCCCTGGGATATTCATGTTGGACTTGATATGATATGTATATTTTTCCATCTCTCTGGAGACATTTGGTGTGATTTTGGCAATCAAATGTACTTCTGTAAATTGATATTGAATGTTGTGCAGAAGTAGTATGTGAGTTCCTCTGCAGTCCATATGGATCAATTCAGTTTCATTAAGCTAAAACGGATTCGAACTGTCCACTGGTTAAACAGAACTGGTGAAATATCGAGTTTTGCCACTTACAACTAGAGAGGCTGAGATTGACAGTGGTAATTTTGCTGCCAGCTGGATCTGCAGTTCACATGACATACAAAGTGATACAAAAATGGCAAACTAATTGTACAGGACAAATTTTCCATGAATAGGACTAAATGACCAGTTATTAAAATTGTGACAGAGCTTCTGATACCCTTTGGCATCATGAGGAAAGAATTAAAATCAGTTTTTAACCCAATTTGGCTTGTTGGCCATGTTTTCTCTTTTGAGCAGCAGGTTAAGGATTCAAACTTCAAGTCAGGCACTGGTGCACATAACCACTTAGTGCAACACTGAGGGAGTGCTGCAGTGTTGGAACTACCTTGTAGATGATATGTCAAACCCAGTTTGCCCATTAGTGATGGGGCTGGAAAATAAAATGTAAATTGTTACTCATTTTGCACCGTGCACGCAAGAAAGAAATTTGTGTCAGAATACTGCATTTTAATAAACCCCCACGTGGTTGGACATTTCAGATATTTGCAGGGTCTTCCATTCTTTCCAGACTTTTCTCCCCGTAAAAAAAAACATGAAATCCTCACTTCCTTGTGCTACATCTATGTTCTATGTTCTATCTCTTGTTCACTGAAGGCTTCCATATGATTGTTGTCAGGTCCCAGCCATTCTCAACATCCTTTGCACAGCAGGCACTCTGTTATTCTTCCACATATTATTGCAGCCCAGAACTCTGAAGCTCATTATGACTGCCTCTCTACTTCCTGCAATACTATGAAGTTCAGGTACTCACTCATTCCACTCCAAACTTTACTCTCCATTTCTCTCCCTGGGACTGCCAGTATATCTTAAGTTGCTTATTCCTTTCCTTCCTGCAGCCATTACTTTTGTTATCAGCACTCAGCGACATTTATCTTTGTTCCACTTAAAATGTGCTCTAATTATATCAATGGTTCTGAACATTTTAGCTGAAGGACTCATTATTAAGTATTAGTAATCGTGGATCCCCCTCCTGCCTCTTCCCGGTCAAAATTTGGGGAAATTATGCCCTGTGAAAGCTTGTATTTTGGTGCCCTTGCTTTAAGCATGTAGTATTTGATATTTAAATTTCCCTTTCTTGAACAAGATTGAACACACCTGCATTGTTTCCTCTAAGCTAAACAGGTGTGCCATTGTGCAGCAATTCAGAACGTGCAGTGCACAAATGAAGCTCCTTTTAAGATGTGTACGTGGTTGCAGAACAATGATCAGAGTGCTGTGTAGTGTTGCAAGCTGGCTGTGCACAGCAAAGAACAATGGACGGGACATTGTTCACTTGGAAATTACAAGCAATCTTGGAATCTGCTGCTAAACTGAAACGTTTCTCTCCACAGGTGCTGTCTGAATTACTGACTATTTCCAACAATTTCTGTTTATAATTTGGAATCTGGGGTGTGTGCTTGTCTGTTATCATGTTCCTCTCAGTGATGCTCCATGGTTGTTCCCTCTTGGGTCAGACAGCTAGCCCACTACACATGGTAGTTACTCTGCACTTGCCTGACACTAAGCCTGTCTCCAGCTGCTTCTCACTTGACCATGTTCCTCCCAGCATAGTTTTGTTATATCCAGCACTGTTTACAAGTGCAGAGGCTAGAGCGATATCAACTAAAGAAGCATTAGTTGGATCAAAATCATTCGATTCGCTTGCTAGGGCGTTATGTGGTAGAATCTGAATTGTTATAGATCAGACAAGTTCCATGTTTGATTTACCATGTGTAATAATTAATTTCAGCTTGAGTGGTGGCTCGTATGTCACAATTTGGTCTCCCATCTCCAAGCTACGTAGGGTATAAATCAGCTTGCCCATCCCTGCTGGGAAGCGTGTGTGAACACAATGAGGCTGCGTTATGATGACCATCTATCACCCATCAGTTTGCCAGTGCTTTCTGTTGAAGCTTAAATGCATGAAGAATATCTACTTCTGTTTTTGTTGAGGTTGCCCAGGCCAGTGTGTACACATCAGTGGATGAGTTTTATTTCGGAAAGCAATACACTTCAGGTTTCTCTGTTAAGCAACCGTGGAACTCTTGCGGTGGAGGATAAGTAAAAAGTAGAATCTCATGAACCTATGACAACAACAAAATACTGTGGATTCTGCAGTGCTAGTAGTGAGACGGTTAAGCACAGGTTAAAGAGGTGTGAATTGTCTCAAGACCAGTTAACTCTTTACTCACCTGATGGAGGAGCAGTGCTCCGAAAGCTCATGTTACCAAATAAACCTGTTGGACTTGAACCTGGTGTTGAGATTTCTTGCTGTGCCTCTAGGGAAGAGTGATCATTGCATGCTTGAATTTCAAATCAGTTTAAGGGCAATAATCTTGAGCCCCACGTTAGTGTTCTGGTGATAAACTAAGGTAATTATGTAGGCACAAGGACAGATTTAGCTCTTGTGGATTGGCAGAAAGACTGAAAGGCCATTTAATGAACAGTGGCAAATATTTAAGGAGATATTCAATTCTTCCTGACTAAAATATCTCCCAAAGAGAGGGAAATTGCATATGTGGCTAAGCAAGGAGGCTGAAAATAACACAGGCAAAATCTAAGGCATACCTTATTGCAAAGGTCAGAGGCAAGCTAGACGATTGGGAAATTTAGACCAACAGAAGGTTACTAAAAAAAGTAATACAAAGAGAAACAGTAAATTATGAAAGATATCTTGTGCAAAATATAAAAATAATAGGAAACGATTGTATAAATTTCTGAAAAGGAAGAGTAACTGAAGTGAATGTTGGTCTGTGAGAGGATAAGACTGGGGAGTTAATAATGAGGAACATGGAAATGGCAAAGACAATCAATTAATATTTGGCCTGGATTTTCATGATGGGGAACATGAGAACCATCCTAAATGTTAACAGGTAATGCTGAGGCTGTTGAAAAGGAAGAGCAATTACTACCACTAGAGAAAAAGTACTGAGCAAACTCTTGAGATTAGAGGCAGTCAAGTTTCCCCAGGGCCTGATGACATCCATTCTAGGGTCTTAAAGGAAATGGCAGCAGAGATAGTGGAGTTATTGGTTATAGTATTCCAAAATTTCCTAGATGCAGGAAAAATGGCTTGGAAAAGGGTTAATGTAATACTCCAGCTCATAGAGAGAGAAAGGCAAAAAGTTGGATACTGTAATCAGTTGGACATCTGTCATTGAGAAATTGCTGGAATCTATTGTTAGGGATGTAATAACAGGAAATTTGCAATGCAATCTGTCAGAGTGAACATGGTTTTTATGAAGGGCCAATCATGTTTACCTAATTTGTCCCAGTCCTTTGAAGATCTAAAACGCAAAATGGATAACAGGGATCTTGCAGATATGGTGCGTCTGAACTTTGAGAACACTTTTGACAAGATGCCACGTAACAGGTTCATAAACAAGGTAAGATCCAACAGACTTAGTGACAATATATTAACTTGGTTGGAGAATAGGCTAACCAACGAAAGCAAAGAGTAGGGATAAATAAGTATTCTTCTGATGGCAAAGCTGTAACAGTGTCACAGTGTTCGGTTCTTGGGCTGCAATTATTTTCAGTCTATATCAATGACTTGGATGCAGGAGTAGAATGTACTATTCCCAAATTTATAAATGACACAAATAGTTGGAAAACAAGTTGCAAGGAGGAAATAGGAAATACATTTATAAATGAATGTGGATAGGTTCAGTGAGTGGGTCAAGATTGGCAGAATGTAATGTGGATATCTAAAATATTTTGGTCAGAGAAATAAAAAGGCAACTCATTATCTAAATGAAGCAAAACTTCAAAATACTTGGGTGAAGAAGAATCTGGGCATCCTTGTTTATGAATCACAGAAGGTTAGAATGCATGTGCAACAGGTAATAAGGAAGGCAAATGGAATCTTGGCTTCCTTTGTGAATGGGGCAGAATAAAGAAGTAGGGAGATGCTGTTAGAACTGTATAGGGCATTGGTGAGATTGTGCACGGTTTTTGTGCCCTTGAAGAAAGGCATAAAACATTAGAGGTGGTTCAGAGAAAGTTATTTTATTGATTCTAGAGCTGAAAAGACTTGTAGGATGCAAGACTGGGTGGAGAAATGGCAGATGGACTTCCACGTGGATAAATGCAGAGTGGTCCAATTTGGCAGGTACAGTAGGATGAAGGAATACAATATCAAGGGTAGGACTCTTGGCAGTGTTGAAGAGCAGAAGGACCTTGGGGTCTGGGTTCATAGGACTCTTAAATCGATCTTGCAAGTGGAGGATGTGATCAAGAAGGCATATGGTGTACTGGCCTCCGTTAATAGAGGAATTGAGTTTAGGAGTCGGGAGGTAATGCTGGAACTTTATAAGACCCTTGTCAGACCCCATTTGGAGTACTGTGCTCAGTTCTGGTTGCCTCACTACAGGAAGGATGTGGAAGCTATTGAAAGAGCGCAGAGGAGATTTACAAGGATGTTGCCTGGATTGGGTAGCATGCTTTACGAGGGTAGGTTGAGGGAGCTAGGTCTTTTTTCCCTGGAGAGATGAAGGTTGAGAGGCGACCTGATAGAGGTTTATAAGATGTTGAGAGGTATAGATGGAATGGTTTCTCTGAAGCTATTTCCCAGGGCTGAAATGGTCACTACGTGAGAATACAGGTTTAAGGTGCTGGGGAGCAGGTACAGAGGAGATTGTCAGGGGTAAGTTTTTCCACTCAGAGGGTGGTGAGTGAACGAAATTGGCTGCTGTCAGTGGTGGTGGAGGTGAACTTGTTGGGGTCTTTTAAGAGAATTATGGATGAGTACATGGGATTTAATGGGATTGAGAGTTATAGATAGGCCTCGTAGGTATGGATATGATCAGTGCAACTTGTGGGCTGAAGGGCCTCTTTGTGCTGTAGTGTTCTATGTATTATGAAGAGAGATTGAGCAGTTTAGGCTTATACTCACCTGGAATTTAGAAGAATGAGAGGAGATCTAATGGAGATATAAAGATGCAAAAGGGGATTGACAGGGTAGATAGAGAGCAGATGTTTCCTCTTGCTGGGTGTAAAGACAGCTTTATGCTAAGGGGTGGCAGATTTAAAACAAATGAGGAGGAATTATTTCACTCAGTTGTGAATCTGTGGAATTCTCTACCCCAGGTTGCAGTGGATGCTACTGGAACACTAAACACATTTGAGGAGGAAATAGTTTTTAATTAGCAGAGGATGAAAGGTTAGAGGAGCAGGCGGGAAGGTGATGGGGCCAAAGTGAGATAGCCATGATCATATTGAATGATGGAGCAGGCTCGAGGGGTTGAAAACTGATGAAAGATCTTTGACCTGCATTTATCTCTGTACGGGTAGTGTTTCCAGCAGTGTCTGGGGTTGTATACCTAGTTCCTTTGGGATACAATTCCATCACTCTCCCCTTCTCTCTAGCTCCATCGTTGCAATCTCCCACCTCAGTTTTGCCTCCTTTGCCCACATTCATTCTTTGCCCATATTCCGGTTTATGATTTTATGAGCACTGACAAAGATCAAGTGTAGTATCGACATGCTGTGCTTGGTTGAAGTCATTAGGTTACATTTCAGCTTCATTTGAAGCAATTTTTTAAAGTGGCATCTCGACCTTTTGGCTAAGATGCAAATAAGATCAAGCCTTGGAGGAAGAACTATGCCTGCTCCAAATAGCTTGGACTATGTAGATCAAGCCCAAGATAGAACATAGAACATAGAACAATACAGCACAGAACAGGCCCTTCGGCCTTCGATGTTGTGCCGACCAAAATAAAAAGCAATGCCCCTCCTAACTAAACCATTCCCTTCTCATCCATATACTTATCAACTAACCTCTTAAACGCCACCAAACTTGGCGCATCTACAACAGCTGCAGGCAGGGCATTCCACTCCCTAATCACTCTTTGAGTAAAGAACCTACCTCTGATATCCGTCCTATAACTCATACCCCTTAATTTAAAGTTGTGTCCCCTCGTGCTAGCTTTTTCCATCCTAGGAAAAAGGCTATCACTGTCCACCCTATCCAAACCTCTAATCATCTTATATGCTTCAATAAGATCCCCCCTTAGCCGCCTCCTTTCTAACGAAAACAACCTCAAATCCTTCAACCTCTCTTCATAGGACCTGCCCTCCATACCAGGCAACATCCTGGTAAACCTCCTCTGTACCCTCTCCAATGCCTCCACATCTTTCTTATAATGTGGCGACCAGAACTGCACACAATACTCCAAGTGCGGCCGCACTAGAGTTTTGTACAGTTGCAACATGATGCTGCGGCTCCTAAATTCAATCCCCCTACCAATAAAAGCTAAGACTCCATAAGCCTTCTTAACAACTTTATCCACTTGACTGCCTACTTTCAGGGACCTATTGACACATACACCAAGATCCTTCTGTTCCTCAACACTATTAAGAGCCCTACCATTAGCCCTATACTCTACACATTTATTGTTCCTGCCAAAGTGCATTACCTCACACTTTTCCACATTAAACTCCATTTGCCACCTCTCGGCCCAGCTCTGCAACTTGTCCAAGTCACTCTGTAAACTAAAACACCCCTCTTCACTATCTACCACTCCACCAACTTTAGTATCATCTGCAAATTTACTGATCCATCCCTCAATACCCTCATCCAGATCATTTATAAAAATTACAAACAGCAGGGGCCCCAAAACAGACCCCTGAGGCACACCACTTGTCACCGAACTCCACGATGAATATCTCCCATCAACCACCACCCTCTGTCTTCTATCTGCCAGCCAATTCCTAATCCAATTAGCTAAATCACCCTCTATTCCACACATCTGCATTTTCTGTAGAAGTCTTCCATGGGCCACCTTATCAAACGCCTTACTAAAGTCCATATATACTACATCAACCGCCTTACCCCCATCCACCTCTCTGGTCACTTTCTCAAAAAACTCAATGAGGTTAGTAAGGCATGACCTACCCTTCACGAAACCATGCTGACTATCCCCAATCAATTCATTTCTCTCTAAATAACTATAAATCCTATCCCTAATAATTCTCTCCAATACCTTGCCCACCACAGAAGTAAGACTCACTGGCCTATAATTCCCAGGAAGGTCTCTCTTCCCCTTCTTAAACAATGGGACCACATTCGCTATCCTCCAGTCCTCCGGAACCACACCCGTAACCAACGAGGACCTGAAGATCAGAGCCAGAGGCTCTGCAATCTCCTCTCTTGCCTCCCAGAGAATCCTAGGGTAAATCCCGTCCGGCCCAGGGGACTTATCCAACTTCAAACCCTCGAGAATTTCTAACACATCCTCCCTATCTACTACAATACTCCCCAATTTGCAACCCTGTACCTCAGTGCTCTCCACAGCTACATTTCCAGCACTCTGCGTGAATACCGAAGAGAAATATTTATTCAGTGCCTCGCCAATCTCTTCAGGCTCCACGCACAACTTCCCACTGCTATCTATGACTGGCCCTAATCTCGCCCTAACCAATCTTCTATTCTTAACATATCGAAAGAAAGCTTTAGGATTCTCCTTATAGGAGAATCCTAAAGATAGGATTATATATAAGATAGGAGGTGAGAGCCTTGTCTTATCAGCTTGGATTGGGAATGTCTCAACTTGTTGAGACTCTGAATTGGACTTGAATGAATTGAATTGGAATAAAAACAAAAAAACAACAAAAAAAAAGACATACTTTTGTGGCATCTTTCTCAAATGGTCATTCTTGATATGAGAGTCTAGTCTACCTAGCCAGTCAGATAGATCCTATTCCTTTTAATGCTTTCATACCATCCACTTTCCAGCATGGTCTACTGTGTAGTGACCTGGAGTGGAACACTTGCTGATTTTTTTTTTTCTTATTTTGACCCTGCATGGCCCAGGGCACTGAGGCTAAAGGTTGTAAAACTGTTGTGGATGAGGTGTTGGAAGTTATTGGTCTGTGTGATGCATTTATCTAGTAAGTAATTAAGGCAGAATCACAAAACAAGTTGAAATTGTAGTAATAGTTTATAATGTTTCTAAAGAAGCTATAAAAAGAATATAATGTTGACATTAATATAGTGCTGAAATTTCTCTGGAAACAGCTGTGTAGCTCTTAGCTACACAGTTCTTGCATAGCCCTGAACTTCAAATAAATTTGTCCCATGTTTTGGACACAACTTTTACACAGAAGATAGTATGTTATACCCAGAAGAAAGTTAATGACATTCAGTTTGTATTGTTTATGATAAGCTGATTGGACTCTTCAGTTGGCTTAAGGGGTTGGAATTTCGATATAGCCAGAACTCAAACACTGATGTGGTAGATTCTGAAGCAGATTTCGCAAGGATCCGATGCAGGTGAAACTGCCTGCTGAGCCGCTGATCACGATTGGACAGTGGAACTAAATTCTAAACACACAGGTTAGTAAATATTTGAAATGGTTTTAGAGAAGGGTCATATGGACTCATAACAAGAACTCAATTTCTCTCTCCACGGATGCTGTTTATCCAACATTTCTGCTTTTATAATTTAGATGTTCAGATTTGTAGTTTTTGCTTTAATTTGAAATGGTTGGTGTACAATTGAAGCAACAGATCGGATTTAGAATTTCAGTAAACATTGAGCATTGTATGCCCTCATCATTAATATATATTGAAGTACATGAAAATGAGTTGCAGTGACTTCTGAAAAATTGGAGCTGCTCATCTCATAACTAATTTTAGAAGAAGGTGGAGCAGTTTTGGAGAATAAAAAAGACTTAGAGAATTACAGACAAAAGACAGGAATATGGGACTCTACGACTGCTCTTGCAAGAGTCAGCACAGGCACGTTGGGCTGAGTGACCTCCGCCTATGCTATAAGTTCAAAGAACAAAGAATAACAGCACGGGAAACAGGCCCTTTGGCCCAACGAGCCCGCGCCACCATTTTAACGTTCCCACTTCCACCCATGATCCTTGACTATGTTTACGGAAATCTGCATTGGAACCAAATTGGGGAGACAGTTTGTTTCTCCAGTCAGCCTAAGAGCACATCCTTGGGGTGTGGGAGGAAACTGGAGCACCTGGAGAAAATCCATGTGCAAACTCCCACAGATATCAGCCCAAATTCCTGTATCTGCACAGCAACGGTGATAGTCACTGAGCTGTCGTGTTGCCCATCAACTGGTTCAGTTTAAGCGTACACTTAAAATGAAGCAATAGGCTACTCTTGAAAAATCCAAGAGCAGCCCTCTCACGACCTATCGCCTTGGACAACAAGGCGGACAGAAGTATCTGTAGGATAAAACAGAAATATATCAATAACATGCACAACTTATACAATTCCGAGGAACATCCCAAGGCTCATGATCCCTGTTTAAATCAGTGTACTATATTCCTCCATCCCTTTTCTGCTCATATCCCTATCTAAGTATCTCCTAAATAACTCCAGCGTGCCTGCCTCCACCATGTTACTTGGCAGTGCGTTCCATATCATAGAACATAGAACATAGAACAATACAGCACAGAACAGGCCCTTCGGCCTTCGATGTTGTGCCGACCAAAATAAAAAGCAATGCCCCTCCTAACTAAACCATTCCCTTCTCATCCATATACTTATCAACTAACCTCTTAAACGCCACCAAACTTGGCGCATCTACAACAGAAATATCCTCACAATCCTCTGGAAAACCTCCCTCTAACATCCAAATTATACCTTGCCCCCCTCATCCTAAGCCCGTGGCCCCCCGTGATAGAACATAGAACATAGAACAATACAGCACAGAACAGGCCCTTCGGCCTTCGATGTTGTGCCGACCAAAATAAAAAGCAATGCCCCTCCTAACTAAACCATTCCCTTCTCATCCATATACTTATCAACTAACCTCTTAAACGCCACCAAACTTGGCGCATCTACAACAGCTGCAGGCAGGGCATTCCACTCCCTAATCACTCTTTGAGTAAAGAACCTACCTCTGATATCCGTCCTATAACTCATACCCCTTAATTTAAAGTTGTGTCCCCTCGTGCTAGCTTTCTCCATCCTAGGAAAAAGGCTATCACTGTCCACCCTATCCAAACCTCTAATCATCTTATATGCTTCAATAAGATCCCCCCTTAGCCGCCTCCTTTCTAACGAAAACAACCTCAAATCCTTCAACCTCTCTTCATAGGACCTGCCCTCCATACCAGGCAACATCCTAGTAAACCTCCTCTGTACCCTCTCCAATGCCTCCACATCTTTCTTATAATGTGGCGACCAGAACTGCACACAATACTCCAAGTGCGGCCGCACTAGAGTTTTGTACAGCTGCAACATGATGCTGCGGCTCCTAAATTCAATCCCCCTACCAATAAAAGCTAAGACTCCATAAGCCTTCTTAACAACTTTATCCACTTGACTGCCTACTTTCAGGGATCTATTGACACATACACCAAGATCCTTCTGTTCCTCAACACTATTAAGAGCCCTACCATTAGCCCTATACTCTACACATTTATTGTTCCTGCCAAAGTGCATTACCTCACACTTTTCCACATTAAACTCCATTTGCCACCTCTCGGCCCAGCTCTGCAACTTGTCCAAGTCACTCTGTAAACTAAAACACCCCTCTTCACTATCTACCACACCACCAACTTTAGTATCATCTGCAAATTTACTGATCCATCCCTCAATACCCTCATCCAGATCATTTATAAAAATTACAAACAGCAGGGGCCCCAAAACAGACCCCTGAGGCACACCACTCGTCACCGAACTCCACGATGAATATCTCCCATCAACCACCACCCTCTGTCTTCTATCTGCCAGCCAATTTCTAATCCAATTAGCTAAATCACCCTCTATTCCACACATCTGCATTTTCTGTAGAAGTCTTCCATGGGCCACCTTATCAAACGCCTTACTAAAGTCCATATATACTACATCAACCGCCTTACCCCCATCCACCTCTCTGGTCACTTTCTCAAAAAACTCAATGAGGTTAGTAAGGCATGACCTACCCTTCACGAAACCATGCTGACTATCCCCAATCAATTCATTTCTCTCTAAATAACTATAAATCCTATCCCTAATAATTCTCTCCAATACCTTGCCCACAACAGAAGTAAGACTCACTGGCCTATAATTCCCTGGAAGGTCTCTCTTCCCCTTCTTAAACAATGGGACCACATTCGCTATCCTCCAGTCCTCCGGAACCACACCCGTAACCAACGAGGACCTGAAGATCAGAGCCAGAGGCTCTGCAATCTCCTCTCTTGCCTCCCAGAGAATCCTAGGGTAAATCCCGTCCGGCCCAGGGGACTTATCCAACTTCAAACCCTCGAGAATTTCTAACACATCCTCCCTATCTACTACAATACTCCCCAATTTGCAACCCTGTACCTCAGTGCTCTCCACAGCTACATTTCCAGCACTCTGCGTGAATACCGAAGAGAAATATTTATTCAGTGATATTCGATCCCAACCTAGGAAAAAGCTTACCACTGTTTACTCTATCTATACCTTTCATAATCTTGTACACCTCTATTAGATCTCCCCTCAGTCTCCGTCTTTCTAAAGAAAACAGCCCCAGTTTGCTAACATTTCCTTGTAACCCAGTCCTTCCATATCAGGCAGCATCCTGGTAAACCTCCTCTGCACTCTCTCCAGGGTCTCCATGTCCTTCCGGTAGTAAGGCGACCAGAACTGGATGCAGTATTCCAAATGAGGTCTAACCAACATTTTATACAACTGCAACATTAAACTCCAGCTCTTGTACTCTATACCCCTTCCTATAAGTTCAATGCATAGTTTAGCCACTGTTAAAATCCTGTTGTAGAGTGACATCAGTTTACTGGAGCAACTGGTTCATTGGCACGGGATCAGAGTACTTCTGCTGCAGAATTTGAAGTCTAAGAATGTTCTCACAGGTTCCTGGGTTTTCTGAAGTTTGATGTAACTTCAAATACAGCCTGGCACTTAAATGGTTGAATAAAGGATCCTTGGAAAAAAAGTGTGTACATTTTGTTTTCTTGAGTAAAGAGTAGCTTCTCTCCAATTCACAATTAATTAAAGAGCCAATTATTTTGTACATTTTTACGATGCTCAGAAGGATAGAAGAAATAATGTACCAACTCAAACGCATACCTCAGAATATAGTTACAGCACTGTGGTGCACTGTTACACCCTACAAAATTGGAAGCCATCTGAAATTAAGTTCCAGATAAAGTTGTGCCTTAAATTATATGACTGGATATTCATTGAAATTTGCTTCTAACTTGTTTAATTAAAGTATTAGTGGTTTTGAAATAAAGAAATGCAGAATTCCATTGAAGTTCAGTTGAAAAGAATTCAGGTAGCTCCATTTTCTGTCAATTTGTGTTATGTTGATTCAAGAGCTAGGGTTTTGTTCACTGTTAATGAACTGCAAGTGCATATCTGAGTATTTTTGCGCTTTGGAAAATATGACAACTGATGTAGCAATAAATAGAGATCTAAACTGTATACATAGTAGTCACAAAAGAAAACGAAATGCCAGTCAATTGGATTTAGATGTTGATGTAAACGCCGCTGGAGAAAGCAAATCTCTGTTGTTTTTCTGCTTGTTTACTGTATACATATTTTATCTTTGACAATTATAGAATCAAGGTTGTTGTTAGTACCCTTGTTCATTCCAGCATGTGTGTGTATACGATATTTTTCGAGAGTCTGTGTTTCTGGTGAGATATTAAACTGTCTGTCCTATCAGGTGAGCGTAACTGGGAAGCTCTTGTGATCGTGGACACAGAATGAGGCCATTCAGTTCAGCCTGTGTTGCCTCTCTAGAGCTATCCAATCCATCTGATTTCCCCTGCGCAAACTCTATATCCCTGTCCTAAAATAATTATTTGTTATTCCTCCCACCACCCCTATGGGCAGAATGTTCTGGGTCATTATTGCTTTGCATACAAAAACTTCTTCCACTTATCCCAAATTATATTTATTTCCAAAAGATTAAATATGTTTCTCCTAGTCTTGAGTAATGTGTGTCTGAACCAACACCACCTTAAACAAATTATCAATGTTATATTCTGTTAATGTCAATTAAGAGAATAATTTCATCCAGTTTGCAAAAATTGGCTGCCAACACCTTATGACTACTTTTCAGAAGTATTTTCTTAGTTGTGAGAGGTTTTGAGATATTTTGAGTTATGAAAGGGTGCAAGTTATGCGTAGCATGAAAAATAGAGCTGCAACTTTTTGAAGTGTGCTTGAAACCTGGTGGGTGGTCGACTTTGAGCACTTTGGTTGAAAATGAACTATTGAGCAAAGTGCATTTTAAACCATGAACAGTTCTTATTTCAGATCTGGTTAGTTACAGGAGCTGTTGTGCTGTTGTTTGATCTCATACTAATTACACCTTTTTTGAAGTGTAAATATTGTCTGTCTATCCTGATTAGATGTACTAGTGCTGCAGAACTATGGGTGCCAGTGTCATTAGTTACACAATAGTAGTAGTATGATCTTAGACATAGACCCCCTAATCACACATGCATGCATGTGCACCACTCCTCAACCCCCCCACCCCAATCCCAGAAACACTAACACCAACAAGGAAGAACCGTATTTCTGCTTTTTGATGTACTCTAGTACATGTCACCTATGGAGTTATAGCATAGTTCCTAAATTCATTGCCTTTATTGAAGTATATGTAGTATTGTTGCAACATCTGTGATAATGCGATGAACTTCAGAAATGCAATATGGTTTTTGTCCATGTATAAAAAGCAAAATTTTATAAGTTAAAGGGGTTTGAATGGATTGATTTTTGGAAGAAAAATGTCCCTTTAAGTATGAAGTGGAATGGTGTTGACTGTTGATTGTAATTTTTCTTTGCCCTTTATCTGCATGTATTTCCTGTCTTTTGAAGACATGAATTTCTTGCTTTCTATATGCTAGCCTCCCTCAGGTATTTTAAGAATGGTTAATATCTGTGTGAATCTTAACTTGGATTATTGGCAGGCTGTACAAGCATTCTTCTCACTCCGTCTCTGATATACTAATAGAAGGGATAGAAAAACTACAGCACAAGCAGGCCCTTCGGCCTACAAGTTGCACTGATTTATATCAGAACCTACTAGGCTTACCTAAAACCCTCAATCCTACTAAATCCCATGTACTCATTCAGAAGTCTCTTAAAAGACCGTATTGAATTTGCCTCCACCACTGCTGGCAGCCAATTCCACTCACCCACCACCCTCTGAGTGAAAAACTTACCCCTGACATCTCCTCTGTACCTACTCCCCAGCACCTTAAACCTGCGTCTTCTTGTGGTAGGTATTTCAGCCTTGGGGGAAAAAGCCTCAGAATCCACCCAAACAATACCTCTCAGCATATCTTATACACCTCTGTCAAGTCACTTCTCATCCTTTATCTCTCTAAGGAGAAGAGACTGAGCTCTCTCAACCTAGCCTCATAAGGCATGCCACCCAATCCAGGCAACATCCTTGTAAATCTCCTCTGCACCCTTTCAATGGCTTCCACGCCCTTCCAGAATTGAGTACAGTACTCCAAGTGGGGTCTGACCAGGGTCTTGTAAAGCTGCAGCATTATCTCCTGACTCCTTAACTCAGTTCCTCAATTAATGAAGGCCTGTACACCATACACCTTCTTAACCATGTCCTCTACCTGCAAAGCTGCTTTGAGTGTCCTATGAACCCGGACCCCAAGACGCTTCCGATCTTCCATGCTGCTAAGAGTCTTACCCTTAATATTATATTCCTTCATCCCATTTGACCTACCAAAATGGACCACTTCACATTTATCCAGGTTGAAGATCATCCACCACTTCTCCGCCCAGTCTTGCGTCCTATCTATGTCGTGTTGTAACTTCTGACATCCCTCCAAACTATCCACAACATCTTCAACCTTCGTGTCATTGGCAAATTTCCAATCCATCCCTGTACTTCCTCATCCAGGTCATTTATAAAAATCACAAACAACGAGGGTCCCAGGACAGATCCCTGGGGCACTCCACTGGTGACCGACCTCCATGCAGAAAAAGACTCATCTACAACCCATCTGCAGAGGAATATAGATAAGCTGCAGGATTAGGCTGAGAGCTGGCACGTCGAGTTTAATGCAGAAAAGTATGAGGTGATTCATTTTGGAAAGAGTAACAGGAGTACAGAATATAGGGCTAATGGAAGGACACTTGGTAGTGTTGATGAGCAGAGATATCTCGGTGTACATGTGCATAGATCCCTGAAAGTTGGCACCCAGGTTGATAAGGTTGTTAAGAAGGCGTATGGTTTGTTAGCTTTTATTGATAGAGGGATTGAATTTTGGAGCATGAGATCATGTTGCAACTGAACAAAACTCTGGTGCAGCCGCACTTGGAGTATTGCGTACAGTTCTGGTCACTGCATTATTAAAAAGATGTGGAAGCATTGGAGAGGATGCAGAGGAGGTTTACCACGATGTTGCATGGTATGGTGGGAAGGTCTTATGAGGAAAGGCTGAGGGACTTGAGGTTGTTTTCGTTAGAAAGAAGGTTTAAGAGGTGACATAATTGAGGCATACAATATAATCAAAGGATTAGATAGGATGGACAGTGAGAGCCTTTTTCTTTGGATGGTGATGGCTAACACGAGGGGACATAGCTTTAAATTGAGGAGTGATAATTATAGGATGAATGTTAGAGGTAGGTTCTTCACTCAGAGGATAGTAAGGGCGTGGAATGCCCTGCCTGCAGCAGTTGTGGATTCGCCAACTTTAAGGGCGTTCAAATGGTCAGTGGATAGGCATATAGATAACATTGGAATAGTTTAGGTTAGAGGGTCATTAAATTCGTTCCACTGGTCAGCACAACATCGAGGGCTGAAGGGCCTGTACTGTGCTGTTATGTTCTATGCTCTAACCACACTCTGCCTTCTGTGGGTAAGCCAGTTATGGATCCACAAAGCAAAGCCCACTTTGATCTTGTGCCTCCTCACTTTCTCAATACATCTTGCATGGGGGACCTTATCGAATGCCTTGCTGACGTCCATAAAAACCACATCCACCACTCTTCCTTCGTCAATGTGTCTACTCACGTTTTCAAAGAACTCAACAGCTTGTAAGGCGTGATCTGCCTTTGACGAAGCCGTGCTGACTACTTTTGATTATACTTCTCTAAATGTTCATAAATCCTGTCTCTCAGGATCTTTTCCATCAACTTACCAGCCACTGAGGTTAGACTCACCGGTTGATAATTTCCTGGGCTGTCTCTATTCCCTTTCTTGAATAGAAGAACCATATCCGCAATCCTCTGGAACCTCCCCTGTCTTCATTGATGACAGAAAGATCATTGCCAGAGGCTTAACAATCTCTTGGAGCAGATACTGAATGTAATGTGATCAGTCTTCCCAGTGTTTTAATCTGAGGATGTTTCTGCTCATCTAGTACTGGATTTTGGATAAGCAGTCTGATATTTATCAACAAGAGGATGGATTGTGCAGGATATTGTCAGCGTCCTTATGAAAATAAAAGCTGTGCTTTTGGATCATGTTGGTGAGGGGCAATACAAAAAAAAGAATGAAACTAGAAGGACGGCTGTGTCATGTATTTTGTGCTATTCTAAGGTTGTGCGCAGTCTCAATTCCACACTCAGTGCTGATATCATAATTTATCACAGTACTTATGGAAATGGAGTACAAACTCATTCAACCCATGAGTGGCCAACATCTATACATTATAATCATAGTGAGAACTAGATGTGGTCAGACTAAAAGGGAATGCATTGAGGTTTTAAAGAACAAAGAACAACATAGCACAGGCAACAGGACCTTCGGCCTAACGAATCCATGCCCTCCTCTACCTATGACCTTTGTCTACGCCTATGGGGAAAGATTGAGGGAAGACTAATATAGGGACAATTTGTTACACCAATCAGCCTAAGAGCACGTTTTTGGGGTGTGGGAGGAAACTGGAGCACCTGGAGAAAACCCATGCAATCACACGGAGAATGTGTAAACTCCCGCAGACGCTAGCCCAAATCTACGTATCTGCACAGCAAACAGTGATAGTTACTGAGCTGTCATGTTGCCCGTCAGTTGTTCCAGTTTAAGCGTACACTAATGACATGAAGCACTAGGCTACTCTTGAAGTAACATCCAAGAGCAGCCCTTGCATGACCGACCGCGTGTATAGAACATAGAACATAGAACAATACAGCACAGAACAGGCCCTTCGGCCTTCGATGTTGTGCCGACCAAAATAAAAAGCAATGCCCCTCCTAACTAAACCATTCCCTTCTCATCCATATACTTATCAACTAACCTCTTAAACGCCACCAAACTTGGCGCATCTACAACAGCTGCAGGCAGGGCATTCCACTCCCTAATCACTCTTTGAGTAAAGAACCTACCTCTGATATCCGTCCTATAACTCATACCCCTTAATTTAAAGCTGTGTCCCCTCGTGCTAGCTTTCTCCATCCTAGGAAAAAGGCTATCACTGTCCACCCTATCTAAACCTCTAATCATCTTATATGCTTCAATAAGATCCCCTCTTAGCCGCCTCCTTTCTAACGAAAACAACCTCAAATCCTTCAACCTCTCTTCATAGGACCTGCCCTCCATACCAGGCAACATCCTAGTAAACCTCCTCTGTACCCTCTCCAATGCCTCCACATCTTTCTTATAATGTGGCGACCAGAACTGCACACAATACTCCAAGTGCGGCCGCACTAGAGTTTTGTACAGTTGCAACATGATGCTGCGGCTCCTAAATTCAATCCCCCTACCAATAAAAGCTAAGACTCCATATGCCTTCTTAACAACTTTATCCACTTGACTGCCTACTTTCAGGGATCTATTGACACATACACCAAGATCCTTCTGTTCCTCAACACTATTAAGAGCCCTACCATTAGCCCTATACTCTACACATTTATTGTTCCTGCCAAAGTGCATTACCTCACACTTTTCCACATTAAACTCCATTTGCCACCTCTCGGCCCAGCTCTGCAACTTGTCCAAGTCACTCTGTAAACTAAAACACCCCTCTTCACTATCTCTTCACTATGTCCGTTGTTGGAAAATAAAGCGAAGGTAATCAAGTAGGCATATGACATGCTTGTCTTCATTGGCTGTGGCATTGAAGTTAAAAATTTGGCAAGTCATGTTGCAGATTTATAGAACATTAGTTAGGCTGCATTGGAATATAATGTTCAATTCTGGTTGCCACACTACCAGAAAGATGTGGAAGCTTTGGAGAGGGTACAGAAAAGATTTACCAGGATGTTACCTGGTATGGAGGGCATTAGCTATGAAGACGGTTGAAGAAACTTGGTTTGTTCTGGAGCGATGGAGGTTGAGGAGAGACCTGATAGAAGTCTACAAGATTGAGAGGTATGGACAGAGTTGATAGTCAGAAGCTTTTTCCCAGGATGAAAAAGTCAATTATGAGAGGGCATAGGTTTAAGTGTGAGGGATAAAGTTTAAAGGAGATGTACCAGGCAAATTTTTTTAATGTAGGATGGTGGCTGCCTGGAACACACTGCTGAGGAGATGATAGCAGAAGCAGATATGACAGTGACTTTTAAGGGGCATCTTGACAAAGATATGAGTAGAATATTAATGGAAGGATATGGTCCTCGGGAGGGTAGTTTTAGTTCTATTGGGTGACATGGTCTGTGCAGACTTGGAGGGCTGAAATACCTGTTCCTGTGCTGTAATTATTTTTTGTTCTTTGTTGGTCTTTGTTCTTGATAGATTGGAATAGCTAAAGGTTTTTTTTAGCAAGCATGTTAAAAGGAGAATTTATGAAAGTATTCAAAATCGTGAAGGTACTTAGAAACTGTTCCCATTGGTGGAAGAGTCAAGAACCAGAAGACTTGGAGCAGCATGGTGGCACAGTAGTTAGCGCTGCTGCCTCATAGCTCCAGGGCGTGGACTGGATTCCCAGTTTGGATCGCTGCCCGTGTAGAGTCTGCATATTCTCTCCATGCCTGTGAAGGTTTCCTCTGGATGCTTCAGTTTACTCCCACAGTCCGAAAGACATGCTGGTTAGGTGGATTGGACTTGCTAAATTCTCACCCAGTATATCTGAACAAGTGCCGGAGTGTGGCAACTGGGGACTTTCCACAGTAATTTTATTGTGATGTTAATGTAAGCCCACTTGTGACACTAATAAATAAACGTTAATAAACTTTAAACATTGATTTAAAGTCATCACCAAAAGAACCACTGGTGATGAGGATAAATTGTTTTACACAGCAAGTGGTTAAGATCTGGAGTGCACTTCCTGCAAGTATTGTGGCCTTCAAAGGGAAATTATGTAAGTGCCTAGAATCACAGAATTCCTACAATGCAGGAGGAGACCATTTGGCCCATCAAGCCTGCACTGATAATGATCCAACCTAGCCCTATTCGTACAACTACACACATTTACCTTGCTAATCCCATTGACACTAATGGACAGTTTAGCATGGCCAACCCATCTAACCCATACATTTTTGGACTGTGGGAGGAAACTGGAGCATCTGGAGGGAACCCAGACACACGCAGGGTGGGTTCAGGCATAGTGCTAGCCACTGTTTTTGAAGAGAGAAAATTTGCAATTCTACATTGCCTCTGTTCAGTGTTTTTAAGTGTTTTTAAGAAAGGGGAGTTGGATTAGTTAACTTGCTTTTGCAGAGAGCTGGCATAGGCATAATGGGCTGAATGGTCATTTTTGGTCCTGTCACCATTCTGTGATTGCAGAGATATGCCTGCTGATGTGGTAGAATCTGAACTGAATGTTGGCAGATGTATGCTGGTTTTCACCTGGCTTGAGACAGGCCAGTGCATTTTGACTGTATCCAGCTTATATTCAGTAGCAAAAAGAAATCCACTTTCCCCCATCAGTTATGCTGAATGTGCGCAACTTCAAATACAATTACAGTATGCATGTGAATGTGATACCTTTAGAAAGGAGCCAGTTGTCCTCTTTTTTTTGATTATTTTGCTCAGGGATTTGGAAGAATTAAGTTGCAACTGCTGCATTGGGTGAAACTCAGTTATTGTAATCCCATGGACCCGTTGATCTTATTAGGAAAGTATGATCTAATACTGCTGTAAAGCAAAAATTTGAAGGTAGAGTGATTGTATTCTTTGTTGTGTCAGGATAATAGGTTTCAGTATGAAGTGTTTATTTCGATGAGTTTTCATGTTTTTTCTCAGTTGTTTCTTCCTATGCTGAGTGGTGCCTGGTAGCTCTTTTATAGCTGTAATTTGTGTGGGTGGGCTGGCATTACAGAAGTCAAGTGATATCTAACCGACCACTTAGGAAGGGTGCTTGGGAGGACTGTGCTTTTGCTTTCTTCTTTGAAGCAGAAAGGTACTGAGACCATTTGTAAGACTTCAGTTACTGAATTGGGTGCCTGCAATATCATTGACTGAATTTGAGTTTATCTTAATAGTTAAGTCTGTTTTTTGAGAGATTTTTCCGTCCTTGATACAAAAGCAAACACCAACCGCTATCTGATTTAAAAGTTCTTTATTCTTACATATGCAAGCTTTGCTACCCACTCAGTTCTGGGAGTCAGTTAGCAAAGGCGTGCTGAATAATGGGACAGTCCCCCTTTATGTAACTTTACAATCCTCATGGTCACATGTGGTCTGATGCAATATATCTAATCACAAGATACCCTTTGTTCTAGTCAGGTTAACCATATCTAAAGTTGTAATATGGTTATATTGAAAGAACTGTTAATGGATAAGTTCGTTAGTCACAGATGTCTTAAGCTTGTTATTCACCCAAGCTGCTAGTTTAGCTGGTTTTTGCAAAAGCTCTTAGTTGCATAACCTATTAACCCCTTAAAATGTCAAGGTCTCTGTGACTGGCTAATTCCACTGAACCAGAAATACTTTAGATTTCAACACAAAACAACATCCAAGCTTGATACCATCCTTGGTCAGCATCTAAAAGCCTATGTTTCTTTAAAATAGTTGCTATGTTGCATTCTGCAGCGGAAAGATAAGGATGACCTGCTCCCTAACCTAAGAGCTATGAGGCTAATTGTCCTATAGCTCTGCCTGAGCAACACAACCTGGCGATTGAAACTGAATGTTTTCTTGTCTGCATAGCTCAGTTATTCCCTGAATAAACCCACTGACCCATGAGTGAAGCGATCACATAGCATGTTATCCTATATCACACTTGTTTCATCCAAACTAAGCCTTTGGGAAAGCCAGGACATGATTTGAGCTCTGCAACGTGAGTGGGCTTTGAATGGGCAACTTTTCCTCCCTGTTTTTTTGAATGGAAATAAATCTGGTTGTGCATTAAGGCAGAGTTGTAGCAGATTATTAAACTGTGGAAAGGCTGAATGTGAACAAGTTCAGATGAATGCGTGTAAAGTTTTCATTGTTCTGATGAAAGCCCTTTCCTGCAAAGGAAGGTTACTTCGTATGCTGCATGCAAAAGCAAGTGAACATGCTAAATCGATAAAGGAGTAGAATGCAAGAGAGATTGGCTAG
This sequence comes from Sphyrna mokarran, assembly GCA_024679065.1. NCBI lineage: Eukaryota > Metazoa > Chordata > Chondrichthyes > Carcharhiniformes > Carcharhinidae > Sphyrna > Sphyrna mokarran. The sequence goes on along the minus strand of JAGIQG010000022.1, from coordinate 47,563,990 downwards.
TTCTGTACAGAAAAACTTCTGATGGTCTGTGGAAATTGTTGATGTACTGGGTGGACACTTAAGTTGCAGCCAGTTTCCTTTGTAGTTTGCAATCTGTGTCAAACTCTTGATATTTGAAGATTTTTACGTTTGCCCAAAGGAAATAGAAAACCCTGTCATTTATACTAAAACTATTTGCTCAGCATTGAACAGACTGAACTGGATACTAAGACAATAGTATATTGATATGCGTAATTTTAGATGGGTGTGTTTAAATTAATTTTAGTTATTCTATCCCAAAAAATGTGCAGGTTAGGTTGATTGGCCATACTAAAGTTGCCCCTTAGTGTCCTGATATGCATAGGTTAGAGAGATTACTGGGTAAATATGTAGGGATATGGGGGTAGGGCCTGGGTAAATCCTGGGTAGGATTGTGATCAGTACAGATTCGATGGGCTGAAAGGCCTCTTTCTGTATTGTAGGGTTCTATGATTTCTATGCTTTGATCTTTCTCATTATAAATATATAGAGTGGGGATTTTTAAAGGGTATCAGCATGACATACCCATGGTATTTTCCTCTGTGATGACATATAGTATTTGTTAAATAAGGGTTTGAGGCAGTTTTTGAAGGGATGTTCCTTTGACTCAATATGTCAGCTGAATTGTACTGAACTGATTTTCAAAATTGTATTATTTATGATGGTATTGAATTGGTGCCTTTCTGTGTCTGTCTGTATTAGGGATGGGTCATTAAAAATGCTGGTTTTGCTTGTAACGCCCACATCGCGTGAAAGCATATTAAAAAAAAATGCTTTGAGACAAGTTGGGAACTGGACCAAAAAATCCTACAGCATGAAATGGAATGGTGGGCATCTTAATTAAATGTATTTGTTAGTTGCCTAATTCATGCTTTAACAAAAAATGTCGATAGATTGGTTCTGAACTGGGCTGATGGAAGTATGTTTATCTCTTTATAATTTCTAAAAAAGACATTGGATATAATCTTTTGCATTACTTTTGTTAAGTTTTATGTTGGTATATTACTGCAAGCTTATTTTGATAATAGAATAACATTGTTCAATTGCTCAAGAAGTTAGTTAAGCATGTGGAGTCATTTTTGGGTTGGATGCAGTGCCTGAAATGCAGATATGTTTGGCATTGTTGCCAAATCAGCCACTGAGAGCCTTTGCAGGCAATTCAGTGAAAGGCATCCTGTAAATTAGTGGTGGAAAGTTTCACATCATGCCATGGGCTCTTCCTAAGTTGGATAATTTGCCCTTGGCTAGTCAGAAAACTGGTAGGACTACACAAGTTAACATTTTGGAAACTTAAGAGTTTGAGCAGGCAGAATTTAATTATTTAGGTATGATCTCCTATTGTCCAAAATAGAATGGAAAAATTCCGCTATCTTTTGAAGTATTTTGATGAGCATAGCTTCTGAAATGTGGATTTGATACAAAGTCAGATGGCATTGTGAATGAAGTTGCATGATCAACAGGATGCTTCTGATGTGGAATGTTTGCATTAAATTGAGATTATTAGGTCATAAAGTGATGCTCTAGTCAATTGAAGTAACCTTCATTAATAGGGAAGATTATCCTTTGCTAGAGTAATGTAAACTCTGCTGCCAGATGGTAATTATTCTCTCTATAATTTGCATTTAAATTGCTAAAGTTTGATTTACGTTGTCACCTGAGAGTACATTTACTTTACAGTGTTAGTTCTGGAGTAGAAGACCTCACTTTAGTCCAGACATGATGTGGAGACACTGGTGTTGGACTGGGGTGAACACAGTAAGAATCTCACAATACCAGGTTAAAGTCCAGTAGGTTTATTTGGTAGCACAAGCCACTAGCTTTGAGAGTGCTGCTCCTTCATCAGTTAAGTGTGAACAGAACTCCCACTTAGCTGATGAAGGAGCAGTGCTCTGAAAGCTAATGGCTTGTGCTACCAAATAAACCTGTTGGGCTTTAACCTGGTGTTGTGAGACTGCTTACTGTGTTACTCAGCAGACAGGCAGACCTGGATTTAACTTTAAATTTGCAGTACAAAAATAAAAAACACCCTTGCAAAGTTTGTAGCAATGCAGCAACTGAGAAGTGTATACAATTAAGTTTCCAAAACTCTTGGTCTATCTGAAGACAACAGCCTGCTTACGGAACGATTTTAAAGTTGTTTCAGGTAATTAGCAATAAATTTGTTTTTTTATTTTGCCTTTCTGAGAGACTTTCAGCATTTTTTTAAAAAATTAGTAATTGTTGTAGAGCTAATGACAGTACTAATTTGAACAATTTATTGAGGTCAGCAGTGTTCAAGAACTGTACTTGATGGTTAATATAATATTTATTATGGAGAATATGGTTCTGAAAATTGTTTTCCTAGCAGGACCATCTTAAAAGTAGAAGGAAAGAGAGCTGACGCAAAATACGTCACTACTGTTTGGCTTCCATTTTGACTGCTCCAAGCTGTTAGATGAACACTTAATGGCATTGTGGCATTTTATGAGTTAAATGTGGGAAATAAAAGTATTAAATGTTCTTTTTACTAAATGAGCAATCTGCTGACCACAGTTATCTCTGCAGCCATGATATGCATTTCAAAAGAAAATTGTCTTTCAGTCCCGCAAGTTGTAATGACTAGTAAAATAAATTGTAGCTGTCTCAAGTATTTGTGCAACTATTTAATTTTCAGTACTGAGGGAGTTAGGCTACTTTTACTACATTGGCAAGTTATATTGATGGGATAGTGAGATCAGAAATTACATTCCCCTTGAGGACTGTGCTGTGACCTTGGGGACAGCACAGTGGTTAGCACTGCTGCTTGACCAATGCTAGGGAGCTGGGTTCGATTCCTGGCTTGGGTTGCTGCCTGTGTAGAGTTTCCATGTTATGCCCATGTCTTTATGGGTTTCCTCGGTGCTCTGGTTTCCTCCCACTGTCTAAAAAATATGCTGGTTAAGTGCACAGGCCATGCTAAATTCTCCCTCAGTGTATCTGGACAGGCACCAGAGTGTAGCGATGAGGGGATTTTTCACAATAACTTCATTGCAATGTTAATGTAAACCTACTCGTGACGCTAAATAAATAAACCAAACTAGTTAGTTAATCAAAATGTGATGTTTGTTAGCTGTTTTTACTATTTGTGACTTTGTTAGTGTCAAATGAGATGTGGATTTTGAGAATACAAAATTTGATTATTTTAACATGGGTTCCTCATCCTCACAGTATCCCCAATTGTACCTCATTCTATAACCATTAATTTTATTAATTCCTATTTTAAAATACATTCAGCCTCCACCAAAATATCAAGTGGTGTTAATGTGTGACACAGCTCGCGGTTGCTCTCTTTGAAAGAAAGCTCTCTTTTAAATATATTAATGAATGTACATAGATTTTGCTACAAGCATTGTGAACCGGTGTGTGAACCAACCAATCCATTAACACCATCTACACGTCCCACTGCTCTGGAAAAGCAGCCAGCATAATCAAGAACCCGGGACATGCTCTCTTCCACCATCTTTGGTCAGGAAAAAGGTACAAAAGTCTGAGATAACACATCAACTGATTCAAGAATAGCTTCTTCCCTGCTGCCATCAGACTTTTGAATGGTCCTATGTTATATTAAGCTGATCTTTCTTTACATCCTAGCTATGACTATAACTCTGTATTCTGCACCCTCTCCTTTTTTCCATGTGCTTTATGAATGGTATGTTTTGTTTTTATAGCTCGCAAAAAACAATACCTTTCACTGTGTACCAATACATGTAACAAAAATAAATCAAGTATTTTCTAATTATGCTTGAAACTGACTTTTGAGCCTGTGTCCTAGTACTATGCTGCTTTGTGGTTACTATTTTCTCAATATGTTCTAATTAACCTTTTTTGATAAAGGGTGGCCATAACTTCCCATCTTGCTCAAAACAGACCTTGATCAATAGAAAGCCAGTATAAGTTGTTCTGACTCCTAAATTTAAATCTGCCCTGATGTTTAATTTACCCTATATAGAAATGCAATATACTGTCTAGGTGACTTCTGGCTAGAATCCAGAACCTTTTCTTCCCTCAGCCTGCAGGCAAAGATTTATTGTTCCCACTCCCAGGTTTAATATGGACAAATGAGAGGTAATGCATTTTGGAAGGTCTAATACAGTAAGTGGCAGAAAGTAAGAGTATTGATCGCAAAGGGATCTGGTGTACATGTTCATAGATCACTAAAAATTGCAATGCAGGTGGAGAAGGTGTAAGCAAGAAGGCATTTGGCATGCTTGCCTTCATTGGCCGGGGTATTGAGTTTAAAAATTGGCAAATCATGTTGCACTATTATAGAACCTTAGGGGCACTTGGAATATAGTGTTCAATTCTGGTTGCCACACTACCAGAAGGGTGTGGAGGCTTTAGAGAGACTAAAGAAAAGATTTACCAAGATGTAACCTGGTATGGAGAGCATTAGGTATGAGGAGAGTTGGAGAAACTTGGTTTGTTCTCACTGGAGTGACTGAGGTTGAGGAAAGACCTGATAAAAGTCTATAAGATTGAGAGGCATGGACAGAATGGATAGTCAGAAGCTTTTTCCCAGTATGGAAGAGTCAATTACTAGGGGCGTAGGTTTAAGGTGCAAGAGGCAAGGTTTAAAGGGGATGTATGAGCAGATGTTTTACACAGAGAATGATGGGTGACTGGAACTTGCCAGGGGAGGTAGTGAAAGCGGATACGGGAATGTCTTTTAAGGGGTGCCTTCACGAGTACATGAATAGGATGGAAATAAAGGAATATAGTCCCTGGAAGGGTAGGGGATGTTTTAGTTAAGTTGAGCAGCATGATTGGTGTGGATTTGGAGGGCCGAAGGCTGTAATTCTTCTATTGCAAGTGGCATGGATGGGGCAGAGTTTGTAAGGAATATCTGGGAGGGCTTCCTGAAACAGTATGTAGATAGTCCAACTAAAGAAGGGGTCATTCTGTACCTGGTATTGGGGAATGACCCCGTCCAGGTGGTCAATGTTTCAGTAGGGGCACAGTTGTTCTACCATTGAGTGTATACTTGATGTTGCAGTATAAATACTCAGCAATTTCAATTAAGTGCCACATTCTCATACCAATCCCTCCTCACTGTTGAAATAAAAATCTTCAACAAACTGACAGAGCAACAGAGGTGTTTTGTTATCTTTTCTAGTGATTGGTTTGATTTTTTTTAAAGCAATCGCGATTGCAAAACTTGCATTGTTTGTAAAGTTGTGTGATAGGATTGTTTTGTTTTGCACATCGCATTGCACAGTAGCATTGATTCTGAAGGGCTTTAAAAAGTCTTGTTTTAGCTACTTGTCTAGAACTTGTTGTTCTCGACGTTTACCTGACTAGGAGCTAGTCCTAATCAAGTGGTGGATTTTCTTATTGTAAAATAGAAAGGAAACTATCAAGACTAATGAAGAACACCATGTAGATTTTGAGATCAAAAGTGAAGTATTTTAGACTTTTAATGTTTAAAACGCTAACTTAAATGGCAGAGATTTGCAGAAGCCAGTTTACGTGAATAGAAACTAAGATTGATATTGTGTACGTGTCTAGGATGATATTGCACAATCAGGAATGAAGGAAATTGATTTTTAATTATGGGCTGCATGTGTTGCTGTTTAAACATGAGACTATTATATGCTAAATTCTTAAGATTGTGAAGATGAGTAATTCATGACAAAAGCAAATTAGCTGAATAATAGTCTAAATAACAAAAGGCTATAAAATTTGCAAGAAAATGGAGGAAAAAGACAAGAATTAAAAGTCACCTTGCTGAAATTGTTCAAAATACTTTTTACATTATTGAAAACTGGAAGAGAAAGTCTGTTTAAATCCTAAAACGTGATTTTTCAGCAGTTGTGCTAACCAAAAATCTAGATATGTAGAGGTGCACTTAACTTTGGGACCTAAATCTAGCTCCATGGGATGCTAATTTACGTAGATAGAACAAAATGTGTGCCAGAGGAATAGATGGTCATGAAGCTGAGTTCCAACATAAATAATCTCTGATTTTTGCCACAAAATTGGCAGGTGAATATGATCTATTTTACCAATGGTGTGTGACTGTTACAATTCTAAGATGCTACCTCTTTAAATTGGCCAGAGTATTGAGTATATCCCATGCTTATGAAATCAATGTTTATAAGTAGAGAGAATATTTGGCGAAATGAAAAAAAGTGACAGAAAATCTCATTGCATGTACGTGCTGAGTTGTGTTTGAATTGGAGCATCAGAGGATGTTTGCACTTAGCTGGGCACCTCATACAAGAGATCAAACAGGATAGAGATGAAGTCAGATGGGGAGTAACCAGATGCTTTCTCCTGCAGTTGAGCATATTGATGCTATTGATGGGCTTTATAGCTGTTAACCCATCATGTGACTTAATGTGGAGATGCCAGTATTCGACTGGGATGGCCACAGTTAGAAGTCTCAGAACATCAGGTTAAATTCAACTGCTTTATTTGGGATCACGAGCTTTTGGAGCACTGCTCCTTCCTCAGGGGGTGCAGAGAAGGTTCACAAGGCTGATACCAGAGATGAGGGCGTTGGATTGAGGAGAGACTGAATAGGCTATGTTTGTACTCTTTGGAGTTTAGAAGGCTGAGAGGGGATCTTATAGAAACATACAAGATGATGGATAAGGTAAAGGTTGAGAAACTCTTCCCGCTTAACAAAGATAGCAGGACTAGAGGACATAGCCTCAAGATTAGGGGGGTGCGGTTCAGATCGGAGTTGCGAAGGGGTTTCTTCACGCACAGGATGGTGAATCTTTGGAATTCTCTGCCTGATGAGGTGGTGGAGGCTTCCTCACTGAATATGTTCAAGTCAAGAGTGGATAGGTTTTTAATTGACAAGGGAATTAAGGGTTACGGGGAGAAAGCAGAAAAGTGGTTCTGAACCACTAAGAGATCAACCATGATCTTATTGAATGCCGGGGTAGGCTCGAGGGGCTGGATGGCCTCCTCCTCTTTCTTATGTTCTTATGAGTGGAGAAATGAGTTCACAAACGTGGTTATATAGACAGAGACTCAATTGCAATGTAGTGGTTGGAATGTGAACCTTTACAGGTAATCGAGTTTTCACATACAGTGCGAGTGGAGAAAGGGATAATCATAGGTAAAAGATGTGAATTGTCTCAAACCAGGATAGTTAGTGGGATTTTGCAAGCCCAGGCCGAACGGTGACTAAGAAAGTCGTGAACAGATTTTTAGAAGTAAATGGGCTGAATGCTATTAGAGAGCCAAATTGGTACAGCTAATAAATTAGCACTATGTGGGCCAAAGCTTTTTACATGGAGTAGGAGGAAGGAAAAAAAGGAGGACAAATCTTAGATGGCTAAATCATTAACTATGCATGCAGCATGATGTCATTGAATATCAGAAGCCAAAATTAGTTCTGAACTCCCTAATATATAGTTTCATCTGACAGATGATCCATAACTCTTTAAAACTTGTGGCAGATAAGTTTTATAATTCAAAATTTACGAAAATAAGAGCACTGCCTCCCTTCCCTCATTCTGCCTCCAGAACTCTTTGCACCAAATTTGCCTTTAACTAATATTTAATGAGCTGAAGGCCTTTAACTAATATTTGATGAACTGAAGACCTTAACTGGACATTTTTACCGAGAACTGTGACTGAGCTGAATTTAGATTGAGGAATCTGACCACGTGTATCAGTACCAGCCACATGTATTGATGGAATATTTGAGCATCTAAAAATTGCATCTTGTTAGAGGGCAATAAATTTAGCTGTATGTTTAGTTTCAATAATTCCTATTCCCCATTGTGTCTTCTCCACCCTCACCCACCACTCTGCACAAACACCAATCTTTGTGACCCCCATCTCCCCACATTGGATTTCTATATCAATGTTTCCCTTGCTGTAAAGGCAGTACTAACTGTTGTGTCGCACAGGGATTCCCGGTGTGCAGTTCTTTTTCTGACTGGAGGAATACACAAGAATTATTTACTTGTAACACCGCTTCACAGTGCTTGATGTGTCTTGTAATTTTTGGGCATGATGGAAAAGTTCCACTTCTTAAATGTTAAGATGTCGAGTCTTTGGTTATACTTGTTTCACAATTGTTAAGTAGTGTTGAATTTTCATTTTGTTTTATGAATATTTTACCTTGTTACAAATATATTTCACCTTTGCCAGTTGTCTTACCGAAATGAATTAAAATGGTGAATTGACATATACTTGTCCCATTTGTTAGATGGTCTGATTTGTCAATCCTGTCAAGTTCTGTGGGTTGATTTGGAATACATTTGTCTTTCTTTCCTTCACTAAAACTAGCTTTAAAATTTCAAAACGTAATGCCTCTGAATGCTCTTCGTATGTCACAATTCTTGAGAGTTGAGCCACATGTTGGGAAACAGATGCTCGTTGGCATTTGTAAGTGAAGCTGTAGCCAAGTGCTGAATTACTGTAAGTTTAACAGTGTAAACAGTATGCAGTTATTTATAGTGATTGGAATCTCATTCCATTACTCATCTCTTTTTTTCCTCATTTTGCTTCCCTCCCTTTACTGCATACAGAGTCCCCCCCCTTCCCTGTTTTTTTGGTGATAAACATTGCTTAACTTCTGGATCTCAAAAACAATTAGACTTCCTGCAGACTTGTTAACAGTTTCAGTTACTGAATGATACAGATATAATTTTTAAATATTGTTTTAATATATGATATAAATCACTTTTGCTAATAAGTTACAAATTATTTTGCAACTCCTGATGGTGCCTATGATAGTAATTCCTTGGTGTACCAGTAGTTGCCATGTATGCTGGTTGTTATCTGTACCAAAATCAACCCAGCATTGACTAAAATAACCCCACGTTATTTTAAATATTATAATAAACACAATATTAATATGCCTTTTGTGTTGTTGCTTACAATGGTTTGTGTGGTTTCACTGCTGATCTCAGGTGATATCTTCCTATCCTGCACAGTCATAACTGAGTCCAAAAATCTTATCCTTTTCCTTGCTTTCCTCATTGCCCTCTTATCAGCATTCACCATGGGAACAACTGCTATACTTGATATACTGATGATGCCTCATACTTTCTGTGGTACCCTTAGCTGCACGACCATTCTGTGATTGTGACAGCCATTGAGGATAAAATTGTTATGACAATTGCCTTCTCCAACTTCCTAGACATTCATTTTGGTTCTTTGAAATTTCTCCACCTCACACAATTATTGGGATGCCAATAGCATAAAATGCTGCAGTAGTACAGAGGGGTAACCCACCAACATGCCCAATGAGAGTTGGGCCATGTCAGCATTATTTCAAATCTCTCAAAGAACAACACAGCATGGGAAACAGGCCCTTTGGCCTAATGAGCCCGCGCCGCCATCCTAATGTCTTAATGACATATAGAGACCAATATAGGGACAATTTGTTACCCAATCAGCCTAAGAGCACATTTTTGGGATGTGGGAGGAAACCGGAGCACCCGGAGAAAACCCACGCAACCACGGGGAGAACGCGCAAACTCCCGCAGACACAAGCCCAAATCCATGTGTCTGCACAGCAACAGTGATAGTCTCTGAGCTGTCATGTTGCCCATCTGATGGTCCAGTTTAAGCATACACTAACGACATGAAGCACTAGGCCACTCCTGAAGTAACCTCCAGGAGCAGCCCTCGCACGACCTGCTGAATGCATGCACCTTGTTGGTCAACAAGGTGGACCGAACAGCCTGTGGAAACAATTAAAGTATTTAAACAGTCCTCCTATATCCCTCTATCTGCAGACCGCTCATGTGGCTGTCCAGGAGACCCTTAAACAACCCTAGCGTGCCTGCTCCCACCACCTTACTCGGTAGTGCATTCCACACCCCCATTACCCTTTGTGTGAAAAAATGCCCTCTAATATTAGTCTTATACATAGCCCCCTTCACCCTAAGGCCGTGACCCCTCGTTCTATCAGAATCTAATGGTGGAAAAAGCTTACCACCATTTACTCTATCTATACCCCTCATAATCTTATATACCTCTAATAGATCCCCTCTCAGCCGACGTCTTTCAAGGGAAAACAACCCCAGTGCGTTCAACCTTTCCTCGTAAGACAGCCCTTCCATACCAGGCAGCATCCTGGTAAATCTCCTCTGCACTCTCTCCAGGGACTCCACATCCTTCCGGTAGTACGGCGACCAGAACTGGACGCAGTACTCCAAGTGAGGCCTAACCAATGTTCTATACACTTGCAACATCAAACTCCTACTCTTGTATTCTATACCCCTTCCTATGAAGGCTAACATACCATACGCTTTCTTTATCACTTTTTCCACCTGTACTGACACCTTCAGAGACTTGTGAACCTGCACCCGCAGGTCTCTCTGCGTCTCTATACTCCAGATAGTTTTACCTTTTATCCTATAACTCCCCTCTATATTATTCTGGCCAAAATGCATCACCTCGCATTTATCCGGATTAAATTCCATTTGCCATCTATCTGCCCAATCTACCAGCCTATCTATGTCCTGTTGTATTGCCTGGCACTGCTCCTCAGTCCCCGCCAATCCAATCATCTTAGTGTCATCAGCAAATTTGCTGATCACACCACCTACCCCCTCTTCCAAGTCATTTATATAAATCACAAATAGAAGGGGTCCTAGTACTGAGCCCTGTGGCACACCACTAGTGACTGACCTCCAGTTGGAAAAAGAGCCTTCCACTACTACCCGCTGTCTCCTCCTCCCAAGCCAGTTCTCAACCCATCTACATACCTGGCCCTGTATCCCATGCACCTTCACCTTTTTTATCAGCCTACCATGGGGAACCTTGTCAAACGCCTTACTGAAATCCAAGTAGACGACATCAACGGCTTGTCCTTCATCAACCGTTTTTGTCACCTCTTCAAAAAAATTCCACTAGATTCGTAAGGCACGACCTCCCCTTAACGAAGCCATGCTGCGTATCCCTGATCAGATCGCAGCGCTCCAGATGCTCATACATCCTGTCCCTGAGGATCCTCTCCATTAGCTTACCTATAACTGAAGTCAAGCTCACCAGCTTATAGTTCCCTGGGTTATCCCTTTGACCCTTTTTAAACAACGGTACTACATTTGCAATCCTCCAGTCCTCTGGGACCTCATCTGTGTCCAAAGAAGAGAAAGATTTGCGTCAGAGGCCCAGCAATGTCATCTCTCACCTCCCTTCGCAGCCTGGGATAAATACCATCAGGCCCCGGAGCTTTATAAGTCTTTATGCTACCTAAAAGCCCCAACACTTCGCCCCTCGTAATGATTATTTCCTTTAACGGGTCCTCAAAATCCTCAAAGCCAGCATCAGACATCAGGCCCCTCTCCCGCATGCATCACCTCGCAAAGTATTCATTCAGGGTCTCCCCCATCCCCTCAGGCTCTAAGCATAGATCCCCTCCTCTGTCCCTGAGAGGTCCAATCTTCCCTCTAACCATCCTTTTGCTCCTTACATAGGAGTAAAATGCCTTAGGATTTTCCTTAATCCTACCTGCCAAAGCCATTTTGTGGCCCCTTTTTGCCTTTCTGACACCCCTTTTAAGATCCCGTCTACACTCTATATTTTTCCAGCGCTGCATCTGTCCCCAATTGCCTGGATCTAACGTACGCCTCCCGCTTCTTCCTGACCAAGTCCTCAACATCCCTAGTAACCCACGGTTCTCTAATCCTACCCTTCCCATCCTTTCTCCTTACCGGCACGTGTCTATCCTGAAAAAATTTTAGTTTTCCCTTGAAAGATTCCCACATGTGCAGTGTCGACCTACCCTCGAACAGCTTATCCCAGTCGGTATCCTTAAGATCCTGCCTAATCTGGCTATATCTAGCCCTCCCCCAGTTTAACACCCTCCCCTTAGGGCAGGCTTCATCTTTTTCCATTAATACCCTAAAGCAGACAGAGTTGTGGTCACTATTAGACACATGCTCTCCTACTACAACGTCAACCACCTGCCCTGGCTCATTCCCCAGAACCAGATCCAGTATAGCCCCCTCTCTAGTCGGGCTATCCACATACTGCTCCAAGGACCCTTCTGAAACACACTGTACAAATTCCTCCCCGTCTGCACCTTACACTCTGGGCACCTTCCAATCTACCCCAGGGAAGTTGAAATCTCCCATTACAACTACCCTATTCTTTCTACACCTATCTAAAATTTCCTTACCTTACCTTAAAATTTCCCTTCTTCCATGGCACGCGGACTGTTGGGCGGTCTGTAGTACACACCCAACATAGTAATCTCTCCCTTCCTATTCCTCAACTCCACCCATAGCGACTCAATTCCTAACTCAGCCATACCACCCTCCTTCTGCACTGCTATGATGTGATCCTTAACTAATAACGCCACTCCCCCTCCTCTCCTCAAACCACCTCTATCGTGCCTAAAACACTTATACCCCGGAATATTCAATTGCCAGTCCTGCCCTTCCTTTAGCCACGTCTCAGTCACCGCCACCACTTCTAACTTCCTCTCGAACATTATTGCCTTCAGTTCATCTGTTTTGCCAGTCACACTCCTCGCATTAAAACACATGCACTGAAGGCCCTCAGGCACTCTCTGATCTTCCCTCCTACCCTCCGGACTTACCCTGTCACCCATCTCTCTCCCACTCCCAGTTCCCTCTATCTCCCCACCCCCCCCTCCATATTAGTTTAAACCCTGCCGAAACACTCCTGCTAACCTCCCAGCTAAAATATGGGTGCCCTTCCCAGACAACTGTTCCCTGTCCCTCTTGTATAGATGCCCCTCCCTCCTGAAGACTTCCCAACGGTCTTAAGAATCTGAATCCCTACACCAATCCCTCAACCACGCATTCAGTTGGAGCACTTTGTTGTTCCTAACCCTGTCATTCCCAGGCATCGGCAGCAGCCCAGAGAATGCCACGCTGGAGGCCTCAGTAGCAGGATGAAAAGTAGAGATGTTTTGACCATTCTCACTTTGTTTCTCTAACTCATTTAAATTTGTTTCAAGCTGCCTTTTGGACATTCCATACAGTGAGAATGTTGTGATAGCTCATTCTTCAGTTTACCTTGAGTGACATGCTGTCCTGTACAACAAACATGATTTAAACCCAAAACTATCAATGTGAGCTGGTTTTCTTTTTTGCAGATTATCCTCAAAGATGGTGTTGCCATTATTTTGAGTAGTGGCTTTGGACAGATAAAAGGCCATGGGACAAGGCTGTACGACAAACATGAATATTATTCTTTGCTTGTTTATGCTTGAAGCTTTCAGCAGTTGGCAGTAGAGTAGTAACTTCTGTAAGTGAAACAGGATTTTTGAGCAGAACAGTTTAATCAGCAACAGTGAATAAAAGAATGTCACAGAAGCACTTCTTTATTATCCTACTCTGCACTTCAGTTACAGTTCTCTTCTGGGTGTTTGTGGGAGAGGGCTATGGGATTTGATTAATTTTGTGTTTAAAAGTATGCAATTTTTTGATTCTTTGGTATCCACGTGTTTCTTCTTTTCTCCCCTTATCTTGAATGACCAACTTATTATCAGTCAAATTCAGTGAACAGCAGTAGCTTTCTGGTAGCACGTTCCAGGGGCCATAGTTCATGCCATTGATTTGTTCAACTGTAGTCCATTTTGAATTTAGACTTGTTGTCCCCTGACAATTGTGCATTTCAACTGTCACAGCTGATACTAAATCATTGTGCAGATTATGAATTAGGATTGAAATATTTGAATTTACTGAAGAAGCCCTTTGATTTTCTGGATACTATTAGCAGGGATGGTCAAGTTGGCAGTTGCTGAGTGTTTGCCATAATAAAGCCAGTGGTACAACTTTCCGCTGTTGACTGTCAGCCCCAGCTTGTTCTTGCTTCTCAGTTGGAAGGTTTGGGTTTGAAACCAATGTTTCATTTCAATATGGCATTACCATTCATCCTGTATTTTGAATGATACACTAAACTAAGGACTGTCTTTCCTCGTGGGTGGATACTGTGGCACTACTTGAAGGTGCAGAGAAGTTCTCACTGGTATTTTGGCTGACATTTACCTTCAAATCAGTCTCATTAAAGCAGAATATTTGGTCATTTATCTAATTGTCGCTTGTGGGATGTTAGTTTGTGCAAATTGCCTACCACATTTCACATTACACATTTTGTAACTAACTAGACTTCAAAGTACTTCATTGGATGTCAGTGCTTTGGGTTGTGAAAGATGCTATATATATGCAAGATATTTCTTTACAACTTTATGCGCTGATGGGAGTTTTAATTGTAAAGCTGAGTGAAGGTTTTGAACGTTGGAAAAATGATACTGACACTGGCAAATTGCAGCTGAATTGGACTCTTTTTCTCTCTCTAATTTTGCTTCATTTTGCTGTTGTAGACATTGCAGTTTGAGTTCAATTCTAGCAGATCAGGAATGAATGCAAACTGCTATCTAACTTGGCACAGTTATGCCCCATTGTGGCTCACATAATTAACTTTAATGATCAGCTTGTCCCTCAGGCAATTAGCTTCCAAATATGGCTTGCCACAGCTAAATGTATAAATCGTGGACTATCAAGTATGGGAATAGAAATCCTTCGTTCCACAGCTGCCACATCACCACTTGATGTAAAAATACTCTTATCCCCATAAGATTTCCTAATCTCTAGTAATGAATGTGTATTAGTCCAGTCCTTCATAGTACTTGAAATGAAGAAAAAACCATTGGATCAAGGAGAAGAAAAGGCCGTTCAACCCATTGAAATTTTATCAGCTCGTACTGTAGCTTTCTTGATATAGTGCCCAACTACATTTTGAATGCTTCTGTCTGTGCTGCTCTGCCTCACAGACTCTTCTGAATATCTAGCATTCAAAGTTCTTTCAAATTATTCAGCAAATTTTTGTGTTCTTAAGCACTGCTAGATTACTTGGAATATTCAGAATGATATTTCTATTTTTGTGCCATTTAATATTTTTTAAGAGTGAACCCCCCCACCCTGCTTATGAACTTCCCACGGCAAATGGAAGGGAGGTTACACTGTTTATGCAATGCATAATACATGATGTGAATGCTGATCGAATAATGAAGTCATATTCCATTTATCAGACCAATATGTGTGTAAACAGTCAGTCATGCTTGCCAGAGAGAACATTTTATAGAAGCCTCAACTGAATGCCCTTCACTCCGTTGCTCGGTACTCCAGTCTGGCTCAGCTCATGATGTAGAGATGCTGGCATTGGACTGGGGTAGTAAGAATCTAGCAACACCAATTTTAAATATAACCGATTATTTGATAGTAAATTTGCGAGCTTTCGACACTGTCTTCGTCAGGCAAATGCAGTGTTCTGGTCTGCAATAGCACACGTATCAACACAGACAGTCACGGATCGCTGATTAGAATGCGAATCCTTACATCTAACCTGCTATTCAAGTGTTAAAGTGGCTAACAATGTGTGTGAAGGGAATCCTGAGCATTGGTTAGAGAATTGTGTATTAGCCAGCCCCATTCTGGAGTGAAGTTAAAAAAATAACATAACCTCTGGAGCAGATAGAATCCCTGCCAAAAGTCTGAAGCACGGCGGAAATGTATGGCTGCACAAGCTCATTTTCTCCCAGTTGTGAAGTGGGGCAACAAAGGAAAGACGAAAAAAAAGTTTGCATTTTATAATGGCACCTATAATGTTGTGAAATATCCCAAGTGGAGGGTTAACAAAAATTGAAACCAAGCTATGTGAAGAGATATGGGAGGCATCTAGAAGTTTAGATAAAGAATTAGGTTTTAAGGAATATCTGAAAAGAGGAGAGAAGGTCAGAGTATATCAAACTTGCAACACAGAAGATGCCTATTAGGCACCAACAGGTCCTTGCTGGTATTAGTACTCCTGAACATCTCCCACCCCTGTGGACAAATTTGGAAACAAGTCTGAGAATTTTGAAGTTGATGCATTGTTGAACTGGAAACCAATGTAACTCCATGGACACGGCTAATGGGTGCCCAGGACTGGATGTGAATAAAGTTATGGGGAACCAGAGTTCAGATACTGACCCTTTCATGTGTTTCACTTTACACACTTCGTATCTGACATTGCAGTTCAGGTGCAGAAAGGGTTGGACAGCACTTGAATACCCAAGTGCCCCCTTGCCATGTTTAATTGAGTAGTTGTTCTTTTTCACCATGAATTCAGCACATCAGGTACAATCAAACATCCAGGATTTCAACAGTAACTTTTTTTGTGATCAATAACGTACTTTGAGGTTATTCTCACTGTTTTACCAATAAAATTCAAAAATTAATATAATATAAACAGTAGTACTGCTTATTTTTCAGTGATTTATGTACAATTTGTCATTATTCATTGGATATTGGAGGCGATGCTGAAGCATACAGGATAGAAGGAAATGTAATAGGTAGAATGTAGGGCATGCACAGCAGGTCAATCCATAATGGAGAAGGAAAGAGAGCTCCATCTTCGGGGCGCAACCCTGAACTAGAAAGAAGTTCAATTTGCCGACGATACAAAGATCAGTGGTGTTGTGGATGGTCTGGAGGGATGCCAAAAGTTGCAGCGGGACATAGACAGGATGCAAGACTGGGTGGAGAAGTGGCACATGGACTTCAATGCAGATAAATGTGTAGTGGTCCATTTTGGCAGGAACCCACATGCAAGGCTTCTGGAGAAGGTGAGGGGGCATGGGATCCAAGGGGCTTTGGCCTCGTGGATCCAGAACTGGCTTGCCGGCAGAAGGCAGAGAGTGGTTGTGGATGGGTCTTGTTCTGCATGGAGGTCGGTAACCAGTGGAGTGCCCCAGGGATCTATTCTGGGACCCCTGCTGTTTGTCATTTTCATAAATGACCTGGATGAGGAAGTGGAGGGATGGGTTAGCAAGTTCGCCGACGATACAAAGATCGGTGGTGTTGTGGATGGTCTGGAGGGATGCCAAAAGTTGCAGCGGGACATAGACAGGATGCAAGACTGGGCGGAGAAGTGGCAGATGGACTTCAATGCAGATAAATGTGTAGTGGTCCATTTTGGCAGGAATAGTGGGATGAAGGAGTACAATATAAGGGGTAGGAGTCTTAGCTGTGTTGTAGAGCAGAAGGATCTCGGGGTCTGGGTCCATAGGAATCTTAAATCAGCCTCGCAGGTGGAGAAAGTGGTCAAGAAGGCGTACGGTGTACTGGCTTTCATTAATCGAGGAATAGAGTTTAGGAGTCAGGAGGTAATGATGCAGCTCTACAAGACTCTTGTCAGACCCAAGTTGGAGTATTGTGCGCAGTTCTGGTCGCCTCATTATAGGAAGGATGTAGAGGCTATTGAGAGAGTTCAGAGGAGATTTACAAGGATGCTGCCTGGATTGGGAGGCAGGCCTTATGAAGATAGGTTGAGGGAGCTGGGACTCTTCTCACTGGAGAGACGTAGGTTGAGAGGCGACCTGATAGAGGTTTATAAAATGTTGAGAGGAATAGATAGGGTGGACTCTCAGAGACTATTTCCCCGAGCTGAAATGGTCACTACGAGAGGACACAGATTTAAGGTGCAGGGAAGCAAATACAAAGGAGATGTCAGGGGTAGGTTTTTCACTCAGAAGGTGGTGAGCGAATGGAACTGACTGCCGTCGGAGGTTGTTGAGGCAAACTTACTGGGGTCTTTTAAGAGACTTCTGGATGAGTATATGGAAAGGAATAGGATAGGGGGTTATAGATAGGTCTGTGGATTGGTAGATGTGATCGGCGCAACTCGTGGGCCGAAGGGCCTGTTTGTGCTGTATTGTTCTATGTAATGGATTGGCTACATTGAAGTCACCTTTAATACTCTAAATCCTTCAATAAAATATAAATTCCAATATTGTTAACATGGCTGTAATAAATAGAGGGCAGTCTTGAGTAAGTGAAATGTGTTTCATTTCTTTTCATGAAACTTATTTCTCTCCATACTGTTTTTTACAACACACATGAACAGTTTGTAAAACTTTTGATTTCACAAGTGTCCATCTCTATTCATGCTTTGACAACATCTGTGGGGAGAGAATATTACCAAGGTTTCAAGTCTAGATGACCCTTAGAACAAAGAAAATTACAACACAGGAACAGGCCCTTTGGCCCTCCAAGCCTGCATTGATCATCCTGCCCAACTTAACTAAAACCCATTATCCTTCCTGGGACCATATCTCTCTATTCCCATCCTATTCATGTACTTGTCAAGATGCCCCTTAAAAGTTACTATCATATCCACTTCCACTACCTCCCCTAGCAGTGAGTACCCACTAATGAGTAAAAAAATCTGTTTTGTACATTTGTTTTAAATCTTGCCCCTCACATCTTAAACCTGTGTCCTCTAGTGATTGACTCTTCCACTCTGGGGGAAAAAGCTTCTGACCATCCACTCTGACCGTGCTTCTCATAATCTTGTAGACTTCTGTCAGGTTGCCCCTCAACCTCCATTGTTTTGGTGACAACAAACCAAGTTTCTCCAACTTGTCATAGCTAATGCCCTTCATAACAGGCAACATCCTAGTAAATCTTCTCTGTACTCTCTCTAAAGTCTCCACATCCTTCTGGTAGTGTGGCAATCAAAATTGAACAGTATATTTCAAGTGCAGCCTAACTAAGGTTCTATAAAGCTGCAACGTGACTTACTAATTTTTAAACTCAGTACCCTGTCCGATGAAGGCAAGCACACCATGTGCCTTCTTGACTACTTTCCCCACCTGCATTGCCACTATCAATGATCTGTGTACCTGTATGACCAGATCCCTTAAGGGATCTGCCATTGACTGTATACTTCCTACCTGTATTAGATCACGTTTAGAGTCATAGAGGTTTACAGATTGGAAACAGGCCCTTCGTTCCAACTTATCCATGCTGATCTATCTTTTTTAAAACCCCTAAGCTAATCCCAGTTGCCCACATTTGGTCCAAATCTCTCTGACAAAAAATCTCAGACAAAATTGTAACTGCCTCAACAGCTTGTTCCACTCACCACCCTCTGTGTGAAAAAATTGCCCCTCTGTACACTTTTGTATCTCTCCTCTCCCACCTTAAACCCTATGCCCTCCAGTTTTAGACTCCTCTACCTCTGGGAAAAGATATTGACTATCTAGCTGATCTGTGCCCCTCATTATTTTATAGACCTCTATAAAATCACCCCTCAGTCTCCTATGCTCCAGAGGAAAAAGTCCCAGTCTAACCAGCCTCTCCTTATAACTCAATCCATCAAGTCCCAGTAGCATCCCAGTAAACCTTTTCTTTATCTCTCTGTAGTTTAATAATGTTCTTTCTATAATAGGGTGACCAGAATTGCACACACTATTCCAAGTGTGGCTTTACCAATGTCTCATACAACTTCAACAAGATGTCCTAACTTTTGTATTCGATGTTCTGACCAATGAAACCAAGCATGCCAAATGCCTTCTTCACCACTCTGTCCACCTGTGTCGCCACTTTCAACGAGCTATGAACATGTATCCCTAGATCTCTTTATAACATAGAACAAAGAACAACTTTTAATTTGCCCTCAAATGTCTACCCCCAGTTCAGTTCCTGCCTAATGTTGTCGTAATTAGTCTTCCTCCAATTTAGCACTTTATCTTGAGGACTACACTTAACTTTATCCGTCAGTATCTTAAAAGCTGACTGAATTGTGGTCACTGTTCCCGAATTGCTCCCCTACTGAAACATCGACCACCTGGCCAGGCTCATTCCCAAAAACCAGGTCCAGTATGGCCCCTTCCTTAGTTGGATTATCTACGTACTGTTTCAGGAAGTCTCCCTTGGATGCTCCTTACAAATTCTGCCCTATCCACATCTGTAACACTAAGTGAGTCCCGCTTAGGGGGAAATTAAAATCTCCTCCCACAACAACCCTGTTAACTTTTGCACCTTGTCAAAATCTGCCTACGTATCTGTTCCTCTATTTCCTGCTCTTAGTTGGGTGGCCTATAGTAAACCCTCAACATTGTGATTGCACCGCTCCTATTCCTGAGCTCTAGCTATATTGTCTTTCTGTATGAGTTCTCCAAGGTGTCCTCCTGTAGCATAGCTGTGATATTGTCCTTAACCAGTAGTCCAACTCCCCAGCCCTTTTCCATCTCCTCCTTTTCTGCCTGAAATATCTGTATCTTGGAATGTTAAGTTGCCAATCCTGCCCTTCCCTTAATCAAATCTCTGTAATGGCAACAACATCATAGTTCCTGGACTAATCCAAGCTCTAACTTCATCTTCCTTACCTGTTGTACTTCTTGCATTTAAACAGATGCACTTCAGTCCACCAGACCCTCTTTGATTAGCAACCCCACCCTGCCTGCTGTTTCTTTGAATCTTACTGGCCCTACTTTCTGGTTTCCCTTCAGCTAATTCACCTTTTGCTTTGGTTCCCAACCCCCTGCCAAGCTAGTTTAAATCCTCCCGCATAACACTAGCAAACCTTCTGGCCAGAATATTTATGCTCCTCCAGTTTAGATGCAACCCATCCTTGTACAGGTCCCACCTCCACAAGGAGAGACCCCAGTGGTCCAAATATCTGAAACCCTCCCTCCTATACCAGCTTTTAGCCATGTATTGAGCTGCACTATCTTCCTATTCTTCACCTCACTAGCATGTGTCACAGGGAATAATCTTGGATTACAACCCTAGAGGTCCTGCATTTTCACTTTCTACCGAACTCCTTAAAACTGCTGTTGCAGGACCTCAACACTTTTCCTCTCTATGTTGTTAGTACCAGTATGTACCAAGACCTCTGGCTGTTCACCCTCTCCCTTCAGAATGCTTTCTGTCCGTTCAGAAGCATTACCAAGGAGGCAATTTACCATTCCTGGAGTCTCTTTCACGTCCACAGAAACCCTTACCTGTGTCCCTAACTATAGAGTTCCCTGTAACTATTTGTCAGAACTGTTTCTCTGTTTTGCTTCAGATTCCAGTATCTGCAGTATTTTGATTTTTATCGATTCATGCTTTGTTGGTAAGATATTTCTAACTGTGCTAACTACACAATTAAGAGTTTTTTTCATCAAATGGAAAGTGTATTTTTTGGAGTGCAATCATTCTATCATTTTAAGGAAACCTGATAGCTAATTTGCATAAAACTAGTTCTCACAAATAAATGAGTCAAATGAACAGATAATAGTAATAACAATAGAAAATGCTGGAAAATTTCAGCAGGTCTGATGGCACCTGTGGTGAGAGAACAAAGTCAGTGTTTCAAGTCTGGATGACCCTTCATCAGACCTTGGCTTATTGTTTCACTGTAAAACTGTCCCTTTGGCAGTGCAGCAATCACTCAGTACTGCTCTGAATTTTAGGCCTGGATTATACGCTTGAATTTCTGCAGTGAGTATTGAACCCTTGACTATCTGGGAGTTGAGACTTCCTGACTTTGAAGTGAGGCTTTGATAGTTTACAGTACACTTGCTTACCTCTGAATTTGCACTGAGGTTCATTTCATTTCATCAGTGGTCACTGTTAGTTAGTTGTCACATCAGCTTTAATTTGAGTGTGAAACAGAGAAGCTGGTCAGTCGATTTCTGTGGAATGTCTTTCTTTATAGATCTGTCAAACAGCCCATCTGTAGAGGTTATGCTTTGACATGGTCAGAAGGCTTGTTTTCTCTCATTAACCTGAGAGCTCTCTGATGCAGATTTCCAACATCTGCAATGTTTTACTTTTACTGGTATCCAAATTCTTTGTATAATCTCTGGTCGGACCATCTATAAAAGACCAGTTGAAAGATAGGAGCAGACTCAAGGCAGGTGTTGGTTGCGGAGGAGAGAGGAAGCACAGCTTGAGAGTTAGGATAATGACTTGTGTAAGTAAAAATGCCTATCATTGTAGAAACAATCCAGAGATGATCAGTCTTTTACAAACTCTAGGCAATGCTGGGTGTGAGCAGAACTGACACTGGTCAGAACCTGATTAGTAATGAAGTATTGTTTGGTGCAATCTAATTTGAAGAAGGGAAATATCCACTCAACCTGGACTGAAATTATATCAGTAGCTGGCATATCCAAAGCAAAATATAAAGATAAAATGCTAAAATATACAGCTGTACAACTGAACATTTTTGGGAGAACAGAATGTTTTATTTGGGATGTGGAGTCTTAATTTGAAAAGTGAATTTATTACCTTTCTCCACAAATGTTGACTATCCTGTAAAAGGTTTCCTTGCATTTACTGTTTTTAGATTTCCAGCATCTGCAAATTTAACTTTTGACCATATTCAAATTCTGATTTATACCGAAAAGCCTTTTGAAATGCATCCTTGTCTGCTCAAAATTTGTGAAAGAAAGGCATTTCATTCACGTAAAAACAGCTACACAAAGTCATGTCGATGGGCATGTTTATTGTCGGGACAAATGTTATCTTGACTCGTCGTATCCTGATTTCATTGTGATGCACGGTAATTGTTTCCAGCAATTGGGTGCGGTTTGTGATCACTAACAGACAATTGGAGAAAAATTTGGAAAATCAGCTTGATTGCTTTTTTTCTGAGCTTTTGTTTGTTTCACAGTGGACAACCTTATTAAGGGTGGCACCTTGTCAATTTTTAAACCAAGAAATGCAGTGCTAAACAAAGACTGTATTAGCTATGGACTAGAGTAATTTTAAAGACCAAGAAATTACCAAAATAGTGCAGATTTAATTCTCTACACCAGAGAATTTTTGTCACTGATTCTTGTTAGTAAGATTCAATTGCACTGTTGGAAAGATTTAATAAATACTTGCTCACTTTTTCACAGTAACTTAATTGCAGTGTAAGCCTACTTATAACAAACTGTGAACTTTAAAATGAAATATATGGGATTTATTGTATTTACTTTAATTGCTAAAAGTGATTTCAATTGATGGTTGGTTGGCTTGTTTGTTTATTGACATTTTCAGTTTTGGAGTAAAGTTTACCAATGATGCAGTTGCTTGGTTAATGCAACATGACACTAGACCTGAAGCCCAATAATGATAACACTAAATTCTCTCAATCTAGGAAGAAGTTATGTGCATTTATTACAGTGCAATATATTGATTAATTTTTCTATCCAAAGAGATCGGTCTGGTTAAGCAGAATTTTAAATAACTTTAAACAAGGAAGTGGCTTGTTTGATCTCATGAATTTGACAGTTTGACATCTATCAGCACAGTTACATTCTCTTAAGAGAAGCACTGACTGAATCTTCCTTATTTATAGTATTAGACACAAACTATTTTGACATGTTTCTGAATTTTAATTATAGTAATTACTAACATTTTGGTTAGAAAATCATTCTTATTGGAGCTGTTTTAATAATTCCCAAATCCAGGATTATTTGGAAAACATCTCAACAGTTTAGTTTCGTGGAAGTGATGCAAAGGTTGAAACTCAAAAAATAGGCGCAGGAGTAGATAGTTAAAAATGAAAAATATCTCATCGCGAGCAACAGCACTGTCTATACTATTTCTAGTGATGGACTCCACAAAGGGAGACACAATGGAGTAAGCAAAGTGAGAATGATGGAAGGGTAGCAGATAAGAGAGGAATCAAAACTGGAGAGATACTTTAGAGTTGTTGATGTGAACAGTGAAAAGTGACAGAGGTCAATTTGACTATTATTTTTAGAATACGTGGTAGGAAGAGAAGATGGGAGGAACTGGAATTTGACAGATTCAGAACTGCTGAAAAGTATGAAACATTAACATTAAGCTTCTGAAGTAAAAGTGTAAGTTTTTGGAGTAATTAATTTAAATATTTGTCAGATTGTACTGGCTCAGTTTCAGAGAAAGCTGTGAAGTATCTAGTTGGTAATTAAACAAGAATAAATAAAAAGGGAGGCAGCAATGACTGGCATGGCTATTGACATTAGAGTAGAAGTGATGAGGATTAGCAACCTTGACATTCATCGAGGATGAATGTTAATTGATCTGCAAGGTAATTGTGATCCCAGATGCTTCTTGAACAGCTGAGTTCCAGGTATACTGTTTTAAGCATTTCAGCATCTGTGATGTTTAACTTTGATGTAGAGATGCCGGCATTACTGTCTGTGCTGATATGTGTGCTACTGCAGACCAGAACACCTCATTCGCCTGACGAAGGCTACAATGGCCGAAAGCTTGCAAGTTTACTATCAAATAAATCGGTTGAATTTAAAATTGGTGTTGTCAGACCTCTTACGATGTTTAACTTTCGCAGGATTGAATTCTAAAATTGTGCAAGCATATAGACATCGAAGATTAGAAACTCTGGTCGTGGCTAATGTGTTGAGTGTACGTGTCATTATATTTTTCAAGGTTATTTACACCTGCTATGCTGTGTTGGAGTTCAGTTTGGGTATGTTGTTAATCTTTCTTCAGTTAAACCAAAATTGTCAATTGTTCCAGCGTTACATGCAGAATTAACATTATCCAATCACACTTAAAAGATTTCATTCCCCTGATAAAAAAGAATGACTAATTTGTTTTCCATTTATAACATAGCATATACGTTGTTATGATCTCCATAGAGACCAGTAACTTTAAAAAAAATATAAATTTGAACTTCCATGAATAGCTGAAAGAATGACAAGAATTCATGACTTACTGTAACAAGCAAACCAAAAGCAACAATGACAAAAACTATTTTGGTAGATTTATATATTTAATCACTGAGCAGACATTTTACCCTTCTGTAATAAACATAAATGTTAAATCTAACTAGACCATATACTTTGCTGTTTCCTGAGGTAGACATTCTCCCAGAATCAGCACAAAATGATTCTTAGCTCTAGTACTTTATTTCCATTTTTTTTCTTTTTGTAGCCTCATTTTTTTAACATCAAAACTGTATTTCATGGTGAGAATTTTCCTGGAGACCCTCTCTTGTTGCTGAAGCCAGTCTCATTTTAACTCCTTGCACATTTGGGCTTTAAGTATGAGATACTTGCATTCCTGCGTGGTGAACCCACAGTCACTTGTCCTCCCTATCTGCCCCATCTTTCTTCCTGAGATCCTGGCAGACTAAAATGTCTGTGTTTTTCATGGATATCTCTTGGAAAATCTGTTAACTGATCCTACAAATGGAGTTTTTGCTTCTCAAAGCACAGTCCATGCAAAGCAGCCTCCCATTTATTGACACCGAGTACACTTCTTGTGTACTCAGCCAGCCTAACCACACACCCTGGACATACTCTCTTTCACTTTCTTCCTTTGGGAAAAAGGTACAAAAGCTTGCAAACATTTACTAACTGTTCTTCCCCACTGCCATCAGCTGTTTGAATGGACCTATCAGACATTAAGCTGATCTTTCTCTTCATCCTACCTGTAACTGTAACACTATATTCTGTATCGTTTCCTTCTCTGCTTATATATTCTATGATCAGTATATTTTGTCTGTATACTGTGCAACAAACAATACTTTTCACTATCGTGTGACAATAATAAATCAAATCTCCAAGAGAACAGGAATCATGTGAGCCTCATACCCAGCTAGCCTTAAGACTCCAACTCTTCTATTTTGTAATCAAGAAGTAGCTTAAAGTACAACTGTTTATAGCTCTGCATTCTGAACACTTCTCTGGCAGTTGGACACTAACAGTTTGCCCACTGTCAGCACTGATACTTCTGCCATTGTCCACAAGTATGAACACCTTCCCAGCGAAACAACCTGAGCTGGTTTTTCACTACAGAGGAGATGTTAGGGGTAAGTTTTTCACTACAGAGGAGATGTTAGGTGTAAGTTTTTCACTACAGAGGAGATGTTAGGGGTAAGTTTTTCACTGAGGGTGGTGAGTGAATGGAATCGGTTGCCGTCGGTGGTAGTAGAGGCGAACTCGCTGGGGTCTTTTAAAAGATTTCTGGATGAGTATATGGGATCTAATGGGATTGGGGGTTATAGATAGGTATGGCTTGGAAGGTATAGATGTGATCGGCGCAACTTGTGGGCCGAAGGGCCTGTTTGTGCTGTAGTGTTCTATGTTCTATAAGTCACTAAGAAGTCTGACAACACCAGGTTTGAGTCCAACCGATTTATTTGATAGTAAACTCACAAGCTTTTGAGGCTGTTCTCTTCGTCAGATGAATGAGGGGTTTTGGTCTCAAACAACACATATAACAGCACAGACTGTTTGCAGATTATTGATGAGAATGCGAATCTTTACACCTAACCTACTATTCAAGTCTTAAAGTGGTCGACAATGTGAGTGGACGGAACACTGAGCACAAGTTAGAGATGTGTATTGTCACCAGACAGTACAGTAGGTGAGGTTTTTTGCTAACTCAGGCAAGTTATGGGGGTTACAGATAGTGTGACATGAACCCAAGATCCCTGCTGAGACTGTCCTCGTGTGCGGAACTTGGCTATCAGTCTGTGCTGAGCGACTCTGCGGTGTTGTGTGTCATGAAGGTCCCCTTGGAGAATGCTTACATGCTGGAGAATGTTATGTGCTGTTTGAGACCAGAACACCACCTTCACCTGACAAAGAGGACAGCCTCGAAAGCTTGTGAGTTTACTATCAAATAAATCGGTTGGACTCAAACCTGGTATTGTTAGACTTCTTACTGTGTTTACCCTAGTCCAACGCCAGCATCTCTACATCTTTAACAAATCACTCATGTCTCTTGTTCAGAATTCAGAAGATCATATTAACTTCCTTCATGTTACTCAAAACACAAACATCTTACAAAAACCCCATGATTTGGAGCAGTTTTATTTCAGTTTGCTTTGCTTGGATTCCGAACACATTGTGGTTCAGTGAAATATTGAAGTATGTTCGGTGTGTTTGGCCTGCAATCATAAATCTGCCAAGTTTAAGGTTGTCTGTAGATGTCTGTTAAAGAAATTATTCAACGTGAACTGAGGAAGATAGGAGTGCAATATGCATTTCAGACATTATCTTTAGGAGATTGTAAGAAGAGGACAAATATATTGGACAGTGGACAAAAGTATTACTATAGATAGCCTCATACAAAATGCTGCTGCAGTGTTAGTCACTTCCTTCATTTGAAATCCTGGGAGAAATGAATAACTGATGTAAAACTTGAGTTCCAAGAAGAAAAAGCTTTGCAGTTTCTCTCTGACCTGAATATCTAACTTTAGGCTGCTTTAATTATTTAATTGTAATCCAAAAATGAAATTTATTCATTGCCAGTACTGGAGTTACTTGCAAATAATTGAGGTTTGGAATACAGAGTGGTACAGACTAAGGAAATCCCAAATATACCTTCCTCTTTAGCATTACAAGGTCAACAGTTCATGCGAAACAAGGGAATGCTGTCTTGTGTATTTCTGAGAGAGATTTAGGAACTTGCTGTTGTTGAACTAGCCACAGGAAGCTTTCCAATAATGAAATAATGTTACTTGCCCAATCATTATTACTGCCTTGCTCCTGTTGTGAGTCAAAGTTTCCATTTAATATCAGTTCCTGACATTGCAGTTTAGATTTGGACCTCACTCTGGGATTGCGGGTGCAAAACTGTGCCCTACTACTTTGGCCTGGAAACATGCAAATATGTAAGCACGTTTTGTTGTCAAAAATTCATATTTCTATAGGCATTAAAATGTGCGATGATTTCTAACCACAATCTTTCTTCTTCATGATGGTTTCCAAATAAGTTAGGTTTTTAAAAATTTTGTGCTGAAATCATGTTACAGTTCTCAGTGTATAATGTCGTTGCTGTAGTGCAGTTTATATGCCTGATGTTTGGTGCCTCCTAATACCGACTAAACACAGTTCTCTTTTATATACAGCACTTCACTTTAATCTGGATACAGAACATTTGAACTATTACTAAGAAACACATTTTGTTTAGTTTTTAATTTATTTTCATTTTAGTGAGCCTAGACTTGATTTTCAGCTGCATATTTTTGTCCAGACTCTCTAATTTAGATCAATTAATGACCACAAAACTTGAAAGATATTTAAAGAATGCAAAAGTTCGAGTTGATAATTATATACAATACACAACAAACAACATGCTCCATGATTTTACTGTGTTTGCAAAGAATTGTCACCAGATTAAAGAAGAGCAAAGTTATATTCGTTTTTAGAACGTGTGAAAGGCTGAAATTGTCATTTCTGAATTGCAATGCGAATCTCTGAAAGAATTGTTTAAAAACATCATTTAAAAGC
The DNA here is from genome assembly GCA_024679065.1 of Sphyrna mokarran. Taxonomy (NCBI): domain Eukaryota; kingdom Metazoa; phylum Chordata; class Chondrichthyes; order Carcharhiniformes; family Carcharhinidae; genus Sphyrna; species Sphyrna mokarran. The sequence goes on along the minus strand of JAGIQG010000022.1, from coordinate 47,536,014 downwards.
TTCAAAAGCAGGTTAGATTGCTATTTGTTGACCTCTTGCCACTTTAACTTGGGCTGGTTTGCACAGTTGCTACATGAACGCTTACATTAAAGTTTATATCAAATTTACAACCTTCAAACAGGTCACTCAGCCTAGCTGATCTATGCTGCTGCTTATTTCCCACACTAAGCTCTTCTTGCTCTGCTTTATCCCACCATAGCCACACACCGTTTTATTCATTTCTCCTTCGCATCATGTGGTTCATTGCCCTGAAGGAATCCAGGTATTTGCAGCTGCTTGTGGTGTCAGCTTGACTAGCTCCCTCAACTCTTAACCAGACGACCGCCAATTCAAGATCAGATCCATGTCTTGAATCAGTAATCCTAGGCTGAGGTTTCTGTGCAGTACTGACCACGTTAATCTAGGTGAATTATTTTAGATTATGCTGATGTTCATTTGAAGAAAAACAAGATTTCTCCCAATGTCTTGTCCAGCATTATAGAACATAGAACGTAGAACATAGAACATTACAGCACAGTACAGGCCCTTTGGCCCTCGATGTTGCGCCAGCCAGTGGCCCCTCTAACCTAAACTATTCCAATATCATCCATATGCCTATCCACCGACCATTTGAATGCCCCCAAAATAGGCGAGACCACAACTGCTGCAGGCAGGGCATTCCACGCCCTCACCACCCTCTGTGTAAAGAACCTGCCTCTGACATCCGTCCTATAACTACCACCTCTTAATTTAAAGTTATGTCCCCTCGTGTTGGTCATCACCATCCGAGGAAAAAAGCTCTCACTATCCACCCTATCCAGTCCTTTGATCATCTTATACGCCTCAATTAGGTCACCGCGTAACCTTCTTCTCTCTAATGAAAATAACCTCAGGTCCCTCAGCCTTTCCTCATAAGGCCTTCCCACCATACCAGGCAACATCCTGGTAAACCTCCTCTGCATCCTTTCCAATGCTTCCACATCTTTCTTATAATGCGGCGACCAGAACTGTACGCAATACTCCAAGTGCGGCCGCACCAAAGTTTTGTACAGTTGTAACATAACCTCACGGCTCCTAAATTCAATCCCTCTACCAATAAAAGCTAACACACCGTACGCCTTCTTAACAACTTTATCAACCTGGGTGCCAGGTTATTATTTCTTGTTCCAGCCAGAATTCCTCCCTATACTAGTACCCCAAAAAGATTAACAGGCCAATCATTTAATTTATTATTTGTGGAACCTTGCATTGTCCAAAGGGATTTCTTATGCTTGTCTACCTCATAATGACTGCACTGAAAATAAGTTATTTCCTATGTTATTTGGAAGATGTGGTGAGAAGACACTATAAATGTTGGTGCTTATCTTGACATCAATTGGAGGTTAGTGCTTGTAAATTTTAGTCCGTAAATCAGAAGAATGCAAAATGAAATGCCTAGTTTCTGTATTTATTTCAAAGATCTTTTTAATATCCTTATTAAAAATGCACCATATTTTGTTTTATAATGTTTCCCCATGATGTTTCAATATTAAATTGTGTGAAATGTAAGTTACAAATTCTAATTGTTGTTAAATAGACAAAGGTTGAAAGAGAGGTTGACTGTGAGGATGTTGATGGTAAGTAAATGCTAAGTGAGGTGGCACTCATGCCAATGAAGAGAATCCAGACATCCAAACTGCAATATCTTGCATTTGTGAAGTGGCATTTTGTTTTTGTTTCTCTTTCCAGTGTGAAACCAGGAAGTATGGCAGATGGGAAATGAGAGTTAGCCTTAACAGCAGGCAGATATATTTATTTTGCCATTTCGTGTTTTGCTTCACACGTTGTCATTTCTAAATTTTATAATCACAAATTTACATTCTGATTTAAACAATTGTTCTCAAAATATTTTTTATAACTTAGTGCTTTATAGGCTGCGGAAAATGGCTTATCCATATCAGCTTTCTTGAACGTGAGCTGAAATTAGGAGTTTGTGTTAAATGTCACATTGGGAAATTACTTATGCTATAACCTATTTGGTAAAAGAAGGTACAGACTTTTTTAAGCAGTAGAGGAAATGGAATGCTTACTTTATGGTTCTCTTAACTGGACATTCAAAAAACTTACAGAACCATCACATTTGTTGAAACTCACAAAATACTTGACTTTTATTTGGACAATGATAGAGTAGGGTTCCTTAAGCAGCAAGCAGTCAATTTGCCTTTGGTGTTTGCTAAGAGAAGACACCATAACTTGCTGCTCATCTTTGAAAATGACCATGGATTTGTCATCTAAATGCGTTTGATCTACTAACATCAATGTTCATTTGGAAAGGCAATATCTTTGGTTGTGCAGTGGTCTTTCAATTCTGCCCAGAGTGGGGCTTGAACTCTCAGCCATCTAACTAAGGTGAATTTGCTACCAACTGAACTTGGCAATACAAACATAAAAATAAAAACTTAAGCTACACAGTCCCTTAAGCATGCTTTGACTTTCAGTCAGTCTTAAGATCATGGCTGACCTTCAATTTCAAATCACTTTCTTGCCTTATTCCCATACCCTTTGATTTCCTCAACAGTTCTAAAATCTATTGGTTTCAGACTTGAATAGATTCAACAATAGCATTGTGGAATAGAAAAATCCGAAGATTCGCAGCTGCTAGTGCAGAAATTTCTCATGGAGTCTTGATCCTAAATTAGTGACCCCTTTACCCTTAGACTATGTTCTAGATTGCAGCCTGGGGGGGAAAAGAACCTTTTGGCATCTATCCTTTCAGTATCTTATATGTTTGTTGTCTCTCAATCTTCTGAACTGAAGAGCATTTCTTTTTATTTATTTGAGTTCTGGATATCACTGGCAAGGCTTCCCTGGTTATTCTTGAAAAAAAATGATTATTGGCTTCCTTCTTGAAAGCTGCAGTCTTTGTAGTGAAGGTTCCACAATATTTATTAAATGTGGAATCTGGGCCAATGACAAAGCATGAGCTACAATTGCACATCTCGTCAAGTAGTTGAAGAGCAATGGAGTTGCATGTAAATCAGAAATGGAGATTGAAATGGTAGCTTTGATTTCACCATAAAGTAACCTTTTCTTTTTACTGATATCAATTGTTTATAGAACATAGAACATTACAGCGCAGAACAGGCCCTTCGGCCTTCGATGTTGCGCCGACCAATTAGGAAAAAGCAATGACCCCCTAACCTAAACCATTCCCTTTTCGTACATAAACTTATCTACTAACCTCTTAAATGCCACCAAACTTGGTGCATCTACAACTGCAGCAGGCAGGGCATTCCATACCCTTACCACCCTCTGGATAAAGAACCTACCTCTGACATCCGTCCTATAACTACCACCCCTTAATTTAAAGCTATGTCCCCTCGTGCTAGCTTTCTCCATCCTCGGAAAAAGGCTATCACTGTCCACCCTATCTAAACCTCTAATCATCTTATATGTTTCAATAAGATCTCCTCTTAGCCGCCTTCTTTCTAACGAAAACAACCTCAAATCCCTCAGCCTCTCCTCATAAGACCTGCCTTCTATACCAGGCAACATCCTGGTAAGTTTTCGTTAGAAAGGAGGCGGCTAAGAGGGGATCTTATTGAAGCATATAAGATGATTAGAGGTTTAGATAGGGTGGACAGTGTTAGCCTTTTTCCTAGGATGGAGAAAGCTAGCACGAGGGGACACAGCTTTAAATTAAGGGGTATGAGTTATAGGACGGATATCAGAGGTAGGTTCTTTACTCAAAGAGTGATTAGGGAGTGGAATGCCCTGCCTGCAGCTGTTGTAGATGCGCCAAGTTTGGTGGCGTTTAAGAGGTTAATGATAAGTATATGGAAGAGAAGGGAATGGTTTAGTTGGAGGGGCATTGCTTTTATTTGGTCGGCACAACATCGAAGGCCGAAGGGCCTGTTCTGTGCTGTATTGTTCTATGTTCTAAACCTCCTCTGTACCCTCTTCAATGCCTCCACATCTTTCTTATAATGCGGGGACCAGAACTGCACACAATACTCCAAGTGCGGTCGCACTAGAGTTTTATACAGTTGCAACATGACGTTGCGGCTCCGAAATTCAATCCCCCTACCAATAAAAGCTAAGACTCCGTATGCCTTCTTAACAACCTTATCGACTTGATTGCCAACTTTCAGGGATCTATGCACATATACACCAAGATCCCTCTGTTCTTCAACACTATTAAGAGTCCTACCATTAGCCCTATACTCTATGCATTTGTTATTCCTGCCAAAGTGAATTACCTCACACTTTTCCACATTAAACTCCATTTGCCACCTCTCGACCCAGCTCTGCAACTTGTCCAAGTCTCTCTGCAAACGAGAACATCCCTCTTTACTATCTACCACTCCTCCAACTTTGGTGTCATCCGCAAATTTACTAATCCATCCTTCAATACTCTCATCCAGATCATTTATAAAAATTACAAACAGCAGGGGCCCCAAAACAGATCCCTGAGGTACACACTTGTAACCGAACTCCATGATGAATAATTTCCATCAACCACCACCCTCTGTCTTCTATCTGATGGCCAATTCCTAATCCAATTAGCTAAATCGCCCTCAATCCCATACATCTGCATTTTCTGCAGAAGCCTTCCATGGGGAACTTATCGAACGCCTTACTAAAGTCCATATATACCATCAACTGCCTTACCCCCACACCTCTTTGGTCACTTTTTCAAAAAACTCAATAAGGTTAGTAAGGCACGACCTACCCTTCACAAAACCATGCTGACTATCCCCAATCAATTCATTTCTCTCTAAATAACTATAAATCCTATCCCTAATAATTCTTTCCAATACTTTGCCCACAACAGAAGTAAGACTCACCAGCCTATAATTCCCAGGAAAGTCTCTCTTCCCCTTCTTGAACAATGGGACCACATTCGCTATCCTCCAGTCTTCCAGCACTATACCGTAACCAACAACGACCTGAAGATCAGAGCCAGAGGCTCTGCAATCGCCTCTCTCGCCTCCCAGAGAATCCTAGGGTAAATCCCGTCCGGCCCAGGGGACTTATCTAACTTCAAACCCTCAAGAATATCTAGCACATCCTCCTTATCTACTTCAATACTTTCCAGTTTGCAACCCTGTATCCCAGTGTTCTCCACAACTACATTTACATCTCCCTGCGTGAATACCGAAGAGAAATATTTGTTCAGTGCCTCTCCAATCTCTTCAGGCTCCACGCACAACTTCCCACTGCTGTCTCTGACTGGCCCTAATCTTGCCCTAACCAATCTTCTATTCTTAACATATCTAAAGAAAGCTTTAGATTCTCCTTGATCCTATCAACCAAAGTCTTCTCGTGTCCCCTTTTAGCTCTCGTCAACTCACTCTTTAGCTCCCTCCTGGCTAATCTATAGCTATCCATTGCACTAACTGAGCCTTCAAGCCTCATCCTGACATAACCCTCCTTTTTCCTTTTAACCAGCGAATTAACTTTTTTAGTACACCATGGTTCCCTTACTCGACCATTTCCTCCTTGCCTGACAGGGACATACTTATCAAGGACTTGCAGTAGCTGCTCCTTGAATAAGCTCCACATTTCAGATGTTCCCAGTCCCTGTAGTTTCCTAGTCCAACCTATGCACCCTAATTCCCTCCTTATGGCCTCATAATTACCATTCCCCCAGCTATAACTACTGCCCCCAGCTTCATGCCTATCCCTATCCATCACTAAGGTGAACATAACCGAATTGTGGTCGCTATCACCAAAATGTTCACCACCTTCCAAGCCTAACACCTGGTCTCGCTCATTGCCCAGCACAAATCTAATGTAGCCTCACCTCTAGTTGGCCTATCTACATACTGAGTCAAAAAACCTTCCTGCACAGTTTGTACAAAAACTGACCCCTCTAACGTGCTAGAGCTATAACTATTCCAATCAATAGAACATAGAACACTACAGCACAAACAGGCCCTTCGGTCCACAAGTTGTGCCGAACTCATCAAAACCTACCCAGCCATAGACCTATCTATAACCCCCAATCTCATTGGATCCCATATACTCATCCAGAAGTCTTTTAAAAGACCCCAGCGAGTTCGCCTTGACCACCACCGACAGCAGCCGATTCCATTCACTCACCACCCTCTGAGTGAAAAACTTTCCCCTAGCATCCCCTCTGTACTTGCTTCCCTGCACCTTAAATCTGTGCCCTCTCGTCGCGACCATTTCAGCCCTGGGAAATAGTCTCTGAGAGTCCACCCTATCTATTCCTCTCAACATCTTGTAAACCTCTATCAGGTCGCCTCTCAACCTTCGTCTCTCCAGGGAGAACAGTCCCAGCTCCCTCAACCTGTCTTCATAAGGCATGCCTCCCAATCCAGGCAACATCCTTGTAAATCTCCTCTGCACCCTTTCAATAGCTTCCACGTCCTTCCTATAGTGAGGCGACCAGAACTGCGCACAGTACTCCAAGTGTGGTCTGACAAGGGTCCTATAAAGCTGCAGCATTACCTCCTGACTCCTGAACTCAATCCCTCGATGAATGAAGGCCAGTACACCGTAAGCTTTCTTAACCACATCCTCCACCTGGGAGGCCGATTTGAGAGTCTTATGGACCCGGACCCCAAGATCCCTCTGCTCTTCCACACAGCTAAGACTCCTACCTTTGATAGTGTACTCATTCATCCTGTTGGATCTGCCAAAATGGACCACAACACATTTATCCGCGTTGAAGTCCATCTGCCACTTCTCTGCCCAGTCTTGCATCCTGTCGATGTCATGCTGCAACTTCTGACATCCCTCCAGACCATCCACAACACCACTGACCTTCGTGTCATCGGCGAACTTACTCACCCATCCCTCCACTTCATCATCCAGGTCATTTATGAAAATGACAAACAGCAAGGGTCCTAGAACAGATCCCTGGGGCACTCCACTGGTGACCGACCTCCATGCAGAAAAAGAGCCATCCACAACCACCCTCTGCCTTCTGCAGGCAAGCCAGTTCTGGATCCACAAGGCCAAAGCCCCTTGGATCCCATGTCCTCTCACCTTCTCGAGAAGTCTTGCACGTGGGACCTTGTCAAATGCCTTGCTGAAGTCCATGTACACCACGTCCACTGCTCTTCCTTCGTCAATGTGTTCGGTCACATTTTCGAAGAACTCAATGAAGCTCGTAAGGCACGGCCTGCCTTTTACAAAACCATGCTGACTATTTCTAATCAACCTAAACTTCTCCAAATGCTCGTAAATCTTGTCCCTCAGAAGCCCCTCGATCAGCGTCCCAACCGTTGAGGTCAGACTCACCGGTCGGTAATTTCCAGGACTATCCCTGTTCCCTTTCTTGAAAATAGGGACCACATCCGTGATCCTCCGAAACCTCTCCCATCTCCATCGACGAGGCAAAGATCATCGCCAGGGGCTCTGCAATGACATCCCTCACCTCCCACAATAAGCTGGGGTACATCCCATCTGGTCCTGGAGACTTGTCTATCTTGATAGTATTTAAAAGTTCTAACACATCCGCTTCCTTAATATCTACATACTCAATCTTTTCAGTCTGTCGCAAACTTGTAGTGCATCCTCCCAGTTCACTTTCCACCGTGAATACTGAGGCAAAGTACTCACTAAGCACCTCTGCCATTTCTTCCGGTTCCATACAGGCTTTTCCCCCTTCACCTTTTATAGGTCCTATCCCTTCTCTTCTCATCCTTTTACTTTTCACATATTTGTAGAAGGCCTTGGGATTCTCCTTAATCCTACCAGCCAAGGCCTTCTCATGACCCCTTCTGGCTCTCCTAATTTCCTTTTTAAGCTCTCTTCTATAAGCCTTATACTTCTCTAGATCCCCAACATCTCCTAGCTCTTTGAACCTTTTATACACCTTTCTTTTCTTCCTGACTATGTTCACCACAGCCTTCATGCACCACGGTTCCCGCGTCCTACCAAAACCTCCTTGTCTCACCGGAACGTTGTCGTGCAGAGCTCCAGACAAGTATTCCTTGAATATCTGCCACCTTCCTTCCGTGCTTTTCCCCAAGAACACCTTCCAGTTTATTCGCCCCAACATCTGCCTGATGTCTTCATATTTCCATATTAGTAAAGTTAAAGTCCCCCATAACAATTACCCTATTACTTTCACTCCTGTCCAGGATCGACTTTGCAATCCGTTCCTCTACCTCTCTAGAACTTTTAGGAGGTCTGTAAAAGACTCCCAACAGGGTGACCTCTCCTTTCCTGTTTCTAATCTCAGCCCATACTACCTCAACAGACAAGTCCTCATCAAACTTCCTTTCTGTCACTGTGATACAGTCTTTGACTAATAATGCCACTCCTCCCCCCCACGTCTACCTCCTTCTCTACTCCGACTGAAGCATTTGAACCCCGGAACCTGCGACAACCATTCCTGTCCCTGCTCAATCCACGTCTCTGAAATGGCCACAACATCGAAGTTCTAGGTACTGGTCCAAGCTGCAAGTTCATCCACCTTATTGCGAATACTTCTTGCATTAAAGTATACACATTTCAAACCATGCCCTACTCCACCCGTACGCTGCTGTGCTTTACAGTTCTCATCTATGGCCCCCCCTATTCTCGTCCCTCTTAACATCCAAACTACTCAGGATCCCACCCCCCCCTCTGAATCAGTTTATTGCTTGAGGGAATGAACAAACTTCCTTTACTAATAAAAGTCATACTTTTGTAATGCACATAGAAGTTGCACTTATGCTTTGAATTCATGTTGGAAGTCAAGGATATTCTAATATTCTTTATAGACCTTAATGCCTTTGGACATAAGGGGGGAGAAATCAGTTTGATTGCTAATGCCAGTTCAGTCATCTCCAAGTTGCCAAGTGAAAGTAGACATCTGAGGAGGACAGGAGCAAGTTGTGGTAAAAAGCCTGTAGATCCTCACTGTCCAGTTTCTTATATGAAGACTGCTGACTGTGCCTTTATGTGAGGAATGGAAAGATTATCATACTCGAGAGATTGGAGATAGATCTATGCCATAGTTATACTCCAGACCAATACTGCAAACTCTTACCTTTAATATATTAAAGAGACAATGGGACACCTTCCACTCGGCCATTTCAATAAGCCCTTAGAGCAAGCATGCGTGGAGAAACTTATTTGACACGTTGTTACATTTTTGCTGCAATTCAAATATTAAACTCAGTGCCTGACACACTTTCATTTGGGATGATTGACATAAGAAAGGAATGGTGTGAGCATTTTGACGTCGGTCAGTATGGGTCCCAATGGGTCTCATTATATTTGCACTGTTTTGAAGTCCTGGATGTCCCTGGAGCTTGGATCAGATTTGATCAGAAAAATATAACATAGCCCCTGGTAACCAGAGGTATTTGTGCATTATTTAACTGTAGTACTGGAGCAGTGCTGCATTGCAGGAAGTGCTGTCTTTAAGGTAAAACATTAAATTAAAACCCTGCCTACCCTCTCAAAAGGTCCTCTGAAAATATTTCAAAGAAGATCTCTTGCGTTCTGGCCAAATTTATCTCTCAATCAAGAACACTAGAAAACTGGTCATTGTCAGTATTGCTTTTAAGGGAACTTCTAGTGTGCAAATTGGTTACCTTGTTTCCTATGTTACAAAACTGACAACACTTTGAGTTCTTCTTTGACTTTAAGGTGCTTTTGAGACATCAAATGGTTGTATAAAGAAGTGCTATATGATACAAATCGTTTTTTGTTTGAGGACTTTCACATTGTGACCAATTTGGTTCTGATTGGCAACCTTTTATTATTAATTCATGGGATGTGAGCATAGCTGGCTAGGCCTATAAATGTTGTTTTCCTTAATGCCTTTGAGAAGATGGTGGTGAGCCATCTTCTTGAATCCCATGGTGCTGTGAGGATTTTGAATCGGTGATATAGTGGTATGTTTCCAAATCAGGTGGTGTGAGACTTGGAGGGGAACTTGCAAGTGGTGGTGTTCCTACTAATCTGCTGCACTTGTCCTTTGAGATGGTAGAAGATGCTATCGAAGGGAGCTTGGTGAGTTGCTGCAGAGCATCTTGTAGATGGTGCACTCTGTAACTAACATGCATATCAAGGTTTTTAGAGAGTGATTAGGGAGTGGAATGCCCTGCCTGCAGCTGTTGTAGATGCGCCAAGTTTGGTGGCGTTTAAGAGGTTAATTGATAAGTATATGGAAGAGAAGGGAATGGTTTAGTTTGGAGGGGCTTTGCTTTTTATTTTGGTCGGCACAACATCGAAGGCCGAAGGGCCTGTTCTGTGCTGTATTGTTCTATGTTCTATGTTTACAACTTAAGATTGATCCAAATGAACTCAAGGGATGGATTTCATGAAGAGACCTAAGGGATCAGGCTTTTATACACATTTTTTAATGATGACATTATAATGTTGTTAAAAATTTCAACAAAAATATGTTCCTCTAATGTGCAGAAACCCAGCAAGGAAAGTGTTCCAACTGTGGCTAATTAAAAAAAACAAAGGATTGCATTCATCAAAGGATGAGGTGTAAAAAAAAGTAAGTCCAAGGTTTGAGAATATTTTAGAATTCTGCAAAAGAGAACCAAGAAAAAGGATAAAAGAAAAATAGAATTTGAGAGTAAACCAGTAAGAAACATAAAAATGAACTGTAAAAGCTTCTACAGATATGTAAAAAGGAAAAGATTCATAAAAAACTGATGAGTCCATTACCAGCAGAATCAGGAGAATTTCTGATCAAAAAAAAAAGGAAATGGCAGAGAAACTAAACAAACACTTTGCCTGGTTTCACAAAGGAAGGTGCCAAAAACATCCCAGAAATAATGGAGGATCAAATAACCAGCTTAAATAAGGAACTGGAAGATATTTATGTCAGTAAATAAATAGTATGAGAAATAAATGGGACTGAAAATTGCTAAATCACCTGGACATGATGATCTATATCCCAGAATATTGTAAGAAGTGGCTGCAGAAATATTGGATACATTGGTGGTCACCTTTCAAAATTTTATAAACTGTAGAATAGTTGCTGGAGATTGGAAGGTGGCAACTGTATCCTCATTATTTATGAAAGGATGGAAAGAGAAAGTAAGAACTGTTAGCCTGTTATCAGAAGTAGGAAATGCTAGAATCTAGAATAATGAATGCGAGTATAGGGCACTTAGAAAATAATGGTAAGACTGGACAGTGTCTGCATTGATTTATGAAAGGGAAATCATGTTTAACAACCTATTGGAGTTTTAAGGATGATGTCACAGCAGAATAGATGAGGGGAAATCTAAGATGTGGCATACTTAAATTTTCAGAAATGTTTTGGTAAGGTCCCAGACAAGAGGTTAGTAAACCAAATTAGAGCACATGAAACTGGGAGGAGTGGCACAGATTGAGAATTGATAATGGATAGAAACCAGAGGAGGAATAACAGTCATTTAGATTGTGGCTAAAGGGAAATTGCAAGGATCAGTTTGGGCCCCAGCTATTCAGAATCTATATCAATGATTTGGATGTGGGAATTAAATGTAGTATTTCTAAGTTTGCAGATGATATCAAATAAGATGGAAATGCAAAGACACTTCAAGGAGATTTAGGGATACTAAATGAGTTGGCAAAAATTTGGCAGATGGAATGCACTGTAGAGAAATGTGTGGTTAACCACTTGGGAAGAAAATCAGAAGTAAATTTCTTAAATGGTGAGGGGCTGGGAAATTTGAACTTAAAAGGAACTTGGGTGTCTTTGTTCATGAGTCACAAAGTAAAATGCAGGTACTGCAAGCAATTGAGATAAATAATATGTTGATCTTTATTCTGGGAGGATTTGACTATTAAATTAAAGATATTTTACTGAAATTATATAGAGCCTTGTTGAGACTTCATCAGGTGTGTTGTGTACAGTTTTGGTCTCCTTAACCAAAGAAATATATACTTGCTTTAGAGGGATTGAAGCCAAGGTTCACTAAACTAATTACTGAGATGGCGGGGTTGTCCTATGAAATGAGATTAAATAGACTGGGCTTTATTCTTCAGAGTTTAGAATAATGAGAGATGATCTTGTTCAGAGTTTTCTGGGCTTGACAGGAGAGATGCTGGGGGTGCCTGTTAACCGTGAGGGACTGAGATGAGGAATTTCTTCACTAGGAGGATGATGAATCTTTAGAATTCTCAGTCCCAGAGGACTGGAGAAGTTCAGTTGTTGAGTAGACAGATGGATAGATTCCTAAATTCAGAAACATCAAATGATGCCTGGATAGTGCCAGAAAATGGTGTTGAAGTAGACAATTAGCCATGAGTGACAAAGTGGGCTCAAAGGGCTGAATGGCCTACTGTCCCTATTTATTATTTTGTTGCATAATGAGTAACTTGAATTGAATTTTAGTGTGCCCTTTAAAAATCCCCAATAAAAATGTTTAATGGAAAGATGGTATTTTAATGAGGTGGATTGCGGTCTCTTAAGTTGCCAGTTCTAAAGTAGGACAACCTTGTGTACATTTCTGAACAAACATTCTGCACCAACTGCTGTTTGTAACAGTAGTTGTTTTTCATTTTTTTCTCAATGCCCCACCTCTGATGTTGCATTTTACTGACCGCCTTCCAGGTTGCTACAGTATTTTTGTCTTTGTATTTATAAATGCTAGCTTTCTTGGGGAGACATACAGCTAGCCTGACGCCCACATGAATGCATTTCTAGTTAAGGTAGAAACTCTGAATTGTAGCTCCCAGATGGCTGTCATCCAATAACTCAGTATAGACCAGGATTTATTCAGGGTCTGTCTAAATCACTATAGTTAAAGGCTGTCCATAAATAGCTTTTATATAGGTGATTGTTGACAAGTAAGTAACAATTCTAGTATCATTAAGCTGATGAGTAGATTTGTTTCTTTGACTTTACATCTATTTTATGACCATTAATGTATTCACTGTAATTCTAAATTTCAGATATTTTTGTCATTGGATGTAGTAGTCTTATCACAAATCATCCTGGGCAAAATTATCCCTTTCGGCTATGCTCTATTCCATTCCCAGTTGTAATTCCCAGACTTCAGAGATTGGTGATGCAGTTAAGTGTAGTCAGTTGTGTGAAGTTAGTGCTGCACAAATGAGCTAATGAATGTGTTGTAACACTTGGGGTATGAGTTGATTTGAAACAGATCTGCTGATGCTCCATTTATTCTGTGCCGACACTAGTCGGCAGGGCTGCCATGTTGTTCTGGCAGTACGTGAGAGTAAACTCTGTTCCTGCCCTGACTGCTTTGTAATGTAGTCTTCATATTGTTGATTTGTACAGGCTTTATCCTGGTCTCGGTTAGTGGCCAAACTGTACGTACAAGAGAATCATGAGCATATAATTCAATGCTTTTTAAGTTGCAGCTCCAACTGTTGAATTGTTCATGCGCAATCTTCCGTGGTTGCCTTGTGTTAATGTAAACAGGACAAGCTTAGAGCACCCTGTTGCCTCAGCACATTCCAGTGGAAGCTATGATACAAACAGGATATTAAATACAAGTATCATTTACAATTCTTTCAGCCTAAATGGGAACTAGAAGATAGCAAAGTAATTTAACTGAATCCTTGTTTCATTGGATTGGATGGCAGCTCTTCTAGAAGCCATACTGTACTGGAAATTTAACTGAGATACAAAATTCTTTTCTGTTATTTTTGGAGATAATGTTTTTAAAAGACAGATGTACATAAATTGATGTATACTGGATGAAAAGCACACCTAATTTATACATTGATTTAGTTTTGAACAAGCTGAAATGAGATGAAATATGCTGATGAATTGAACATGATAGGACAAGTAGTACAATGCTGAACATAACCAGAAATCCAATAAATTCATTCATTTTAAATATGGAATTGCTGCCAGTGCCACGTTTCCCTCCATTCAAAATAAAAGTGGAAGCTTTAATCACATGCGGCTTCCTTCAGGCTCAATTGATTCAGAGAATCGGTGTCCAGATGCTTGCTGCTGTTCGGCCATCCCCTTCTCAACTCATTTAAGTGCCATGGTACTCAAGCAGTTGTAACCAGAGGCACAATTTACATCTTCAGTGACTCTGAGCATGGTAAAATACCCTTCCTTATTCCAAATATTTCTCAGCTTTTTTCACATGGTTGACCATGCCATCCTCCTCCAATGGCTCTCTTCTGTCCTTACCTAGATGCACTTTTTTTTCCTTCCAATTGCAGTTTGATCCACAATGGTTTCTCCTCTTGTCTCTTTACAGTTCCCACTGGAGTCCTCTCTATTTTTAATCTTTTGTCTTGTCTCCATGCTGCCCTAAAAGAGGTCATTCCACATCTATGCTTACCTCAAGTTCTTTTAGCACTGCCACTGTCCTGTGTTGTCAGACTTCTTGTCAGCTGTTTCTGGGATGAACCAGAATTTCTTCATTCATTCATGATATATGGATATTGCTGGATGGTAAGCATTTATTGCTCAGTCCTATTTGTGTTTGAAAGGAGTGGTTTGTTTGGCCATTTCAGAGGACAGTTGAGAGTCAATCACATTGTTGTGGCTCTCGAATCAGATGTAGCCCAGACCAGCTAAGGATGGTAGGTTTCCTTTTGTAAAGAACATTCAGTACTGGAAAGACAAACCATTTTTTTAAACAGTAAATAGGCTCAACACGAGGTGAGGCTGATGAAAGGGCGGCACTCCGAAAGCTTGTGCACCAAATAAACCAGTTGGGTTTTAACCTGCAGTTATGAGACTAGTTATTGTGCCTACCCCATTCCAACAGCATGGCAACTCCATGTTTTTTTTACCTCATCACAGGCTCATTTTCCTCACCACTGATTTGTATCTCTTTCCCTGACTAGAGCTGAACCTGACTATTTCAGCCTATCTGAGTGAGCTATGCTTCCAAGAAGTGTCCGACTACCAAAAAGGCCATGTGTTTTCACCTCATTAATTTTGCCTGTTTTTACTCATATTTCAGATATGATTTTACACTCAATAATTCTAATGCTTTACTACCTAGACAACCATCCTTCACTCTGTAAAGACTTGATCTTGTCCAAAAATATGTTTGTTTCCTAATCCTCACCTAGTATTATGTCCACTGACCTACATTAGCTCCATGTCTGGCAATGCCTCATTTAAAATTATCCAAAATTATTGTTCAGTGGTCTCACCCAGCTCACCAACTTTGAGACTCTCTCACTTCTTTCAGTTATCATTGGCCATTTCTTCACCTGCCCAGTCTCAAAGATGATGAATTCTTTTCCTAAACTTGTCTGCTAATGCTCCTTTAAATTGCTTCTCAAAACCTATCTAAGCTTTTAATTGAGAGGTTGAAGGATTTGAGGTTGTTTTCGTTAGAAAGGAGGCGGCTAAGAGGGGATCTTATTGAAGCATATAAGATGATTAGAGGTTTAGATAGGGTGGACAGTGATAGCCTTTTTCCTAGGATGGAGAAAGCTAGCACGAGGGGACACAGCTTTAAATTAAGGGGTATGAGTTATAGGACGGATATCAGAGGTAGGTTCTTTACTCAAAGAGTGATTAGGGAGTGGAATGCCCTGCCTGCAGCTGTTGTAGATGCGCCAAGTTTGGTGGCGTTTAAGAGGTTAATTGATAAGTATATGGAAGAGAAGGGAATGGTTTAGTTTAGAGGGGCATTGCTTTTTATTTTGGTCGGCACAACATCGAAGGCCGAAGGGCCTGTTCTGTGCTGTATTGTTCTATGTTCTATGTTCTAATTGTTTGTTTTTGGTTTTTTGTCCACATTTGGCTGATTACAATCCTGTGAAGTGCCTCGTGACATTATACTACTTTAATTTTATTTATTCGTTGAACATGGGCCTCACTGGCTGGCCAGCCATTGTTGTCCATCCCTAGTTGCCCAAGGGCAGCTGAGAATCAACTACACAACTGTGGCTCTGGAGTCACAAGAATGGCAGATTTCCTTCCGTAAAGGATATACATGAACCAGAAGATTTTCCTGACAAACGACAATAGTTATGTCAATTCCAGATTTGTTTATTGAATTCAAATTTGACCATCTGCTTTGGTGGGATTCAAACCCAGGTCCTCAGAACATTAGCTGATTAATAATCTGGTGATAATACCGCTAGGCCATTGCTTTACCTGTTAAAGACATTATGCAAATCTGATGTATTGCTACAAATTGGACTGCACTGTGAATTCACAATTTTGCCATGATGCTATGAATGTCAAGGGAAATGGGGATCTCAAATGTTGCAGAGTAGAAAAAATGAAAAGCTGATATGAATTTTTGGCCCATTATTAGTTACTGGTGTTTATTGCCATGTTCGTGTTTCAATTTGTTCCTCTGCCAGTGAAGGCACTGTTCATTTTACAAGGAGAATTACTTAGTAATTCTGACTGAGTTAATTGAAATGTCAGCTCACAAAGTTTCTTTCAAACTGCTTTTTAATCAATCAAAATATATAGTCTCTATTCATAGACTTGGTCCAGGTTGGGCACTTTTTTCAATTCAAAGCTTACTTTATAAAAACGCAGAATTCAATCCATATTTATACTACAGCTGGTGTCCATATGAAACCAAACGCAGCACTAATGTCACAATTGTCGAGTCATTTATTTATTCTACAGTAATAGCTGCATATTTTATATGCTGATTATTGCTATCCTACATTTGGTCAAGTCACTTTGTGTTCTTGTTTAATTGCTTGACTGAAACATCGGGCGAGATTTTACAGCCTCGCTCGAGCGAGACTGGAAAATCTTGGCCAAGGTCAATGGAGATTTCCATTGTTGGACCCTCGCCTGTTCCGATTCAGTGGGCAAGGTGATAGAGTTCTGGCTATCATTTCCTTCTGCAAATCTCCAAATTCATGGCATGTTCTGGAACTCAGTTCCCTCAACGTTCTGATGAACGAGACCAGAGTTTGAAACATGGCAGAATTGATATTTTCCTTTGTAGGATAAGCTGATTATAAATGCTAGAAACTTTCAGTTGTTACCAAAATGTAGTTCTAGGGGAGAAGTTTAAAAACAGTTTTAAATTAATTTTTGTCATTATCTCTGTAGTCTATTCTTTAATGATTATTTTGGCTTTCATAAAATAGCAACACTTCACATTCGTGGCAAATGTTGCATTGTTAAAAAATTGAGCAAAACGTGTGACCATTTTAAACATCTGGAGGTGAGTCAGTCCTCCACATGCTATATCTGAAATGTGGAGCTTATTCAAGGAGCAGCTACTGCGAGTCCTTGATAAGTATGTCCCTGTCAGGCAAGGAGGAAATGGTTGAGTAAGGGAACCAAGGTGTACTAAAAAAGTTAATTTGCTGGTTAAAAGGAAAAAGGAGGCTTATGTCAGGATGAGGCTTGAAGGCTCAGTTAGTGCAATGGATAGCTATAGATTAGCCAGGAGGGAGCTAAAGAGTGAGTTGAGGAGAGCTAAAAGGGGACACGAGAAGACTTTGGCTGATGGGATCAAGGAGAATCCTAAAGCTTTCTTTAGATATGTTAAGAATAGAAGATTGGTTAGGGCAAGATTAGGGCCAGTCAGAGACAGCAGTGGGAAGTTGTGCGTGGAGCCTGAAGAGATTGGAGAGGCACTGAACAAATATTTCTCTTCGGTATTCACGCAGGGAGATGTAAATGTAGTTGTGGAGAACACTGGGATACAGGATTGCAAACTGGAAAGTATTGAAGTAGATAAGGAGGATGTGCTAGATATTCTTGAGGGTTTGAAGTTAGATAAGTCCCCTGGGCCGGACGGGATTTACCCTAGGATTCTCTGGGAGGCGAGAGAGGTGATTGCAGAGCCTCTGGCTCTGATCTTCAGGTCGTCGTTGGTTACGGGTATAGTGCTGGAAGACTGGAGGATAGCGAATGTGGCCCCATTGTTCAAGAAGGGGAATAGAGACTTTCCGGGGAATTATAGGCCGGTGAGTCTTACTTCTGTTGTGGGCAAAGTATTGGAGAGAATTATTAGGGATAGGATTTATAGTTATTTAGAGAGAAATGAATTGATTGGGGATAGTCAGCATGGTTTTGTGAAGGGTAGGTCGTGCCTTACTAACCTTATTGAGTTTTTTGAAAAAGTGACCAAAGAGGTGGATGGGGGTAAGGCAGTTGATGTGGTATATATGGACTTTAGTAAGGCGTTCGATAAGGTGGCCCATGGAAGGCTTCTGCAGAAAATGCAGATGTATGGGATTGAGGGTGATTTAGCTAATTGGATTCGGAATTGGCTAGCAGATAGAAGACAGAGGGTAGTGGTTGATGGAAGATATTCATCGTGGAGTTCGGTTACAAGTGGAGTACCTCAGGGATCTGTTTTGGGGCCCCTGCTGTTTGTAATTTTTATAAATGATCTGGATGAGGGTATTGAGGGATGGATTAGTAAATTTGCGGATGACACCAAAGTTGGAGGAGTGGTAGATAGTGAAGAGGGGTGTTCTAGTTTGCAGAGAGACTTGGACAAGTTGCAGAGCTGGGCCGAGAGGTGGCAAATGGAGTTTAATGTGGAAAAGTGTGAGGTAATTCACTTTGGCAGGAATAACAAATGTGTAGAGTATAGAGCTAATGGTAGGACTCTTAATAGTGTTGATGAACAGAGGGATCTTGGTGTATATGTGAATAGATCCCTGAAAGTAGGCAGTCAAGTCGATAAGGTTGTTAAGAAGGCATATGGAGTCTTAGCTTTTATTGGTAGGGGGATTGAATTTCGGAGCCGCAACGTCATGTTGCAACTGTACAAAACTCTAGTGCGGCCGCACTTGGAGTATTGTGTACAGTTCTGGTCCCCGCATTATAAGAAAGATGTGGAGGCATTGGAGAGGGTACAGAGGAGGTTTACCAGGATGTTGCCTGGTATGGAGGGCAGGTCTTATGAGGAGAGGCTGAGGGATTTGAGGTTGTTTTCGTTAGAAAGGAGGCGGCTAAGAGGGGACCTTATCGAAACATATAAGATGATTAGAGGTTTAGATAGGGTGGACAGTGATAGCCTTTTTCCTAGGATGGAGAAAGCTAGCACGAGGGGACATAGCTTTAAATTAAGGGGTGGTAGTTATAGGACGGATGTCAGAGGTAGGTTCTTTACCCAGAGGGTGGTAAGGGTATGGAATGCCTTGCCTGCGTCAGTTGTAGATGTGTCAAGTTTGGTGGCGTTTAAGAGGTTAGCGAATAAGTTTATGGACGAAAAGGGAATGGTTTAGCTTAGAGGGTCATTGCTTTTTCCTAATTGGTCGGCGCAACATTGAAGGCTGAAGGGCCTGTTCTGTGCTGTTATGTTCTATGTATGCTCTCTTTCTTTAAGCAGCTAGTTTTTACCCAGAATGTCAAAAGTTGAGCATTAAAATGAGTTTGAAAACTGTAGAGGGAATGGGCTTTCTCATCACTTTCACTGAAGCACGAAGTCCAAATAGGGAGGGTTTCAATGATACTGATAAAGAAATGAAAATTCATTGTGAGCTTCAGATGGGGTGAAAAAATAACGACTAAAAGTCAAGCTGTTTAAAAGGTGAAACAGCAGTCTCATCGGTTGTTAACTTTAATTATCAATATTCTTGAATAAGATAAAATCAAGTATTTTGTACTTTGTTGTAGGAATAACGAGAATCAGTATCATTTGTATTACAAATATCATGCATTGGTTTACATCTTGAGCCATTAGCCTCCCAAGATTAGTCTTCAGCTCAAGAATAATGTTCACATTCTCGGAAAGTTTATTATTTCTAGTTGAATAGTGGATAAAACTTTCCAGGTACTGTGCCTGTTGTTTTAATTGGTGATCCATTGAATACGAGTCAGTTCAAAGGTTTTCCTGTGGTCAGTGACTTAGAACAGCAGTCTATTTCCGGTATTGTTCTAATAATATCACTTTCTTAAAATCAAACATCTCTTCAACACTTAAAGTTAACTATTTATCACAATTTGTTAATGAGTTTGCTAAACTTAAGCTGAGTTCATGTGCAATGCTTTGATTCTTGAGCTCATAACGTGGAGTTCTGATTAACTTGGTTTGTATACAATGCCAGTAGTTGTTACACAGTTTATATGTTTCACATAAATACAATATTTTCTGAGTGCTTTGATTGCAGTGTAAAGTGTGCAATATGTTAAATTGAAAGTGTCATAGGATCTGTCCTTGATTCTCCAAAAATTACTGTCTACAGTAACTATGCAACATAATTGTTAAAAATTATGCAGTCATTTCATGTATTGAACATGTTTTAAATAGTTGGAACATAGGAATAGATGTTGCTTGCTTTCAATTGGCTTAACCAGGTTAAAAATATCAGTGTAACTAGTGTAACTTGTTTATCTTCTGCCTACTGAATGAAACTGAAATAAAATCTCTTCTTGCAATAGCAAATACAGGAGTTTTTTTTAAAAAGTGTTTTCGCACAAATGTTGGACCAATTTAAAAACCACTCCTGATTTTAAGAAAACAGTGAATCTTCCCTGTTTTTGTGTGCTTAATATCAATCAGGTGATAACACATGCACTGTGCAATTGATGTATTTTTTAAATTCTTTTGTGGGATGTGGGTGTTGCTTCCCCCAAGTTACTGACTGCCATACCTTCACGTTCTCTGAGGCTGGGTTGAAGGAGATGTTGGTTAAGGGTCATTGTGATGGTGAGATCAGATAGTTGGTGGGAAGCTGGTGGGTCGAAGGCAATGACTGTGAATATGGTTAGGAGAATGTCAAAGAAAAGCACAAGAACAAGCCCTTTAGCCCACCAAGCCAGTGTTTTTTTAGACTGATGACTTCCTGACTCTCGGCAAACCGTATCCCTCTGTTCTTAGTTCCCCAATCTTTTGTGTCATTCATGTCAGTAAATGGAAAGATTTTGTAGAAGATCAAAGATCAGTTTATTGAAAATAATCAATTTACAACATTTCTTGCCCTCAGGATGCCCTAAAAAAACTTTTGATGTGGAGTCATTGTTGCTTTGAAGGCTGTTTGTGAGACCCTGCTGTGCATAACATGATTGTTATTTAGCAAAAGCAGCGACTGCATTTCCAAGTATTTCAATGTGCTTTGAGATGCCCTGAGTATATGGAAAACATATACCTCCTCCCAGGCAAACCTGGTATTCACAAGTGACAAATAAATGGCAAGTAACTTTTGGTGATATTGGTTGAGGGAGTAAAGTAGGCCAGGAGATCATCTTCAAATTGTGCTATGAATACCCAGCTGAACAATCAGATGGAGCATTCATTTAATATCTCACCTATGGTATACAATTACAACACTCATTCAGTCTTAGAATGAATTTTTGGACCAGGTTATGTTTTCAAGTTCGAGCCGGGGGTTAAATCCATAGCCTCCAGAATGGAAAGCAGAAAAGCGTGTTATTTTTGGTTTAATTTTGTGACTTCAATGACTCCATATTGTAAAGATACATTTTAATGATGAAGTGGTCAATGTTGCACTCAATCAGCAACCACGTTATTTAAAACATTCAGCCCTTTACATTTTTTTTGATTATGTTAGGGGGAGCGCAGTGTGACCTTTCCCACCAACTTGCAGACTAGTTCAAACATGTTTCAGTTTTTAAAACTCTAAAGTAACAGTTTTGTGGCCTTTGTCCATATAGTTGCAGTGTTTTAATACGTTTTGGATGGCAATGATTTCCAGTAGTTTTAGAGGAATCTAGTTAACTAGAAGAATTGTGATTTAAAAAAAAATGCTATGGTCGAATTAGGCAGGAACTTAGGGAAACTGATTGGGAATGGTTGTTTGAGGGTAAGTCCACGCTAGGCATGTGGGAGTCTTTCAAGGGAATACTGAAAATGTTGCAAGATAAGTATGTGCCGGCCAAGAGGAAAGATGGGAAAGGTAGGATTAGAGAGCCGTGGATTACTAGGGATATTGAGGACTTGGTTAGGAAGAAAAGAGAGGCATATGATAGGTCGAAGCAACTGGGAACTGAGACAGCATTGAAGGAATAAAGAGAGAGTAGGAGGGAGCTCAAACAGGGAGTTAGAAGGGCAAAAAGGGGGCATAAAATGATTTTGGCGGATAGGATTAAGGAAAACCCAAAGGCTTTTTATTCCTATGTTAAGAATAAAAGGGTGGTTAGAGGAAAAATCGGACCTCTTAGGGACAGAGGAGGGGAACTGTGCTTAGAGCCCGAGGGAATTGCGGAGATCCTGAATGAATACTGTGTGTCGGTACTCACGAAGGAGAGGGGCTTGTTGACAGCTCCTGTCTCTGAGGGAGCTGTGGACCAGTTGAGGGAAATATCCATACCGAGGGAGGAAGTGTTAGAGCTTCTAGGTAGCATTAAAACTGATAAATCTCCTGGCCCTGATGGCATTTATCCCAGACTGCTTAGGGAGGTGCGAGGTGAAATTGCTGGGCCTCTGACGCAAATCTTTGTCTCTTCCTTGGACACAGGTGATGTCCCAGAGGACTGGAGAATAGCTAATGTTGTACCGTTGTTTAAAAAGGGTAGTAGGGATAACCCTGGGAATTATAGGCCGGTGAGTTTGACGTCAGTGATAGGGAAGCTTTTGGAGGGGATTCTTAGAGATAGGATGTATAGGCACTTAGAGCGTTGCGATCTGATTAGGGATACGCAGCATGGATTTGTTAAGGGGAGGTCGTGCCTTACAAATCTGGTAGAATTTTTTGAGGAGGTGACGAAATCAGTGGACGAAGGGCGAGCCGTTGATGTTGTCTATTTGGATTTTAGTAAGGCGTTTGACAAAGTCCCTCATGGGAGGTTAGTCGAGAAGGTCAAGGCTCATGGGATACAAGGACAGGTAGCTAGATGGATAAGTAACTAGCTTGGTAATAGGAGACAGAAAGTAATAGTGGAAGGGTGTTTCTCTAGTTGGAGGTCAGTCACTAGTGGTGTGCTGCAGGGCTCGGTACTGGGACCTCTTCTATTTATAATATATATAAATGACTTGGAAGAGGGAGTAAGTGGGGTGATCAGCAAGTTTGCAGACGATACAAAGATGGCTGGACTTGCAGATAGGGAGGAGCATTGTCAGGCGATGCAGCAGGACATAGGCTGGCAGCTTGGGCAGACAGATGGCAGATGGAATTCAATCTTGATAAATGCGAGGTGATGCACTTTGGGAGAAAGAATGTAGGGGGGAGGTATATGATAAAGGGTAGACCTATTAAGAGTATAGCAACGCAGAGGGACCTGGAGGTGCAGGTGAACAAGTCTCTGAAGATGGCAGAGCAAGTGGAGAAGGTTGTGAAGAAAGCACATAGTATGTTAGCCTTTATAGGAAGGGGTATACAGTACAAGAGCTGGCCTTTTAATGTTGCAGTTGTATAGCATGTTCGTTAGACCTCATTTGGAATACTGCGTCCAGTTCTGGTCGCTTTACTACTGGAGGGTGTGGAGACTCTGGAGAGAGTGCAGAGGAGGTTTACCAGGATGCTGCCTGGTATGGAAGGTCTGAATCATAGAACATTACAGCACAGAACAGGCCCTTCGGCCTTCGATGTTGCGCCGACCAATATAAAAAGCAATGCCCCTCCAAACTAAACCATTCCCTTCTCTTCCATATACTTATCAACTAACCTCTTAAACACCACCAAACTTGGCGCATCTACAACCACTGCAGGCAGGGCATTCCACTCCCGAACCACCCTTTGGGTAAAGAACCTGCCCTCTGATATCCGTCCTATAACTATCACCCCTTAATTTAAAGCTGTGTCCCCTCGTGCTAGCTTTTTCCATCCTAGGAAAAAGGCTATCACTGTCCACCCTATCTAAACTCTAATCATCTTATATGTTTCGATCAGGTCCCCTCTTAGCCTCCTCCTTTCTAACGAAAACAACCTCAAATCCCTCAGCCTCTCCTCATAATACCTGCCCTCCATACCAGGCAACATCCTGGTAAACCTCCTCTGTACCCTCTCCAATGCCTACACATCTTTCTTATAATGTGGGGACCAGAACTGCACACAATACTCCAAGTGCGGCCGCACTAGAGTTTTGTACAGTTGCAACATGACGTTGCGGCTCCGAAATTCAATCCCTCTACCAATAAAAGCCAAGACTCCATCTGCCTTCCTAACAACCTTCTCGACCTGACTGCCTACTTTCAGGGATCTATGCACATACACACCAAGATCCCTCTGTTCATCAAGACTACTAAGAATCCTACCATTACCCTATACTCTACACATTTATTATTCCTGCCATAGTGCATTACCTCACACTTTTCCACATTACACTCCATTTGCCACCTCTCGGCCCAGCTCTGCAACTTGTCCAAGTCTCTCTGCAAACTATAACACCCCTCTTCACTATCTACCACTCCACCGACTTTAGTGTCATCTGCAAATTTACTAATCCAGCCTTCAATACCCTCATCCAGATCATTTATAAAAATTACAAACAGCAGGGGCCCCAAAACAGACCCCTGAGGTACACCACTTGTCACCGAACTCCACGATGAATATCTCCATCAACCACCACCCTCTGTCTTCTATCTGCTAGCCAATTCCTAACCCAATTAGCTAAATCACCCCCTATCCCCTACATCTGCATTTTCTGCAGAAGTCTTCCATGGGCCACCTTATCAAACGCCTTACTAAAGTCCATATATACCACATCAACCGCCTTACCCCCATCCACCTCTTTAGTCACTTTTTCAAAAAACTCAATGAGGTTAGTAAGGCACGACCTTCCCTTCACAAAACCATGCTGACTATCCCCAATCAATTCATTTCTCTCTAAATAACTATAAATCCTATTCCTAATAATTCTCTCCAATACTTTGCCCACAACAGAAGTAAGACTCACTGGCCTATACTTCCCTGGAAGGTCTCTCTTCCCCTTCTTGAACAACGGGACCACATTCGCTATCCTCCAGTCCTCCGGAACCACACCCGTAACCAACGACGACCTGAAGATCAGAGCCAGAGGCTCTGCAATCTCCTCTCTTGCCTCCCAGAGAAGAGATTATGAGGAGAGATTAGGCAAATTGGGACTGTTTTCCTTAGAAAGACGTAGACTTAGAGGAGATCTGATCGAGGTGTACAAGATTTTGAAGGGGATAGATAGAGTAAGCAGGGTTTAGCTTTTTCCTAGGATGGACCCAAATAGCACGAGGGGTCACGGGCTTAGGGTGAGGGGGTTAAGGTATAATTTGGATGCTGGAGGGAGATTTTTCACACAGAGGGTGGTGGGGGTATGGAATGCGCTGCCAACTAAAGTGGTGGAGGCAGGTACTCTGGAGTTATTTAAGAAATACTTAGATGGGCACATGAACAGAATGGGAATGGAGGGGTATAGAAAACTGATTTAAAATAAGGATCATGAGCCTTGGGAGTCGCTGGGAAGTGTGTAAATAGATGATGATATTGATGTACTTGTTTTTATCCTACAGGTGCTTTGGTCCACCTTGTTGTTTAACGAGGGGCATACACGTGATGGGTCGTGAGAGGGCTGCTGTTGGATCTTTTTCGAGAGTATCCTAGTGCTTCACGTCATTAGTGTACGCTTGACCTGGACCATTTGATGGGCAACACGACAGCTCAGTGACTATCGCTGTGCTGTGCAGATACATGGATTTTGGCCTGTGTCTGTGGGAGTTTGTGCATTCTCCCCGTGCTTGCGTGGGTTTTCTCCGGGTGCTCCGGTTTCCTCCCACATCCCAAAGATGTGCTCTTAGGCTAATTGGCAAAACAATTTCTCCCTAAATTGTCTCAAATTTGATTTTTAATCCATAGATCTGTAAACATGGACAGGGATCGCGGGTAGAGGTGGGAACATCGGGGTGGCGGCACGGGCTCGTTGGGCTGAAGGGCCTGTTTCCTGTGCTGTTTTGTTCTTTGTTCTATTGCTGATTCTGCCAAATTCTGATGACAGCAAATGCACACAACTTGTGCATGATGCATAGAAAACCCAATACATCTGAGAGGGCAAAAACCATCTTATAGCTTGTATTTATTGTTCAAAGAAATTAATTAGTTTTGATTGTTTCAATCTTGCTTGGGACCATTAACGTTAAAAAGAAATAATAATACTTGTTTTTGACCAATAAACTACACCACAAGATATAACTTGGTTCGCACTGTTGCCTCACTTCATCAGGGACCTGGGTACAATTCCCAGTTTGGGTCACTATCTGGAGTCTGCATGTTCTCTTGTGTCTGCGTGGGTATCCTCCCACAGTCTGAAAGACATGGTGGTTACGTGAATTGGCCATGCTAAATTCTCCCTCAGTGTATCCGAACAGGTGGCAGAGAGTGGCAACTTGGGGATTTTTGCAGTAACTTCGCTGCAGTGGTTAATGTTAGCATGCTTGTGACACTAGCAAAGGAACTTTTACCAACTTTATATAAAATAATTGCAATAAATAGGTCCTATAATGTATATTGTTATGTGCTAAGTTTACTTCTATCAACAATGCTCTTCTAAGAAATAGCAATCTTATAAGTTATTTACTTCGCAATCACCCATAAATATATATAGAATCCTCTAGAGAGATAATCCTTGGCTGCAAATATGCTCAGAGATAAAATTTCCATTTACCATTTCTTGACTGTAGATGCTGCAGTCCCTTGTTCTGGCTATTTTTCTAATATATCCAAGCATCCTGTTAGTTGCCGCCTGACTATAAGGCTGTTTGTGGGCCACTATCAATTTTCCCATAAGCTTCAAATTAGGCAGTCTTCTGGCTTTTTTCCCTTATAAAGGTTCAAACTGAGATTAAGCCTCATTCTCCTTTTACACAATTAATGAAGTTAGTTGTTTTACTCAGGCCTAATTACCTGTCATTTATTTCTGTTGTCTCATAGTGAGCTGCAAACCATATGAGATCCAAACTGCAACTTACTATCTCAGCAGACAGCCAGATAAATTAGAACTAACATTCCTCCTAAGCTCCATCCATTTCCTTAATAACATAGCTTGCTCTGGGCTGTCCTCTTCTTGACCTTTGGGATAATTATCCCTCCTTTACATTTCCTCCATTGATCTGATGAAGTCAATGGGAATTACATTGGTGGTCAATGCTCACTGAATGTTTTTAAACTCATGTAGTTGTATCTCCTCTCCCTCCCACCCCCTTCCAATTGCACTTCTTGCAAGCATTGAAAATATTGAGAATGATCTTACCAGGTCATCATGCTGGTCTGATCACAAGAGAAGCAAAAACAAGGTTTGCGCTTGGTTTCTTGCCTCTTGTGACGATACTTGCATTGAATTGCTGGCGTAATCAACCTCATGTCCAGGAAGGATGTGAGGCTGTTGTAAATATTTTTGAATTTAAATATTATTCGTGAGCTTGGGGTGCATTTGGCTGGGCTGATTTGCCTTAACACCCTTGCTAGTAGAGGTCCTCACAGGCAAAGATCATTTATAGGCCCCACCAATGGGGACTTGACATGATGACATTGCTGTGGGACTAGAGACTTTTGAGACAGTGTCTCTTGGTTCTGTCAGCCTTGGGCCCTATCAGGGCCCACAGGGACTCTGATGAAGACCAGAGGGTCGAAAGCTTGAGAGTTTACTATCAAATAAATAGGTTGGATTTAAACCTGGTGTTGTCAGACTTCTTACTGTGTTTACTTCAGTGCAACTCTGGCATTTCTACATCAGGGCCCACAGGGAACAGTGAGGCCCAAAGGGAAAGCAGTGCATGGGAAATTGTGCACTCTGCAATTAGGGCTATTGGGTGGGATGCAGAAGCTGAATGTGGTGGTGAGCGGCTGGGGAAAGGGGGATTGGGGCAGCGACCGACCAGTGTGTGTGTGGGGGGTTTTGAGGGGGAAATGAGAGCAGAGAGGAGGCAGCAATTGGGGAGAGCAGTCTTCCATTGCACTGTGTGCTCTTGTAAATAGTGCACTGGTAAATTGTGCACAATACCGCCCTCTAGCAGTCGCCCAACTGGCGAGAGTCACCCTTTGCCTCATTTATTCCTAAAATGCGGTAAGGGCCTGAAACTCTGCTGTTTTCTCATTTGTTCGGACTTAGAATTATTTTGATAAGATTATTCCCATCATGTCTTGATTAATGAAATTATTCTGTTTTCCTTATGAATTTACTATGCACGTGACTTTTCTGTTTAGATTTTCCGTACTTAGTTCCACAAAGCCTAAGTTCTTTATTCTGTATAACAAGCTATCTCAAATATTTGAAATATCTCAACAAAGAAATGAGATCCTACAGCTGAATGTGTGGCTGAAGGATTGGGTGTAGGGCAGAGGATTTTATGTTTGTGGATAACTGGGAATTAGTTGTGAAAGAAGGGCACCTGTATAGAAGGGACAGGGAGCACTTAAATGGGAAGGGCATGAATATCTTAGCTGGGAGGTTAGCTGGAGTGTTTCAACTAATATGGAGGGGGGAGGGGATGAGACCAACAGCTCGGTAAGGAGCTAGATGAGAGAGAGAGTAAGCTTGGATGAGAGGAAATATACCAGGGAGAAAGAGGTTCTGAGTGGGCTTGGAGGTCTGGAGTGTGTCTGTTTCAATGCGAGGAGCATAACAGGAGAAACAGATGAACTTAGGGCCTTAATGTTTGCAAGGAACTTAGATGTGGTTGCAGTGACGGAGACATGGTTAAAGGAAGGGGAGCAGTGGCAGTTGAATATTCCTGGGTTTAAGTGTTTCAGACATAACAGAGGAGGGTCGAGAAGAGGTGGGGGGGTGGTGGTTAGTTAGGGAGAGCATCGCAGCAGTGCAGAGGGAGAACAATATAGAGGAGTTAGGAGTGGAGTCATTGTGGTTAGAGTTATAGGCCACCCAACAGCCTGCAGGTAGTTGAAGGCATATGTAAAGACATTTTAGATAGGTGCAGAAAGAACAGAGTTGTTATAGTGGGAGATTTTAATCTCCCTAGGGTGGATTGGAAAGTACCTAGAGCTGGGGGTTTGGATGGGCAGGAATTTGTAAAATGTGTACTGGAAGGATCGTTAGAGCAGTATGTAGCTAGTCTGACTGGTGGGGGGTGGGGGGGCTGTATTGGATTTGCATCTGAGTAATGAGCCAGGTCAGGTGGTTGATGTTGTAGTAGGGGAACATGTGGCTAACAGTGACCACAATTCTGTCTACTTTAGGATACAGATGGAAAAGGATGCTTGTTGCCTTAGGGGGAGGTTGCTGACTTGGGGGAAGGCTAACTACAGTCAGATTAGGCAGGAACCTATGGAAACTGATTGGGAACGGTTGTTCGTGGGTAAGCCCACACTAGGCATATGGGATTCTTTCAAGGCAATACTGAAAATATTACAAGAAAGATATGTGCCGGCTAAGAGGAAAGATGGGAAAGGTAGGATTAGAGAGCCATGGATTACTAGGGATATTGAGGACTTGGTTAGGAAGAAAAGAGAGGCGTATGATAGGTCAAAGCAACTGGGAACGGAGAGAGCGCTGGAGGAATTTAGAGAGAGTAGGAGGGAGCTCAAACGGGTAGTTAGAAGGGCAAAAAGGGGGCATGAAATGGTTTTGGCAGATAGAATTAAGGAAAATCCAAAGGCTTTTTACTCCTACGTTAAGAATAAAAGGGTGGTTAGAGGAAAGATCGGACCTCCTAGGGATAAAGGAGGGGAACTGTGCTTAGAGCCCGAGGGAATGGGGGAGATCCTGAGTGAATACTTTGCATTGGTATTCCCAAAGGAGAGGGGCTTGTTGACCGCTCCTGTCTCTGAGGGAGCTGTAGACCAGTTGAGGAAAATATCCATACCGAGGGAGGAAGTGTTAGAGCTTCTAAGTAGCATTAAAACTGATAAATCTCCTGGGCCTGATGGCATTTATCCCAGGCTGCTTAGGGAGGCGTGAGGTGAAATTGCTGGGCCTCTGATGCAAATCTTTGTTTCTTCTTTGGACACAGGTGAGGTCCCAGAGGACTGGATAATAGCTAATGTCGTACTGTTGTTTAAAAAGGGTAGTAGGGATAATCCTGGAAATTATAGGCCAGTAAGTTTGGCGTCGGTGGTAGGGAAGCTGTTGGAGAGGATCCTTAGAGATAGGATGTATAGGCATTTAGAGCATTGCGATCTGATTAGGGATACACAGCATGGATTTGTTAAAGGAAGGTTGTGCCTTACGAATCGGGTAGAATTTTTTGAGGAAGTGACAAACAGTCGACGAAGCTCGAGCCATTGATGTTGTCTATATGGATTTCAGTAAGGCGTTTGACAAAGTCCCTCATGGGAGGTTAGTTGAAAAGGTCAAAGCTAACGGAATACAAGGACAGGTAGCTAGATGGATAAGTAACTGGCTTGGTAATAGGAGAACTTAGTGGAAGAGTGTTTTTCTAGCTGGAGATCCGTCACTAGTGGTGTGCTGCAGGGCTCGGTACTGGGACCTCTTCTATATGTAATCTATATAAATGACTTAGAAGAGGGAGTAAGTGGAGTGATCAGCAAGTTTGCAGACGATACAAAGATGGCTGGACTTGCGGATGATGAGGAGCATTGTCAGGCAATGCAGCAGGACATAGGCTAGTAGCTTGGGCAGCAGATAGATGGCAAATGGAATTCAATCCTGATAAATGCGAGGTGATGCACTTCGAGAGAAAATGTAGGGGGGAGGTATATGATAAAGGGTAGACCTATTAAGACTATAGAAACACAGAGGGACCTGGGGGTGCAGGTGCACAAATCTCTGAAGATGGCAGAGCAGGTGAAGAAGGTTGTGAAAAAAGCATATAGTATGCTAGTCTTTATAGGAAAGGGTATAGAGTACAAGAGCTGGCCTTTAATGTTTCAGTTGTATAAAACGCTGGTTAGACCTCATTTGGAATACTGTGTCCAGTTCTGGTCGCCTTACTACCGGAAGGATGTGGAAGCTCTGGAGAGAGTGCAGAGAAGGTTTACCAGGATGCTGCCTGGTATGGAAGGTCTGACTTACGAGGAGAGGTTAGGCAAATTGGAGCTGTTTTTCTTAGGAAGACGTAGACTTAGAGGAGATCTAACAGAGGTGTACAAGATTATGAGGGGTATAGATAGAGTAAACATCCTAAGCTTTTTCCTAGGATGGACTCAAATAGCACGAGGGGTCACGGGCTTAGGGTGAGGTATAATTTGGATGCTGGAGGGAGTTTTTTCACACAGAGGGTGGTGGGGATATGGAACGCGCCGCCAAGTAAAGTGGTGGAGGCAGGCACTCTGGAGTTAGTGAAGAGACACTTAGATGGGCACATGAACAGAATGGGAATGAAGGGGTATAGAAAACTGATTTAAAATAGGAATCATGAGCCTTGGGAGTTCCCTGGGAGGTGTGTAAATTGTCAATGGTATTGATGTATTTCTGTTTTATCCTACAGGTCCTTTGGTCTGCCTTGTTGCCTAACAAGGGGCATACACGCGATGGGTCATGAGAGGGCTGCTCTTGGATTTTTCGAGAGTATCCTAGTGCTTCATGTCGTTAGTGTACGCTTCACTGGACCAGTTGATGGGCAACACGACAGCTCAGTGACTTTGCTGTGCTGTGCAGATACATGGATTTCGGCCTGTGTCTGTGGGAGTTTGCACATTCTCCCCGTGCTTGCGTGGGTTTTCTCCGGGTACTCTGGTTTCCTCCCACACCCCAATGATGTGCTGTAGGCTGATTGGCAAAACAAATTCTCCTTAAATTGTCTCAAATTTGGTTCCAATGCATACATCTACAAAAATAGACAGGGATCATGGGTAGAAGTGGGAACATCGAGGTGGCGGCGCGGGCTTGTTGGGCTGAAGGGCCTGTTTCCCATGCTGTTTTATTCTTTGTTCTTTGTTCTGTGTTCTAAATTAAAATGATTAAAGCTTGCTATGTAACTGGTTTTGTCAAGCATGGTTTGGATGAGTCCTGGCAAGTGAGAATCCTGCCTAGTTTGTAGTAAATGGACAGACTTTCGTTTCTATATTTTATGTTAATGGAATGCCCCATTTATTACACTGTCTTTTAACTGTAATTCAGTCATTGTGATATTGGTTGGAAGTAAAGTTCTTGGAGCCACAGAATCTGCTATGTGCAGTTTCTTAGTAGATAAACTTAGTGCTGTCTTTTGATGAAAAGTGTCTATCAACAAAACAGGTACCTTAGTGTTGCACTGAATTATCACATTCCATTGTACGTTCAAGTTCTGGGAGTGGGGTTTGAACCCAGAACTCAGACTTGGGCAAGACTGCTGTTATGTCACGGCTGACACATGAGTTGCTGAAGGGAGAAAGCACACATCAGCCTAGTGAGGTCTGTTGATAGGAAACAAATGCTTGAATCAGTGGACATCTGTTGTCCTACAGATTGAAGATCTCAGCCTCAATTGAATACCTGTGCTGATGTGAACAGGAAAGTTGGAATTCTTGGTGATGGTGACTTCTCCATTTCAATGGGTCATCATCTGAAGCTCAAGCAGGAAGAATGACCAATTGGACAAAGTGCTAGAAGGATTGCCTGAATTTCATGGAACTGCATCTCAGCAATTCATACTTTTGCTCATAGGAAACATTTTTTTAGTAAGTTTGTGATGTTCTGAAAGTAAAAAATTGGAGATGTTGGTGATTTCCTATATAGAATAACCAGAATATTTAGGGATTCTGTTAAACATCATGATTGATAATTCATTTGCAATTTATGCTGTACCAGTTTTCACTTCTTGAGTGCTATTATTTAAATGATGTGGAGCTGGGTGGGCAATGTTAATTTCAAATTTTGTACAATAAAATAGGAATTTATTTGTTCGAATTAAAATGGAACAGAATCAAAAAAATAAATCACACACCAAAGCAGATTGTCATTGGTCGTTCAGCAACTCTTTCTCTGGGTGGGTTTTCTCCAGGTGCTCTGCTTTTCTCCCACGCCCCAAAGATGTGCTCTTAGGCTGATTAGCAAAACAAATTGTCCCTAAATTCCCTCCCTAAATTGGCTCCAATGCCGATTTCTGTAAATACAGACAAGGGTCATGGATGGAAGTGGGAATGTTAAAATGGCAGCATGGGCTTGTTGGGTCGAAGGGCCTGTATGCCGTGCTGTTTTGTTCTTTGTTCTTTAGTAGACTAGTCCAATTAGTCTCATCAACTATTCTACCTCAACATTACCCATATCAGTAATTATTTCTTCAAGTATTTATCTTTTGTCTTTAGAATGCTACTGTGGATTCTGTTTCCATCAGCTTATTACCCAGTGAATTCCAAATCTTAACTATCATCACATAAGAAGTCTTTTTGATGTCATTTCTGCTTTTTTAAAAACCTCTGATCTTTGCCTTCTCATTACTGCCCATTTACCCATTGGATGAATTTATGCTGCTTAAATTATTTTATTTTGAACGCCTCTATCAAATCTCCTCTTCCCTATCTCAAATCTAGGGAGAACAATCCCAGTTTCTCCCTGGAACCTTTATAGGGTTTATGTCCAAAGTCTTTCTATCCTTTACAAAGCATGTTATGCAAAATTAGGCTAGTTGTCTATATGTTTAGCATGTATTTATGAAAAGTAAAACATTTTTCTGTAATTAATGAGCTGGATGTGCAGTTTCTAGTATGTGACATATATTCTAGAGCATAGAACAGTACAGACCCTTTGGCCTCAATGTTGTGCCGAGCTTTGTCCAAACCAAGATCAAGCTATCCTACTCCCTATCACGCGCCTATCCAATAACTACTTGAAAGTTCCTAAACTTTTCGATTTCACTATCACAGCAGGCAGTGCATTCCACACCCCAACCACTTTGAGTGAAGAATCTACCTTGGACATCCCTCCTATATCTCCCACCATGAACCATATAGTTATAGAACATAGAACATAGAACAATACAGCACAGAACAGGCCCTTCGGCCTTCGATGTTGTGCCGACCAAAATAAAAAGCAATGCCCCTCCTAACTAAACCATTCCCTTCTCATCCATATACTTATCAACTAACCTCTTAAACGCCACCAAACTTGGCGCATCTACAACAGCTGCAGGCAGGGCATTCCACTCCCTAATCACTCTTTGAGTAAAGAACCTACCTCTGATATCCGTCCTATAACTCATACCCCTTAATTTAAAGTTGTGTCCCCTCGTGCTAGCTTTCTCCATCCTAGGAAAAAGGCTATCACTGTCCACCCTATCTAAACCTCTAATCATCTTATATGCTTCAATAAGATCCCCTCTTAGCCGCCTCCTTTCTAACGAAAACAACCTCAAATCCTTCAACCTCTCTTCATAGGACCTGCCCTCCATACCAGGCAACATCCTAGTAAACCTCCTCTGTACCCTCTCCAATGCCTCCACATCTTTCTTATAATGTGGCGACCAGAACTGCACACAATACTCCAAGTGCGGCCGCACTAGAGTTTTGTACAGCTGCAACATGATGCTGCGGCTCCTAAATTCAATCCCCCTACCAATACAAGCTAAGACTCCATAAGCCTTCTTAACAACTTTATCCACTTGACTGCCTACTTTCAGGGATCTATTGACACATACACCAAGATCCTTCTGTTCCTCAACACTATTAAGAGCCCTACCATTAGCCCTATACTCTACACATTTATTGTTCCTGCCAAAGTGCATTACCTCACACTTTTCCACATTAAACTCCATTTGCCACCTCTCGGCCCAGCTCTGCAACTTGTCCAAGTCACTCTGTAAACTAAAACACCCCTCTTCACTATCTACCACACCACCAACTTTAGTATCATCTGCAAATTTACTGATCCATCCCTCAATACCCTCATCCAGATCATTTATAAAAATTACAAACAGCAGGGGCCCCAAAACAGACCCCTGAGGCACACCACTCGTCACCGAACTCCACGATGAAAATCTCCCATCAACCACCACCCTCTGTCTTCTATCTGCCAGCCAATTTCTAATCCAATTAGCTAAATCACCCTCTATTCCACACATCTGCATTTTCTGTAGAAGTCTTCCATGGGCCACCTTATCAAAAGCCTTACTAAAGTCCATATATACTACATCAACCGCCTTACCCCCATCCACCTCTCTGGTCACTTTCTCAAAAGTGTCCCCTAGTAACAGTTACATCCACCTAAGGAAATAGAGTGGATGTCCCCTAGTAACAGTTACATCCACCTAAGGAAATAGAGTGGATGTTCAGAGACTATCTATCCCCTTCATCATCTTACAAACCTTCATTAAGTCGCCTCTCATCCTCCTCCATTCCAAAGAGAAAAGCCCCAGCTCCCTCAACCTTTCCTCATAACACCCACCCTCCAAACCAGGCAGCATCCTGGTAAATGTCCTCTGCACTCTCTCCAGTGCTTTTACATCCTTTTTATAGTGAGGTGACCAAAACTGCACACACTATTCCAAATGTGGTCTCTCCAAGGTCCTGTACAGTTGCAGCCTAACTCCAAGGCTCTTAAACTTAAACCCCCTGTTATTAAATGCTAACATACTATTGGCTGCCTTCACGGTTCTATCCATCTGAGTGGCAACCTTAAGATATCTGTGGATTTGAACCCCAAGATCTCACTGTTCCTCCACATTCCTCAGAATCCTGCCATTGAGCCTGTTAGCTGCATTCAAGTTTGTCCTACTAAAATGAATCATCTTGCACTTATCAGGATCAAACTCCATCTGCCACTTTTTAGACCAGTTCTGTATCTTATCAATATCTTTTTTGCAGTCTACAAGAGCCCTCCATCTCATTCACTACTCCTCCAATCTTGGTGTCATCAAATTTACTGACCCACCCTTGAGTCTTGTCCTCCGAGTCATTGATAAAAATCACAAATAGCAGAGGATCCAGCACTGATCCCTGTGGTACACCGGTGATAACTGGCCTCCAGTCTGAAAATTTTCCTTCCACCACCACCACCCTCTGTCTTATATGAGGCAGCCAGTTACTTATGCAGGCAGCCAAATTTCCCTCTATCCCACACCACCTTATTTTCTTCATGAGCCTACCATGGGGGGAACCTTATCAAATGCCTTAGTAAGATCCATGTATACAGCATCAACTGCTCTACCTTTGTCTACGCACTTAGTTACCTCCTCAAAGAATTCAATCAAATTTGTGAGGCAAGACTTACCTTTAACAAGTCCTTGCTGACTATTGTGGATAAGCTGCATTCTTCCAAATAGTTATAAATCCTGTCCCATTAATTTTTTCATTAATTTACTGACCTTTTCCATTAATTTACTGACCACTAAAATAAGATTAACCGCCTATAATTACCAGGGTCATTCCTATTTCCTCTCTTGAACAGAGGAACCATGTTTGCCACATGCCAGTCCTCTGGCATATCTCCATGGACAGTGAGGACCTAAAGATCAAAGCCAGAGGCGCTGCAATCTTATCCCTTGCCTGCCAAAGAATCCTAGGATATATCCCATCTGGCCTAGGGGATTTATCGACCCTTAGTTTTTCAAAATTGCTAAAATATCTTACCTCAGAACATCTACCTCCTCCAACCCATCTCGGCCTGTATCTCACACTCATCCCCAAAAACATGGCCCCTCTTTTTGGTAAACACTGAAGAAAAGTATTCATTCATCACTTCTCCTGTCTTTTCTGACTCTATGCCAAGTTCCCACTAGTATCCTTGACAGGCCTCAACCTCACCCTGGTCATTCTTTTATTTTTTTCTACTAAAGTTTTTCTGTTATTTTGTCAAACATTCTTTCAGTATAATGTTTCTGTCCGAGTTAATGGACTTGCACTTTTTTTAGGCACACTCTTACACTATTAGGTTGTTTTTGAGTGCTAAATTATCTATTGATTCCTAGGAGATAATGAGTTGTGTATTGAACCACTGTTTTGCACTGAAAATGAGGAAATATATCTGGTGAGGGCCTGAATCACAATTAAGACAAAATAACATAAAACTGAAAGACTGGTTAAATTTGTATCTTCATTAATTATCCCTGGTTTCTTAACGTGTGATAGAAAAGTTTAAATGGTAAAAGATGAATTATGCATGTAAAATCAGAATATTATTGAAAACCTGCCTCAAAACTAAGTTTTGGAATTATGCTTTTATGAGAGAGAATTGCTTATATGATGGCTTTTAGTATGAGTTAACACAGTTGTGTATAGAACATAGAACATTACAGCGCAGAACAGGCCCTTCGGCCTTCGATGTTGCGCCGACCAATTATGAAAAAAAAGCAATGACCCTCCAAACTAAACCATTCCCTTCTCTTCCATAAACTTATCAACTAACCTCTTAAACGCCACCAAACTTGGCGCATCTACAACTGCCGCAGGCAGGGCATTCCACTCCCTAACCACCCTATGGGTAAAGAACCTACCTCTGATATCCGTCCTATAACTATCACCCCTTAATTTAAAGCTGTGTCCCCTCGTGCTAGCTTTCTCCATCCTAGGAAAAAGGCTATCACTGTCCACCCTATCTAAACCTCTAATCATCTTATATGTTTCGATAAGGTCTCCTCTTAGCCGCCTCCTTTCTAACGAAAACAACCTCAAATCCCTCAGCCTCTCCTCATAAGACCTGCTCTCCATACCAGGCAACATCCTGGTAAACCTCCTCTGTACCCTCTCCAATGCCTCCACATCTTTCTTATAATGTGGGGACCAGAACTGCACACAATACTCCAAGTGCGGCCGCACTAGAGTTTTGTACAGCCGCAACATGACGTTGCGGCTCCGAAATTCAATCCCCCTACCAATAAAAGCTAAGACTCCGTATGCCTTCTTAACAACCTTCTCGACTTGACTGCCTACTTTCAGGGATCTATGCACATATACACCAAGATCCTCTGTTCATCAACACTATTAAGAATCCTACCATTAGCCCTATACTCTACACATTTATTATTCCTGCCAAAGTGCATTACCTCACACTTTTCCACATTAAACTCCATTTGCCACCTCTTGGCCCAGCTCTGCAAATTGTCCAAGTCTCTCTGCAAATTATAACACCTCTCTTCACTATCTACCACTCCACCGACTTTGGTGTCATTCACAAATTTACTAATCCATCCTTCAATACCCTCATCCAGATTGTTTATAAAAATTACAAACAGCAGGGGCCCCAGAACAGACCCCTGAGGTACACCACTTGTAACTGAACTCCACGATGAATATGTCCCATCAACTACCACCCTCTGTCTTCTATCTGCTAGCCAATTCCCTAATCCCATTAGCTAAATCACCCTCTATCCCATACATCTGCATTTTCTGCAGAAGCCTTCCATGGGCCACCTTATCGAACGATGTATGGAATATAGCTTTTGATCACTGGCCTATTCTAAAGCAGAATTGAAAATTATTAACTGAATCACAGGCCAATGGGAATTTTTTTTAGGAAGTTGACAGCTTTTGAATATCCCAATAAACACAATCCTCTGCAGTCTGCCAGCAATAATGTTTTCATTTGGCTTTTTGGAAAAATTTTAGAAATTATTTTTAAAGTGTGTAGGTGGAGTATTGCTGCCGTTTAAGGTTGTGCAGGGTCAGGGAATTGTTGGGGTGCCAATGCATATTGCAAAGAACTTAATTCTGTTAAACTTTTACAAGAAGCTTTTGATACACTTGATGTATCAAAAGCCTTTTTGGAAGTATGAAAATTTTCTGAAATTATATCTGTCATGTTTAATCTAATTTCACCATGTTTCATGTTCCTCCGCATCCAAAACCCTCTTCCTTCATCCTGAACTTTAATGTTTAAAAACCTGCTCTTATTTTTATGCTTCTTCAACCAGCTACCTACACCATTTGGAAACCCAGTCTGTTAATTATGCTGCAATTAGCTGTAAATCCGGAGGCTTTACCTGTTGGGTATATAAGTCCATTACTAGAGATTGGAAGGGGAAAAAAATGTTAAAATTCATCAACCGTACTAGCAGAGTGCACTTATCAACATGGATTATAGTCAGCGCAAAATGTGAAAATTGGTAGATTAGAACTATGTTAATGATGGGAAAGGTTCTTTACAAATTCATCGCTCTTATATTTAATAATCACATCATTTTCACTTTTGTTGAAGAGTAGTTCTTCAACAGCATTAAACAATTCTATTATATGGTCCAGCAACTTAAAAATCAGTGTGACTGGGGCTACCATAGAATTGGTTTTGTTGATCATACAAAATGAATGCAGCACTGAGGATTATCCATCTTGCTTCTCGTTAGCCTCTTTTATGTTCTTATTCTCTGAAGTTTCCCTCATTTTCTCCAATTTTTTTTTACAATTAGCCTTCTGTCTTCTTCTGTCAAAGTCTATTTTACAAGATTCTCTTGCTCTGATTTGTTGTCTGTTTTCTTTAATCCCCTGGTTTTGTTTTGCTTTCAACTGACCAATCATTTCGTTTTATTCTTCCCTGGAATGCAGACTGTGCTGGTTCGGCCAGCATTTATTGCCAATTCTTAATTGCCCTTGGCCATTTCCTTGAGCCACCAGGTCCATGTGGTATAGGTACACCCATAGTGCTGTTAGAAAGCGAGTTCCAGGATTTTAATCCAG
This sequence comes from Sphyrna mokarran, assembly GCA_024679065.1. NCBI lineage: Eukaryota > Metazoa > Chordata > Chondrichthyes > Carcharhiniformes > Carcharhinidae > Sphyrna > Sphyrna mokarran. The sequence continues at coordinate 47,496,828 of JAGIQG010000022.1, read as the reverse complement.
CAAGTTAAAGAACAGCAATATGCTTCCAAGTTGGAATAGTATGTGGCTTGGGAAGGGAACTTGCAGGCGGTGGTATTCCTAAAGAAACTGTTTTGAATTTCAGTAGTGGATCTTATAAGTGGTGCGCACTGTTGCCACTGTGCGTCGGTGATGGAGGTAGTATATGTTGAAGCTGGTGAATGGCATGCGTGGGAAGCAGACTGCTTTGTCCTCCATTGTGTCAAGCATCTTGCGTTGTTGGGGCTGCACTCATCCGGACGAGGGTTGAATATTCCATCACACTCCTGTTTTATGTCTTATAAATGGTGACAGGCTTTGGGGAGTCAGGAGATGAGTTTCTCTCTACAAAATTCCGAGTCTGATCTGCTCTGGCAGTTGCAAAACTTATATGGAGTCATTGAGGTCCACAATACAGAAAAGGGCCATTCAGCCCATGAGGTCTACACTGGTCAAATACAAGCCACCAATCCCATTTTCGAACATTTGGTCCATCACCTTGTGTGCCTTGGCATTGTAAGTACAAATGTAAATAGTTTTTAAATGCTACGAGCATCTCTGCCTCCAGTGCCCTTTCAGGCAGAGAGTTCCAGATCCCACCTTCTGAGAGAAAAGATTATTCCTCATGCTGCTGTCAACCTCCTGCTCCTTGTGTCAAATCTGTGCCCCCAGTCATTGATTCATCTGCTGGAGGGAAGAGTTTCTTTCTGTCTCCATGCTGCTCATAATTTTATACATCTCAATCATGTTCCCCCCTCAGTCCCCTCTGCTACAGGGAAAACAAGCCCAGTTGATCAACAGTAAGAAGTCTCACAACACCACATTAAAGTCCAACAGGTTTAATTGGTAGCACGAGCTTTTGGAGCACTGCCCCTTCATTAGGCGAGTGCCTCCAAGAAGATTGCACATTTGATGCAGGCATCAAGATTCTACAAAAATGCAAGAAAGCAGACAAGATACTGAAAGGACGACTTCACAAGCCCACTCAGCTTAATCTATAGCATTATATGCTGAGAGACTTAACCAACGCACCTCTCTCACACTCCTGAGCCATCTCAAGCTTGACAGCAGATGTTGCAACTTGGAAACCAAGAGTCCATATTCTCAACTTGCGCTCAGGAAGCAGACCATTAAAGGCTGCTAAGAAAACGAGACAACAGAATTGTGCCATCCTCATGCACACCGAGAACAGAAGACTTGAGAATCCCAGATCACCTCCAGCAGCAGCCAAGCCTCCCCTAGTACCATGGTAGAAAATAGTACCACTGCAGGGAAGCCCATTGTCAACATGTCGGACCAGATACTCACCTGGTGAAGAGACAGCATTCTGAAAGCTTGTGCTAACAAATAAACCTGTTGGACTTGAACCTGGTGTTGTGAGACTTCTTACTGTGCCTACTGCAGTCCAACGTCAGCAACTCCACATCCATTCTATCCAATTTCTCTTAATAATTAAAACTCTCTTGTCCTCACAACATCCTAGTAAGTTTCCTCTGCACCCTTTCCCATGCTGTCACATCTCTCCTGTAATTTGATTCCAGAACTGTACAGAATACTCTAGCTTTGGCCTAACCTAACTATTTATACTGTTTCTCCATGATCTCCCCTGCTCTTAAACGCTATGCCTTGCCTAATAAAGACAAGCATACATATGCCTTCCGAACCACTTTATGCATGTGATCTACTACTTAAAGGACCGGTGCACGTGCACACTAAGATCCCCCTCATCCTCAATGCTTCCCGGGGTCATGCAGTACATCATGTATGATCCAGTCTTGTTTATCCAGCCCACGTGCATCATCTCTCACTTATTGGAATTTTAATTCCATTTGCCGCTGGTCCATCTGGTCAGCCCATCTATATTCTCCTGTAATCTAAGGATATTCTCACTAGTTGAGTTTTTGGTCAATGATCACCCCAAGGATATTGATAGTGGGTGATTCAATGATGATGTTGATACTGAATGTCAATGATAATGAATAGATGCTCTTTCATTGGAGATGGTAATTATCTGGCACTTGACTCATACAAATGTTATTGCATTCTGTTCAAACCTTCCCTTGTTGGCCATGAATTGGGACACGTTTTGAAGCGATAATCCTGTTCCTCCCATTTTATATTCCCCGGCACTCCACTTTTGAAGATCAGACTCTTAGATTATTGAGGATTGCCCCCAGGATTCTTTACAAGTTAGTCTCCCACTGTATCCTGATGCCCATTATTCCTGTTTTTGCAGCCCTTAAGTTTTATTACCAAGATTTTGTAGTCTCCCTAAGGTTGAGATGAGGAATTAAAGAAATCATAGTGAAATTTCATAACCCTGATTGTGCTAACAGTTCAGTAAAAACATGGAAACAGCACAGATTCCAAATCAGTTGGAAGTATGAGCAAATTTTCAAACTTAGTTTTCTTGGAATTCATTTTGGAAATTAGCTGTGTTTTTGAAGTAAAGATAGGTTTCTCTGAAATAATTTTCCCATCTGCAATAATTTTTGGACATAATTTAATCTTTTCATTATGATTTTGAAATCCAATCAACATGAGTCATAAAGGTAAATTGCAGTTTAACATCTATGAAAGTCTTCCCATTTCTTCCATTGGAAAAAAGGTAAAAAAGTCTGAGATCATGTGCAAACAGACTCGAGAACAGGTTCTTCCTTGCTACCGTCAGACTTTTGAATGGACCCACCAGATACCAAGTCATCTTTTTCTACACCTAGCTATGACTTTAACACTATATCCTGAACCCTTATCCTTTCCTTCTTCCCTATGTACTCTATGAACGATATGTTTTATCCATATAGCGTGCAAGAAACAATACTTTTCAATGTGTACCAATACATGTGAAAATAATAAACCAAATCAAAAATAAGGTAATATCATCAGGACTAGGCAATTACCTTTGCGCTCTGTTCTTCTATTGGTGCTCTCTATGGCAGTTTCTAAGCAGGGTGAGATCTGTTCATCAGCTATGACTACGGAGGAAATAATTAAAATCATTCTGGCTGGATGATGTTCCTTTGCCCACAAACCATTTATAAAAGGAAGTAAAAGCTTTGGCAGCACAGGTTTTACCATTTTGCCCTCAGTATGACAGTCTATGGATAGTGTTTTTCAGTTCCATGTCCGGAAATGCATTTGCAGTTGTTGATGGGCTTGAATCTTTTAGCGAGATTTTTTCATATATTTTGAGCAAAATGCCAAGGGGTAACACTGTCAACATATCATTGATGAAATAGAAAGTTGAGTGATATGAATTGACACGAGTTGGCCTTTTAAATTCTGTCTTTCATTTTGAATTATCATCGGGTGGCACTTGTGATTCCATGTGCTACATGTGAATGTAAAGAAGAAGAGTTTAGCTTTCAGAAAAAGAGCACGATTTTCTACCAGAATGTTTGCTGTTGTGTGTGTGTATGTCTGTGTGGGTGTGTGGGGCTGTGGCATGTAAAATCGTACAATTATTTTTGGCAAATTTTATGTTTATCATAAGTTTTAGGCGAGGGAGTACAAAGAATGGTACAGCACATGAGCAGGCCCTTCAGCCTTTTAAGTCTGCACCAATCATGTGTTCCTAACTAGACCATCTGTTTGTATTCCCAGTCTGCATTGTGACTAACTAGATAAGTCTCAAATGATCCTAGCATGTCTGCCTCAACCACTTTGCTTGGTAGTGCATTCCAGGCCTCCACAACCCTCCGTGTAAAATACATCATCCACATATCTGTATTGAACTTTGCCCACCCCTTACCTTGAACTCGTGACCTTGTGTTTGTCATTTCCTACCTGGGGAAAAAGCTTCCAACTGTTCACCCAATCTATGCCCTTCATAATTTTATAAACTTCTATTAGATTGCCTGTCAATCTCTGTCTTTGAGGAAGAACAACCCTAGTTTACTCAATCTCACCTCTTAGCTAAGACCCTCCATACCAGGCAACATGCTGGTAAATCTTTTCTGCACTCTCTCCGAAGCCTCCGCATCCTTCCAGTAGTGTGGCTACCAGAACTGCATGCAGTATTCCAAATTTGACCTAACCAACATTCTATATTACTGCAACATCATATGCCAACTTCTATACTCTTTGCCTTGTCCAATAAAGGCAAGCATGCCATATCCCTCCTTCACCACATTTCCACCCATGTTGCCACCTTTAAGGATCTGTGGACTTGCTCAGATCCCTCTGTGTGTCTATACTCCTGATGGTTCTGCCATTTATTGTATAGCTCCCCCTTGCATTAGATCTACCAAAATGCACCACTTTGCATTTATCTGGATTAAATTTCATCTGTCATTTCTCCACCCAATTTTCCAGCCTACCTACTATCCTGCTGTATTCTCTGACAATGTTCATCACTATCCAGAACTCCAGAAATCTTGGTGTTGTCCGCAAACTTAGTAATCAGACCAGCTATATCATCTTCCAAATCATTTATATATATCACAAACAGCAGAGGTTCCAGTACAGAGCCCTGCGGAACATCACTAGTCACAGACCTCTATTCAGAAAAAGACCCCTCCACTGCAACCTTCTTTCTTCTATGGCCAAGGCAGTTCTGTATCCATCTAGCTAGTTCAACGCATGATCCCATGAGATTTAATGTTTTGCATCGAGAGACGAAGGATATGGGGGTGACCTGATGGAGGTGTATAAGATGTTGAGAGTTATTGAATGGATAGTCAGAGCTTTATCCCAGGGCTGAAATAGTTGCCACAAGAGGACACAGGTTTAAGGTGCTGAGGAGTCGGTACAGAGAAGATGTCGGGGGTAAGTTTTTCCACTGAGAGTGGTGGGTGCGTGGAATAGGCTGCTGGCAATGGTGGTGGAGCCGATTCGATAGGGTCTTTTAAGAGACTTGTAGATAAATACATAGTAAGATAGAGAGTTATACAAAGCCTAGTAATCTCTAAGAAAAGGACATGTTTTCACAACTTTGTGGGCCAAAGGGCCTGTATTGTGCTGTAGTTTTTCTATGTTTCTACCTCTCTGAGACAGTACCTGAATGAATACTGATTTAAGGTCTCATCTACTTCCTTGTGTTCTAAGCATAATTCCCCTCCTTTGTTCTTGAGAAGTCCGACTCTCTCGCTGACAACCCACTTGTTCCTAATGTAAGAATAAAATGCCTTGGGATTCTCCTTAATCCTGTCTGCCAAGGACATTTTGTGACCCTTTTTTGCCCTTCTAACTCCCTGTTTGAGTTCTTCGCTACATTCTGTGTTTTCCTCCAATGTTTCATCTATTTTTAGTTGCCAGGACCTTATGTATATCTCTTTTTTTTCTTTTTGATTAGACCCATAATTTCTTTGGTTATCCACAGCTCTCGAATCCTACCTTTCCCGTCCTTTTTTTTACAGGCACGTGCCTGTCTTGCACTCCTTAACAGACTCCCACGTGCTAGATGTGGATTTACCCTCGAACAGCCTCTCCCAATCAACAGCCACCAAATCCTGCCTAATGTGGCTGTAGTTAGCCTTTCCCCAATTCAGCACCTTACCCATAGGACAACACTCATCCTTTTCCATGACTGTCCAAAAGTTTACAGAATTATAGTCACTGTTCGCTACATCTTCCCCCACTGAAACTTTGACCTGATTGGGCTCATTCCCCAGTGCCAGGCTCAGTATAGCTCCCTCTCTAGTTGGACTATCAACATACTGTTCTAAAGAACCTTCCTGGGTACACTTTACAAATTTGTTCACCCACTACAACAACCCTATTCTTTTCTACACGTCTCCAGAATCTCCTTACATATTCAACTTCCTGTGTGCTTTGGAAAGCCTGTTGTATACCTCCAGCAAAGTGACTACACCCTTCCTGTTTCTCGGCTGTCTCCAGAATGTCTTGTTACGTGATCCTTCCAAATTGTCCACACTCTATACTGCTGCAATATGCTCCCTAACCAGTATTGCTACTTCCCCACCTCTTCTAGTCTGTCCTCTATCTTGCCTAAAACATTTATACCCGGGAATATTCAGCTGCCATTCCTGTCTTCCTTTTAACCAAGTCTCTGTCACTGCAACCACATTCAAGTTCTGCGCATGCATTAAGGTTCTTAGTTCATCTATCTTGCGTGTTACGCTCCTTGTTTTTCAGCAGATGCACTCTAGAGCTCCAGGCCTGCTGAGTTCATTCTCCCCCAGAATGCTCTTCCTCTTGGGTAACCTTGGCTTGGCCCCATGCTCATTTCTAGTCTCTACGCTTGCTGACCTATTCTGATTCCCACCACCCCGCCACATTAGTTTAAATCCACCCGGACCATACTAGCAAACCTCCCAGCCAGGGAATTGCTGCCCCTCCACTTCAGGTGTAATCCATCCTTCTTGTACAGATCTCATCTTCTCTGGAAGACGATGGTTAAGTGGGAGAAAAGCAAGTGTTACTAGCAGAGGTGTCTGTGATTGTGGATTCTGTGTAGTATGGCATCAGAAACAATTGACGAGATGGATGGAACATGACAGAAATTGATGCAATCTTTTTCTACTCAGCAAGGTGTATCTGCAAAAGTCAAACTAAAAGTTTTGTGACCTGATGTTTCTTTTCCTATAATGTGAAGTTACAGGTGTTGGACTGGGGTAAGCACAGTATGAAGTCTCACAACATTAGGTTAAAGTCCAGCACGTTTATTTGATAGCAGAAGCCACAAGCTTTTGGAGTACTGCCTCTTCATCAGGCGAGTGGGATTATGTTCACAAACAGGGTATCTAAGACACAAACTCAGTTTACAAAATAATGGCTGGAATGCGAGTCTTTATAGGTAGTCGAATCTTAAAGGTACAGACAATGTGAGTGGAGAGAGAGTTAAGCACAAGTTAAAGAGATGTCTCCAGCTAGGACAGTTGGTGAGATTTTGCAAGTTCAGGCAAGTCGTGGGGGTTACAGATAATATGACGTGAACCCAAGATCCTGGTTGAGGCCATCCTCATGTGTGGAACTGAGCCATGGGATCTTGGTGCCTTTGCTACCTGATTTTGGGAGTCAAGTAGCAAAGGCACCCCGAATAATGGGACAGTCTCCCTTTATGTAGTTTTTACAATCTTAATGGTCACATGTGGTCTGATACAATATAGCTAATCACAAGGCATGCTATGTTCTAGTCAAGTTAATCATATCTAAGGTCATAATATGGTTATGTTGAAAGAAAAAGAACTTAATGGATAAGTTTGTTAATCACAGATATCTTAAGCTTGTCATTTTGAAATCAATTTACAGCAGGCAAAAGCTTGTAGTTGCCTGAGATATTAACCCCTTAATATTTCATTGTGAAACTTCTTACTGTCTTTTTCTATATATAGCTGGTTGTCTTTTTTAGCCTTAATGTGGAACCGGATTCTGTTCCTTACTGAGGTTTAAGGTCTCGAATTTCAAGACATTCTCTGTACCGAGAAACCTCTTACTGAAATATATCATCACAAGTATATTAATTTACTCACTAACAAAGGCTTTAATTTAAAGATGAACCCATCAGTGCTCCAAGCTTTGACTTGTGTCCTTAATGGTTCTATATTTCTGGATCTAGTCTCAGGTGGGAAGGAAAGTGAAAGAAAGAGAAAATATTTTAATTCTGTTATGGGGAACAGGTAGGGAGGTGAATTTTAGTAAGAAATCTCAACACCAGGTTAAAGTCCAATACGTTTAGTTGATAGTAAACCCACAAGCCCCTTCGTCAGGTGAGTAGAGAGTTCTGGCCTCAAACGGAGCACATAAAAGGCGCGCACAGTTTACAGAATACTGATTAGAATTAGATGCCGGCGACCCAACACTGGCATCTCTACATCAAGTGAATTTGAGACCAGGGAGAGATCAGCTATGATCTGATTGAATGACAGAGCAAGCTTGCAGCGCCAAATTTGCCTAATGCTCCTCCTAATTCTTGTGTTCTTATGATATAGCAGTTAGGTATTGTGATATAAATGTATATTTATAAGCTTTAACAGACAACTTCCCAGCTCAGTACAGAATATGTGTTCAATTAATTTTCTGCAGGGGGAAGGGGTGGGCTGGGGTGGGGGGGTGATGGTGGTGGTTGTGGTGAGGAGGTGTTGGTTGTGAAATAATTCACAAAGGCTAAAATATTTATTCTCTCTGTCCAAGTAACGTAGTATATTACATGACTTCCCACTACCACACAGTCAGTTTTTGGAGAGGATTGTTGAAAATACAGAAATGAACATAGAACATAGAACATTACAGCGCAGTACAGGCCCTTCGGCCCTCGATGTTGCGCCGGCCAGTGGACCCTCTAACCTAAACTATTCCAATATCATCCATTTGCCTATCCACCGAACATTTGAATGCCCCCAAAGTAGGCGAGTCCACAACTGCTGCAGGCAGGGCATTCCACGCCCTCACCACCCTCTGTGTGAAGAACCTGCCTCTGACATCCGTCCGATAACTACCACCTCTTAATTTAAAGTTATGTCCCCTCATGTTGGTCATCACCATCCGAGGAAAAAGGCTCTCACTATCCACCCTATCCAATCCTTGATCATCTTATACGCCTCAATTAGGTCACCGCGTAACCTTCTTCTCTCTAATGAAAATAACCTCAGGTCCCTCAGCCTTTCCTCATAACGCCTTCCCACCATACCAGGCAACATCCTGGTAAACCTCCTCTGCACCCTTTCCAATGCTTCCACATCTTTCTTATAATGCGACCAGAACTGTACGCAATACTCCAAGTGCGGCCGCACCAGAGTTTTGTACAGTTGTAACATAACCTCACGGCTCCTAAATTCAATCCCTCTACTAATAAAAGCTAACACACCGTACGCCTTCTTAACAACTTTATCAACCTGGGTGCCAACTTTCAAAGAGCTATGTACTTGTACCCCAAGATCCCTCTGCTCGACAACACTATTAAGGGTCCTTCCATTAGCCCTATATTTCATATGCCTGTTATTCCTACCAAAGTGAATCACCTCACACTTATCCATATTGAATTCCATTTGCCACCTCACGGCCCAGCTCTGCAACCTATCTATGTCCCTCTGCAAACTGTAACATCCATCCTCGCTGTCTACAACTCCCCCCACTTTGGTATCATCAGCAAATTTACTAATCCAACCCTCTACACCCTCATCTAGGTCATTTATAAAAATGACAAACAGCAGTGGCCCTAAAACAGATCCTTGAGGTACACCACTTGTAACTGCACTCCAGGTTGAATATTTCCCATCAACCACCACCCTCTGTCTTCTATCAGCTAGCCAATTCCTAATCCAAACTGCTAAATCACCTTCAATCCCATGCATCTGCACTTTCTGCAGTAGCCTACCATGGGGAACCTTATCAAACGCTTTGCTAAAATCCATATACACTACATCAACTGCCTTACCCTTATCTACCTCTTTGGTCACCTCCTCAAAAAACTCAATAAGGTTTGTGAGGCACGACCTACCCTTCACAAAACCGTGCTGACTATCCCTAATCAATTTATTCCTCTCTAGATGCTTATAAATCCTATCCCTTATAATTCTTTCCAAGACCTTGCCCACAACAAAAGTCAGGCTCACCGGTCTATAATTTCCAGGATTGTCCCTACTCCCCTTTTTGAACAAAGGGACAACATTTGCCATCCTCCCGTCTTCCGGCACTATACCTGTAGCTAACGACGACATGAAGATCAAAGCCAAAGGCTCTGCAATCTCCTCTCTAGCCTCCCAGAGAATCCTGGGGTAAATCCCATCTGGCCCAGGGGACTTATCAATTTTCATACCCTCAAGATTCGCTAACACCTCCTCCTTATGAACCTCAATCCTACCCAGTCTACAACCTGGTATCGCAGTATTCTCCCCGACAACATTGTCTTTCTCCTGCGTGAATACTGACGAAAAATACTCATTCAGTGTCTCTCCTATCTCCTTAGGCTCCACGCACAACTTCCCACTGCTATCTCTGACTGGCCCTAATCTTGCCCTAACCAATCTTTTATTATTTATATACCTGTAAAAAGCTTTAGGATTCTCCTTAATCCTATCCGCCAAAGTCTTCTCGTGTCCTCTTCTAGCTCTTCTCAACTCCCTCTTTAGCTCCTTCCTGGCTGATTTATAGCTCTCTATTGCCCTAACTGAGCCTTCACGTCTCATCATTACATAAGCCTCCTTCTTCCTCTTCACCAGAGATTCAACTTCCCTAGTACACCATGGTTCCCTCACTCGACCACTTCCTCCCTGCCTGGCAGGTACATATTCATTAAGGACATGCAGAAGCTGTTCCTTAAATATGCTCCACATTTCAGATGTCCCCAGCCCCTGCAATTTCCTGCTCCACCCTATGCATCCTAAATCTCTCCTAATAGCCTCATAATTACCTTTCCTCCAGCTATAACTACTGTTATTCGGTACGTGCCCATCCCTTTCCATCACTAAGGTAAACGTAACCGATTTGTGGTCGCTATCACCAAAGTGCTCACCCACATCCAAGTCTAACACTTGGAGATGGAAATGGGAAAATGATATGTGATAGGTACAGGTTATGTGGATCTTTTGGTCTATACAATTGCAGGGGTATGGGCAAAGAGTGGTTGTTTTTGAGTAACTGGATTGCTGTTTGGAAGAGCTACTGCAGGCTTGATTGACTTGCTTCATTTTGTGCTATTATTGCTTATTTTGGTACACAGTTGTCTGACTTCCAGCTTGTGATGAAGGATTCAGTGAAGTTTAGCTAATAATGACTGTACAATGTTGGTTAAGTGAAAATCTTGTTGTTATTATTTGGTTCTGTTTTAATTTTTCCCACTGTTCGGTCACACAGCACTGTCTGCATTATTTTGCAACACCTGGCAAGGTAGGGAGGGCATTCTTTGCATCAGTCCTGAGGTAGTAAAAAAGACCTGAATTGTTAAGAATTGAGACGTTTCACTCCCTTAGTGTTCAGCATTTTTCCATGTACTGTAGAGTGTTACCAAAATAAACACACAGTGAATAATGTGCTTGTAATGTGCCCATTGTGCAGTTGTTGCTGTAAAATTGGTTGTGCAAATGGTTGGCTATAAATAGTTACAGCTTTTGAAAATCATTTATCACGTAACTGGTAATAAATTCACGAAATCCCCTTGAGAAGCTAGCAATGTTTTTTCTAATCAGCATTCATTCAGTTGAAGGAATTTTATTTAGATGCAAGTTTATAATGTAGTAGTCAGACGGCAAATCAAAAAATCTAGGTTAAATATTGGCATTAACTACAATGACATTAAAAAAAAGTTTTGAGGATAATGCAGAGAAATTGTTTTTATGAATGCCACATTTGAAGAAACACTTCTATAGGTATATTTCATACTGCTAACCTTGCATATTCTTTAAAAAAATCGATAATTGCTGTAAAAATGTGAGGATGAGCTAATGTGGATGAGTAGCATATCAGAACAAATTACTGCAGGTGCTGGAATCTGAAACTAAAAGAACAAATGCTGGAAAATCGCATTATCTGTAAGGAAAGAAAAGAGCTGACGTTTAGAGTCCAGGGTGACCCTTTGTCAAAGGGTGGTCTGGACTCAACTTGTATGAGTACCATATTGCAAAATGATATTTATATTATGATGCTTCCATGCATTGACTCTGTGTATACTTCCCGCTGCCTTGGCAAAGCAGCCAGCATAATCTACAACCCCACAGATCCGGGGACACACAGTCCCACCTTATTCTGTTGGGAAAAGAATACAGAAGTCTGAGACCACGTGCCAACTCAAAACAGCTGTTGCCATCAAACCTCCTTATATTAAGTTGATCTTTCCCTGTCCCCTAGCTGTGACTGTAACCTACATTCTGCATCCTTTCCTTTTTCTCTAATGCTCTATGAACATTTTGTTTTCTGTGTAGTACGCAAGAAACAACATTTCTCACTGTATGCCGACATATGTGACAATAAATTAAATCAGATATTCTAGTTACAAGTGTTGAATAAGCTAGAAAAATCATTTCTGTTAATGCAGCAATGGAAAACAAACCAATTTTTTAAAAGTTAAGATTCTTAAACGTTTTTAATAAAAATCAGAATAATAGCAATGCTGTTTTCAAAGAAAATATCACTATTGGTGGACTCATTGTCATATGAAGACATTAAACTTGCTAAAAGAATAGGTGTTTTTGGAAGAACAACGAAATAAATTTGGCAGGGACCAATTAATCTTTCACCAAATACAACAAAGGTGGGCATGGCAGCACAGGGACACAGGAGAATTGGAAATAAAATAAAAACTCTTCCTCAATAGTAGAATAAAATATTCACTAATAAATAGAGAAGAGAAGCTAAAACTATAGAAATATGGGAGGATATGTATGTCTGAAATTACAGCATACAAGAAAACTGATTTGTGTAGATAAAAGGTACTTGGACTTTTTCCTAGTGCTACTGAGTGGCACAATCTTAGCAGTCAGTCGGAGTGGGACCTTATTTCATCACAAGTATTCAGATCTGTTATGGGCACGTCTACTTATTCATTGGCCTACTAAACTTGTTGAACCAGTCCGGTGAGTTGGTGTCCTGAGGCAGAAAGTATGTGAAGTGAATATGCTGATGCACCCAAGTGCAGTTTCTATGTTCCTTCACCTGCATGCAGATTCATCGTGAGGCCAAGGACCATGTACCCATTATATTCTTAATCTGAGTCACTTGTAAATATTTAATCATTTGAACTCTTCTTTAAGACTAAATTCTCAATTTACAGTATTTATTTGAATTACCATTATTTTGACTTCAGCGCACCAAACAATTTTGGGTCCTCAGGAATAGACTTGTGCTTTACATCCTTGCTGCAGCATGCAGTTTAATACATTGTGTGCATGTCACCCACAAGAGCAAAAACCACACAGTTTCAGAGAAATGCAATGTAAGTTGCCTGTAGGGCAGCATGGTGGCAGAGTGGTTAGCACTGCTGTCTTATAGTGCCAAGGATCTGGGTTCGATTCTTGCCTTGGGCCACTATCTATATGGAGTTTGCACATTTTCCCATTTTTCCTCTGAATGCTCTGATTTCTTACCACAGTCCAAAGATACGCAGGTTAGTTGCATTGCCATGCTAAATTCTCCCTCAATGTACCCAAACAGGCGCTGGAGTGTGGTGACTGGAGGATTTTGACAGTAACTTCATTGCAGTGTTAATGTAAGCTTACTTGTGACTAATAAATAAACTTTGCTGTCACCGATTTGATGGCAGTGATACACTTTTTGCAGGTGGCTGTGCTAAGCTGTGTTTCTGCTGCATTTTTGCTGCTAGTCCCAGTAGCATGCATAATAACGTGGGATTCTTTGGAGTTCAGAAACAGGTAGTGTTTCATTCTTTGGATAGAGTAAGCACAGGGATACACGACTCTATGTTTTACTGTTGCGTACCTGACACTGACTGCTTGAAATGGAAAACATTTTATCTGCCGGCATTTAATTGTCCTTGATGATAAAATGACCATAAGGTTTAGAATGCAAGATAATTCTGATTTAGAAAAATTGTAGACCAGTGTGCGTTTTCTAAAGAATTAGCTAAGTTAAAATGTGAGAATATAAGTCAGGACATGACAGTCATCAAAGGACTCTGATTTTTATCATTTAGGTGTGACTGACCTAGCAAATTTAAGAAATAAATAAGTAACTCAGGCAAACTAGTGGGGATATGATGATAACATGCATTGCTACTATGCTTTTGCCTGCCCTAGCCCTGGCTGCTCTGCAAAACCTTATGTAACAACAGAGGATGCTTTCCTGGGACTAGAAACTGCTGTGAAAGCCACTTGCGGTGGTGGTTTTAACAGTGAATAATTTAACAAGAGAGTTGCTTATCTTCTTTTGTTCCTAAGATGTTTTATGCCTTGGTTGTAATTTACAGGCTCCAAGTTGTAAATATCTTTCACACCATTATTTTCCGCTTCTTAAAACACTGACAGTTATTTGTTTCACCCACATGTTGCAGAATGTCCTACACTGTGTTTTCTTGCAATCTTGTATTATATCAATTGCACCAGATCTAAATTTAGCAATCTAAATAATCTTGGTAGACAAGGATGTTAATGATCAATAAAGGCTTGTGTTCAGCTGTTTTGAGAAAATATTCAGTTTTTTGTGATGCATAGTCCATGATGGAAGCATTTCACATATATTCATATTTGCTGGCATTTTAACGGAGTCAACACAAGCAACATTTGTGTGATAAAAGGTGATCTTTTTTTCTGCTTCATATGCATCTTCTGTATGTCCTTTGTCTTTCTTATGCTGTGTCAATTTATGCTGGTAATTTTCCATAAAACTGTAACTCAAATACTTATTGATTATGTGACAGTTTTGAGTATGCAGCAGTTCTTCAAAATGAACTCACTGGCATAGTTAACCTATCTTCATGTGACGCTGTAGTTGCTATGTGGAAGTTGCATTGCACATTCAACAAGTACCAGTAGATACCTGGGCAGTTTTGGACTTGCAATATTGTTTGTGCACGTTTTGAATTAAAAATCAGTTTATGCACTCTTAGAAATTATGCCTCCATCCAACTAAGAATCTAATTGAATGTTCTAGAACTGTCTCAGATTAGTTGTCTTAAAGCATACCAATTTCAAAGTTTGCATATGACACAATACTTGCAAGTATTAGAACATAGAACAACACAGCACAAACAGGCCCTTCGGCCCACGAGTTGCGCTGATCACATCTACCAATCCACAGACCTATCTGTAACCCCCTATCCTATTCTTTTCCATATACTCATCCAGAAGTCTCTTAAAAGACCCCAGTGAGTTTGCCTTAACAACCTCCGACGGCACTCGGTTCCATTCACTCACCACCCTCTGAGTGAAAAACCTACCCCTGACATCTCCTTTGTATTTGCTTCCCTGCACCTTAAATCTGTGTCATCTCATAGTGACCATTTCAGCTTGGGGAAATAGTCTCTGAGAGTGGTTGGTGGAAGATATTCATCGTGGAGTTCAGTTACAAGTGGAGTACCTCAGGGATCTGTTTTGGGGCCCCTGCTGTTTGTAATTTTTATAAATGATCTGGATGAGGGTATTGAGGGATGGATTAGTAAATTTGCAGATGACACTAAAGTCGGTGGAGTGGTAGATAGTGAAGAGGGGTGTTATAGTTTGCAGAGATACTTGGACAAGTTGCAGAGCTGGGCCGAGAGGTGGCAAATGGAGTTTAATGTGGAAAAGTGTGAGGTAATGCACTTTGGCAGGAACAATAAATGTGTAGAGTATAGGGCTAATGGTAGGGCTCTTAATAGTGTTGAGGGACAGAAGGATCTTGGTGTATGTGTCAATAGATCCCTGAAAGTAGGCAGTCAAGTGGATAAAGTTGTTAAGAAGGTATATGGAGTCTTAGCTTTTAGTGGTAGGGGGATTGAATTTAGGAGCCGCAGCATCATGTTGCAACTGTACAAAACTCTAGTGCGGCCGCACTTGGAGTATTGTGTACAGTTCTGGTCCCCACATTATAAGAAAGATGTGAGGCATTGGAGAGGGTACAGAGGAGGTTTACCAGGATGTTGCCTGGTATGGATGGCAGGTCTTATGAAGAGAGGCTGAGGGATTTGAGGTTGTTTTCGTTAGAAAGAAGGCGGCTAAGAGGAGACCTTATTGAAACATAAGATGATTAGAGGTTCAGATAGGGTGGACAGTGATAGCCTTTTTCCTAGGATGGAGAAAGCTAGCACGAGGGGACATAGCTTTAAATTAAGGGGTGGTGGTTATAGGACGGATGTCAGAGGTAGGTTCTTTACCCAGAGGGTGGTAAGGGTATGGAATGCCCTACCTGCGTCAGTTGTAGATGCGCCAAGTTTGGTGGCGTTTAAGAGGTTAGTGAATAAGTTTATGGACTAAAAGGGAATGGTTTAGGTTAGAGGGTCATTGCTTTTTCCTAATTGGTCGATGCAACATCGAAGGCCGAAGGGCCTGTTCTGCGCTGTAATGTTCTATGTCTATGTTCTAGTCCACCCTATCTATTCCTCTCAACATTTTATAAACCTCTATCAGGTCGCCTCTCAACCTACGTCTCTCCAGTGAGAAGAGTCCCAGCTCCTCAACCTATCTTCATAAGGCCTGCCTCCCAATCCAGGCAGCATCCTTGTAAATCTCCTCTGAACCCTCTCAATAGCCTCTACATCTTTCCTATAATGAGGCAACCATTATAAACTGTGGCGAGGACAACAGAGAACCTCAAAAGAAAAGAGAAGTTGGTAGGTGCACAGATAGATGGTAGGACTTTTCAAAGAAAACTGGGGGATTGCTGTGCATTCTATCAGAGACATGGCTCGCTTCTGCTTCAGGGATCTGTGCCCTACAACAGAGGCCTCTCAATCCACCAAGTGAACAGTAGAGTAGCCTCAGGCAAGGCTAAGGGAGGTGGGCTGTGTCAGCTAATCAGCACCTTGTAATGCCTAGACGTAGCAATGCTGGCGAGTTTCTGTTCCCCGGGCCCAAAATATCTGTCACTAAAATGCCAGCCCTATTACCTTCCTTGGGAGTTCACCTCTGTTATCCTGTCAGCAGTTGGCATTTCCCTCCCCGCAGGCGTGACGACAGTGCTGGGCAAAATATGCAGCACTATATTGCTGCATATAGTGCTTGAGATGAAACATTCCAAGGCCGTATTCATCACGGCTGGGGACTTCAATCAAGATGTGGGGATGCTGGCGTTGAACTGGGGTAAATACAGTAAGATGTCTCACAGCACCACCTTGAAGTCCAGCAGGTTTATTTGGTAGCACAAGTCACTCGCTTTCAGAGTGCTGCCCCTTCTTCAGGTGAGTGGGAGTTCTGTTCACAAGCAGAATATATAAAGACATAAACTCAATTTACAAAATAATGGTTGGAACGTGAGTCTTTATAGCTAATCAAGTCTTAAAGGTACAGACAATGTAAGTGGACAGGCTCCACTTCTCCAGCTTCCACCCTAAACAGATTAAAGAAGCCATCCCCTACAGACAAGCCTTCCGTATACACAGGATCTGCTTGTGGAATTTGCTTTCTGAAGTCAGATCAAAAACTGATGAGACACAGGTTTTCTCCGCAAAGCTTCTTTATTGCATAGAAATCGCTGGACCATGCACATCAAGAATGGCTTTGTGAGTCTCTGTCTGGCTTACAAAATAGTTTGTTAAACATGACG
Source organism: Sphyrna mokarran (assembly GCA_024679065.1). Taxonomy (NCBI): domain Eukaryota; kingdom Metazoa; phylum Chordata; class Chondrichthyes; order Carcharhiniformes; family Carcharhinidae; genus Sphyrna; species Sphyrna mokarran. The sequence continues at coordinate 47,479,740 of JAGIQG010000022.1, read as the reverse complement.
AGGATAGATCTACATACTTCTGTTAGCCAAGAAGGGCATAGCTGTATTGTTACATTTTGATTAGATTACTTGCAAGAACAAAAGACGAAAGCCATATAAGGACATGGCTATTAAAGTTTCTGGTTAGATTACTTCCAAGATCAAAAGACCAATTGATAAAACCCTGCCCTCTGAAGCCAGAACCACAATTACCTATTAGCAGTTTCTTTAATGTGATTCATTAGTTTCAGTGAGCCTTGTTGCCCTCACCTCAGGCCCTTTCCATAACCTCAACTGATTTCTAGTTACGCATCCCAATTTTAACCCTTTTCTCTTAATCTATCTTGTACACGTTCTCATGCTCAGGTCACATCTCCAGACACTGAAAGATGCCCTTATAAGAACAGAATGTGGCACTCGACTCATCAATCGACAGTTCTGACGCACCACAGTGAAAAACCACAACAACCTCCTCGGAAGACAAACATAGGACATGGCGTTCAGAATACCTTTATCATCCAGTAGTTGACCGGAGCGGAGAAGCTGTGACATATTCTCCGGAGCCTTCAATATATCATCGATGAAGACGAGAATCTCGCTAAGGCCTTCCCCACGCTCCTAGTTCTTGCCTTCAAACAACTGCACAACCTCAAACAGATAGTTTGCTGCAGACAGCCTTCAGGAGAACAGTGACCACAACAACACCTAACCCTGCCACAGCAACCGGATTATCGACAAGGATGTCACCATCTCAGTTGAGAACACCATCCACCAGGTACACAATACGTACCCTTGCAACTCGGCCAATGTTGTCTACCTGATACACTGCAGGAAAGGATGTCCTGAAGCATGGTACGCTGGGACTCACCTTGGATTCATGTCACGGTATCTGTAACGCCCATGACTTGCTTGGGGTTGCAAAATCTCACCAACTGTCCTATCTGGAGATGGTACACATCTCTTTAACCTGCATGCTTAATGCTCTTTCCACTCACGTTGCCTTTAAGACTTGATTACCTGTAAAGACTCACATTCCAACCATTATTTTATAAATTGAGTTTGTGTCTTGAGATGTCCTGTTTATGAACAGAACTTCCATCCACCTGATGAAGGAGCAGCGCTCCACGTATTGTGTACCTGGTGGATGGTGTTCTCAAGTGAGATGGTGACATCCCTGTCGATAATCCGGTTGCTGTGGCAGGGTTAGGTGTTGTTGTGGTCACTGTTCTCCTGAAGGCTGTCTGCAGCAAACTATCCAATGGTCTGTTTGAGGTTGTGCAGTTGTTTGAAGGCAAGAACTAGGAGCGTGGGGAAGGCCTTAGCGAGATTCTCGTCTTCATCGATGATATATTGAAGGCTTGTGCTACCAAATAAACTTGTTGTACTTTTAACCTGGTGTTGTAAGACTTCTTACTACACAAATATCAAACATGCCTCCTGCTCTGTCACCCACCCTCACTTTGAAAAATCCGACCACAAGGCTGTGCTCCTATTCCCAGCTTAGAAGCAAAAACTGAAAGAGAGTCCATCAAATAAAGATATGCAGTGTTGGTCTGAGAAATAGGATTATCTCCTACCAGACTGCTTAGAGTCAGTAAACTGGTCAGTGTTTAAAACTCTGCAACCAGCCTGGATGAGTATGCCACTATAATAACTGACTTCATTAGTAAGTGTGTAGGAGACTGTGTACCAAAGAAACAAATCTGCGTTTTTCTCAAATGGAAACCATGGATGAGTAAGAGTATCCACTGTTTGCTGAAGTCCAGGACTGAGACGTTCCAGTCAGGCAACCCTGATCTTCACAAGAAAGCCAGTTATGACGTAAAGAGATCCATCAAAGATGTCGAAGGACAGTACTGGACCAAACTAGAGTCCCAGCCAAACCACGTGGCCCCTGCTGACGAGGTCTGCAAGCCATAACAGGATTCAAGAATGAAAGCATGTAAAATCGCTGACGCCAATGCACTGCTCCCTGCTGAGCTCAATGCATTCTGTGTCTGTTCTGAGCAAGAGGTCAGCGACTACACACCCTCCACCCCAGAAGTATTGGACAAATCTGTATCCGAGGTCACCATTGCAGAAATTAGAGCAGACAAGTGGCCCAGATGGGGTACTCATACGCGCGCTTGGATGTTGTGCAGTCAAGGACCTAAACATACTTTTCAGCTGAAGCAGCGCTTCACATGCACCTTCTTTTATTCTGGTCTATTGCATTTGCTGCTCCCAGTGTGTTGTATTCACTTCCAGCCTTCAGTGACTGTGGAGTTTGCACGTTCTCCCCATGTTTCCTCCAGGTGCTTTGGTTTTAGATAGACTAAACACAGACTGAGATAGAAGACAAATACTGCGGCTGCTGGAATCTGAAACAAACAGAAAATGCTGAAGCTCCTATGAAGAATCAACTAGACTTGAAACCTTTGCTTTATTCTCTTTCCATAGATGCTGTCAGACCTGCTGAGACTTTCTTGCATTTTCTGTTTTTGTTGCTGAACGCAGACTGGTTGACTGCGACCGTATGTTCAGATTGGGCAGCCTTACGGACTGAACCTTGAGTTCAATAATTCAGATTGTGAACTCTCTCTTCACCACTGTTAGCCCATTTCCATTACTATAAAATTTATTTTTGTTTCTTCCATTGAGATTTTTTTTAACTCTTTCCTTTTTTTTAATCTTGCTTTCGATCTATTTCCCTTATCACTACCTCCCCTCCCCAGTAATTTTCTTTTATCGAGGGCCAAGGAAAGATTATAGCTGATGCTATGGTTAAGAAAATTCACTAATGCCTCTACTTTTTCAGGAGGCTAAGAAAATTTGTCATGTTTGCTAGAGCTCTTTCAATTTTCACACATGATCATAGAAAGCATTCTTTCCTGATGTATCTCAGCTTATTATGGCTCCAGCTCTGTCAAAGATTGCAAAAAATCTATGAAGAGTTGTGAACGAAGCCTGGTCCAGCAAGCCAAACAGCCTCCCATCTGTTAACTCTGTCTACATTTCCCTGTGCCTCGGATAATCAAGGACCCTGTGCACCCCAACATACTCACTTTCACCTTCTTCCATTGGGGAAAGATGACAAAAGTCTGAGATCATCTACCAACTGGCTCGTGAACAGCTTTTTCTTGCTGCCATCAAACTTCTGAATACGCTGATCTTTCTCTGCACCCTATCTGTAACTGCAACACTATATTCTGCACTCTCCTCTCCTTTGTATTCTATAAATGGTTGTTTTGTTTGTGCAGCATGTAAGAAACAATATTTTTCACTCAATCCCAATACATGTAGTAATAAATTTGACACAGATGTCATGTTAAGAAGGGAAAAAGCAGGGGAATGGCACTAAGTTGTGAAGCTTATTTGGAGAGCTGGTTCAGGCATGATGGGCCAAATGGTGGCCCCCTGCATGGCAACGATTCTGTGAATAGTGAAATGAGGCTCTATTTGCCTTTATTGGTGCAGGTAAAGGACACTGAAGAAGAGCAGCAAAATGCTCCATGTGCTGACTGAAAGCTAAATTAGTTTATTTGGTATTTTATCACATTACAGTTTCTGGCATTTTGCTGTGTAAAAATTTCTTTATTCACTCAAATCACTACACTTAAAATTTCTATGTTGCAGAAAGAGGCCCATCGAATCTGCATTGACTCTGTGACGGAGTATCTTACATAGGCCTCCTTCCCCCACCCTATCCCCATAACCTCACTCATTTACCATAGCTAATCCATCTAATCTATTTATCTTTGGACACCGAGGGACAATTTAGCATGGCCAATCCTAACCTATACATCTTTGGACTGTGGAGGAAACGCCATATAATCACCCAAGGCTGGAACTCGGGTTGCTGGGATAGAACATTACAGCACAGAACAGGCCCTTCGGCCTTCGATGTTGCGCCGATCAATATAAAAAGCAATGCCCCTCCAAACTAAACCATTCCCTTCTCTTCCATATACTTATCAACTAACCTCTTAAACGCCACCAAACTTGGCGCATCTACAACTGCTGCAGGCAGGGCATTCCACTCCCTAACCACCCTTTGGGTAAAGAACCTACCTCTGATATCCGTCCTATAACTATCACCCCTTAATTTAAAGCTGTGTCCCCTCGTGCTAGCTTTCTCCATCCTAGGAAAAAGGCTATCACTGTCCACCCTATCTAAACCTCTAATCATCTTATATGTTTCGATAAGGTCCCCTCTTAGCCGCCTCCTTTCTAACGAAAACAACCTCAAATCCCTCAGCCTCTCTTCATAAGACCTGCCCTCCATACCAGGCAACATCCTGGTAAACCTCCTCTGTACCCTCTCCAATGCCTCCACATCTTTCTTATAATGCGGGGACCAGAACTGCACACAATACTCCAAGTGCGGCCGCACTAGAGTTTTGTACAGTTGCAACATGACGTTGCGGCTCCGAAATTCAATCCCCCTACCAATAAAAGCCAAGACTCCATATGCCTTCTTAACAACCTTCTCGACTTGACTGCCTACTTTCAGGGATCTATGCACATACACACCAAGATCCCTCTGTTGATCTGATTGTAAGGCAGCAGTGCTAACAACTTTGCCACCTTGTTTTCTTTCAAAGTAATAGTAACAATCTAATTAAAATTGCTAACAGTAAAGGGAACAGTATAGTTAGAGCATAGACACTGTTCTCTGCAATGTCAGTCCTGAAGACTTTGTTTCTTGTCTGGTGCCATGGTTAGAGGGGAGCTTGAATGCAGTTGTTGTACCTATGTACTAATACCCCATTTGGGTATTAGTACATAGGACTAAGAAAGAGGTTCTGCTGAAGGATATGAGCAGCTAGGGACTAATCTACATAATATTACAAGGTCGGATCAGTTGAGTGGAAGTAAGAAAGAGCAAGGGAAAGAAGTCACTGGTGAATGTTGTCTGCAAGTCCCCAAACAATAGCAACACTGTAGAATGAAGTAAAAAGCAAGAAATAATGGATTGGATCAAGAGATTCAAAACATCACATTTTTTAATCACAAAATCCCACAAAAAATACATTTGACTTATTTCTTGACTATGAAACAACAGCTGTCCCCTCAATCAAGTGGAGAGAATCTCCTTCCACATTTACTGTAAGTTAAGACTCGAGGTTCACTACACGCCACAAAATTTGGGTTTCCAGCTGTTAGCTCCTTAATATTAACAGTACTGAAGCATAGCAAACAAAACAACTTGTATTTATTGTACTTTGGCACCACTAATATAGTGAAATGCCCTAAACCCATTAGCAAGTGTTACCAAACAAAAATTAACAAATATCAGGATTGATGACCAAAATCTTGACCAAAGAATTCAAGGGAATACTTGACAGAAAATATGAGAAATGGCATGAATGATTCCCTGTCTCTTGAAGTATGAAACTAGACATAAATACTTGATAGTTTTAAGAACAGAATGCAGCATAACTTGTGTCTACTTCCTATCTATTAACAGTTTCCTAGCAGTTCCTCTTTACAGTCCTTTGAGTAAAAAAAAATGGACAAATTAAACAAATTCAATTAGGGTGATAGCCCAGGGACAGTAACAAAAAAAACCCAACAGAAACTTGTCCAATTAAACCAAGATGGGGGGCGGGGGCAGTGAAGCACTGTACCTCCCTGGTACTCACTGGTTATGGATGCTCTCAAACAAACCAGTGAACTGAGTATCGTCCCTTCAGGAACCTAATACAGAAGAGAGGCATACAATTGGGCTGGATGAGCCCCTCGACTACCTGCAGCCTGGTCCTATATGTGGCTATCTTGACCAGACTTGATACTCTATTGAATGCCCAGTTAGCTAATTAACCAACTCATAGGATCCCAACAGTGCAAAAAGAGACCGTACAGCCCATGGGGACCTTCCAACTGAATCTTACCCAAGCTTTATCCCCATAACTTGATGTATTTATCCAATAATCTCCCTAACCTGCACATATAGAACAAAAAGGGACAATTTACATGGCCAATCCATCTAACATGAAGTTAAAGTTTACTTATTAGTCACAAGTTGCATCACATGAACACTGCAATGAGCAGTGAAAAATCCCCTGATTGCCACACTTTGACACTTGCTCAGGTGCACTGAGGGACAATCTAGCATGACCAATGCACCTAACCAGTGCATCTTTGGACTGTGGGAGGAAACCAGAAACCACTCGGAGAGGTAACCCACTCAAACAGGAAGAACATGCAGCATCTGCACAGGCAGTGAACTGAGCCAGAAATCGAACCTGGGACCGTAGTGCAGTGAGGCAGCAGTGCTAACCACTGTGCCACCGTATTGTCCCAGCATGTCTTTGGACTATTAGAGAAAACAAGAGGAAATCCATACAGATACTGGGAGAATGTGCAAATTCCGCACAGTTACCCAAAGCCAGAATTGAACCTGGGTCCTTGGCCCTGTGAGACAGCAATACAAGCCATTAAAACAAAATCCAGTTAAAGCTATTGATAGTTCCAGAGGGGCACTAAATAAGATTCAAGGAACCATACCAAATTAAATCATGTTTTTGGGGGCCGATAAAGCAGTTTAAGCTTTACTGTGCTCAATTGTGGAAACTGTCAAGCTGACCAGTGGGCACCGAATGCTCCCTTTTCAAGATCATGTGGATGCAGTCATGGAAGAGTAGCAGACAGTTGGGCTGGACAACCCACTTGACAGCCATAATCTGAACTCGTTGATGACCCCCATGGCCAGGCTCTCCCTATACGCTGTGGGTGATGCTGGCTAAGCTAGCATTTATTGCTCATCCTTTGAGAAGGTGATGGTGAGCTGCCTTCTTGAACTGCTGCAGTTCCTGTAGGTACACCCACAGTGCTGCTGGGTAGGAGTTCTAGGATGTTGGTTCAGTGACAGTGAAAGAATGATATGTTTCTGAGTCAGGACAGTGAATGACCTGAACAGGAACACCTAGGTGGTGGTGTTCCCAGATATCTGCTGCCCATGTTCTTCTAGATGGTAAGAACTCAGTAAGAATTTAGCAACACCAATTTATAATCCAACCGATTTATTTGATAGTAAAAACGCGAGCTTTCGACTCCTGTGTCTTCCTCAGGCAAATGCAGTGTTGTAACACAGTCATTGGTTTGCAAGATGCTGTCTGAGAACCTTGATGAGTTGCTGCAGTGCATCTTGGTACATACTTGTGCTAATGTGTGTTTGGTGGTGGGAGTGCTTGTGGAATGAGCAAATGAACAAAGCAGATTAAAGTGATCACCATTTAAAGGGCACTGTAAGGTTCTTTGTAAATGCCCTAAGCACTTAATTAAACAATCTCCTTCATTTACATATCTAAACAAGATAACATACTATTAGCATACAATGCATTAGGAAACATAACAACTGGAACCAGCACATACTTAAACTTTTGCTGTGACTATAAATCACAGTGAATCTCTGGAATTCTCTGCCCATTGAAGTGGTGGAGGCTACCTTGTTGAATATGTTTAAGTCATGATAGATTTCTGATCGATAAGGGTTATGGGGAGCAGACGGGTAAGTGGAACTTATCCACTTCAGATCAGCCATGATCTTATTAAATGGCAGGGCAGGCTCGAAGGGCTAGATGGCCTATTCCTGCTCCTATTTCTTATGTTCATATGTTCCCAATCCTCTAGATTCTCACTAATCTTTGCCACTATCCATGAATTTTCCTTCAGTTTGATATCCTCCTTTATTTTCTTGATATCCATGGCTGATTATCTCTTTTTCTACAGCCTTCCTTAGGTCTATAGCCCTTTCCTATCCTGATGTTAAGAGATAAATGTTGATCAGGACACAATACCTTGCTCCATTTTGTGCATTGTGTGGGATCTTTTGCACCCACTGAGTCTCTGTTTACTATACCATCCAACATCTCATTTGGCAGTACAACACTCCCTGAATGCTGCAGTGAAATGCTGAGATGTTGTGCTCAAGTCCCTGGAGTTGGAAACCATGATATTCTGGCTCAGGCAAGAGTGCCACCCACCGAGCTACAGCTGACATCCTATCAGATTTTCTCTTCCAATAGTTTCTAGGTTTCTTCCAGACAGTATGCTGAGCCTTTCAAGTATGTTACCATCAAAGAAGTTTATTCATCCTTTTATGTCTTAAATGCAGGTGGGTCTCAAAAGAGCCAGAGATCTATGCATATACTGTAGCTGTTTGCCATTCAGCCTTATCTTTCTCTATCGTGGATGCTTTGGATCATCATTTCCTCAAATAATTTTTGATGTAGTACTTTAACTAGTGGTTTCTGAAACGCCACATCAAGTACATTTCATAGAATCATCAAAACCCTACAGTACTGAAAGAGGCCATTTGGCCCATCGAATCTGCACTGACCACAATCCCACCCCAGGCCCCACCTGCATGCATCCCTACATATTTACCCCCTAATCCCTCTTACCTATGTATCTCAGGACACTAAGGGCAATTTTGTTTAGCATAGCCAATCAACCTGACCCACACGTCTTTGGACTGTGGGAGGAAATCGGAGCTCCTGGAGGAAACCCACACAGACACAAGAAGAATGTCTGTGTGGAATTTGCACAATGATTCAAGCAGGGAATTGAACTCCAGGTCCCTGGAGCTGTGAAGCTCCAGTGCCAACCACTGTGCTACTATGCAGCCTCTTTGCAGGAGTAAAGAACAGGGTAATCGGATGCCAATGTATCAAATTAAAACCCAGAGGTTGAGAGTTCAAATCCCAGCATAGCAAATTGTGAAGTTGAACTCTGTCAGTCTGAAATTGAATTACAAATTGAAATGATAGTTTCTGATTTGATGTAACTGACCACAGTCCTGACAGATAGTCAAGTTGTTGCATTCAATTCAAAACAGAGGTCTTGTGAAAGTTCTAGATGAACCCTTTCCCCATTCAAGATTTCCAGGTGGTTTCTGGAATGTGAAAATCTGAAATGTGGAGCTTATTCAAGGAGCAGCTACTGCGAGTCCTTGATAAGTATGTCCCTGTCAGGCAAGGAGGAAATGGTCGAGTACGGGAACCATGGTGCACTAAAAAAGTTAATTTGCTGGTTAAAAGGAAAAAGGAGGCTTATGTCAGGATGAGGCTTGAAGCCTCAGTTAGTGCAATGGATAGCTATAGATTAGCCAGGAGGAAGCTAAAGAGTGAATTGAGGAGAGCTAAAAGGGGACACGAGAAGACTTTGGCTGATAGGATTAAGGAGAATCCTAAAGCTTTCTTTAGATACGTTAAGAATAGAAGATTGGTTAGGGCAAGATTAGGGCCAGTCATAGACAGCAGTGGGAAGTTGTGCGTGGAGCCTGAAGAGATTGGAGAGGCACTGAACAAATATTTCTCTTCGGTATTCACGCAGGGAGATGTAAATGTAGTTGTGGAGAACACTGAGGTACAGGGTTGCAAACTGGAAAGTATTGAAGTAGATAGGGAGGATGTGCTAGATATTCTTGAGGGTTTGAAGTTAGATAAGTCCCCTGGGCCGGACGGGATTTACCCTAGGATTCTCTGGGAGGCGAGAGAGGCGATTGCAGAGTCTCTGGCTCTGATCTTCAGGTCGTCGTTGGTTACGGGTATGGTTCCGGAAGACTGGAGGATAGCGAATGTGGTCCCATTGTTCAAGAAGGGGAAGAGAGACTTTCCAGGGAATTATAGGCCAGTGAGTCTTACTTCTGTTGTGGGCAAAGTATTGGAGAGAATTATTAGGGATAGGATTTATAGTTATTTAGAGAGAAATGAATTGATTGGGGATAGTCAGCATGGTTTTGTGAAGGGTAGGTCGTGCCTTACTAACCTTATTGAGTTTTTTGAAAAAGTGACCAAAGAGGTGGATGGGGGTAAGGCAGTTGATGTGGTATATATGGACTTTAGTAAGGCGTTCGATAAGGTGGCCCATGGAAGGCTTCTGCAGAAAATGCAGATGTATGGGATAGAGGGTGATTTAGCTAATTGGATTAGGAACTGGCTAGCAGATAGAAGACAGAGGGTAGTGGTTGATGGAAGATATTCATCGTGGAGTTCGGTTACAAGTGGAGTACCTCAGGGATCTGTTTTGGGCCCCCTGCTGTTTGTAATTTTTATAAATGATCTGGATGAGGGTATTGAAGGATGGATTAGTAAGTTTGCGGATGACACCAAAGTCGGAGGAGTGGTAGATAGTGAAGAGGGGTGTTCTAGTTTGCAGAGAGACTTGGACAAGTTGCAGAGCTGGGCCGAGAGGTGGCAAATGGAGTTTAATGTGGAAAAGTGTGAGGTAATTCACTTTGGCAGGAATAACAAATGTGTAGAGTATAGGGCTAATGGTAGGACTCTTAATAGTGTTGATGAACAGAGGGATCTTGGTGTATATATTAATAGATCCCTGAAAGTTGGCAGACAAGTCGATAAGGTTGTTAAGAAGGCATATGGAGTCTTAGAACATAGAACATTACGGCACAGAACAGGCCCTTCGGCCTTCGATGTTGCGCCGACCAATATAAAAAGCAATGCCCCTCCAAACTAAACCCTTCCCTTCTCTTCCATGTACTTATCAACTAACCTCTTAAACGCCACCAAACTTGGCGCATCTACAACTGCTGCAGGCAGGGCATTCCACTCCCGAACCACCCTTTGGGTAAAGCTTTTATTGGTAGGGGGATTGAATTTTGGAGCCGCAACGTCATGTTGCAACTACAAAACTCTAGTGCGGCCGCACTTGGAGTATTGTGTGCAGTTCTGGTCCCCGCATTATAAGAAAGATGTGGAGGCATTGGAGAGGGTACAGAGGAGGTTTACCAGATGTTGCCTGGTATGGAGGGCAGGTCTTATGAAGAGAGGCTGAGGGATTTGAGGTTGTTTTCGTTAGAAAGGAGGCGGCTAAGAGGGGACCTAATCGAAACATATAAGATGATTAGAGGTTTAGATAGGGTGGACAGTGATAGCCTTTTTCCTAGGATGTAGAAAGCTAGCACGAGGGGACATAGCTTTAAATTAAGGGGTGGTAGTTATAGGACGGATGTCAGAGGTAGGTTCTTTACCCAGAGGGTGGTAAGGGTATGGAATGCCCTGCCTGCGTCAGTTGTAGATGTGCCAAGTTTGGCGGCGTTTAAGAGGTTAGTAGATGAGTTTATGGATGAAAAGGGAATGGTTTAGGTTAGAGGGTCATTGCTTTTTCCTAATTGGTCGGCGCAACATTGAAGGCCGAAGGGCCTGTTCTGTGCTGTAATGTTCTATGTTCTAAGTTGAGATGCTGGAACCTGTGCATGTAAGGAATATTTTCTCTTTTTTATCAGAAGCAGTAACCTTTAGAATTCTGAGTATATGTCCCAATAAAATGTGAGGCTTGTGATCCTTTTAGTCAGTCTTGAGAAACAACATTCTCCTTCATTAGTTAAAATGGGAACCAAATCCTTAACTCCAGGGTGATTGACTGAATGAGGTTTAGGTAATAAAATGCAATATGATAAGTTGCAGGGCCAACTTGTGAAACAGTTTTGCTGGAAGCTTTGAAATGAGCACTTTATAGAGCTTTTTCATGAACCCCTAGGTTCCTAAAAAAATTCAAATATTTCACTGAGAAATTAAAAGGTATTTAAACCATTAAAGTGTTTTTAAAAGAATTTTTCCCCTCAATAGAGGGGATTGATTTTCCTCCTGAAGAAATTTGGAACTCAAATAAAAGCACTCTGGACCTCCCTTGTGAGGATTAAGATGCATCATCCCAAAGTGTATTCATGTTTCAGAAACTTGAATTCTGCCTGACCTTAATTTCAATCAATGTTATAGCAGCAAGAAACTATTAGAACAGTAACATCTTGGGGAAATTTACCAAGTATTTGAGTTTGCAACTTACAAGCTATCTTTGTGGTAATTTTCAAGGCAGATTGACTAATTTGTGTCGGACTGTTCTGACAAAGGGTCCATGACTAGAAACATTACCCTTGTTTCTCTTTTGATGGATGCTGGCTGATCTATATGGTTTTTCCAGCTTCCTCTGTCTCTTCCCATCATATGAAGCACACTTTCACCAAGAGCTCCTCTGAAGGGCATGATATCTTGTAATTGTTGTATTCTGTATTTTGAACACATTTCTTCATTACTTTCCCACTTTATCCATTGTTCCTGAAGGTGGTGACTCAAGCTGTGCTGTGGTGCCACAGGAATAGATACCCACAGCTATCTCACCATATGACAATCCCTGGTGTTGGATCCTATTCCAAGCGGTGCATTTAAAGCCGGATGTTAGTTGCCCTTTGTCTTTGAGCTTCTGATCCTTCTTCTTTCCTGTGTCCTTTCTTCCTTCTCATCAGCCGTTTTGTTTCTCTTTATTTTCTCTTGCTGCTTTTTCTTCTGCATACCACCCACTGTTTATATCTCCCCTTTATCTTTTTCTCACCTCCTACTGTTCTCAGTTTATGTCTGTTTGGAAATCACCCTGCACTGTGGGCAGTCTCCTGGAGGGAAAGAGTGATCAGTTCAGATGTTATTTAATATTACAGGTTCCACTTTTGATTTGTGCTGAGCAACAGCACTTTTTCACAAAGATGTCAAAGAAAGCAATTTTTGGAAAGATTGCACCACACGAAACTTAGGAAGTGCCACAAATGTGCCTAAGGTCAAAGAATTGCTAATGGCTGCACTTTGGCATAACCAACAATGTTACTATGAATCTCCCTCATTGTGTATAGAACATTGAACACTACAGCACAAACAGGCCCTTCGGCCCACAAGTTGTGCCGATCATACCCATACCTACTAGGTCATAGAACTATCTGTAACTCTCAATGCCATTTAATCTCGTATCATCCGGAAGTCTTTTAAAAGACCTCAGCGAGTTTGCCTCCACCACCACCGACAGCAGCCGATTCCATTCACTCATCACCCTGAGTGAAAAACTTATCTCTAACTTCTCTCTACTTGCTGCCCAACCTGTGTCCTCTTGTAGCGACCACTTCAGCTCTGGGAAATAACCTCCGAGAATCCACTCTATTTATTCCTCTCAACATTTTATAAACCTCTATCAGGTCACCTCTCAACCTCCTTCTCTCCAGGGAGAAGAGACCTAGCTCCTTCAACTTGTCTTTATAAGCATGCCTCCCAATCCAGGCAACATCCTTGTAAATCTCTTTTGCACCCCCTCAATAGCTTCCACATCTTCCTGTAGTGAGGCAACCGGAACTGCACACAGTACTCCAAATGGGGTCTGACGAGAATCTTATGAAGTTCAGCATTACCTCCGACTCCTAAACTCAATTCCCCGATTAATGAAGGCCAGTACACCATACGCCTTCTTGACCACATCCTCCACCTGCGAGGCAGATTTAAGAGTCCTATGGACCCGGACCCCAAGATCCTTCTGATCCTCTACACTGCTAAGACACCTACCCTTGATATTGTACTCCTTCATCCCATTGGTCCTGTCAAAACAGACCACCACTCATTTATCCGCGTTGAAGTCCGTCTGCCACTTCTCTGCCCATTCTTGCATCCCATCTATGTCTTGCTGTAACTTCTGACATCCCTCCAGACTGTCCACAACACTACCAACCTTTGTACTGTCGGCGAACTTACTAACCTATCCTTCCACTTCCTCATCCAGGTCATTTATGGAAATGACAAACAGCAAGGGTCATAGAACGGGTCCTAGAACAGATCCCTGGGGGCACTCCATTGGTGACCGATTTCCATGCAGAAAAAGACCCATCCACAACCACTCTCTGCCTTCTGCAGAGAGTGAAGTCAATCAGGAAACAGCAGTGAGAGGGATTATCTTCGCATGTGGAAGAATGTATTGGAAGATATGACTCACGCTTCTGCTTCTCCTCCTCCTCTCCCCCTGCAAATTTTACTTTGCTCATGGAACATGTTTCTGTATATTACTTCCTCCTGAAATGCATTTTGCATATTTTGTTTGCTCAGTCTGTTGAACTTGAAATTGTGGCATGATGGACAGAATGTGTGGAGTGTGCTGCTTTGTGGTGCAAATTGCAATATTTCGCCTTTTCACTATTTGGGTTTTTTTCCTTAAGCACAGGTTAGAGATGTTATTGTCTCCAGACAGGACAATTAATGAGATTTTGCAAACCCAGGCAAGTTGTGGGGATTACAGATAGTGTGACATGAGCCCAAGATCCAAGTTGAGGCCGAACTCGTGTGTGCGGAACTTGGCTATCAGTCTCTGCGCAGTCATGTGTTGTGAAGGCCATCTTGGAGAACGCTTATTGGAAGATCAGAGGCTGAATGCCTGTGACCGGTGAAGTGTTCCTCTACAAGAAGAAAACACTTTTGCCTGGTGATCTTGAGTTCATGTCACACTATCTGTAATCTCCATGATTTGCCGAGACTTGCAAAATCTCACTAACTGTCCTGTTTGGAGACAACACATTATGTCTTTAACCTGTGCTTAACACTCTCTCTGCCCACATTGTCTGTACCTTTAGGACATGATTACCTGTAAAGATTCACATTCCAATTGTTATTTTGTAAATTGAGTTTGTATTTTTATATGCCCTGTTTGTGAATAGAAATCCCTCTCAGCTGACGAAGGAGCAGTCTCCGAAAACTAATGGCTTTTGCTACCAAATAAACCTGTGGACTTGAACCTGGTGTTGTGAGTCTTAGCATTTATCCCAGACCAATGCTGGCATCTCCACATCAGAAATAGCAGACAGTTACAGAAATTCAAATGCTTCCATTTATTCTCAAGCAGATTTAATCAATGAAGATCTTGTTTAGCTGCATACAGTGTCATTCATCAGCAAGCCATTCATTACAGGGGATGACTGTACACCTTTTCCAAATAAAGTATTTTCTGATGCATTTTTGTAACATGTTCAGTTGTAAAATGGAATGGTCCGAAGGGTGTGATATCTTTCCTTGTAATTGTTGTGTTCTGTATTTTGAACACATTTCTTCGTTACTTTCCCACTTTACCCCATTGTTCCTGAAGGTGGCGACTCAAGCTGGGCTGTGGTACCGCAGGAATAGATAACCCACAGGTATCTCCTCATATGACCAATTCAGATGTTGGATCCTATTCCAAGCTGCATTAAAGGTGGATGGTATCATCACAAAACTGACCCTATCCTCACCAACATTCATGCATGACCTTTTTACAAGAGTCACTGGAATAGAACTGGCAACACAGACTGATTTTCCCCTTCCTTGTCTAGTGTAATACATGCGAATGTTTCTGCTGCCAGTTCACAGATCAGTTAACTTTGTATGGATCAGGAATCAGCCTTATGGTCTGTACAGCTTGCTACTTGCTTGCTTTCCAAAGATGTGTTTAGTTGTTGGACATACAGAGTGTCCTCTTTTCCCAGTAGCAGTTCTTTTCGCTGACTCGTTCTGTTTTTTTTTACAGAGGGAGCTTGATGCCACTGCTACTGTATTGGCCAATCGACAGGATGAGAGTGAACAATCCAGGAAAAGACTTATTGATGAAAGTCGAGAATTTAAGAAGAACACACCAGAGGTGGGTGAAGGAGAGGCTGTACTGATTGTTGTATGCAAAATCATGGTTTGGTTACCAGACCTGGCAGAGAATGGACGTTACTTTACATTGGCAATGCCATTAGTTTCTTGTTCTCAGAAATGTAAAACTTTGTCCATGCTCTAGCACATTTGAAACTGGCAAATCTCATGTGTAAGTACATCTCCTTTGAGGATGTCTACCTTTCTGTGACTCCCCTGATGTGCTTTATATAGCTCCCCATTACATTGGTCAGTTTCTTTCTTCTGTCGTCAGTTACACCAATTAGAATGAAACATTCAGTATTCAGTCTTCAGTTTCTTTTCTTTAAAATGACCTTTTGCTTCACAGGACCATGATATCTCTTTCAAGTATCTATTTGCTATGTCTGAACCTAGATAGAGTGGTGGATAGGGCTTTCAGGAAGCGAGAATATTAAAGCTCAGCTTGTTTGTCAATAGTGTTCATCTAAGAACATAGAATTCAGAGAGATGTAAGCAATTCAGTCCTTTGAGCCTGCTCCACCAAAGTACTTTCCATCTGGATAGTCATAAAAATCAGGAGCCGCAGTGAATATTTTCTCACTGTTTTCCAAGGAATACGCATACCAGTTGTAGCATAAAGCAGGGTTTAATCCTTGTGATTTATATATTTTAGCACTACACTCGATTGTGTACGTACTAAGTGAATCACTTTGGATAGAAGAGTGGTGAAAAACACCCTTCGAGGTAGCTTTCAGCCCGTTTTGGAATTTTCCTTGGGGTTTGCACCATTTCTGATCAATACACAGGTGAACAGCCACCAGAACAAGAACAACATATATTTACATAGTGCCTTTAATGTAATGAAATATCCCATGGTGAAACTGAAATCTCCTATGTTCTTTCAATTTTTGCCTCTGATGCATCCTCTCTTTTAATTGCTGACCCGTTGGTGGCCATGCCCTCAGCTTCCTGGGTCCTAAACTTTGGCATTCTCTCCCTAAAAAGCTTTCTGTGCCTTTAACTCCTTCTGTTCTTGAAACCCATATTTGTGAGCAGATGTTTAATTACTTATCCTCTTAATGTCTCCTCATATGTCTTGGTGTTCAATTCTGATGCTCCTGTGAATCATCTTGCATGTTTTCCTACATTATAGACATAACATAAATGTAAGGTGTTGTTAAATCACCACCACCATCTCAGTAATTAGCTGCTGAGAAGGGCACAAACGTGACCATAAGTATGCATTTTCACCTTCCAATTGCATCTCAAGTGCATTGTTGCCATTGTGCTCAACAAATCCTGCTAGATTTTGTAAATTGTAACAGTTCCCTCTTGACCCAAATAGAACATAGAACATTACAGCGCAGAACAGGCCCTTCGGCCTTCGATGTTGCGCCGACCAATTAAGAAAAAGCAATGACCCTCTAACCTAAACCATTACCTTTTCATCCATAAACTTATCTACTAATCTCTTAAACGCCACCAAACTTAGCGCATCTACAACTGCAGCAGGCAGGGCATTCCATACCCTTACCACCCTCTGGGTAAAGAACCTACCTCTGACATCCATCCTATAACTACCACCCCTTAATTTAAAGCTATGTCCCCTTGTGCTAGCTTTCTCCATCCTAGGAAAAGGCTATCACTGTCCACCCTATCTAAACCTCTAATCATCTTATATGTTTCAATAAGGTCTCCTCTTAGCCGCCTTCTTTCTAACGAAAACAACCTCAAATCCCTCAGCCTCTCCTCATAAGACCTGCCTCCATACCAGGCAACATCCTGGTAAACCTCCTCTGTACCCTCTCCAATGCCTCCACATCTTTCTTATAATGTGGGGACCAGAACTGCACACATTACTCCAAGTGCGGCCGCACTAGAGTTTTGTACAGTTGCAACATGACGTTGCGGCTCCGAAATTCAATCCCCCTACCAATAAAAGCTAAGACTCCGTATGCTTCTTAACAACCTTATCGACTTGATTGCCAACTTTCAGGGATCTATGCACATATACACCAAGATCCCTCTGTTCTTCAACACTATTAAGAGTCCTAACATTAGCCCTATACTCTACACATTTGTTATTCCTGCCAAAGTGAATTACCTCACACTTTTCCGCATTAAATTCCATTTGCCACCTCACGGCCCAGCTCTGCAACTTGTCCAAGTCTCAGTCTCAAATAGAACTATTTTGCATTTATTTCCATTGCACAAAATTCCTAATCTGAGCACAAACAGTTCCCCAGTCAGAGATTTTAATGTTCAACTCATGAAATACATTTAACTCATTGCTGCTTGCTAGATTCAGCAAGTTATCAGAAAAATCAAATCATTTCCATATAAGATATGATATGTCAAGTTCTATTCCATTTGAAGTGTGAATGTTTAAATATGCTGGACCATTTGTAAATCTTCTGTAAACTCCACTGTAGTCTTGATTCAGGCGCAACATGTTTTAAATCAGCATTTAACTCTACCAGCAGAAACAAGATTGAAAAATAAGGAAGTAACTTATCAGAGATGAGTAGAGGCATGTTGTATAGTGAGGGAAAAAACATGTTATATAGATTGGGACAAATTGAAATGATTTGGATGGTGAATGGCAAAGTGATGTTAGAAATGAAACAGGATGGATGGAGGAAAGTTAGAGGGTGAAAGGAAACAGATGGCGTCTTTGAGATTGGATGGATGTGAGAATTACTGAGTGAATTGGAAAGAGAAGTTACATATGGGATTAGATGAAATGGAGAAGCATTGAACAAAGAATGGTACTACACAAGAACATAGAACACTACAGCACAAACAGGCCCTTCGGCCCACAAGTTGTGCCGATCATATCTATGCTTACCAGGCCATAGACCTATCTGTAACTCCCAATCCCATTACATCCCAACAGATCCTTCGGCCCACAAAGCCTGCGCTGTAATTGTATTGGAAGTCTGAAAAGGTGAATATATGCGCTTTAAATTGTAAGCCTTTTTTGAGTAAAATACCTCCTCTGTGGAACTTTGCTTCTTGTTCTAAGTGATGAAGCGCACAGAACGGAAGGTTCTGTGACATTGCATTCATTTTGGCAAAAAGTCTACACCGTATCAGCAGTTTCAACATTTCTTATAGCAGTGCTGTAATAATCATAATATCTTAGCTCCAATATTAGGAGCGCTGACAATATTCTTAATTAGTAACTCTTTTTTCCTCTCTCTTTAGTTAGCTAAACAGATTGAGTCAGCATCTTGCATTTCAATTTAACTCCATTGTTATGATTGAATTAATAATTTTTGTTGAGAGCATCATGGGTGTGAGGTGTTAAAATAGTTGTCTTTCTCATTGAGCACAGAAACTATACAGAAGCAGGCAAATAACAGGTGAGACCTCGTAAAGTTGTAATGTTATATAAGGGATTGACAATAAATGAGGTAAAAAAGCAGTCATCTGGAGCTTGTATGTTCTCCCTGTGTCTGTGTGAGTTTCCTCTGGGTACTCTGGTTTCCTCCTGCCATCCAAATGTGTGCAGGTTAGGTGGATTAGTCTTGCTCAGTTGTCACTTAGTGTCCCAAGATGTGTATGTTCAGAGGACTAGAAGGATAAATATGTGGGTTTACAGGAATAGGGCATGGGTTGGGCCTTGGTGAGATCCTCTGTCAGAGTCAGTACAGTCTTGATGGGCCTAAATGGTCTCCTCTTGCACTGATCATTTAAAGACCACAATAATCTAGGGGTTAGGATCGTATTTTCATTTTTAAAGTGAGATCTTGATATATTTAAATATGTCTTGCACATCCTTAGATGTGCCTCAAAGCTAATTAATTGCTATTGAGTTGCAGTCACTATTGTGTAAGGAAATGTAGCAATTTATTTGTTCACATCAAGAACCTACTACAAACTGAAAAAATAAATGGACAGATAATCTGTTTTGGTGATGGTTTATGAACCTCAATTCACCAATTTTCTTTACTTTCCTCTTAACTCTCCATTCTTGGCTTTTCTACTCCATTGTACAACAAATAGTAGATTGGGTCATATTTCCACCTCTGCACCGGCGAGATGAGGTGCTTGCTTTGCCTGCATTGCATGTGATCATCATTAAAATATTCATCCCTGTTTCATTTAACTTTTTTTGCTGCCACTGTTGCGAATGGCCACTTGATTTGGGACGTGCTGACATCGAAAGTGACCTGTTGGAAGTTGAAGTGTGATCTGAGATGGGGTCTCTTCTGATTTTGCATTAATTCCACTATTATTGCTATTCCGTGTTTAAATAAATGAACTAAGTTTCAGTCAGGAACTGCAAATGATGTGGTAAAGCTAATGCTAATTATTTTATGTGGATTTAAACTTTCACCTCTGGCCTCCTTGTATTATCTACTCCCTTTAGTCCATCACTGGTGCTATGCCCTGGAACTCGTTCCCTGAACTGCTCTGACTGCACCTCTTTCTGCTCTGATAAGGCCGTACCTGAAAATAAGTTAAATAAAAATGTGAATGAGCAACACAGCCCCAGCAAACAGCAGATAACACCATTCATCTAAACTTGGAGTTAGGCCTTCTAATAGCTACTTTTATAACTCAGCATCAATGTACTTTTGTCCGATTACACCTCACTGCCTTTTTCAACGTCTTAAATGCTAAATACTTGTAAGTTGATGATGATGATGATACTTATTAAATTGAGCCACAAATGATATTGCATGTGCTGTTGAAGATAAGATAGTCTTTTGATGTAACTTTTTTGTGTGGGGGTTGTGGCAGTCCCTGAATGGTGTTATCTCCTGATCTCTGAAGCTGTGTTGCTCATTCATTTCTTAATAAATTTTTGTCTTCTCTGAAAAGTTAAAGAATTAGTTCTCATTTGTATTAATATTTTGGAGAAGTTGGGAAAGTCCAGGACAGTAAGCTCTACTTTAAAATGTTTGAGCTTTCAAGAAATAAATTTCTGCCTGAGGTGTAGCTGGAGTGAAAACTGGGACAGTTGCAGTCTGCTTTTACTCAGCTTTGTCTTGCAAAACATAATAAATCTCTTTATTTTTTTCTTCTAAAAACCTTGTGTAGTGATTTATATTTGTATTTTGTAATAAATTGCCAGATTAATTTTAGAATTATTTAATTTGGCACGGATGGTCTTGGAGGCCTTTCCTTTGGAATCCAGCTGTTCCTAGAATGTCCTTTCAATTATTAAAAAAAAACCTTAGATCGCATGCTGAAGCTTACATCAGTTTATCAAGGAATAATGAATAACGTGAGTCACCACGAAAGGACGAGAAGACTAATGCCTGGAGACTGCAAATTACCACATTACAAATTGCACCAAATCCTTTGAGTTCTCTTGACAGTAGTAATGTAAAATGTTGTAGCAAATTTCCATCTGAGTGAAGCCACCTTTCTTTGATCTGCCGAATCTGTGATTTCAAAAAAATGTCCCTTTCGCTTGTTACTGGAATTAACCTTTGTGTCTTTAAGCGAATGCCTTTGAAGTGGTACATTGGAACAGGCCATTCAGCCTCTCAAGTTTGAACAATCTTTCATTTAGAATGTGATTGATCCAAATACAAATTGATTTATTTCTGTCTTTGCTCATTCTTATCAAATATGTTAATCTTGCCCTTGAAGATCTCAGTTAATTCTAGGAGATAGAGTCCTTCCTGAAAAGTGTTTCCTGAGCGATTTCATTCCTAACTGGCTCAGCCTCTGGAACAAGCTCTAATTTTAAGATTAGGCTCCTTTGTTCTGGATTCAAGCAAGAAAAGAAAATTTCTAATTTTTGTCTAGTCCTTTCTCTCCTCCTGAGTTAGGTTGCAGAATAAATGTCCTTTCCTGAGACTTGAGTACGTACTCTCAGCTGATATGTAAATTTGTACCATGAAAATACTCTTTTGTCAAAGATGCTGTCTTTCAGAACAAGGAACAAAGAAAATTACAGCACAGGAACTGGCCCTTCGGCCCTCAAGCCTGCACTGACCATACTGCCTGACTTAACTAAAACCTCTAACCTTCCTGAAGCTCTTTCTCCCAGAAGCTTCTGACTATCTACTCTGTCCATGCCACTCATAATCTTGTAGACTTCAATCAGGTCTTCTCTCAACTTCTGTCGCTCCAGTGAGAACAAATCAAGCTTCTCCAACCTTTCCTCATTGCTTATGTTCCCCATACCTATCAACATCCTAGTAAATCTTCCCTATACCCTGGCCAAAGCTTCCACACTCTTTGGGTAGTGTGGCGACCAGATTTGAACACTGTATTCCAAGTGCAGCTCACTAAGGTTTTATAAAGCTGCAAAAAGACTTGTCAATTTTTAAACACAATACTGCGACTGTTGAAGGCAAGCATAGAATATAGAACATTACAGCACTACAGCACAGTTCCATCCTTCGGCCCTCAATGTTGTACCGAGCTATGTCTAACCCCAAGATCAAACTATCCCACTCCCCATAATTCTGGAGTGCTCCAAGTGCTTATCCAGTAACCGCTTGAAAGTCCAACTTCACTATCACAGCAGGCAATGTATTCTGTACCTCAACCACTCTCCGAGTGAAGTATCTACCTCGGACATCTCTCCTATATCTCCTACCATGAACCTTATAGTTGTGCTCCGTAGTAATAGTTACATCTACCCGAGGAAATAGTACCTGCACGTCCACCCTATCTATTCCCCTCATCATCTTATAAACCTCTATTAAGTCGCCTCTCATCCTCCTCCACTCTAAAGAGAAAAGCCTCAGCTCCCTCAATCTTTCCTCATAAGGCCTACCCTCCAAACCAGGCAGCATCCTGGTAAATCTCCTCTGCACTTTCTCCAATGCTTCCACACCTCCCTTACAGTGAGGTGACCAGAACTGAACACAATATTCCAAACGTGGTCTACCACGTATAGTTGCAGCACAACCTCGTGGCTTTTAAATTCAAACCCCCTGTTAATAAACGCTAACACATTATAAGCCTTCTTCACGGCTCTATCCACTTGACTTGCAATCTTCAGAGATCTGTGGATATGACTCTGTTCCTCCACATTCCTCAGAACTCTGCCGTTGACCCTGTAATCCACATTTCTTTGTCCTACCAAAATGAATCACCTCGCACTTAGCAGGGTTAAACTCCATCTGTCACTTTTTGGGCTAGCTCTGCATCCTATCAATGTCTCTTTGCAGCCTGCACAAGTCCTCTATCTCATCCACTACTCCACCAATCTTGGTGTTGTCAGCAAATTTACTAACCCACCTTTCAGCCCCCTCTTCCACGTCATTGATAAAAATCACAAATAGCAGAGGACCCAGCACTGACCCTTGTGATATACCGCTGGTAATTGAAAGTTTTCCAGTCTGAAAGTTTTCCCTCCACCACCACCCTCTGTCTTTTATGAGACTTATCCAATTGGCTAAATTTCCTTCTATCCCAAACCATCTTATCATCTTCATGAGTCTACCATGAGGAACCTTATTAAACACCTTACTAAAATCCATGTATACGACATCAACTGTCGTTGATGTACCTTTATCTGCACATTTAGTTGCCTCCTCAATTCAAGCAAATTTGTGAGGCAGAACTTACCCCTCATAAAACCATGCTGACTATCCCAGATTAAACTGCACCTTTCCAAATGGCCATAAATTCTATCTCCCAGGATTCTTTCCATTAACTTACTGACCATCAAAGAAGGACTAATTGGTCTATAATTACCTGGGTCATTCCTATTTCCTCTCTTGAAGAGAGGAACGATATTTGCCACTCTCCAGTCTTCTGGCACAATCCCTGTGGACAGTGAGGACCTAAAGATCAAAGTTAAAGACTCTGCAATCTCATTCCTTGCCTCCCAAAGTATCTTAGAATGTATCCTATCTGGCCCAAGGGACTTATCGATCCTCAGGGTTTTCAAAATTGCTAATACATCTTCCCTCAACATCTACCTCCTCCATTCTATCAGCCTGTATCACCATTTCACCCTCAAAAACTTGGCCCCTCTTCCACTGAAGAGAAGTACTCATTTAAGACCTCACTAGTTCTCCTGACTCCTTGCGTAAGTTCCCACTACTATCCTTGATTGGCCCTAACTTCAGCCTGGTCATTCTTTTATTTCTCACAAGAGTAAAAAGCCTTGGGGTTTTCTTTTATCCGACTTGCCAAGGCCTTCTCACGCCCCCTCCTAGCTCTCCTAAGCCTTTTCTTTAACTCATTCCTAGCTACTTTGTAACCCTCAAGTGACTCAAATGAACCTTGTTTTTCATCCTTAATACGCTTCCTTTTCCCTCTTAACAAGACATTCAACCTCCTTTATGAACCATGCTTCCCTTACTTGGCTATTTCCACCCTGCCTGCCAGGGACATATCTATCAAGGACACGCAGTATTTGTTCCTTGAAAAAGCTCCGCTTTTTGTTTGTGCCCATACCTGACAGTTTCTGTTCCCATCTTATGATCTCTAATTCTTGGCTAATCACATCATAATTACTCCTGCCTCAACTATAAACCTTGCCCTGCTGTGTGATCCAATCCCCCTCCATAGCAATAATGAAGGACATCGAATTGTTGTCACTATCTCCAAAGTGCTCTCCCACAAACAAATTTTATCACTTGGCCTGACATGACGTATATCTTCTTGATTACATTCTCCATGTGCATTGCCAATTTCAGTGACCTGTGTACCTGTACACCCAGATCCCTTTCAATACTCCTAAAGGTTCTGCCATTTACTGTATATTTCCTACCTGTATTTGACCTTCCAAAATGCATTACCTCATATTTGTCTGCATTAAACTCCAGCTGCCATCTTTCTGCCCAAGTCTCCAACTGGTCTATATCCTGCTATCTTCTGATGGTCCTCATTGCTGTCCGCAAATCCACCAATCTTTGTGTTGTCCGCAAACTTACTAATTCCCAATTCAGTTATATTTTCTCCAGATCATTTATATATTACAAATAGCAAAGGTCCCAGCATTGATCCCTGAGGAAAGCCACTTGTCACAGCCCTCCATTTGGAAACACACCCTTCCACTGCTACCCTCTGTCTTCTTTGACTGAGCCAGTTTTGAATCCACCTTGCCAGCTCACCTCTGATCCCATGCAACTTCACCTGCTGCACCAGTCTGCATTGACAGACGTTGTGAAAAGCCTTACTGAGATCCATGTAGCCAACATCTACTGCCCTACCCTCATCAATCATCATCATCACTTCCTCAAAAAACTCAATCAAGTTTGTTGAGACATGACCTTCTCTTCACAAAACAATGTTGCCTCTCACTAATATGTCCAGTTATTTCCAAGTGGGAATAAGTCCTGTCTCGAAGAATCCTCTTCAATAATTTCTCTACCACTAATGTAATTTTAGATAAAGCCCTGCCTGTCTATCCAGTGCATGCGAAATATCAAATAATGCTGTTTGAAGTAAAGCTGGGACTTCTCCAGGTGTCATGGTTAACACTTTTCCTGAACCCATTCATCTTATTTGTTGCATCTATGCACACTTGTCTGCTGTGCTTGTGAGCCTAAAACTGGAAATTATTCATTGGTATTAAACGTTTTAGCTTGCCCCGAAGATGCTGCATAAACATTAGCCCTATCTTTTCCATCTATAATCGCGCTTACATGCATTCATCACTTTTTATTAAGCCATAAATTATCTATTTGTCACAATCTTTTAGAAATACCAAGTATCTCTTTCTCTCTTCCTACTCCACTCCCTGCACTGTTGCTTATTTTTGGCAAGACATCAGAGAGGTTTATAAAATAGTGAGGGCACAGGCAAAGTCAATATCTTTTCCCAAAGGTGGGTTGTCTAAAACTAGATGGCATAGGTTTAAGGGGAGAGATAGAAAAGTATCCAGAGGGACAATTTTTTTCAGAGTGGTGAGTGTCTGGAAAAAGCTGCCAGAGGTAGTAGTAAAGGTGGGTACAATTTTATCTTTTAAGAAGCATTTAGATAGTTACATAGGTATGATGGGTATAGATGGATATGCGCCAAATGCAGGTAATTGGAATTAGTTTAGGGGTTTTTTTAAAAAAAAAAGTGTGGCATGCATAAGTTGGGTCAAAGGGCCTGTTTCCATCCTGTAAACCTCTATGACTCTAAGGCAGTTTGAATAACTTTCTCCTTTCTACAGCCCACTGGAGTCTAGGTTTCATCTTGCAGTTGAGTCAGAAATTGCTGAGATTCTCAAAGAAATGGTAGAATTCTCCCAGGAGTGATTGATTACAGCCACAGGCTGCTGCAAGTTTATCCACTGCCCATATCAATGTATTATGCAGGCATTCTACCCTTTGAATAAGAAGTTCATTTGCACATTGTTTTAGAAATGACTGCTCTCTTCCTGCTTTCATTTGAAGACAGGTCATTGTTCTAGTCTTTGATACTAAAAATAACATTTTGGTCGACTCCAATGAGATCAAGACTGCCTTCAACAGCTGTGGCAGATGATTCTTGCGTACTTGCCCAGAGACCTATTTACTCCTACAGTAACTTAGTCCTTTTGTCAACATTGCCATCATTGAGCATGTGTTGTAAATGATGTTGAGTCTAGATTGACGTTTGTTTATGTGCAATTACTTTCAGTCAACCTGTTGATGGCTATAAAAAAAGATATTTAGCTTGGCTACCATGATTGTACCTATATATTTACTGCAAAGGGCTTTCATTTATAATTCTTCAGAACCCAAAATCTTTCTGACTGTTTGAGACTCTGTATGTTGCCCATTTCATCCTGAATTGAATATGGCATGGTTCAAGTCCAAAATAACAAATCCATAGAAATCCATACACAGAACTGATGCTCTTGTGTTTGTACTGTAATAGAGAAGTCTCTTAAATTAAACCTTAAGTATGAAGTTATTCTATAATAGTGGATATGATATTTCTAAAACAGTGTTCATATTTTCTGGAGCTATCAATTCTGAGAATAAATGCAGTGATGTCACTAAACCTACTCCACCAATAAATGTAATTTTCATTTGATGTTTCTAATTTACATAATTTAAATATTTCTACATTTCTACCTGTATTCTTTGAACACAATATGACAAGCTTAGTATATATTTTATATATATTTTGTGGGTGACATGGTGTCACAGTGATTAACACTGCTGCCTTATAGTGCCAAGGACCTGGGTTCAATTCCAATTTTAGATGACTGTGTGGAGTTTACACATTTTCCCGTGTCTGCGTGTGTTTCCTCTGGGTGCTCCAATTTTTTCCCACTGTCCAAAGATGTGCAGATTAGATGGATTGGTCATGCTAAATTGCTCCTCAGTGCCTCAAGATGTTTAGGTTAGGGAGATGAGTGGGGAAAATATTACGGGGATAGGGCCTACATAAGATGTTTTTTTTTTGAAGAGTTGGTGCAGACTTGATAGCCAGAATGATCTCGGTCTGTACTGTAGAGATTCTGTGATTACATCAGCCAAGTAGGGAGGATAAAATGCGTAAGATGCAGTTTTACATTCTGAATCCTGCATCTCCCATTCATTTTGCGAATGTGTATAAAACCTCAAATTTTAGTACTTGTGATAATAATTTGTTCAAAAGTAAGATGTATTTAAAACTCAAAGAACAAAACAGCACAAGAAACAGGCCCTTTGGCCCAACAAGCCCATGCCGCCACCCCGATGTTCCCACCTGTACCTGCGATCCCTGTCTATATTTATAGATCTATGGATTAAAAACCAAATTTGAGACAATTTAGGGAGAATTTGTTTTGCCAATTAGCCTAACAGCACATCTTTGGGACGTGGGAGGAAACCGGAGCACCCAGAGAAAACCCACGCAAGCACGGGGAGAATGCACACACTCCCACAGACACAGGCCCAAATCCATGTATCCGCACAGCACAGCGATAGTCATTGAGCTGTCGTGTTGCCCATCAAATGGTCCAGGTCAAGCGTACACTAACGACGTGAAGCACTAGGATACTCTCAAAAAAAATCCAAGAGCAGCTCTCTCATGACCTATCGCGTGTATGCCCCTCATTAGACAACAAGGTGGACCAAAGCACCTGTAGGGTAAAAAAAAGTACACCAATATTATCATCTATTTACACACTTCCCAGGGACTCCCAAGGCTCATGATCCCTATTTTAAGTCAGTTTTCTATATCCATCCATTCCCATTCTGTTCATATGCCCATCTAAGTATTTCTTAAATAACTCCAGAGTACCTGCCTCCACCACTTTACTTGGCAGCGCATTCCATACCCCCACCACCCTCTGTGAAAAAACTCCCTCTGCTATCCAAATTATACCTTACCCCCTCACCCTAAGCCCGTGACCCCTCGTGCTATTTGAGTTCATCCTAGGAAAAAGCTTAACCCTATTTACTCTCTCCATACCCCTCATAATCTTGTACACCTCTATTAGATCGCCTCTAAGTCTACGTCTTTCTAAGGAAAACAGTCCCAATTTGCCTAACCTCTCCTCATAACTCAGACCTTCCATACCAGGCAGCATCCTGGTAAACCTCCTCTGCACTCTCTCCAGAGTCTCCACGTCCTTCCGGTAGTAAGGCAACCAGAACTGGACACAGTATTCCAAATGAGGTCTAACCAATGTTTTATACAACTGCAACATTAAAGGCCAGCTCTTGTACTCTATACCCCTTCCTATAAAGGCTAACGTACCATATGCTTTCTTCACAACCTTTTCCATTTGCTCTGCCACCTACAGAGACTTAGAACATAGAACATTACAGCGCAGAACAGGCCCTTCGGCCTTCGATGTTGCGCCGACCAGTTATGAAAAAAAGAGCAATGACACTCCAAACTAAACCATTCCCTTCTCTTCCATAAACTTATCAACTAACCTCTTAAACGCCACCAAACTTGGCGCATCTACAACTGCCGCAGGCAGGGCAATCCACTCCCTAACCACCCTCTGGGTAAAGAACCTACCTCTGATATCCGTCCTACAACTATCACCCCTTAATTTAAAGCTGTGTCTCCTCGTGCTAGCTTTCTCCATCCTAGGAAAAAGGCTATCACTGTCCACCCTATCTAAACCTCTAATCATCTTAAATGTTTCGATAAGGTCTCCTCTGAGCCGCCTCCTTTCTAACGAAAACAACATCAAATCCCTCAGCCTCTCCTCATAAGATCTGCCCTCCATACCAGGCAACATCCTGGTAAACCTCCTCTGTACCCTCTCCAATGCCTCCACATCTTTCTTATAAAGCGGGGACCAGAACTGCACACAATACTCCCAAGTGCGGCCGCACTAGGGTTTTGTACAGTTGCAACATGACGTTGCGGCTCCGAAATTCAATCCCTCTACCAATAAAAGCCAAGACTCCATATGCCTTCCTAACAACCTTATCGACGTGACTGCCTACTTTCAGGGATCTATGCACATACACACCAAGATCCCTCTGTTCATCTAGACTACTAAGAATCCTACCATTTGCCCTATACTCTACACATTTATTATTTCTGCCATAGTGCATTACCTCACACTTTTCCACATTAAACTCCATTTGCCACTCTCGGCCCAGCTCTGCAACTTGTCCAAGTCCCTCTGCAAACTATAACACCCCTCTTCACTATCTACAACTCCACCGACTTTAGTGTCATCTGCAAATTTACTAATCCATCCTTCAATACCCTCATCCAGATCATTTATAAAAATTACAAACAGCAGAGGCCCCAAAACAGACCCCTTAGGTACACCACTTGTAACCGAACTCCACGATGAATATCTCCCATCAACCACCACCCTCTGTCTTCTATCTGCTAGCTAATTCCTAATCCAATTAGCTAAATCACCCTCTATCCCATACATCTGCATTTTCTGCAGAAGCTTTCCATGGGACACCTTATCGAACGCTTTACTAAAGTCCATATATACCACATCAACCGCCTTACCCCCATCCACCTCTTTGGTCACTTTTTCAAAAAACTCAATAAGGTTAGTAAGGCACGACCTACCCTTCACAAACCATGCTGACTATCCCCAATCAATTCATTTCTCTCTAAATAACTATAAATCCTATCCCTAGTAATTCTCTCCAATACTTTGCCCACAACAGAAGTAAGACTCACTGGCCTATAATTCCCTGGAAAGTCTCTCTTCCCCTTCTTGAACAATGGGACCACATTCGCTATCCTCCAGTCTTCCAGCACTATACCCGTAACCAACGACGACCTGAAGATCAGAGCCAGAGGCTCTGCAATCGCCTCTCTTGCCTCCCAGAGAATCCTAGGGCAAATCCCGTCCGGCCCAGGGGACTTATCTAACTTCAAACCCTCAAGAACATCTAGCACATCCTCCCTATCTACTTCAATACTTTCCAGTTTGGAACCCTGTACCTCAGTGTTCTCCACAACTACATTTGCATCTCCCTGCGTGAATACCGAAGAGAAATATTTATTCAGTGCCTCTCCAATCTCTTCAGGCTCCACGCACAACTTCCCACTGCTGTCCATGACTGGCCCTAATCTTGCCCTAACCAATCTTCTATTCTTAACATAACTAAAGAAAGCTTTAGGATTCTCCTTAATCCTATCAGCCAAAGTCTTCTCGTGTCCTCTCTTAGCTCTCCTCAATTCACTCTTTAGCTCCCTCCTGGCTAATCTATAGCTATCCATTGCACTAACCGAGCCTTCAAGCCTCATCCTGACATAAGCCTCCTTTTCCCTTTTAACCAGCGAATTAACTTTTTTCGTACACCATGGTTCCCTTACTCGACCATTTCCTTCTTGCCTGACAGGGACATACTTATCAAGGACTCGCAGTAGCTGCTCCTTGAATAAGCTCCACATTTCAGATGTTCCCAGTCCCTGTAGTTTCCTAGTCCAACCTATGCACCCTAATTCCCTCCTTGTGGCCTCATAATTACCATTCCCCCAGCTATAACTACTGCCCCCAGCTTCATGCTTATCCCTATCCATCACTAAGGTGAACGTAACCGAATTGTGGTCACTACCACCAAAATGTTCACCAACTTCCAAGTCTAACACCTGGTCTGGCTCATTGCCCAGCACCAAATCCAATGTAGCCTCACCTCTGGTTGGCCTATCTACATACTGAGTCAAAAAACCTTCCTGCACACTTTGTACGAAAACTGACCCCTCTAACGAGCTAGAGCTGTAGCTATTCCAATCAATATTAGTAAAGTTAAAGTCCCCCATAACAATTACCCTATTACTTTCACTCCTGTGCAGGATCGACTTTGCAATCCTTTCCTCTACCTCTCTAGAACTTTTAGGAGGTCTATAAAAGACTCCCAACAGGGTGACCTCTCCTCTCCTGTTTCTAATCTCAGCCCATACTACCTCAACAGACAAGTCATCATCAAACTTCTTTTCTGTCACTGTGATACAGTCTTTGACTAATAATGCCACTCCTCCCCCCCGTTTACCTCCTCCCCTACTCCGACTGAAGCATTTGAACCCCGGAACCTGCAACAACCATTCCTGTCCCTGCTCTACCCAAGTCTGTGAAATGGCCACAACATCGAAGTTCCAGGTACTGGTCCAAGCTGCAAGTTCATCCACCTTATTGTGAATACTCCTTGCATTAAAGTATACACATTTCAAACCATGCCCTACTCCACCCGTACGCTGCTGTGTTTTACAGTTCTCCTCTATGACCCCTCTATTCTCGTCCCTCTTAGCACCCCAACTACTCGGGATCCCACCCCCCGTATGAATCAGTTTAAAGCCCCCTGCATAGCCTTTGCAAAATTTCCCCCCAAGATATTGGTTCCCCTCTGGTTCAGGTGTAGACCATCTCTCTTGTAGAGGTTCCACCTATCCCAGAATGAGTCCCAATTGTTCAGGAACCTGAACCCCTCCCTCCTGCACCATCCCCACAGCCACGAGTTCAAACATTCCCTCTCTCTGTTGTTCTCTAAACTATCCCGCGGCACAGGCAAGAGTCCAGAGATAACCACTCTGCCAGTTTTGGCCCTAAGCTTCCACCCCAACTCCATAAATTTCTGTTTAATATCCCCTCCCCTTGTCCTACCTATATCATGTGTCCCTACATGACTATGACTTGTGCACCTGCACCCCCAGGTCTCTCTGCGTTTTTATACTCTTAATAGATCTACCCTTTATGATATACCTTCCCACTACATTCTTTCTCCCAAAATGCATCACCTCGCATTTATCAGGATTGAATTCCATCTGCCATCTATGTGCCCAAGCTACCAGCCTATCTATGTCCTGCTGCATCGCCTGACAATGCTCCTCACTATCCGCAAGTCCAGCTGTCTTTATATTGTCTGCAAACTTGCTGATCCACCCCACTTACTCCCTCTTCCAAGTCATTTATATATATTACAAATAGAAGAGGTCCCAGTACCGAGCCCTGCAGCATACCACTAGTGACCGACCTCCAGCTAGAAAAACACCCTTCCACTATTACTCTGTCTCCTATTACTAAGCCAGTTACCTATCCATCTAGCTACCTGTCCTTGTATCCCATGAGCCTTGACCTTCTCAACTAATCTCCCATGAGGGACTTTGTCAAACACCTTACTGAAATCCTAATAGACAACATCAACAGCTCGCCCTTCGTTGACCGTTTTCGTCACCTCCTCAAAAAATTCTACCAGATTTGTAAGGCACGACCTCCCCTTAACAAATCCATGTTGCGTTTCCCTAATCAGATCGCAACGCTGTAAGTGCCTATACATCCTATCTCTAAGAATCCCCTCCAACAGCTTCCCCTACCACTGACGTCAAACTCACCGGCCTATAATTTCCAGGGTTATCCCTACTACCCTTTATAAACAACGGTACAACATTAGCTATTCTTCAGTCCTCTGGGACCTCACCTGTGTCCAAAGAAGAGACAAAGATTTGCGTCAGAGTCCCAGCAATTTCACCTCGCACCTCCCTAAGCAGCCTGGGATAAATGCTGTCAGGCCCCAGAGATTTATCAGTTTTAATGCTACCTAGAAGCTCTAATACTTCCTCCCTCGGTATGGATATTTCCCTCAACTGGTCCTCAGCTCTCTCGGAGAAAGGAGCTGTCAACAAGCCCCTCCCCTTCGTGAATACCGACGCAAAGTATTCATAGAACATAGAACATTACAGCACAGAACAGGCCCTTCGGCCTTCGATGTTGTGCCGACCAAAATAAAAAAGCAATGCCCCTCCAAACTAAACGATTCCCTTCTCTTCCATATACTTATCAATTAACCTCTTAAACGCCACCAAACTTGGCGCATCTACAACAGCTGCAGGCAGGGCATTCCACTCCCTAATCACTCTTTGCGTAAAGAACCTACCTCTGATATCCGTCCTATAACTCATACCCCTTAATTTAAAGTTGTGTCCCCTCGTGCTAGCTTTCTCCATCCTAGGAAAAAGGCTATCACTGTCCACCCTATCCAAACCTCTAATTATCTTATATGCTTCAATAAGATCCCCCCTTAGCCGCCTCCTTTCTCACGAAAACAACCTCAAATCCTTCAACCTCTCTTCATAGGACCTGCCCTCCATACCAGGCAACATCCTAGTAAACCTCCTCTGTACCCTCTCCAATGCCTCAACATCTTTCTTATAATGTGGCGACCAGAACTGCACACAATACTCCAAGTGCGGCCGCACTAGAGTTTTGTACAGCTGCAACATGATGCTGCGGCTCCTAAATTCACTCCCCCTACCAATCAAAGCTAAGACTCCATAAGCCTTCTTAACAACTTTATCCACTTGACTGCCTACTTTCAGGGATCTATTGACACATACACCAAGATCCTTCTGTTCCTCAACACTATTAAGAGCCCTACCATTAGCCCTATACTCTACACAATTATTGTTCCTGCCAAAGTGCATTACCTCACACTTTTCCACATTAAACTCCATATGCCACCTCTCGGCCCAGCTTTGCAACTTGTCCAAGTCCCTCTGCAAACTATAACTCCCCTCTTCACTATCTACCACTCCACCGACTTTAGTGTCATCTGCAAATTTACTAATCCATCCTTCAATACCCTCATCCAGATCATTTATAAAAATTACAAAACAGCAGGGGCCCCAAAACAGACCCCTGAGGTACACCACTTGTCACCGAACTCCAAGATGAATATCTCCCATCAACAACCACCCTCTGTCTTCTATCTGCTAGCCAATTCCTAACCCAATTAGCTAAATCACCCTCTATCCCATACATCTGCATTTTCTGCAGAAGTCTTCCATGGGCCCCCTTTTCAAACGCCTTACTAAAGTCCATATATACCACATCAACCGCCTTACCCCCATCCACCTCTTTGGTCACTTTTTCAAAAAACTCAATGAGTTAGTAAGGCACGACCTACCCTTCACAAAACCATGCTGACTATCCCCAATCAATTCATTTCTCTCTAAATAACTATAAATTCTATCCCTAATAATTCTCTCCAATACTTTGCCCACAACAGAAGTAAGACTCAGTGGCCTATAATTCCCTGGAAGGTCTCTCTTCCCCTTCTTGAACAATGGGACCACATTCACTATCCTCCAGTCCTCCGGAACCACACCCGTAACCAACGACGACCTGAAGATCAGCGCCAGAGGCTCTGCAATCTCCTCTCTTGCCTCCCAGAGAATCCTAGGGTAAATCCCGTCCGGCCCAGGGGACTTATCCAACTTCAAACCCTCGAGAATTTCTAGCACATCCTCCCTATCTACTATAATACTTCCCAATTTGCAATTTGTATTCATTCAGGATCTCCACCATTCTCTTGGGCTCTAAGCACAGTTCCCCTCCTCTGTCCCTAAGATTTTTCCTCTAACCACCCTTTTATTCTTAACATAGGAATAAAAAGCCTTTGGGTTTTCCTTAATCCTATCTGCCAAAATCATTTTATGCCCCCTTTTTGCCCTTCTAACTCCTTGTTTGAGCTCCCTCCTACTCTCTCTATATTCCTTCAATGCTGTCTTGGTTCCCAGCTGCTTCGACCTATCATACGCTTCTCTTTTCTTCCTAACCAAGTCCTCAATATTCCTAGTAATCCACGGCTCTCTAATCCTACCTTTCCCATCTTTCCTCTTGGCCGGCACGTACTTATCTTGCAACATTTTCAGTATTCCCTTGAAAGAGTCCCACGTGCCTAGCGTGGACTTACCCTCAAACCATTCCCAATCAGTTTCCATAAGTTCCTGCCTTATCCAACTGTAGTTAGCCTTCCCCCAATTCAGCACCCTGCCCCTCGGGCAACAAGCATCCTTTTCCATCTGTATCCTAAAGTAGACAGAATTGTGGTCACTGTTAGCCACGTGTTCCCCTACTACAACATCAACCACCTGCCCTGGCTCATTACTCAGAACTAATCCAATATAGCCCCTTCTCTAGTCGGGCTAGCCACATACTGCTCCAACGATCCTCCCAGTACACATTTTACAAATTCCTGCCCGTCCAAACCCCCAAGTCTAGGTACCTTCCAGTCCACCCTAGGGAGATTAAAATCTCCCACTGTAACGACTCTGTTCCTTCTGCACCTATCCAAAATGTGTTTACATATGCCTTCTTCAACTACCTGCAGGCTGTCGGGTGGCCTATAATACACCCCTAGCATAGTAATCGCCCCCTTTCTATTCCTCAACTCCACCCACAGTGACTCCACTCCTAATTCCTCTGTATTGTCCTCCCTCTGCACCACCGTGATTCTCTCCCTAACTAACAACGCCACTCCCCCACCTCTTCTGGACCCTCCTCTGTCGTGCCTGAAACACTTATACCCAAGAATATTCAGTTGAACCATTTACTAAGATAATTCTTTTAAGGTCTGTAGCCAAAAGCAGATAAGTTGGTTTCCTGATGCATCCCAGTTATTTTGAAAACTCCTATCCTCTACTGTTGAGGTTATTTTGTGGACCCTATTGAGAATCATGATAGATTCCAGTGGGTCTGTTAGTTTGGGAACTAACAAACATAGTAAAATATTAACATAGAAGAACAACA
The DNA here is from genome assembly GCA_024679065.1 of Sphyrna mokarran. NCBI lineage: Eukaryota > Metazoa > Chordata > Chondrichthyes > Carcharhiniformes > Carcharhinidae > Sphyrna > Sphyrna mokarran. Next base: position 47,444,511 of record JAGIQG010000022.1, on the reverse strand, counting down.
TAGAACAATACAGCACAGAACAGGCCCTTCGGCCTTCGATGTTGTGCCGACCAAAATAAAAAGCAATGCCCCTCCTAACTAAACCATTCCCTTCTCATCCATATACTTATCAACTAACCTCTTAAACGCCACCAAACTTGGCGCATCTACAACAGCTGCAGGCAGGGCATTCCACTCCCTAATCACTCTTTGAGTAAAGAACCTACCTCTGATATCCGTCCTATAACTCATACCCCTTAATTTAAAGTTGTGTCCCCTCGTGCTAGCTTTTTCCATCCTAGGAAAAAGGCTATCACTGTCCACCCTATCCAAACCTCTAATTATCTTATATGTTTCAATAAGATCCCCCCTTAGCCGCCTCCTTTCTAACGAAAACAACCTCAAATCCTTCAACCTCTCTTCATAGGACCTGCCCTCCATACCAGGCAACATCCTGGTAAACCTCCTCTGTACCCTCTCCAATGCCTCCACATCTTTCTTATAATGTGGGGACCAGAACTGCACACAATACTCCAAGTGCGGCCGCACTAGAGTTTTGTACAGTTGCAACATGATGCTGCGGCTCCTAAATTCAATCCCCCTACCAATAAAAGCTAAGACTCCATAAGCCTTCTTAACAAATTTATCCACTTGACTGCCTACTTTCAGGGATCTATTGACACATACACCAAGATCCTTCTGTTCCCCAACACTATTAAGAGCCCTACCATTAGCCCTATACTCTACACATTTATTGTTCCTGCCAAAGTGCATTACCTCACACTTTTCCACATTAAACTCCATTTGCCACCTCTCGGCCCAGCTCTGCAACTTGTCCAAGTCAATCTGTAAACTAAAACACCCCTCTTCACTATCTACCACACCACCAACTTTAGTATCATCTGCAAATTTACTGATCCATCCCTCAATACCCTCATCCAGATCATTTATAAAAATTACAAACAGCAGGGGCCCCAAAACAGACCCCTGAGGCACACCACTCGTCACCGAACTCCACGATGAATATCTCCCATCAACCACAACCCTCTGTCTTCTATCTGCCAGCCAATTCCTAATCCAATTAGCTAAATCACCCTCTATTCCACACATCTGCATTTTCTGTAGAAGTCTTCCATGGGCCACCTTATCAAACGCCTTACTAAAGTCCATATATACTACATCAACCGCCTTACCCCCATCCACCTCTTTGGTCACTTTCTCAAAAAACTCAATGAGGTTAGTAAGGCATGACCTACCCTTCACGAAACCATGCTGACTATCCCCAATCAATTCATTTCTCTCTAAATAACTATAAATCCTATCCCTAATAATTCTCTCCAATACCTTGCCCACCACAGAAGTAAGACTCACTGGCCTATAATTCCCAGGAAGGTCTCTCTTCCCCTTCTTAAACAATGGGACCACATTCGCTATCCTCCAGTCCTCCGGAACCACACCCGTAACCAACGAGGACCTGAAGATCAGAGCCAGAGGCTCTGCAATCTCCTCTCTTGCCTCCCAGAGAATCCTAGGGTAAATCCCGTCCGGCCCAGGGGACTTATCCAACTTCAAACCCTCGAGAATTTCTAACACATCCTCCCTATCTACTACAATACTCCCCAATTTGCAACCCTGTACCTCAGTGCTCTCCACAGCTACATTTCCAGCACTCTGCGTGAATACCGAAGAGAAATATTTATTCAGTGCCTCGCCAATCTCTTCAGGCTCCACGCACAACTTCCCACTGCTGTCTATGACTGGCCCTAATCTTGCCCTAACCAATCTTCTATTCTTAACATATCGAAAGAAAGCTTTAGGATTCTCCTTAATCCTATCAGCCAACATCTTCTCGTGTCCCCTCTTAGCTCTCCTCAATTCACTTTTTACCTCCTTCCTAGCTAATCTATAGCTATCCATTGCACTACCTGAGCCTTCAAGCCTCATCCTGACATAAGCCTCCTTTTTCTTCTTAACCAGCAAATCAACTCTTTTCGTACACCAAGGCTCTCTTACTCGTCCATTTCCTCCCTGCCTGACAGGGACATACTTATCAAGGACTCTCAGCAGCTGCTCCTTGAATAAGCACCACATTCCAGATGTTCCCAGTCCCTGTAGTTCCCTAGTCCAATCTACGCACCCTAATTCTCTCCTGATGGCCTCATAATTACCCTTCCCCCAGCTATAACTACAGCCCCCAGCTTCATGCCTATCCCTGTCCATCACTAAGGTGAACGTAACCGAATTGTGGTCACTATCACCAAAATGTTCACTAACTTCCAAGCCTAACACCTGGTCTGGCTCATTGCCCAGCACCAAATCCAATGTAGCCTCACCTCTAGTTGGCCTCTCTACATACTGAGTCAAAAAACCTTCCTGCACACTCTGTACGAAAACTGACCCCTCTAACGAGCTAGAGCTATAGCTATTCCAATCAATATTAGCAAAGTTAAAGTCCCCCATCACAATTACCCTACTACTTTCACTCCCTTAACTTCAAGAAATCAAAAAATTGCTCCTTCAATCTCTCTGTCTGCCGAATTTGAAGTGATATTTTTCAAGTAAATTTAAAACAACAAGCTTTGGAGATTTTGCATCTGTGCAGATTCCATTCTATGCTGATCGCACTCAATTTGATGTCTCAGTGAGTTCTCTCAACCATTTTAGTGTCCCTGTGGCAGCAGACTGCTTGTCTTGTATCTCATTGTGGATAAACTGCAATTTCCTCTGATTAAACATTGGAAAGGTTTGAAATGTTATTTTTCTTCCCTGCCAATCTTTGGCGCCAATCTTTGGCACCAATCTCATTTAATTCCTTGTCCTTTATCTCATATTAACCAAACTGTATAAATCCTTGGTGCCATTTTGAAAACAAACTGAGCATCGGACCTTGCTCACCTTACACCATGAGGACTTCTAACTCAGAAACATGCTCCTCGTGTCAGCTGTCACTGGAACCTTACTCAGTGCTGCCGTTAGTCATAAAATTTTGGCTTTTCTTGGTCTCTACTGACTGGACTTCTCATCCTCTAAAAACATGAACTTATCTAAAACTTTGCACATAGTCTCTTCAGTGCCAGTTCTTGTATACACATCTACCTCGTATCCTTGCTGATTTACAAATTCTTCTGATTCCCTCATGTTTCTAATTTAAAATTCTTTGTATAAATCCATTAATGTCGGACCTATATCTGCAACCTTCTCCAGCCCAACGTTACTCTGAACTATCTAATCCTCTGATTCTGGCATTGTGTATCACTTGTGGTTCAGTTAGAACATAGAACATAGAACATTACAGCACAGAACAGGCCCTTCGGCCTTCGATGTTGTGCCGACCAAAATAAAAAGCAATGCCCCTCCAAACTAAACCATTCCCTTCTCTTCCATATACTTATCAATTAACCTCTTAAACGCCACCAAACTTGGCGCATCTACAACAGCTGCAGGCAGGGCATTCCACTCCCTAATCACTCTTTGGTAAAGAACCTACCTCTGATATCCGTCCTATAACTCATACCCCTTAATTTAAAGCTGTGTCCCCTCGTGCTAGCTTTCTCCATCCTAGGAAAAAGGCTATCACTGTCCATCACTGAGTGTTGGTAACACTCATGCCTCTGAGTCAGAAGGTTGTGGTTTCAAGTTCCCCTCTAGACTGGACTACAAGGTTGGAACTCCAATGGAGTATCTCACTGTCTCAGGTGCTGTCTTTTGAATGAGATGTTAAACTGAGGTCCTGTTTCCCCCCCTCTCTCCCCCCCCCCCCCCCCCCCACCTTCTCAATTACAGTTCCTTAAGGAGAAAATATTATTGCTATTGAGTAGTATCAGTTCTAGTGAATGAATTGTTGTGCCATTGTACAATTCTACATTACCTTGACAAAATTGACAAATATTGCAGCAAAAACACGTGGCTGTAAGAGGCTCTTAATAGGAATTAATATTATTTTTGTTGATTATCTTAAGGAGTCATCTTAGAATCACTGTGACCAATTCCCATGGTACTGTTCTGTTGCTAGGCTAACTGAAAATGGCTTGTTTATGTCATGTGACTTGAAGCCAATTAATGTGCTAGTTATACAAGAGAAACTGAGCATCTTCAAATGCAGATTTATGAGAGATATATAGCACTGCAGCTAAAAGAGAAAAGTCAGCAAATCAGTGAGTGAGACTATCGGCAAGTATGGGTATGACGCTTCTTTGAGGTAAGGAATGGATCAGGGAATTGTCATTAGCATGAAGAACATGCTGCAAAATGAACATAACTGACAGTGTGAATATACTAATTAGGGTTGATTTATTGGCACCATGCCTGAGCTGGCTGACTGGAATCTAACACTGATAATTATAACTGTGTTAACACATCGTGTGGACACTTGTCAGTGAGGCATTTCTGTAGCCCAGCATGCAAACCTCACTAATGCATTTACCTATTTGTACATGTGGAGTGTAAGTTGAAGGAAACCTTGTTATACTTGTGTGGAAGCATTTTTGATATTTATTTTCTGTGTTTAAGGACTAATGAAGCTCAGTGGCACAGAATACATTTTTAAGCCTTTATGTTAGGCCATTTCATTTCTGTAGAGGAAACACCACATGTCATTAAATGTATGTTTTATCTTGGTTTTTCTAGAGCAAAACTTTCCCTGTCTGGCTAATGCTAGCAATATTTAGTTTTGTATCAAGGTCAAAAGTGTGTACTAATGCTTAATCAACCACTTTGTTGTGGCGCACTTGACTGGTAATTGCAAAGTAAGATTTGTGGCAGTGTGGTATTCATATCTTGAAATTACTGCATGAGAGATTGTGCACCTAATTTAGTAATGTGGGAGAGAAGGCTCAGCTGGGGTAACCATGGCACACTGGTTGCAAAATCAAGAAATTACTGAAGAAAGTTTTGGTCGAAGGGACACTAATTTAACAATAGATTATTGGCAACAAAAATCAAATAGTTGCCAAAGCTGTAAATCTTAAACAGGCCAGGCAGCAGCTGCAGTTAGAACAGACAGGTTGATATCAGAAGCATTTTAACCATTCTTTAAAACTCAGGTTTTACACCTGAATCATGAACTTATTTCTACACCACAGCTATATTCTGATCTGCCAAGTTTTTCTTGCACTTTGTCTTTTGGCTGAATAAATTGTTTAGTTGTTATTTTCTATATTACAATGTGTGCTGATCAAAAACCAACAACTCTGTCTGCTTTTCACTGGCTGAATTTCCTTTGTGTTTGATGTGAGAGCCAAGTTGGATATGATGAGGAGGACTGGGAATTTGGAATGATTGGGTGCACCACTGTTGTCTGAGATACACTTTCACCATCACTGCTTTCAAACTGTGAAAAATGTTCTGAAAAAATCAGTGAGTATTTGGAATTAGCTGGTTCGATCCGAATTTTCTGAAGTTGCTCAATGATAGGCTGCAAGCGTTAGATAGTGTTCTTGAGAAAGGGCACAGGTATTTATCAACAAAACGAACAAACAAATTGCTGTCATATCTAGATTTCTGCAGCATCAGGAAATGGTGGCCAACTGTTGATTGTGAGGACTAATTGCAGAGTGCAGCGAATGCAATTTTTTATTCCCATATCTATATGGCCCTGTTAATGATTTTGTTAGTGGCTAGTAGGCTTATGGTAATTATCTCAGAGCTCTAGGAAGTCATTTGGCATTATGGCAGAATTCAAAATTATGTCACGTGGAAAAGTAACCAAATTATCAAGTATAATTTGGAATAACAGCTCATGATAAACCACATGTAATACTCACCATCTCTGTACACATGCCTGTTTGAAGAGAGAATCAGAATTAATGTTATGATTAAATGCACTGGTTTGCCTTTTGATGATCTGGAGTTGCCGGTGTTGAACTGCTAAGTAGTTGCACAGTAAGTAGTCTCTCAATACCAGGTTAAAGACTAACAGATTTATTTGGTAGCACGGACTTTCGGTGACTCACCTGATGAAGGGCAGTGGTCCAAAAGCTCATGCTACCAAATAAACCTGTTTGTGGTTTGATGGAAAATTCTTTGAGTAAACAAGGAAACCCTTTGTTAGCTTCAGGTAATCGCCAGCAAGCTTGAAGGAATGTCTCAGAACTCACCCATGTCTATTGCAGAAAAAAGGGCTGTGCCAGAGATGCATGAGTTTAAACTTACACTTTTGTTGTCACAGAAGCATATTTCAAACGCCTGCACACAAAAATTAAGCACAGTCTTTCCTTGAAGGACTTCTAGCACAGAGGAAGGTTCTTTGACCTGTTATGCCTGTGGAGGATTAAACTCCCCCTCCAGTACTTCATCAGTTACCCTTTAGGTTCTAGCACATTAACTATGTATCTAAGTGTTTTTAAATTTGTTTTGAGGATCACAGCTTCTCCACAGGCCTGATTCCCACCCCTCTGAGTAAAAAGTTTACTTCTCAATTCCCCCTAATCTTACTACCAATTATTTTAAATTTGTGTCCCCTGATTAATGACCTTACTGATAAAGAAAATTGGTCTTTCAGATCCATTTTACCTAAATTCACCAGAATTTTATACATCTTAATTGAACATCCCACCAGCATTCTCTATTCCTAAGAAAACTGCCCTGGTTTATCCAATACTTACACATCACTGAAATTTTGGATTCCTGGCTAATCTTGATGAATCTAATCTGTACCTTCTTCACTGTGATTTACCATTTAAGTTATGTGGTGAGCAGGACTGCGTGCAGTAATCTAGCTGCTATCTAACTGCCATTTTAAACAGTTGTAGCATTATCACTCTGCTTGTATATTCTATGCCTTGGCCAATAAATGAAAGTGCTCTCTATGCCATCTTACCACTTTTTTTTAACCTGAGCTACTAATTTCCTGTACTTATGGACATTACTGCAAGCTCAATTTGTTCCTGTCTACTTCTCAGAATTTCAGTACTTAATTGTGGCGCCTTTTACTTTGTTTGATCTTCCCAAGTACATACCTCACATTCCTCTGGATTAAATGCCATTTTCCATTTTGTTATTGCTAATTTTTTGCAACCTACAGCTTTTTTATTAATTATTAAGCAACACAGCACGGGAAACAGGCCCTTCGGCCCAACGAGCCCGCGCCGCCGTCATACCAAATACATTATCCTATTTTAATATTCCTATATAATAATATATATATTATTCCTAATTTGGAAAATTTTCACCATAGGGACAATTTGTTACCCAATCAGCCTAAGAGCGAATTTTTGGGTTGTGGGAGGAAACCGGAGTGCCCGGAGAAAACCCACGCAACCACGGGGAGAACGCGCAAACTCCCGCAGACACCGGCCCAATTCCAAGTGTCTGCACAGCCACATCGATAGTCTCTGAGCTGTCATGGTGCCCTTCAGGTGGTCCACATAAAGCACTCATATACGACATGAGGTACCAGGCAACCCATGAATCAACATCCAAGAGCTGTACCCGCACCACCTGCCGAATGCGTGCTCAAATTATGGACCGAATTACCTGTGGAAAAAAGCCGTAGTTAAACAGTCCTAATATATCCCTCTATCTGCATACCGCTCATGTGGCTGTCCAAGAGACCCTTAAACAGCCCCAGCGTGCCTGCTCCCACCACCTTACTCGGCAGTGCATTCCACACCCCCACTACCCTTTGTGTGAAAAACTGCCCTCTAATATTCGTCCTATACATAGCCCCCCTCACCCTATGGCCATGACCTCTCGTCCTATCCATTTCTAAAGGTGGAAAAAGTTTACCTCCATTTACTCTATCTATACCCCTTATAATCTTATACACCTCTATGAGATCCCCTCTAAGCCGACGTCTTTCAAGGGAAAACAACCCCAGTCTATCTAATCGTTCCTCATAGGACAGTCCTTCCATACCAGGCAGCATCCTGGTAAACCTCCTCTGCACTCTCTCCAAGGACTCCACATCCTTCCGATAGTACGGAGACCAGAACTGGGCGCAGTATTCCAAGTGAGGCCTAACCAAAGTTGTATACAACTGCAACATCAAACTCCTACTCTTATATTCTATACCCTTTTCTATGAAAGCTAACATACTATACGCCTTCTTTGTCACCTTCTCCACCTGTGAGGACACCTTCAGAGACTTGTGAACCTGCACCCCCAAGTCTCTCTGCGTCTCTATGCTCCTTATAGTTTTACCTTTTATCCTATAATTCTCTTCTACATTTTTCCGGCCAAAATGCATCACCTCGCATTTTTCCGGATTAAATTCCATTTGCCATCTATCTGCCCAATCTACCAACCTGTCTATGTCCTGTTGTATTGCCTGACACTGCTCTTCTGTACCCGCCAATCCAAGCATCTTGGTGTCATCAGCAAATTTGCTGATCTCACCACCTACCCCTACTTCCAAGTCGTTTATGTAGACCACAAATAGAAGAGGACCTAGTACTGAGCCTTGTGGCACTCCACTAGTGACAGGCTTCCAGCCGGAAAAAGAGCCTTCCACTACTACCCTCTGTCTCCTCCTTCCGAGCCAGTTTTCGACCCATCTACATACCCGACCCTGTATCCCATGCGCCTTCACCTTCTCTATCAGTCTACCATGAGGAACCTTGTCAAACGCCTTACTGAAATCCATGTAGACGACATCAACAGCCTGTCCTTCATCAACTGTTTTTGTCACTTCTTCAAAAAATTCCACCAGATTCGTAAGACAAGACTTCCCCTTGACGAAGCCATGCTGCGTATCCCTGATCAGATCGCAGCGCTCCAGATGCTCATACATCCTGTCCCTAAGGATCCTCTCCATTAGCTTACCTATAACTGAAGTCAAGCTCACCGGCCTATAGTTCCCTGGGTGATCCCTCTGACCTTTTTTAAACAACGGTACTACGTTTGCTATCCTCCAGTCCTCTGGGACCTCACCTGTGTCCAAGGAAGAGACAAAGATTTGCGTCAGAGGCCCAGCCAAGTCTTCCCTCAACTCCCTTAGCAGCCTGGGGTAAATGCCATCAGGCCCCGGAGCTTTATATGTCTTTAAGCTGCCTAACAGCCCCAACACCTCTTTCCTCGTAATCCTTATTTCCCTCAACCAATCCTCAACTTTGTCAACATCAGGCACAGACATCTGTCCAGTCTCCTGCGTGAATACCGACGCAAAGTATTCATTCAGGATCTCCCCCATTCCCTCAGGCTCTAAGCATAGATCCCCTCCACTGTCCCTAAGAGGTCCAATCTTGCCTCTAACCATCCTTTTGCTCCTTACATAGGTGTAAAATGCCTTTGGATTTTCTTTAATCCTACCTGCCAGAGCCACCTCATGGCCCCTTTTTGCCTTTCTAATACCCCTTTTAAGATCCCGTCTACACTCTCTATAAGCTTCCAGCGCTATCTCAGTCCCTAGTTGCCTAGATCTAATGTAAGCCTCTCTCTTTTTCTTGATCAAGTCCTCAATCTCCCTGGTAAGCCAAGGTTCTCTAATCCTACCTTTCCCATCCTTCCTCCTTGCCCGCACATATCTTTCCTGCAGAGAGTTTAGTTTTCCCTTGAAAGACTCCCACATGTACCTCGTCGACTTTCTTCCTCACTATTATTCGTATCATCTGCAAATTGGTTTGTCAAGCTCCCTGTATTTGAAATAAAAACAAAAATACTCAAAAGATCAGGCAGCATCTATAGAGAGAAGCAGAATTAACATTTCGGCAACCCTTCATCAGAATTGCTTACATTTGTCTAAATCATTGATTTGAATGGCAAGAAACCCTAGTGGACCCTGTTGAATCTCATTGGGAAAAGCATTTTGGTTACTAAAACTCCATTTAACTGCTTCCTGCCACTGAGACAATTTTCTCTTAAGTCCCACAATTTTCAGAGCAGTCTGCAGTATCTGACCATGCCAAAATGCATTGTAGATGTAACACTCTGTCCTTATAGAATCTCCTTATTACCATTTCAAATAAGTTGGATACCACCTTTTCTTAACAATTCCAACCTGACTGACTTTGATTAATCTCTGAATTTCCAGTTGGCGATTACAACAAAAATAGAAAATGCTGGAAATTCTCAGTAGGTCTGACAACATTTGTAAGAGTGATAGAGCCAACGTTTTGAGTTTCAGAGCTCTGACGAAGGGTCATCTAGACTCGAAACATTGGCTGTCTCTACCCACAGATGTTGTCACACCTGCTGAGGTTTTCCAGCACTTCCTGTCGATGTTTCAGATTCCAGCATCTTGGTGATTAATACTGTCAGAAATGTTTCAAATAATTTTCCCAAAACTGAGTTCAGGCTGACTGGCCTCTAATTTCTCAGAAATTAAAAAAACAAGGATTTCATGATGCAAAAGCCACAGAGAAAGATGAGCTATGAATGGTGAAATAACCATTTGAGTGCAACATGAAGAAATGAAGCAAGTCAGCAAAAGGAAAAGACCATAAAGACACGAAGAACAATGTGGAGGCAGAGGTGCTGAAAGGAACAGGGGAGATGATTGGGATGTCTGATGAGTGGTCAAGGATATTGCACAGAGAACATCAAAAGAGTGGGAAGGAACATGTTTAGTGTCGTATCACACTGAACTGGTGAAAATGGCAGAGGATGATCTGTTCAATATAAAGGTTGATGGGTGAAAGGTGAGGATAGGTGAAACATGGTACAGGACAGAGAGGGGAGGGGTGACAGCTGAAGTGCATAAAATATAGTGGCGGATTCCACCAGCTACGTTGGGTGGGAAACTTTGAGGAAAATGGAAGACTTTTCAGAAACACTAGTATGGAAGATTGTATCATTAGAACAGAGGGTGACAAGAAAACAAGGGAAATGGAATGGCGTCCTTACAGGAAGCAGGATGTGAAGAAATTTAGTCAAGATAATCAAGAGGTTTGTAGTCAATATAGATTGATACCCGAGATGCACAAAAGGAGACTGAGAAGCCACGGATGGGATGGGAAGTGTCCAAGGTGCACTAGATGAAGATGAGAGAAGGATGGAAATTGGAAACAATGTCAGTAAAATTTTCCGGTTCATGGTGAGAGTCAGAGGCAGCAGTAATATAGTTATCCATTGAAATGGAAAAAAGTATGAGGGAGGGGACCTGATCAACACTGGAATAATGAGTGCTCTGCACGTCCTACAAAAAGTCAGGCATACTGGAGGAAGTCATAATCACTGAAATGTTGTGCAGAAGAAGGCTATTTAGCCTATTGTATCTGCATCACTTTCCAAATGAAGAAGAAGAAGAACAAAAACAGCACGGGAAACAGGCCCTTCGGCCCAACTAGCCCTTGCCGCCACCCCGATGTTCCCACCTCTACCCATGATCCCTATGTATGATTGTCATAACTCAGTGCCAAATGAAATTACAGAACTGAGTGGATTGAAGGAGAGGTTGTTCAGGGTGAAAACAAGCTCAATTACACTGGAGAGAGAACTTGGCAGGAAAACTGTCATTTCAAATATAAAACTTAATTGCTAATTGTTTTGTATGGAAGGGTGGTTGTATTTATAATACTTTAACTGTATCTCATTCTCCAGCTTAACAAGTTATAACCGAAACAACTGATTTCGGTCAAAATGTTGTTTTCTGCGGTAAGCTTACTAAACCACTTTCCAGAGTGGATAGGTTAATGAGAGTAAATGGCATGTTGCATAGACCCATAGAGAGGACCTAGAACATTACAGCGCAGAACATGCCCTTCGGCCTTCGATATTGCACCGACCAATTAAGAAAAAGCAATGACCCTCTAACCTAAACCATTCCCTTTTCGTCCATAAACCTATCTACTAACCTCTTAAACGCCACCAAACTTGGCGCATCTACAACTGCAGCAGGCAGGGCATTTCACACCCTAACCACCCTCTGGGTAAAGAACCTACCTCTGACATCCGTCCTATAACTACCATCCCTTAATTTAAAGCTATGTCCCATCGTGCTAGCTTTCTCCATCCTAGGAAAAAGGCTATCACTGTCCACCCTATCTAAACCTCTAATCATCTTATATGTTTCAATAAGGTCTCCTCTTAGCCGCCTTCTTTCTAACGAAAACAACCTCAAATCCCTCAGCCTCTCTTCATAAGACCTGCCCTCCATACCAGGCAACATCCTGGTAAACCTCCTCTGTACCCTCTCCAATGCCTCCACATCTTTCTTATAATGCGGGGACCAGAATTGCACACAATACTCCAAGTGCGGCCGCACTAGAGTTTTGTACAGTTGCAACATGACGTTGCGGCTCCGAAATTCAATCCCCCTACCAATAAAAGCTAAGACTCCTTATGCCTTCTTAACAACCTTATCGACTTGACTGCCTACTTTCAGGGATCTATGCACATATACACCAAGATCCCTCTGTTCATCAACACTATTAAGAATCCTACCATTAGCCCTATACTCTACACATTTATTATTCCTGCCAAAGTGCATTACCTCACACTTTTCCACATTAAACTCCATTTGCCACCTCTCGGCCCAGCTCTGCAACTTGTCCAAGTCTCTCTGCAAACTATAACACCCCTCTTCACTATCTACCACTCCTCCGACTTTGGTGTCATCCGCAAATTTACTAATCCATCTTCAATACCCTCATCCAGATCATTTATAAAAATTACAAACAGCAGGGGCCCCAAAACAGACCCCTGAGGTACACCACTAGTAACCGAACTCCAAGATGAATATCTCCCATCAACCACCACCTCTGTCTTCTATCTGCTAGCCAATTCCTAATCCAATTAGCTAAATCACCCTCAATCCCATACATCTGCATTTTCTGCAGAAGCCTTCCATGGGGAACCTTATCGAACGCCTTACTAAAGTCCATATATACCACATCAACTGCCTTACCCCCATCCACCTCTTTGGTCACTTTATCAAAAAAACTCAATAAGGTTACTAAGGCACGACCTACCCTTCACAAAACCATGCTGACTATCCCCAATCAATTCGTTTCTCTCTAAATAACTATAAATCCAATCCCTAATAATTCTTTCCAATATTGGTGTTATTCAACTTGGATAAAATGGATATGTGTGCGAGGGGAGAAAAAAAAGACTGCTCTTGAACTGAGGGACCATCAGTAAAAAAAGGCAGTGTGAGTTGGCTGAGCAAGCCTTGTACGTTTACAGTTGAAGTGGGCAGACAAGAATATTGACTGTTGAGTTCAAAATTTTCTGACCTTGCAACTTGTTTATCATCTCTTTAGGATGTAGGGAAAGCTCTGTATTTGATACATTGTAGTTATTGGGCAAGTGAAACGGATCAGCTCCTGTTCTTGGAATCTATTGTGACATGAACAAAAACCCTGGGTATAATCTCAATCTCAGCTGAATAGACTTGCTTGCAAAGTGGGGGGTGGGTGGGGGGGGCAGTCTTGGATTGGGGTCTAGTTGTAATTGATGCAGGATTTACCTGTGTTCTTTAACTTGGCTTTGGTATTTGGATCCTGTTTTCAGTGATTGTGACTCATCAGTGTGTCTGGGCAGACTGATATGCCAAATTTATCAAGGAAGTACTCCTGGTCAACTTAACAGATATCAGGATGCCTTCAGCAATCACAGGAATTGAAAGGAAACCTAAAAAAGCCATGTCTCATTCTTACCTGGCAGCCCTAAGGGACTGTTGTGATGCCATGTTGGTTAAGGTGGGGAAGTATAAGCCAGGTTCTACAACAAAGTCAAGATGGATGGAAGTAGCTGAAGAAGTGGGGAGGCTGTGGTCTTCAAACCTGGCAACAGTCCCTTGAGAAAGTCAAAGAACCTCACTTGGATAGAAAAGATAAATGGCATAGACTTTCGAGGTGCCAAGTCCTGCTATCTGATTTTTTTCAGCATTCTCCCGAACAGCAGTCAACAGACCAAGAGACCCACTCATCTCCTGCTCCCCCACCCCCAGCCAACTCTGATGCTCACCCCCATATTAACTGATAAATCTCATACCCATCCCACGGTCACCATTCACAACTACAATAAAATAAAAGCAAAATACTGCAGAGGCTGAAATTGTTGTCCTTCTTTCCTCTCCACAAATCCATTTCCCATACTCATTATTCATATTGCTTGTGAAAGAAGGGAGTACAGAACTCCAGGGAGAGGCTTTCAGTCTTGGAACATGGTGCTGGTATGTCTGGTGCTGCTCTTGTTCCTCCTCAGAGGTCTGAAGTAGAGTTGTATGGGTTGCTATCACATCATGGTGAAGGCTGATAGTAGGGAAGTGCTGTTCAAAATAACCAAATCCATGGTCAGAATATGTGAACTCACTCCCAAGAAGTTTGAAATCACCTATAGAGCATCGACAACACAATCTCAGAAGAAGGTATACATGGATGTAGATATTTACTGTTTGAAACTTCCAGCCTGTCGGTTTGAGTGAAGAAACACTGCTTGAGTGAAGAGACAAAGAAATACTTTGTGGGCAAAGTATTGGAGAGAATTATTAGGGATAGGATTTATAGTTATTTAGAGAGTAATGAATTGATTGGAGATAGTCAGCATGGTTTTGTGAAGGGTAGGTCGTGCCTTACTAACCTCATTGAGTTTTTTGAAAAAGTGACTAAGGAGGTGGATGGGGGTAAGGCGGTTGATGTGGTATATATGGACTTTAGTAAGGCGTTTGATAAGGTGGCCCATGGAAGACTTCTGCAGAAAATGCAGATGTATGGGATAGAGGGTGATTTAGCTAATTGGGTTAGGAATTGGCTAGCAGATAGAAGACAGAGGGTGGTGGTTGATGGGAGATATTCATCGTGGAGTTCGGTGACAAGTGGTGTACCTCAGGGGTCTGTTTTGGGGCCCCTGCTGTTTGTAATTTTTATAAATGATCTGGATGAGGGTATTGAAGGATGGATTAGTAAATTTGCGGATGACACTAAAGTCGGTGGAGTGGTAGATAGTGAAGAGGGGTGTTATAGTTTGCAGAGAGACTTGGACAAGTTGCAGAGCTGGGCCGAGAGGTGGCAAATGGAGTTTAATGTGGAAAAGTGTGAGGTAATGCACTATGGCAGGAATAATAAATGTGTAGAGTATAGGGCTAATGGTAGGATTCTTAATAGTGTTGATGAACAGAGGGATCTTGGTGTATATGTGCATAGATCCCTGAAAGTAGGCAGTCAAGTCGATAAGGTTGTTAAGAAGGCATATGGAGTCTTAGCTTTTATTGGTAGGGGGATTGAATTTCGGAGCCGCAACGTCATGTTGCAACTGTACAAAACTCTAGTGCGGCCGCACTTGGAGTATTGTGTGCAGTTCTGGTCCCCACATTATAAGAAAGATGTGGAGGCATTGGAGAGGGTACAGAGGAGGTTTACCAGGATGTTGCCTGGTATGGAGGGCAGGTCTTATGAAGAGAGGCTGAGGGATTTGAGGTTGTTTTCGTTAGAAAGGAGGCGGCTAAGAGGGGACCTAATCGAAACATATAAGATGATTAGAGGTTTAGATAGGGTGGACAGTGATAGCCTTTTTCCTAGGATGGAGAAAGCTAGCACGAGGGGACACAGCTTTAAATTAAGGGGTGATAGTTATAGGACGGATATCAGAGGTAGGTTCTTTACCCAAAGGGTGGTTCGGGAGTGGAATGCCCTGCCTGCAGCAGTTGTAGATGCACCAAGTTTGGTGGCGTTTAAGAGGTTAGTTGATAAGTATATGGAAGAGAAGGGAATGGTTTAGTTTGGAGGGGCATTGCTTTTTATATTGGTCGGCGCAACATCAAAGGCCGAAGGGCCTGTTCTGTGCTGTAATGTTCTATGTTCACTGTGCTTTTGCCTGGTTAACTCTGGAATGTAATAGACATCTCCAAGGACTTGGCATTTAGGAGGCCTGGGTAAAAATGAAAAGGAGATGGGTTAGCACTCTTAATAAGGATCAATATTAGTTATGTCATTAAGAAAGGATCTTCAATCAAAGGATCAAGAGGTAGAATCAATTTGGATGGAGCTAAGAAGCAGCAAGGAGCAGCAAACATTGAAGGGAGTTGTTTATGGACTACCAAAGTGTAGTTCCAATATTGGGCATGGTATAAATCAAGAAATTAGAGATTTGTGTAATGAGATGTAATAATGGATGATTTCAATTTACACATTGACTGGGTTAACCAAATCTGATATTCTGGAGGAGGAGTTCCTGGAGTATGTACAAGATGGGTTTATGGAGCAGTACGTTGAGGAGGCAGCTGGGGATTTAGTGAAGTGTAATGAGGAAGGGCTAATTAATAGCCTTGTTGTGAAGGAGCCTTTGGGAAATAATGCCCATAATATGTTAGAATTTAGTATTGAGTTTGAAAGTGATGTCATTCGTTCTGAAACATGGGTCTTAAATCTGAGGTGAGGAAATCACGGAGGTATGAAGGGCAAGTTGGCTATGGTAGATTAGGGAAAAAAAATCCAAAAAAGTTATTGACTAGTATTAAAAGAAATATTACACAATCAACAGTAGATGTGCATTTGTCTAAGGCATAAACACCCAAAGGAAAAAATATATTAGCTGTACTTAAGAAAAAAGTTAAAGATTACATTAGATCAAAACCTTATAAGGATGCCCAAAAACATGGTAAGCCTAAGAACCTTCAGAGCAATTCAGAACCTAGCAGCTAGGACCAAGAAAATATGAATGCAAACCAGTGACGAACAGGAAAGCAGACTGTATCAAGGTATGTGAAAAGCATAAAATTAGCTAAGACAAATATGGGCCCATTACAGGTGGGGCAGGAGAATTTATAGTGGAGAACAGGGAAATATAATCCCACTATTTAGAAAAGGAAGAGGGAGATTGAAGAACAGTGGCACAGTAGTTAGCACTGGTGCCTCATGGCACCAGGAACCCGGGTTCAATTCCTTCCTGGGGTCACTGCCTGTATGGAGTTTGCATAGGCTCCCGTGTCTGTGTGAGTTTTCTCCGGGTGGTCCAGTTTCCTCCCACAATGCAAAAACGTACAGGTTAGGTGGATTGCTATGCTAAATTGCCCCTTAGTGACAGAGAGACTAGCTGGCGTAAATGCATGGGGTTATGGGGTTAGGACGTGGGTGGGATTGTGTTCATTGCACACTCAGTGGGCCGAATGGCCTTCTCTACATTGTTGGATTGGATGATTCTATGAACTACAGACCGACTAATTTGATGTCAGTAGACAGGATGGTAAATTTGAGTCAACAAGGATTTATGAAAGGGAAATCATGTTTGACAATCTAGCAGTTTTTTGATGATAATAGTTGTATCATAGATAAAGGAGAACAAGTGAATGTGGTGTATTTGGATTTGCAAGAGTCTTCTGCTGTGGTCCCACACAAGAGGATGGTAAATTGAATTGGAGTGGGATTTGAGGTAACATGGATTGAGAATTTGTTAACAGACAGAAAACATAGAGTAGGAATAAACTCCTCATCCTCAGGATGGGTGTTACTGGTGGGGGTTGGGGGTGGGGGGGGGGTGGTCAGTGCGAGGTCCACAGCAGCTTACAATTTATTATAATGATTTGAATGTTAGAACCAATTGTAATATTTTCAAATCTGTGGTGACCCCAAACTGGTTGGGAACACAAATTGTAACCTCCTTTTAAGACTGAAGTGAGGAAGAATTTCTTCACTCAAGAGGATGGTGGACCTTTGAAATGTTGGGTTAAATTCCAAGCTAATTGCCAATTTGATTATTGTAATAACTTAACGATAGTTGCGTGGGTGTTATCTGCACTCTTGCAAATCTGTCTGTGATGAATCTGGAAATGAGTGCAATTATGGACATTTAATCCCCACTCCCTAATGGATATTGTCTTCCCTTGTCAGTTCAAGATCTGCCTTCTGTATCAAGATGAGATTTTTTCTTGATTTGAAAATAATTGATTTATTATTGTCACGTGTATTAACACAGTGAAAGGTATTGTTTCTTGCACGCTATACAGACAAAATATACCATTCATAGAGAAGGAAGGAGAGAGTGCAGGATGTAGTTAGATATAGAAAAAGATGAACTTAATGCAAAGTAAGTCCATTCAAAAGTCTGACAGCAGCAGTGAAGAAGCTGTTTTTGAATCGGTTGGCACACGATCTCAGACTTTTGTATCTTTTTCCCAATGGAAGAAGGTGGAAGAGAGAATTTCTGGGATGCATGGAGTCCTTAATTATGCTGGCTGCTTTGCTGAGGCAGCAGGAAGTGTAGATGGAGTCAGTGGATGGGAGGCTGGTTTTGTATGTTGGATTAGGCTACATTCACGATCTTTTGTCGTTCCTGTCGGCCTTGGGCAGAGCAGGAGCCGTACCAAGCTGTGGTACAATTAAAAGAATGTATGGTGCATCTGTAAAAGTTGCTGTAAGAGTTGTACCTCATATGCCAAATTTCCTTAGCCTTCTGAGAAAGCAGAGGCGTTGGTGGGCTTTCTTAACTATAGTGTTGTCATGGGGAGAACAGGTTGGTGATCTGGACACCTAAAAACTTGAAGCTCTCGACCCTTTCTACTTCATCCCCATTGATATAGAGCGGCATGCTCTTTTTTACGCTTCCTGAAGTTGATGACAATCTCCTTTGTTTTGTTGACATCAAAGGAAAGATTATTATTGCTGCACCAATTCACCAGATTATCTGTCTCATTCCTGTATTTGTATTGTCATTGAGATCTGACCCACTATGGCGGTGTCATTGGTGAAATTGAAGATTGAATCAGAGAGGAATTTGGCCACAGAGTCACAGGTGTATTAGGAGTATAATAGCAGGCTGAGAACGTAGCCTTGTGGGTCACTGGTGTTGAGAATGATCGGGGAGGTGATGTCGCTGATTATCCTTACTGATTGTGGTCTGTGAGTTAGGAAGTTCAGGATCCACCTGCAGAAGAAAGTGCCAAGACCCAGGCCACAAAGTTTGGAGATGAGTTTTGTGGGAATAATAGTATTGAAGGATGAGCTGAAGTCAATAAATAGTCTGATATTGGTGTTCCAGGGTTGAGTGCAGGGCCAAGGCGATGAAGTGTGTTGTGGACCTGTTGTGGTGATAGGCATGACTAGCCTTTTGAAACACTTCATAACGATGCATGCCAGAGTCTCTGGCCAGTAGTCATTAATGATGTAGAGATGCCGGCGTTGGACTGGGGTAAACTCAGTAAAGTTTTACAACACCAATTTTAAATCCAACCAATTTATTTGATAGTAAATTCGCGAGCTTTCGACTTTATAGCCTTCGTCAGGTGTTCTGGTCTGCAATAGCACTCATATCCACACAGACAGTTACAGATTGCTGATTAGAATGCGAATCCTTACATCTAACCTGCTATTCAAGTGTTAAAGTGGCTAACAATGCATGTGAAGGGAATCCTGAGCATTGGTCAGAGAATTGTGTATTTTCTCCAGACAGCACAGTAAGTGAGGATATGGATTTGCTCCCTTCCTTGATGCTTGTAATCTTGCCAGAGCATCAGCAAAAAGTGCAGATTTTGAATAGTGGCTTAAATCCCCAGTGGGGGGAATATTATCAATTTAGAACTGAAATTAAGGAGATTTGAAGTTCTTATTCTACAACAAAACGTATGATAGAATTGGAAGGTATAGGTTAATAATGTGCTTGTTGCTTAAGCATAATTTGGAATCTGACATGACTATATATATTTATGTACGCATTCATCAGTTAAACTTCATGTATTACCAACAAAGCAGCATCATGATCTCCAACGCAAGATGGTTTGTCAGAGTCAAAACTACAAAAGATTCACGATCTTTTATAATTCCTGTTGGCCTTGGGCAGAGCAGGAGCCATACCAAGCTGTGGTACAACTAGAAAGAATGCTTTCTATGGTGCATTTGTAAAAGTTGCTAACTTCTCTAAGTTGCTGTAAGAGTCGTTTTTTGAAGTTATAACTTGCAGAGCAGGTAAGGGTGATCAATGGTTTGAGTACATTTGGTTTTTCAAAAGGCGTTCATTGTACGTGCCAAAGAAAATGTTTCAACACAAAATAAAAGCTCACGTGATTGGGCAAAGTAGTAACTTGGATTGAGGATTAGTTAACTCACAGCAAATGGAGTAGGAATAAGCAGAGCATTTTCAGGTTGATAGGATGTAAATAGTGGAGTGCCATAAAAGTCAATGTTTGGCCTCAGCTATTAATAATCTATAGTCACTGAACGTAGATTGAGGGCTGACACGAGGATGCGAAATGCAGCATATCCACATTTGCAGATGATCCAAAGCTGGTGGGAGAGTGAGCTGAGAAGAGGCCGCAAGGAGTCTGTAAAAGGATAGAGAGTATGTAAGTGATTGGGCACGAAAGTGGCAGATGGAGTATGATCTGGGAAAGTGTGAAAGAATCCTTTTTGTAGGAAAAATAGAAAAATAGAACATTTTTGAAAAGTGAGAGTATTAGGAGGGATTTGAGTCCTTGTACATAAACCAAAGGAAGTTAGCATACAGAGACAGTAACTAATGAAAAAGGTAAATGTTTTGTTAGTGTCTATTATCAGAAGGTTGGAGCATAAGAGTAAAGATGTCTTGCTGCAATTATATAGGGCTTTGGTAGGACCATACCTGGAATACGATGCAAGGATTTAGCCTTAAGGAAGGATATACTTTACATAGCGGGGCTGCAATATAACCCTGCACATTGACTGCAGCAAAGGATTGGCAACATAATTCCAAGTAAGGATGGTGAATGGCTTGAAGAGGAACTTCCAGATGGTGGTGTTCTCATATATTTGCTGCCCTTGTCGTCCTAGATAAAGTGGTAATGGATTTGTGGGTTTAGAAGATATTGTCTAAGGAGCCTTGGTGCATTCCTGCATCTCGTAAATGGTGTATACACCTGCACTGAACATCTGTGGTATTGGGAAGGGGTGCCAGTCAAGTGGGTTGCTTTTCCCCGACTAGTGTCAAGCTTCTTGATTATTGTTGGAGCTGCACCCATCCAGGCAATCCATTACACTTCTGACTTGTGCCTTGTAGATGGTGGACAGACTTTGGAAGCCAGGAGTGAGATAGTAGCCACAGAATGCTTTAACCTCTGACCAACTCTTGTAGCCACAATATTTACATGGCTAGTCAATTCAGTTTTTGGTCAAGAGTAACCCTCAGGATATTGATAGTATGGGATTCAAATTATGTAATTGAATGTTAGGGATGATGGTTCAATTCTGTCATATTGGAGATGATTGTTTTCTGGCACTTGTGTGGCATGAATGTTATTTGCCCATTGTCAGCCCAAGTCTGGATATTGCTCAGGTTTTGCTGCATTGAGACATGGACTGCTTAAATATCTGTGAATTGCAAATCACGCTAAACATTGTGCGGTCATCAGCAAACATCCCTCTTCTGACCTTCTGATGGAAGGAAGATCATCGATGAACAGCTGAAAATGTTTGGGCGTGGGATACTGCCCTGAGGAACTCCTGCACTGATGTCCTGTGATATATCAACATATTCAGAAGTGAACTTTTATGATTTTCTTTGCCCATCTCTAATAAAAAATGAATTTTTTAATTCAACACTAAAAGTTCCAAAGAAAACCTGTTTTACCAAGATCATCATTGTTACTTAGAGCCTTTCACTTGGTCATGTTAGATTAGCTTTATTGAGAGGAGTAGAACTGTTTAGTGATACTGTGAAGTGTCCATCTTAGTATTTGAACTCAGACACTTTAAAAAAAAATATTATGACATTCTTCCTTTAAATGCAGTTTGTACAGTTGTTCTGTTTGTTGATAATAGTGATTAAGTTAATGACTTCCTTATCCATCATATTTGACCCTCTGTTGTGGAAATTGAATACTGCTTGGAAAATGCACACATTCTGCACTACAGTAATGCTCTTTTTGTAGCTAATTATTGTCCAAATAAATTCTGACAGTTCATCTACCACTTTACTCCATCCTAATCTCAGAATAATTATGCTTTCTTACTAAAAAGCTCTCTCTGAAATTAGTATTGGCCATGTGCAGAAGAATAGATCTGTTTAGAAATCCCGAGAATTGTTTTAAAAAAGTGTATTTACTTTCTTAGAAAGTAGCTATATAATGTTAGATAGGAAGCACAGCAGAGGAAAGAAAATATTTTATGTGTGAGGTGGGGCAACAAGGAAAGTATAGTGGTTAAGGAGAAGAGATTTCCCCAAGTATACATTCAAGTCAATGATCACTCATTATTAGCTAAAATTAGAGCAGAAACGAGTTGGTTCAGAGAGCTAATGCAGTGAGATTGGAATTTCAAAGAATGTAAAAGTGAAGTTTATTTATTAGTCACAAGTAAGGCTAACATTAACACTGCAATAAAGTTACTGTGAAATTCCCTAGTCGCCACACTCTGACACCTGTTCAGGTCAATGCACCAACCAGCACGTCTTTCAGAATGTAGGAAGAAACCAGAGCACCTGGAGGAAACCCATCCAAACATGGGGAGAACATACAAATTCCGCACAGGCAGTCACCCAAGCTGGGAATCAATCCTGGGTCCCTTGCGCTGTGAAGCAGCAGTGCTAACCACTGTGCTATTGTGATGCCCCACGTGCTACCCCTAAAACATAATGACTGTCGTGAAATGGGACACATTTATACCAAGAAACCAAAAAAATCCAATAGATAACAGGATCATTAGTGTGACTTCACTGCAGGGAAAGGACTGGAGAGTGTCATGACAAACATCGATCAACCTGGAGAAATAAAGAACTGTAAGAGTAAACCAAATACGGCGTAAGATTTTGCATGATGTCATTTGTGGAGGAGTCACCAATCTTTGAGGATAGTGTGAGGTCCATGGCTGGATTTTCAGGCTTCCACAAAGCTTTTGGTCCATTTCCACAAGGGCGATTGATTTAAAAACAAATACAGTAGGTAAAGTGGCCTGAAAGGAGCTGAAAATTGGCTGAAGAAGAGAACGCAAAGGAGGTTGCAGTTTGAGCTATGCTGTCATTGGAAGAGTTAATGAGTGGAGTGACTCGGGGATGAGTACTGAAACTGGTACTGTGGGGTTAATGAGAAGCATTATGGCCAAATGCAGTCATGATGAAAATGAAATTACAGGTACGTTGTCTCAAATCTGGCTGGCTGTCCAAAAACTGAAATGTCTGAAAATTAGACATTTTTAGAATGTACCATGCATCAACTTGGAGTAAAGTGAAAAAAAACAGTTGGGCAATTTGGCTAGATGCTGAACTTGTTACCTGCTTCACTCCTTGTGCGACAGTATATTCTCACATTCTGACCAACTCTTGGCTTGCCTGATCTTGCCTTGGTTTGAAGTGCCTAGCCCAAAATCTAGCACAGTTTTGGTCTTGATGTTTTTGAGACACTCTAGTTGTATTATAGAACATGACATAGGAGAGACCATGTTTGGTGGATGGCTCATTGAAGTTATCAAAGCAAATTGAGACCAGCTTTAAGGAGCTTGGACTGTAAGCAGTGATATAGAGGACAAATGTCAAAGTAATTCAGCATTTGTACAGAGCAACTGGTTTGGCTTCATCTTTGAAGCAAAGGAATTTATAGTGCAGAATGAGACCTCCAGTCAGTTGTAGCTGGTTGGTTATAGGGGACGTTCCAGAGGATTGGACAATAGCCAATGTTGTTTCTTTCTTGAAGAAGGGTAGCAAGAACCATCAAGGTAATTACAGGCCAGTGAGCCTTACGTCAGTGGTAGGGAAATTACTTGAGAGAATTATTTGAGACAGGATTCATTCCTTCTTGGCAATCAATGAACATGTTAGCAAGAGAAAACTTGGTTTTGTGAAGGAGAAGTCATGTCTCACTCAATTGATCGAGTTTGATGAAGATGATTAATGAGGATAGGGCAGTGGATGTTGTCAAAAACCTTACTGAAGTCCATGGAGACAAGGTCCCTCATGGCAGACTGGTGCTGAAGCTAAAGTTGCATGTGATCAGAAGTGAGCTGGCAAGGTGGATACAGAACTGGCACAGTCATAGAAGACAGAAGGTAACAGTGGAAAGTTGTGTTTCTGAATGGAGGCTGAGAAATAAGTGGTGTTCCTTAGAGATTAGTTCTGGGACATTGCTGTTTATGTTATATGTAAATCATTTGGAGGAAAATGGAACTGGTTTGATTAGTAAGTTTGCGGAAATCACAAATGTTGTAGATTTGCGGATAGCGATGAGGATCATCACAGGATACAACAGGATATAGATTGGTCAGAGGCTTGGGCAGAGAGATGGCAGATGGAGTTTAA
This sequence comes from Sphyrna mokarran, assembly GCA_024679065.1. NCBI lineage: Eukaryota > Metazoa > Chordata > Chondrichthyes > Carcharhiniformes > Carcharhinidae > Sphyrna > Sphyrna mokarran. The sequence continues at coordinate 47,420,463 of JAGIQG010000022.1, read as the reverse complement.
TGTGGACAAATGTGAAGTAATGCATTTTGGAAGGTCTAATAAAGATAGGAAATATACAGTAACTGTATATTTACTGAGGAGAATTGCAAACTCCACACAGACAGTGACCTGGGGCTTGATTTGAACTTGGATTCCTAGTGCTGTAAGGCAGCTGTGCTAATCTTCCCGAATCTTCTGTCGTCTTTGCTGACTTTTGCCATCACTATCTTCTGTTGGTTCCTTTGCGATTGAGATGAAACTTTCTTTTAAGACAAAAATGTGGCTGTTATGCTGTTAGAGAAAGTTGCTGGCTGTGCCTCTCTCAAGCTGTGAACTATGGCATAGGCTGGTTGACTGGCAGTTGCGGGCTAGTTCTTCCACCCCTGATGTCATAGCAAATTGGATTGGTTTACAGATTATCAAAATATCAAATTCAAATCCGATAGGCAGCTGCTATTCATATGCCTAGTTTAAACTGATAGGGCAAACTTTAAAAAGCCTGTTGTCCTGGCAGTACTGCTGCCTGCGTTGTGATACAGTGTTTCAGTCTGTGTACTGCTTGCATCTGCATTTCTTCAGTACAAAAAACCCTTTTTACCAGGACCAGGAAATTTTATAACTCTTAGCATTTTACCTTTTATTTATAATTTTACAAACAAACTTCACAACAATAAATATAAAATAGTCATCTGGAGCTTAGTATCACAAGGAGCAGTTCAAGTGAACAGTTTGAATACATTTGAAAGGAAGCTTGATAAATATGAGGGAGGGAGGAAAAAATGGAAGGATATTCTGGCAGGATAAAATCAACAGGGTGGAAAGATGCTTGTACCGATCATAGGTACCAGTATAATCCAGGTGGACTGAATGTGTCCTGTTTTTGTGCTTCCTAAAAATTGAGTCTGACCAAATGGATTATCGTGATTTTTTTTGTCTCATGTTCATAGGGTGCCTTGAAATAAAGGAAGAGTTAAGCTGACATGCTCAGTACTGGCCCTCTTTCTTTTACAATCTCTTACTCTTGCCTTCCTTTTCCTGTTGTTTATGCTCATGGGTATTCTGAAATACTGTCTAGAACGATTGATGCGGTGGAATTTGCTACTGCAGTAAGAGTTCTCATGTGGTTACAGATTGTAAAGCATTCATAAAAGGACAGAATTATTCCAGGCATCTAAGCTTAAAAGCCATCTGTGTTTGAAATGGAGGCAAGTGTCTGACTCCCACACTCAAATATTAGATGGTTACAGATAAGTGAGATGATGATGTGGAAGAACTGAATGAATATTGAAGTTGCAATATTAAAAAGGAGAGACTAAAAAGCAGCCATTTGGATGAAAAAAATGAACCTTGTGAAAAAGGATGCTGAGAAATTGTTCACCTATTGACTAGTCTCTCCACCATATTCCCCTTTAATATAATTTTCTTTGTGTTCCCCATTATCCCTTGTTGACCTACCATCTGTTTGCTGTTCTAATAGCTCAGTTATTCGAATCAAAGTTTTTCCTGTCCAGTGACTTGACTGTTGTCTCAGCCATTGGCAGAATGTAGATTTAGAATTCCATTAATTTTCAAGGATAGGTAATTGAATTTCCTCCAAATAACCAGGAATATTACACTGATTGTATTATTAGAGAATTTATTGAAGCTTTTAGGTCGGTTCTCTTTATTCAGGCTGTTCAGTTTCTGTAGTTAAAGGGGTTCTAAAATGCATCACAACAATTATTTAGAGAAGTTAGGCTACATTGCCACTTTTTCAGCATGTGGTAAACCTCTACTGTTAGTTCACTTTGGACAAATCAGGGCCAGTCATAGACAGCAGTCTATATAGACATTCTCTGGGAGGCAAGAGAGGAGATTGCAGAGCCATTCTAATAGACATTCTAATAGCCATTCTAATAGACATTCTCTGGGAGGCAAGAGAGGAGATTGCAGAGCCTCTGGCTCTGATCTTCAGGTCGTCGTTGGTTACGGGTGTGGTTCCTGAGGACTGGAGGATAGCGAATGTGGTCCCATTGTTCAAGAAGGGGAAGAGAGACCTTCCAGGGAATTATAGGCCAGTGAGTCGTACTTCTGTTGTGGGCAAAGTATTGGAGAGAATTATTAGGGATAGGATTTATAGTTATTTAGAGAGAAATGAATTGATTGGGGATAGTCAGCATGGTTTTGTGAAGGGTAGGTCGTGCCTTACTAACTCATTGAGTTTTTTGAAAAAGTGACCAAAGAGGTGGATGGGGGTAAGGCGGTTGATGTGGTATATATGGACTTTAGTAAGGCATTTGATAAAGTGGCCCATGGAAGACTTCTGCAGAAAATGCAGATGTATGGGATAGAGGGTGATTTAGCTAATTGGGTTAGGAATTGGCTAGCAGATAGAAGACAGAGGGTGTGGTTGATGGGAGATATTCATCGTGGAGTTCGGTGACAAGTGGTGTACCTCAGGGGTCTGTTTTGGGGCCCCTGCTGTTTGTAATTTTTATAAATGCTCTGGATGAGGGTATTGAAGGATGGATTAGTAAATTTGCAGATGACACTAAAGTCGGTGGAGTGGTAGATAGTGATGAGGGGTGTTATAGTTTACAGAGTGACTTGGACAAGTTGCAGAGCTGGGCCGAGAGGTGGCAAATGGAGTTTAATGTGGAAAAGTGTGAGGTAATGCACTTTGGCAGGAATAATAAATGTGTAGAGTATAGGCTAATGGTAGGATTCTTAATAGTGTTGATGAACAGAGGGATCTTGGTGTATATGTGCATAGATCCCTGAAAGTAGGCAGTAAAGTCGATAAGGTTGTTAAGAAGGCATATGGAGTCTTAGCTTTTATTGGTAGGGGGATTGAACTTCGGAGCCGCAACGTCATGTTGCAACTGTACAAAACTCTAGTGCGGCCGCACTTGGAGTATTGTGTGCAGTCTGGTCCCCGCATTATAAGAAAGATGTGGAGGCATTGGAGAGGGTACAGAGGAGGTTTACCAGGATGTTGCCTGGTATGGAGGGCATGTCTTATGAGGAGAGGCTGAGGGATTTGAGGTTTTTTCGTTAGAAAGGAGGTGGCTAAGAGGAGACCTTATCGAAACATATAAGATGATTAGAGGTTTAGATAGGGTGGACAGTGATAGCCTTTTTTCTAGGATGGAGAAAGCTAGCACGAGGGGACATAGCTTTAAATTAAGGGGTGGTAGTTATAGGACGGATATCAGAGGTAGGTTCTTTACTCAAAGAGTGATTAGGGAGTGGAATGCCCTGCCTGCAGCTGTTGTAGATGCGCCAAGTGTGGTGGCGTTTAAGAGGTTAGTTGATAAGTATATGGATGAGAAGGGAATGGTTTAGGTAGGAGGGGCATTGCTTTTTATTTTGGTCGGCACAACATCGAAGGCCGAAGGGCCTGTTCTGTGCTGTATTGTTCTATGTTCTATGTAAATTCCCTGAACAACCCCAGTTTTTATTTTCCAGAGTACAATACATTATTATTGGTGCATTTGTACCAATACAATTTGTAAAGAAAAACTGAAGTTTGTTTATTGTATGAATTAGATGGAAAATACACTTTTAGGCTCACTATATTTTCTGAGCACTAGTTGTTTGAAGAGTTTCTGAAATCTTTGAGAATGCACTTATGAATTATTTCAATATTTGTTAAAAAGGGATTGGACTATATTACTATCTGGCACAACCAATATCACCTATAATTTTCAATTCTGTTACACTTCCATAAGGTGAGCTCCCCAGACAGCTCAGTGGGTGAATGTATTGTGATGTACGAACCTTTTCAGCACTTGCTGCTAGACTCAACTTGAAGAATGGCTAATTGGTGGAATTTACAAGTGCACAGGAGTAGACATAAAACACATGAGCAAAATTAAGTGAATAGGAATGACATGTGCAGGAAAATAAATATTTGTACAGAATGATGTAAAATTTAACTAGTAATTATTGCATTGGAAGATGCACCGGGATATGGTGTGAATGTATTAAAATATGAAATGTAGTTGAAAATTTAACCTAGCTGTTCCTTTTTGGTCCTGTTTTCACTTGAGTGTTTGGTCGTTCTACTTGCACACACAGAGAATACATTTATTACACCTTAATTCTGTGCTCTGGCTGAAATTTCTGTGCAATGTATTAGATTGGGGGTTGAAAGCTTTCCCTATGGAATTCAGTCATGTTGAGAGTGCTGAGTGCAGGACATCAGTCATCAGTCACAGTCTAGCGTTGCTGTCTGCAATCAATCAGTCATAATGTCAGCTAGTCATGTCTGTGTTAATGTGTCTTTCGTAACATTCAATCAGTTGTGTGTTAGCACTGTTATGTGAATGCTCATGTTTTTGGGATGAAGAAAGAGCTGATGGCTTTAACAGGAAAGGGAAATAGCTGTGTTTGCTTATCTGTGAAAAAAGTAATTTGTCAGAATCAGTAGAAACACGTTCTATCAGCAGTGTTACGACTCTATACTGAAATTGAGGTACAGTGAGTGATTTCATTCCCTACATTTAGTGACCTAAACTGAAAATTCTGCATGTTTAGATGCCACACAGAGAAATGGCAGACAGCCTTTCTTTTGCTTTATTTTTAATACAGCTTGCCTCTTTATAGGCATATTTAACCTGCATTAGCTACTTCTCTAGGTGAACTTGTTGGTGTCATGATTAGTTCATGTAGCTCTAGCATTAATAAGACCAGTTTGTCATTTTTTGAACACTTGGTTCTATTATAGTTTTTAGACCATGTCAAAATCACAGGCGGTATGTAATCAAGCATTCTGCAGACCTTGGAATATCTTGAACAATGTAAGAATTTATTCTTCAAAAGGAGTGTATTACAGTGACATTTCAGGTTTGCTTCTCTGATGTGCCTCCCTGAAATTGGTTAGTAACAATTGTGGGAAAGCATTAATTAGTTTTCAGTTGAGAGCTTCTCATCAAATCTTTCTAATTATTTTCAAAAATATCAAATGTGGTGGAAATTGGAAAGGTCCAGTTAATGTCAACTGACTTGGCCTTTGTTTGGAACAAGGAGATGTCAGGGGTAGGTTTTTCACTCAGGGTGGTGAGTGAATGGAACCGACTGCCGTCAGAGGTTGTTGAGGCAAACTCACTGGGGTCTTTTAAAAGACTTCTGGATGAGTATATGGAAAAGAATAGGATAGGGGGTTATAGATAGGTCTGTGGATTGGTAGATGTGATTGGCGCAACTCGTGGGCCGAAGGGCCTGTATGTGCTGTATTGTTCTATGTTGTATACCTTGATTTCACTCTTAAATGCCCCCTTGTTTTGGAATGTCCCCAGCAGAAAACAGTATTTCTCTATATCTGTGCGATAAACTCTTTTTTTAGACCACCCTTTGTCTTGTTAATGTCAAGAGGTTACAGTTCAAGTTTATGCAACCTATCTTTATTCCTTTAAGCCCCAGCATTCTGGCTAATATATATCTTGGAAGATTCATCTGATCAAGTCTGTGTACTAGTGAAATGTCAATTCTTCACTATTGTGTCAGACCCCAGGAGATTAATTTATCAGATATTTTGTTTTTTTTGTGTCTGTCACTGGCTCTTATGTGATGATCCAAATCCCTTTCTTTCTCCACAGCCAGCCCTTTGTATCTTTTCGTTCAGAAAATATTCTGATTTGTCTTTCATCTAACGTAAATGACCTCATATTTCCTCACATTAAACTCCTTATGGCCAATTGTTTCATAGAATTTTAGAAATCCTACAGTGCAGAAGGTGGCCATTCAACCAATCAAGTCTGCACCAACAACAATCCCATCTGGACACTATACCCGTAACCCCACATACTTACCCCATTAATCTCTCTAAACTATGCATCCCAAACTATTAAGGGGCAATTTAGCATGGCCAATGCATGTAACCCGCACATCTTTGGACTGTGGGAGGAAACTAGAGCACTAGGAGAAAACTCACGCAAACAGGAGGAGAACGTGCAAACGCCACACAGTCACTCAAGCCAGGAATCGAATCCGGGTCTCTGGAGTTGTGAGGCAGCAGTGCTTGTCATTGTGCTACCATGGATGTTGTGCCTCCATGCCGCCTGTTTAATCTATCTATGTACCTTTGTAAGTTCCTTCCCTTTTTCAAAAATTTCTTCTGCCTAATATCTTACTGGATGTGTAACTCTTTTCCTTTCTCCAAGTCACTGATATATATGGTGAAAACCTGGCAATCAATACATATTTCTAGCAAGCACCACTTTTCACATCTCGCTAGTTAAAAAGAGAAAGATGTACATTTATATATTACCTTTCAGAACATGCCAGAATGCTTTACAGCCAGTGAAGTACTGCTAAAGCATAATCACTCTTGTCACAGCCAATTTAGAAACAGCAAACTCCCAGAAAAAGCAAAATGTTAATTCCTGGATAATCTGTATTTGTGATGTTGATGGGGGATAAATATTGGCCAAACTACTAACGATACTATTTCAAAGTAAAACAAAATAGCTATCATGGGATCTTTTGTGCCCATCTGATGGGGTGGATGGGTTAACATTTGGAAGGTGGCACATTCAACTTCCTTATTGCTACACTGGAATGTCAACCTGGATTTTGTGTAGTGGACTTGAACCCACAATCTTCTGACTCAGAGGCACAAGTGCTATTAATAGAACAACAGCTATCATACTATTTGAACATCAGAGAAAGTTTTTTCCTGTTTCCCCCTCCCCCCAACAAACAATTACCAACCATGTCACAAGAATAAACTAGCTCCAAGATTGTGCGAGTTTGTTGTGAAATCAGTCTAGTGTGAATCCTTAATGAAAAGGCCTTCTGAAAATTCAAAAAGACAACATCAGTAGTTCACTATTCACTATTGTTCACTATTGCAGGAAAGTAAGAGAAACAAATGGATTTTGATTTTTCAGCTGAATGGTTAGCCTCATTACCTGAGTATTGGCCATATTCTAACTTTTGATCCCTGATTCGTGTTGGGAGATAATTTCACGGAACCTGATTGCCCTTTGTACTTAATTTCCAATGGCCATTCTATGTCTATGGGCCTAACCCTAAGGGACAGCCTGTATGATTCTGACAGTGTCACAGCTGAGCTTTGTTTAATTCTCTTTTCAGTATCCACGTTTCCACACTTCCCAGGAGTAGTGATCAGTTTGAGACACCTAGCTTATACCCTACTGTCCTCTCTCACCTAGGTCACTTAAGTGTAGTAATGGTACAAAGAAGGAACCTACAAAGTGAATCAGGGACCCAACCAATACAACTCAGTTTCATATTGGTTGGTGCATTTTTCCATTGATGTAGAGATGCCGGCGTTGGATTGGGGTAAACTCAGTAAGAGATCTGACAACACCAATTTTAAATCCAACCGATTTATTTGATAGTAAACTTAATAGCTTTCGGCGTTTGTAGCCTTCGTCAGGCGAATGACGACACCTCATTCCCCTGACGAAGGCTACAAAGGCCGAAAGCTAGCACGTTTACTATCAAATAAATCGGTTGGATTTAAAATTGGTGTTGTCAGATCTCTTACTGCATTTATCCATTGAACAGGGAAGTGAAGCTGTGGATATGATTTGCCAGTGTAGAATAAAACTCCTGAACATAGATGGGTACAGTATATATTGAATTAAGGTTTCCTGCAGGAAAATCTATCTAAATTGACGCAAATGGCATCACTTTTTTAAAGACCTGATCAATGCATAATATTTACTGATGCAGCAGATCAGAGTTATATGCAGGCAACACTAAATGCCAAATAGGCATTTATATAGAAGAAATCCTTATACTGCACTCTGGCTTTATTTGATGCTGAGATGCAGAGTAGTTACACCAAGATAGTTTACAAGGCTGATAATCTCCTGGCTTTCATTGTTTAATTGACAGTCATCACATGCGCTGAGGTAATTTAATACCTTCTCGTGTCTTAACCACCATTGGGCAGCTTTCTGTATTGGCCTGGGAGAATTTTATTCAGTTCAGGATAGCCTGATCTGAGCTGAATGAGATCTCTGTGGGGCTGGAACCATGAGTGGAACTTGAGAGAAAATTTGATCTTTGAGACTTGAGTTGGAAGGTATCTCTCAGCATTCTGTTCAGCATCAGGGACTTGAAGCCCATGAGAAGGGAGGAGATCTTTAAAATTCTGTTGTTGTCTTTGTGACTTCAGTATTTGAGTATCATTTGACTCAGCCAAAAGTTGTTTCTTTTAAGTCAAAGCCAAGCACTGCCTGCTGGCAAATGAAAATCTTAGTTGCTTGAAATTGTTTTAGGTGCTGGCATGCAATTATTATCATTTGGATTTTGATCAATCCCATCTTCTGTTCTCTGCTGAAGTAAACATAAATTCTCCTGTTCTCACTCATATCATTCACCATTTCCTTGTATTCTACAAGATTTATAAACAAGTTGCAGTTTTGCAGCTGGTAGAATAGCATTTTGATGTGAACTAGTGGTACTCTTTCTTATGTAAAAGATCACAGTTCACGGAAAAATCATTATGTTTCATGCCTTCACTATTGATGGCTTTTACAGCTGTGCTCCATATTTCTTCTCAATCACAAGCAGCAGCTCCTGATTTAGCACAATGATCGTATGTGTACAGTTCTCTGCGCGGGCAGATTCCATGCACAGAACAAGCTTTTATCTTAATAGATCCCGCGGAGGTGGCAGGCTGTTGACAGTACAGTACCTAGAATTGTCTCAGCTTTTCTTACAGAATATTTTTCTAGTTTGTCAACTTTGAATTGGAAACAAATTAGTCACCTCCCAGACATTGGATAAAATGAGGGGATATGATTTTTAAAAAATTGAATCTTTGAGCTTAAACCCTAAAATACGTGTTTCTTTGCCTAAATGTGCACTTGTTTGTCGTTTATGCATGTTGTTGCCTTTCATAAGACAATAAGGTCTTTATAGGAATGCAATATATGAAAAGATATTTTACATTAATAAATTGCAAACCTTGAATGACTGTTTTAAAAAGAAACCATGATTTAACAACATTCCTGTCTTTCAGACTGAAAGAAAGAAAGGAAAAGACTTGGCAACTTAGATCAGTTAAAACCATAGAATCACCATGGTGCACAACGAGACACTCGGCCCATTGTGCCAGGACTGGCTCTCTGACAAAGTATTTTATTCATCCTCCCCCCCCTCCCCCCTCTTCCCTCTCCCATCCCTACAACTTCTTGCATTTACCACGGCTAATCCACCTAACCTCCACATCTTTGGACACTAAGGGGCAATTTAGCATAGCTAATCCATCTAAACTGCACATCTTTGGAGTGTGAGAGAAAACACACACACACACACACACACACAAACACACAAACACACACACACACACAATGTGCAAATGCAGTTCCCAAGGCCAGAATTGAATGCGGGTCCCTGGCATTGTGCGGCAGCGGTGCTAACCACTGCACTGCATGCCTTTAGGTAACTTGCGAGAAACTCAGGATAATTGCTTAACTCGGTGTGAAAAGATTTGAATATAAAATAGACAGTAAGATTCAAGTTGCTTGTTTTAATATTTGAAAATAGAATTATTGTAGCAGTAGGGAAATTTGTTAAGTTTATTCTGCAGTTTAAAACATATCAATAAATTAGGAATGGCACTGGCTCATTTGTGTCTCTGCTGTGTAAGTAGTCAGATAATGATAGAATATTACAGCTGGTGGGTGGAGGGAAAAATTGGCCACATTTCAACTTTGTGTTTCATATCCAAAGGCTCTTACTGAAAGTATGTTTGGTAAAAGGAATTCTTATTTGATGCTGAGCTGAATAACTTGCCAACAACACATGAGGGATGACTTGTATCACTGATGTTCATGAACTGGATGGAAAATATTTTTCAGTTCATTTTATAATTGTGAATTTAATTAGAGAAATTTAATTCTGAAAAGAAATGGAAGTCCACTTTTGGATTTGATCAATGGGTTTGAAAAGTTGTACCAAAACACAAACAAAAAGGAAAAAAAATAAGATCCAGAGGATCATTTCAAAATTTGTAATCCTGGATTGAGCCACCTGCCTCTGCCCAGTCACTTGTTGAACCCCATCTAAAACAAACTGCTGTTAACATTTCTGAAACTCTTAATCAGGCCTGCTGATATATTCATTTGAAGATTGAAGTTCAGGCTGAATCATGACCTTTCTGGGGACCCCTTCCTGTGTGGAGAGTGGTGGAGTTTAATGTCTAAACTTGTTTAAGATTGGTGAACTTTGTATTACACTGTCGAATCATACATATTTTGTCCTAACTTCTTGCCTGAATTTGATTTGTAACTTTGATTAGTTTAAAAACTAGGGTCAGGGCTCCTCTTGGCCTAGTTTTTCAACTTGATTTCTTTGCTTCTCATTTTTCCTTAAGACCTGTAACTGGCTTAGTCACCTTTCTTTGAATTCTTCAGTACAGTGCAGAAAGAGGCAATTTGGCCTATTGAGTCTGCACTGACGACGTAGGTGCCTGCAATCTAGGTGCTATCCTCATAACCCCATCTATTTACCACTCTAGTCCCCCTGACATTAAGGGGCAATTTAGCACGGCCAATCAACCTAACTTGCATGCTTTTGGACTGGGAGGAAACTGGAGCATTTGGAGAAAATCCACACAGACGTGGGGAGAACCTGCAAACTCCACACAGTCACCCGAGGCTGGAATTGTACCCAGGTCCCTGGCGCTGTAAGGCAGTAGTGCTAACCACTGTGCTACGGCGCTATGTTTTGGAGATGGGTAAACGAAAAATACACTTCATACTCCTTAATGGGTCACTCAATTGAGCTGCGCAGTTGTGATGATAATGAAACATTTTGAGGGTTTTCTCTATTACGTCATTCTTTAAAAAGGTGTGCAAGCCTTGATGTGACTTTCAACACTTCATTCTGGAAAATTGACTCTATCTCAGATCTTTCACGTGCAACCTTCGCACTATTTATTTCTAATAATAGAGTAGTAGGCATCCTTGTGTTCAGGGAGGCAATGGGTTACATTTGGGTAGATGTCATTTCTGGAAGGAGCTTTGTTGCACCAGGGAGACTGCAGCTGGCACAGATGAATGGTATTGGCCAGAAGTTCACTTTTTGTTGCTTTCTGTGGACTCTCTCTTTTCTGCCATCTGGTCATTTCTTTTGCACCATAGAGCCATAGAACATTACAGCACAGAAACAGGCCTTTTGGCACTTCATGGCTATGCCAATCTATTTTTTTGCCTAGTCCCAGTGCCTTTCTGATTTTCTGCCTTGTCTCTGCCTTTTCCATACCCTCCCTGACTGCTTGTCTCCAGGCACTCAAGTCAATAGCAAAGGCTTCCCATGCACTGACACCGATACTAGTCAACGTGGGACCTCACTTAGAGGCAAAACGAGTTGACATTAGGATGTAGCACCTGAGAAAAGAAATATACTAAACATAAAGAACATCCAAAATGATCACTGGGCAATTAATCATTGTCACAGTCTATTCAGGACAACTGCTGTGCTTCAGGGTGACAGAAAAGATGCGGAAAAGTCACTTCTAATGTTCAATTTTTAACGATGTGCATTCACAGGCTTAAAAAAAAGTATGTCGACAAAAGCTGATTAGTATGCTAAATAGAAGTTGTTTTCTGTGAAGCAGGAGTAATTACCTATCTAGTTAATGGAGTTTTGAAAATTTAATTTATGGGATGTGGGCATTACTTACTAGGCTAGGGTTTATTGTCAATCCTTAATTGCCCCTGAAAAGGTGGCAGAGAACCATTTGTATTGCAGCAGTCCATGTGACATTATACACACATGATGCTATTAGGAAGAAAGTTCTGGGATTTTGAGTCAGCAACAATGGGAAATGATTCTAACTCAAGGTCCACACCCCTGACATTAGTAATGGGATTGGGGAGGGGGGTGCGGGGAGGGGGGCATCTCGAGCATTGTTGTTGCTACACTCGCTTAGCTAAGTGGAAATTTTTCCATTATTCTTCTGATCTGTGCCTTGCAGATTGTGACCAGACTGTGGGAAATCAGGAGGTCTCTCGGTAGAATGAGAGCAGGAATCACATGAAGTGGAGGATGAATGCATGGCTGAGGGACTGGGGCAGGGGGCAGGGATTCAGGTTCATAGATCATTGGGACCTCTTTACGGGCAGGGGTGACCTGTACAGTAAGGACAGGTGGCACTTGAACCTTAGGGGGACTAATATCTTGGCAGGTAGACTAGCTAGGGCTACTGGGGAGTCTTTAAACTAGAAAAGCTGGGGGGTGGGAATACCGATGGGATGGTGAATAAGGAGGTTAGTTCCCAGGTAGGGAAGGACTGTAGGCACCCTGAGAGGGGGGTTAGGCAGGTGGTGGAAAAGGGAAATATCCTGACTGAGAGGCTGCGGTGTGTCTATTTTAATACCAGGAATGTAGTAAATAAGGTAGATGAGCTTAGGGCGTGGATTGCTGCTTGGGAATGTGATGTGGTGGCCATTACAGAGCCTTGGTTGTCTCAGGGACAGGACTGGGTACTTCAGGTGCCGGGATTCAGGTGCTTCAGGAGGGACAGGGTTACATAGAACATAGAATGATACAGCACAAACAGGCCCTTCGGCCCACGAGTTGCACCGATCACATCTACCAATCCACAGACCTATCTATAACCCCCTATCCTATTCTTTTCCATATACTCATCCAGAAGTCTCCAGTGAGTTTGCCTCAACAACCTCCGACGGCAGTCGGTTCCATTCACTCACCACCCTCTGAGTGAAAAACCTACCCCTGACATCACCTTTGTATTTGCTTCCCTGCACCTTAAATCTGTGTCCTCTCGTATTGACCATTTCCGCTCAGGGAAATAGTCTCTGAGAGTCCACCCTATCTATTCCTCTCAACATTTATAAACCTCTATCAGGTCGCCTCTCAACCTATGTCTCTCCAGTGAGAAGAGTCCCAGCTCCCTCAACCTATCTTCATAAGGCCTGCCTCCCAATCCAGGCAGCATCCTTGTAAATCTCCTCTGAACTCTCTCAATAGCCTCTACATCCTTCTATAATGAGGCGACCAGAACTGCGCACAATACTCCAACTGGGGTCTGACAAGAGTCTTATAGAGCTGCATCATTACCTCCTGACTCCTAAACTCTATTCCTTGATTAATGAAGGCCAGTACACTGTACGCCTTCTTGACAACTTCCTCCACCTGCGAGGCCGATTTAAGAGTCCTATGGACCCGGACCCCGAGATCCTTCTGCTCTACAACACAGTTAAGACTCCTACCCCTTATATTGTACTCCTTCATCCCATTATTCCTGCCAAAATGGACCACTACACATTTATCTGCATTGAAGCCCATCTGCCACTTCTCCACCCAGTCTTGCGTCCTGTCTATGTCCCGCTGCAATTTTTGGCATCCCTCCAGACCATCCACCACACCACCGATCTTTGTATCGTCGGCAAACTTGCTAACCCATCCCTCCACTTCCTCATCCAGGTCATTTATGAAAATGACAAACAGCAGGGGTCCCAGAACAGATCCCTGGGGCACTCCACTGGTTACCGACTTCCATGCAGAACAAGACCCATCCACAACCACTCTCTGCCTTCTGCCGGCAAGGCAGTTCTGGATCCACGAGGCCAAAGCCCCTTGGATCCCATGCCCTCTCACCTTCCCCAGAAGCCTTGCATGTGGTTGGGGGCAAAAGAGGAGGTGGTGTGGCACTGTTGATCAGGGACAGTGTCATGGCTGTAGAGAAGGTGGAAGACAGGGAGGGATTGTCTACGGAGTCTCTGTGGGTGGAAGTTAGGAACAGCAAAGGCTCGATAACTTTGCTGGGTGTATTCTATAGGCCGCCCAATAGCGACAGGGAACTTGAGGTGCAGATAGGGAAACAGATCCTAGATAGATGTGGAAATAACAGGATTGTCGTGATGGGACGTTTCAATTTCCCAAACATCGACTGGAATATCCCAAGGGTAAGGGGTTTGGATGGTGTGGAGTTTGTTAAGTGTGTTCAGGAAGGTTTCCTGACAGTACGTAGAAAAGCCTACGAGAGGAGAGGCTGTACTTGACCTGGTGCTTGCTAATGAGCCAGGGCAGGTGTCGGATCTCATGGTAGGTGAGCATCTGGGGATGGAGATCATAATTCTATCTCTTTCATGATAGCAATGGAAAGAGATAGGATCAGGCAGGCTAGGAAGGTGTATGTCTAGAGTAAGGGGAAATATGAAAACATTAGGCATGTAATTGGACGCATAAATTGGAAGGAGGTGTTCTTGGGGAAGAGTACAGATAGGAAGTGGTGGTTTTTCAAGGAATGTTTGTCTAGGGCACTGCAAGACAATGTTCTGAGGAGTCAAGGAGGTTCTGGTAGGACACGCGAACCGTGGTGCACGAAGATAGTGGTGAACCTAGTTAGGAAGCAAAAAAACGGTATATAAAAGGTTCAGAGAGCTAGGGGATGTTAGGGATCTAGAAGAGTATAAGGTGTGTAGAAGGGAACTTAAAAAGGAAATTAGGAGAGCCAGAAGGGGTCATGAGAAGGCCTTGGTAGGCCTTCTACAAATATGTGAAAAGTAAAAGGATGAGAAGAGAAGGGATAGGGCCTATAAAAGGTGAAGGGGGAAAAGTCTGTGTGAATCCGGAAGAAATGGCAGAGGTGCTTAATGATTACTTTGCCTTGGTATTCACAGTGGAAAGTGAACTGGGAGATTGCACTGCAGGTCTGCGGCATACGGAAAAGATTGAGTATGTGGATGTTAGGAAAGAGGATGTGTTAGACCTGTTAAATTCTATCAAGATAGACAAGTCGCTGGGACCGGATGGGATGTATCCCAGGTTATTGTGGGAGGTGAGGGAAGTGGTTGCAGAGCCCCTGGCGATGATCTTTGCGTCGTCCATGGAAACGATAGACGTTCCGGAGGATTGGAGGATTGCGGATGTGGTTTCTATCTTTAAGAAAGGGAACAGGGATAGTCCAGGAAATTACTGACCGGTGAGTTTGACTTCAGTGGTTGGTAAGCTGATGGAGAGGCTTCTGAGGGATAAGATATATGAACATTTGGAGAAGTTTGGACTGATTAGAAATAGTCAGCATGGTTTTGTCAAAGGCAGGTCATGCCTTACGAGCCTAGTTGAGTTCTTCGAAAATGTGACTGAACACATTGACGAAGGAAGGGCGATGGACGTAGTGTACATGGACTTTAGTAAGGCGTTTGATAAGGTCCCCCATGCAAGGCTTCTGGAGAAGGTGAGAGGGCATGGGATCCAAGGGGCTTTGGCCTCGTGGATCCAGAACTGGCTTGCCGGCAGAAGGCAGAGAGTGGTTGTGGATGGGTCTTGTTCTGCATGGAGGTCGGTAACCAGTGGAGTGCCCCAGGGATCTGTTCTGGGACCCCTGCTGTTTGTCATTTTCATAAATGACCTGGATGAGGAAGTGGAGGGATGGGTTAGCAAGTTTGCCGACGATACAAAGGTCGGTGGTGTTGTGGATGGTCTGGAGGGATGCCAAAAGTTGCAGCGGGACATAGACAGGATGCAAGACTGGGCGGAGAAGTGGCAGATGGACTTCAACGCGGATAAATGTGTAGTGGTCCATTTTGGCAGGAATAATGGGATGAAGGAGTACAATATAAGGGGTAGGAGTCTTAGCTGTGTTGTAGAGCAGAAGGATCTCGGGGTCTGGGTCCATAGGACTCTTAAATCGGCCTCGCAGGTGGAGGAAGTGGTCAAGAAGGCGTACGGTGTACTGGCCTTCATTAATCGAGGAATAGAGTTTAGGAGTCAGGAGGTAATGATGCAGCTCTATAAGACTCTTGTCAGACCCCAGTTGGAGTATTGTGCGCAGTTCTGGTCGCCTCATTATAGGAAGGATGTAGAGGCTATTGAGAGAGTTCAGAGGAGATTTACAAGGATGCTGCCTGGATTGGGAGGCAGGCCTTATGAAGATAGATTGAGGGAGCTGGGACTCTTCTCACTGGAGAGACGTAGGTTGAGAGGCGACCTGATAGAGGTTTATAAAATGTTGAGAGGAATAGATAGGGTGGACTCTCAGAGACTATTTCCCCGAGCTGAAATGGTCACTACGAGAGGACACAGATTTAAGGTGCAGGGAAGCAAATACAAAGGAGATGTCAGGGGTAGGTTTTTCACTCAGAGGGTGGTGAGTGAATGGAACCGACTGCTGTCGGAGGTTGTTGAGGCAAACTCACTGGGGTCTTTCAAAAGACTTCTGGATGAGTATATGGAAAAGAATAGGATAGGGGTTATAGATAGGTCTGTGGATTGGTAGATGTGATCGGCGCAACTTGTGGGCCGAAGGCCCTGTTTGTACTGTATTGTTCTATGTCCAACTGCAGCAAGTCCTGGTCAATATAACATTCAACAGCATTAACATTGCTGAAGCCTTTACTATCAACATCATGGAAACAACCATTGACCAATTATATAAATATTGTGGCCCAGAATCCTGCATTGTGTAATTTAACTCCTGACTACCGAAGCCTGTCCATCATCTACAAGACAGAAGGAATACTCCCTGCTTCGTTGGATGAGTGCAGCTCCAGCTCTAAATTTAAGAAAATTCAATACCATCCAGGACAATACAGAAAACTTAACTGTCATCCCTTCTTCAAACATTTACTCCCTCCAGCACAGAAGATGCACAGTGATAGCACTGTGTACCATTTCCGAGATGCACTTCAGGAACTCAAGGTTTCTTGGGCAACACCTTCCAAACCATGACTGTGACCATTTGCAAGGACAAGGGCAGTAGTCACATGGGAACACCAACAACTGGGAGTTCCTTTGCAAATCACATACTGTCCTAACTTGTAAGTATATTGCCATTCCTTCATTATCACTGGGTCAAAATCCTAGAACTCCCTACACCCCTTCCTAACAGTACTGTGGGTATACCTACAGCACATGAACTGCAGCGGTTCAAGGAGACAGCTCACCACCACCTTCTCAAGGTCGTTTTGCGATGGGCAATAAATATCGGCCTAGCCAGTGCAGTCTATATCCCGTGAATTAATGCTAAAAGAAAAGTGATATGGAGCGATGTGTCAAGTTCCATTTAAAAAAAATACAATGCTCAGACTGCTCAAGGGAGCATTTGATATCATAGAACCCAAGAAACTATTGACAGTCAACCCAAATTTGAAGGAGCAACTTTAACTTAGACTACCTCTGGTATGTGTATTAATCTAAACTGGCTGCCCTTTCAGCTTTTAATTTGCTGTTGAAGAACACGTTGAAGACTGTTACTAATGTATGCTTTGGGCATTTTATTCTAATGGATAATTTTGACTAAGCCTCAAGTTGACAGGGACAGAATATTAACTCCATAGCTAGGAACGAATGCCTGTATAATCTCAAATGTGACCGGAACCAATAGGAATTAACGTGCCATTGAGATATCAAGAATTTTATTAATTGAAAATAAGTAAGCAAAAGCATTGAAAGAATTTTAAACTGGGTTGTCTGTTTTAACTGATGAATTGGTTCAGAACTATTGCTATTTGGGCAACTTCAACAACAGACTGTATTTACATCTAATTTTGTAATTCCATCTGATACAAAAATATCTGGTATGAACTGTATTATTCATCATCCTCTGGTAAATTGGGTCCATGTCCATTTCTAAAGCAAGAAAAATAGAAGGTCTAATCTTTACCCAGGACAGGTTTTTCTAGATTATTTTGTGTATGAAGTCATAAGCCATGTGTGTGCTTGTCTACAGAAGTGAATTGTTGTGTCTGATGTGAGAAAAGCATCTGGTGCTAAGAGCTTGAAACTTAACCACTATCCTACTTTATTTTGACTTGTAATCCAATGCTATCCCAGTGCATTTCAGATCCTAATTTGCCTTATTTATGGCCAGCTTAAAATAACCATATGAGTCAGACCCTGATCAGTAATCATTCTCAAATTTTATTTTTCTTTTTGCCTTTTTCAGTGGAAAATCCTTCTGTTATTCACAGGTTTAAACTCCATTGGTTATATAGCAACCTATCCACATAATTGATCTAAATCTTTATGAAAATGATAACAGCTTTGCATTCAAGGTCTGACTGCATAGCTTTTAACAGTAAATTTAAAAATGTTATTCTTTAGGCATACTTTTCAATATTTTTCACAAGTCCTAATAAGTACAGATTCCTAGCTTGTATTTACCAAGCAGCACAATGTTCAGCTATCCCCAACCTTAGTTATTTTTGAGGAATTGGAGATGCAGAAACATATGTATTCATGTTGTATGTAAGATGATTAATTACTAGGGTTTTTTTTACCTGAGGCTAAAAGCAACTTTGTCCCAACTAGTTGGCGCTTTTCTAGTACAGCTCAAAGTTGGACCATTCCCATGAAATTCAGACTTGTTCAGTGTTCCATTTTGTTTTTGGTGTCCTCCGAGATATATTTGCAATTACTCCACACGTAAGCTTTGGGAAATGCTCTAAAGACTTGCTTCAAAAGAACTGTTCTGTTGAAAAGTATGCTGTGTGAGTTTTTCTAACTATCAATTGCTCAAATTATACTTAATTTGGACAATATTTAGTGTAGAAAAAGTAGCTGTTTTTGTTTCTGAGCATCTGCAGTTATTGTTGTACCTTGGATATAAATTCCTTTTTTAGAAACAGAAAGCAATCTCATTGTCTTCCTTCCACAGTACATAAAGAAAAGGTGCTTGTGCATACAATAGGTACAGACAAGATTTCTCACCAAGCCTCTTGGGATTTATTAAAAATTAGTTGTTTTCTATCTGTTTATACAGTCATGATAAATCCTTTGACTATCTTGGCAAGTCTACCTTATACTTTGCATCTCATACTCGGCTGCTATAGAACAGTCTGTGTTTGGAGGCTGAAGTGAGAAAAAGGAAGGTAGGATGTGAAAAATAAGGGCAGAAAATGAAAACCCAAATGAGGGAGAGTTTCACTGATTTTGAAATGAAACCTGGTGCTTGGAAGGGTTTTAAATCATTTGTAAATTGAGATTGAACAGCAGGGTACTGAAATACAGTATTTATACAAGGAAAGATCAAGTGTGTAAATGACAACAATAGATACTACAGCTATTTATTTTTATTCAATATCAATTATATCACATACACTTCAAATATTTTTACACTCAATTTCTTTTGAAACACATCCTGTGGATTGTTGTAACATTCATTTAATTTTTCTCAAATGGTCACTTGAATTTCAGCTGGATAACTACCAATTCAAAAATATTCCAGTCAAATGCAAAATACTGTAAATGCAGGAAATCTGAAATGAAATAAAAAGTGCTGTAATGCTCAGCAGGTCTAACAGCAGTTGTGAAAAGAAACAGAATTAGAGTTTCAAGAAGACTTAGAACAAAGAACAAAACAGCATGGGAAACAGGCCCTTCGGCCCAACGAGCCCGCGCCGCCACCTCGATGTTCCCACTTCTACACGTGATCCCTGTCCATGTTTATAGATCTATGGATTAAAAACCAAATTTGAGACAATTTAGGGAGAATTTGTTTTGCGAATTAGCCTAAGAGCACATCTTTGGGATGTGGGAGGAAACCGGAGCACCCGGAGAAAACCCACGCAAGCACGGGGAGAATGCGCAAACTCCCACAGACACAGGCCCAAATCCATGTATCTGCACAGCACAGCGATAGTCACTGAGCTGCTGTGTTGCCCATCAGATGGTCCAGGTCAAGCATACACTAACGATGTGAAGCAGCAGGATACTCTTGAAAAAGGTCCAAGAGCAGTCCTCTCACGACCCATCGCGTGTATGTCCCTTGTTAGACAACAAGGTGGACCAAAGCACCTGTAGGATAAAAACAAGTACATCAATATCAGAAACGTAATTGGCTTTAAGCAGGTAAAATGGAAAAGAGTGGGAAAGTAACAAAAAGGGAGATGGATAGGGTGAAAGAGAGGCAAGATTAAATGACAGAAGAGTTGGTGGTGCAGGCAAAAGGGAGTGATATTGGGACAAGTAAAGAAACAAAATATGTGTCTCTAGAGGTTACAAATGGCAGATTGAACAGCCACCTGAAAACAAAAACAAGTATTAAACGATTAAACCAAAGCCTGCAAAGAGAGAGGAAACAAAATGGGGGCAAGGATTATTGTCTGGTGGTGCTAAGGACTGGTGCTAAAAAAGTTGTCCCTAAATTAGTGGTCCCTCAATCTGATTATGGTTCCGTTACTGTGGAGTCCAGTAGGCGTAGACAAAGGTCATAGCATGTTAAAATGGCAGTATGGCCTCATTGGTCCGAAGAGCCTGTTTCCCGTGCTGTGTTGTTTTTTGTTCTTTGTTCTGAAATCTTTGTATTCGTGGTGAAGCTGGAAATCTGTTGAGTGCCTTATCAAAGATCAATTGCTGTTTCTCTATCTTGCATTGAATTATGTTGGAACATTTCAGGAGGCAAAGGACAAAGTGGTCAGTATGAGAGGAAGATGGAGAATTAAAATGTTAGGTGACCAGAACTTACAGTCATGCTTGAATGGAGGTGTTCCTCAAAGTGGTCAGTCATTAAATCTATGTTTGGATCCCCAACAAGCAGCAAATACTGCAGACCAAATTGAAAGAGGTTTCACGCAGAAACGTTTGGGGTGATGGTGAAGGCAGAGAAGAGATAAAGGGCCTGGTTGCACCTCTGTATTTGCATGAAGGCATGGAGGAGGAAGCGGTGGAGTTGCTGAGGGTGATTTGAGGAATGAACGTTGTAGAGGAAATGGTCCTTTTGGGATACAGAGGGTTGGGTGGGTGGGAGGGGGAAATATGTTTGATGGTGGAATCATGCTGAAGGTGACAGGAATAGGAGGTGGGGCAGAGGGTAAGAACAAGGGAACTCATTGTGATTTTGGGAAGAGATGGGGGCAGAGAGAGCAGAAGTGCAGGAAGTGGGACAAATCTTGTCTAGGGCCTTGTCAACCTCAAAGGAGATTCTTTGGTTGAGGAAAAAGGCAGACCTTAGACCTTAGAAAAAGGCAGTGGCATGGAAGGCATCTGGACAAATGCTGTGGAGATGGGGAACTGAGGAGAATGGGATGAAGTCCTTAAAGAGAGCAGAGTGTGAGGAGCTGTAGTTCAGATAGTTATGGGATAATGAAAGTCCATTATCCCATTGATAGTCAGTGGGATAATGAAAATTTCATCCAAGTTCCACCATTCTTTCACTCTGACGTGGTCCAACTCTGAAACTTTCCTTCTCTTTTCAAACTTCCCTGTCTTTCTTGCCTACTCCCTCCCTGACTTGATATTCTTGGCCTCTTCCATGGAAGTTCAACATAAGCTTGCAAAACATCACACTATCTTTTGATTAGGTATTCTCTACTGCGTGCGCTTTGAGCTATGGCTAAAGAAAAACCAAGACTAAGAATTAAACACTGCAGAGTATAATGTTTAGAAAAATTAGAGGGAGAAAAAGGAGTTGAAGTAGTCATACCTATTGGGTATAACATAATGAATGACAGTAGAGAAAAAGAGATGCAGCTGTCAGCAAGAAAAAGTAGAATTCATAGGAATGGGGATAAAAGATAATAAAGTATCAATCTCATGAGATACAGACGACTGACCATTGAATAGTGGATGGGAGGAGTAGAAGAGCTGTGCCAACTGATTAAGGAATGATTAAAATATTGTCATTGGCATTCTTTCATCTGTGCAAGAGAACAGACTTCTAGAAAATCCAATTCCTTGGGATTGGGCAGTTTTACATGTTGAATTTTGCAGATGGTTGAAGAGACCAATCCATGAGAGGCAGTTTCTGCTGTAAGTGACATATATGAAGTAGTTATCTAATATATCATTTGCTGCTTATGCTGTTGAGCACGCACATAACCTTGTGTTTGTAGCCTCTCCAGGTTGACACCTCATTTTTAGGTATGCCTGATGCTGTTCCTCGCATGTTCACTCCTCTCAGAATCAGGACTGATCCTGCCTGTATTCCTAAGAGTAGAGTGAGGTAGGCGGCACATTAGCACAATGGTTAGTACTGCTGCTTCATAGCTCCAGGGTCCTGGGTTCGATTCCCAGCTTGGGTTACTGTCTGTGTGGAGTTTGCACATTCTGCTCGTGTCTGCATGGGTTTCCTCTGCGTGCTTTGGTTTCCTCCCACAGTCCAAAGATGTGCGGGTTAGGTTGATTGGCCATGCTAAAATTGCCCCTTAATGTCCTGAGATGCATAGATTAGAGAGAGTAGCGGTAAATATGGAGGGATAAGGGAGCAGGATGGGATTGTGGTCGGTGCGGACTCGATGGGCCAAATGGCTTCCCTGCACTGTAGATTTGTTTCTTAACTTTAGTTAAATGCCTAACAGATAGGAGTGCTCATTTGATAATCACTTATACACATAAGAAGAAACGCTGGAGGTGGGTTATAAAGTTAGGAGCTACACATTTGTAATGTCTGACTTTGTAAATAAATCTAAAACTGAGTGAAGATTCACTTCTGGACCCACTCCTTCACCAACTGACTACTAGAGATGCAACCTCTCACAGGGAACAGTTGTCTAAAAATGAAGGTTGGAAACTAAGTACAACTTTTTAAACTTTAACATTACAATCTGAGTAACCTTTATGAAGAATGGCTGAAAGCCAGTATAAACTATCAGGGTGTGATTACTCGCAGATGCACCTTGTGACTGGTGGAAGAATGAAGTAGAAATGTGGGTAAAGTTATAACTCTACCATAGAGAGAACAAAGTATGACTTGACATTTTTGCTTCCTAACTAGAGTAAAATCAGAAGCAAAATATTTTTGGAATTGGAAGCTCGTCATTTGAATACAGAGGGAGGTTTGTCATCTCTGTTCGGTTTCATGGATGAAGTTTACCATAAATGCCAATGAGGTATGGTCAGACATTGAGAGATTTTGAAAGACAGTAGTTTTTTCACATCATGAACTTTAGCAGACTGTATAAAATATTACTGAAATTCAATTTGGAGATTCTTTGTTCAGTACTCACATTTAAATTACAGGATTGTGACAAGGCTTTGCATATAGACAGACCTTGATCTTGAAGTGGTTCGGTTCTTGGAAAGAGACTCCTTTTTGGAGCAGAGTGTTTGCTGCCTTGAAAAAAAATTCTTGGGTATCATTTCCAGCAACCTTAATAGCACAAATGGAACAATTCTGCAGTCACAAGCAGTTGAGGACTAAATATTGCAGTTGAGATTGCCCAGCCACTGGATGTGAGTACCCGTGCAAAGGAAGGGTTACAGACATAGGAATGAGAATTAATGTACTTCTAACAGATCTGGATAACACAGCAGACAGCAGGATTGGAGCAGAAATAGCAGGCGAATGGATCCCAGTAATTTTCAGGGAATAATTAACTGGTGCTTCAGGTGTGACACATTATTCAATGAACTGCCCAAAGTGAGACGACAGTGTTTTTGTCGTGATGCATGACGGAAAATTTGGAAGCTGAAGATAATAATCATCAGTCTGAAGGAATTGTACTGCTCACAAGAAACTTTTGTCTGGTGATAAATATATTAGTCATTGATTCATTTAAATATACAATGTCAGATGGTCTATGCCTTTCGTAATTTATATACGTTGACTAGATCACCCCCTCAGCCTTCTCTGCTCCGGGGATAACAAACCCAGCCTTTGAAGTCTCTCTTTACAACTGAAACTTCCTGTTCCAGGCAACATCCTGGTGAATCTCCCCTGTACCCCATCCAATGTGATCGTGTCCTTCCACTAGTGTGGCAACCTGAATTGCTTACAATATTTTATCTGTGGCCCAACCAATGTTTTATGAAATTGTACCAAGACCTCCCTGCTTCCATATTCTATGCCCCGGCTTATGAAGGCAAGCATTTGTATTCTTTTTCACCACCCTATTTCCCTGGATTGCCACCTTCAGGGATTTATGGGTGTGTACACCAAAGTTCCTTTTTCTTAATGCTTTCAGATTTGAGGGATGATATGTTGAGCTCACTAAAAAGAGCAGTGAATCCACGCAAAATAATCAGGGTGCACCACTTCAGTTAGTACTGATGACATTTTTAATGAGTTATTCATTAGATAACTTCCATGGAAATGACATAAATAAAATTGGACATGGTGCACGATAAAGCAATTGTTTTTGGAAAATCATTGGATCTACAACTTACCTAATCATGGTAGTGTTGTACCCTGTTAACAAAACCTGATTTTTCTGAGCAGAGTATTGGAGAAGTTTGAATTGCAAGAGGTATTATGAGTTAGGAAAAAAAAGCAAACTGTCTTAAAGCTGCATCCACAACTTATTTGCCTTTGTTTTCAAAGACTAAAAGTCCTGCAGTGTTCTTGAAGGATTAATGCAAAATGTGAAATACATAAAAAATATTGGAGGAGGGTACCTATAATAAGCCTTCCATTGGTATGTGACTTCAATCAAATAGGTGGGATTGATTTAAAGGTACAGGATTAATGACAAAAATATTTCAATTTTACGCTTTTCAACATGGTGACCAGATTTAGCCTTTCTACAGTAATACATGGGCTCAGATCTTCAGTTTTTAGATCGCCAGAGACAGTACATATGCCTAAGATGTGCTACAGGACCTCTTGGTTGTCTGACTATATGGAAATTGGTCAGGAAGTTTGAACTTCCAGTGGGCAATTCCCTTGCTCCGGAGACACTCCAAAGATGTCTCCATATAGAGTCGGAGACCTCGAACAGTTCTAATCTTCTTATCTGCAGAGTTACACAGGAACCTTTAGACAGAAAATCCTAGTCTAACTCCTGGTGACAAAACAACAGATCTGTACTAAGTCACTCGCTCTGACCAACCTGACGCAGGTGCCACCTCATCCACTTGCATGCTGCCTCTGTAGTTCCTCCTTAATCACTTACCTTCTCTCTTTGGGGCATAGATTCTCTTTGTTGATGTCTTGGAGGTTTTCTGTGCTGACTGAGTTTGCAAGGATCCTCCATTATAAGATTGAAAATTGGAAGAAGGTAAGTGGGTGTTTTTTCTTTTGGTCTGATCAAGGCTGACCGCAATCAGATGATTTGGGACATGATAAGGACAAAGGCAGATTGGAGGTGAAGTCATGGAGACAAGGATATGGCCTGGACTTGGAGCAGCAGCAGAGTTTCTGACTGATAATGGAGGAGTATTTGCAAATGATTTTGAAACATGAACATTGTCCACCACAACTGATAGTCCTTTCAGTAAAAGACTTGATATCAATCACCATGTGATTCCTTTCAATGCTACATAAAATCTTAGCAAATCAACAAAAATGCAGATTGACAATTGCACTGGCACAGACGGCTCAAGCAAAGAACTTGTTTAAGCTGATGGAGGAAATAGTTCTTGTCAATTACTCTATGGAAGGAACCCAAATTATCTTCTATGCTGGATGGTATCTGCTGCCAAAAGAAGGCAGCAATTGGTTCAATTTTTTTCTGCATCTTTGCCTTAAAGTTCTCCAAGACTTCATTGTACAAATCTGTCCAAGAAAGATGGTGGGCCACAAGGAATTGAGAGGCCCTAGTAAGGTATGATGTTAAGACAGTGATTATCCAATGTTATGCTCAAACTATTAAGGTTTGTTCCTCAAAATTGATTACAAATTCTCCAAATCTGAGCACCAAATAGAAAGTAGTGAGATACCTTGTACCTCACATACTCATGTATTTATGACAATAGACCTGAGGAATACAGCAAATCAGGGGATGGATATTGGAAAGATGAGTGATCATAGCACAACACAGGGCTAGGAAAATTACATTCAAAGGCCAATCAGCTGAAGTGGTGACCTGGGGGACAAATATTCTTGGAAGATCTAGTAAATGTAGGGATGCAACTATTAAAGAATATGCAGGAAAAGCTGCGGTTAGGTTTAAATATTGGTTAAATGTTCAGGATGATGGTCAAAAAGTGAGCTCCATGGACTGGTAGAATGAGCTAAAAATGACAAAGTGCAGTGTGATTTTTAATAGTGGCTCTGAATGGGCTCGTGCATTAAAACATGATCACGTTCCAGAAAGCGAATCTCCAACTGAGTGATAAAACAATCTTATAGTTGTCTCAAAAATAATCTTCAATATAAGTGAAGGTCACAATTTGAATAGATTTTGCATGAAATGAAGACTACAGAAATGGTTCAATAGGGCTAGAAGTAGAATTCCTCATGACCGTGGAGTTGTGATAACAGTTTCTTCTCTGCTGCCATCAGAATGCACCTATCTTATATTAAGTGGATCTTTGTCTACACCCTAGCTATGATTGTAACACTAATTCTGAACTTTCTCCTTTCCTGCTGTGTCCTATGAACGGTTTGCTAGTTTGTATATGCAAGAAACAATACTTTTCAGTGTATACCTCGACGTGTGACTATAAATCAAATCAATAAATCAAATCAATAAATCAAATCAGAACTATTAAGAGAGGTTTAAAAAAAAGTTGGAAGGAATTTGGAGTTTATTATCAAGTATCAAATAGGGGATAGTCACTTCACTACATAGGAAAATTTATACAAGATACCTCCTAGCAAATGGAATTATTAAGTTTAAAGCAAGGGTAGTTTATCAGAATTTTGAAAGTCGACTTGCTAATATAGATAGAGTGAACTCCTCGTAATAGAAAAAATAATCCTGATATCCTGGCTCTTTTAGCCATGTATTTATGGAAGTGTAGAATTAACATGAGAGGCTTGTTTCTGCTGGCTGAAATATTTCAGAGAGGTGTTTTTGAAACTGGCTAAAGTAGAAAGTGATGCACAAGGAAAACTCTGAAAACTAAACAAATGTGTTTATAGCCTGCATGGTGCCTCGAGATTGTGTTTTTTTGGTGAGATCTGTTTTGCTGAAAATAGGCTGTGTTCAACTAAAAGCAGTCAATGTTTTAGTGCTATTGAAAAGAGCAACTTTCAGGCATCATCATAATGCATGTTGATGATCTCTTATGGGGTGGTGCTGTGGAATTTGAAAAACAAGATCTAAACAAGATAAAAGTAGAATTTAAGATCAGAAGCCAGGCTTCAGGGCTTTTAAATATATTCATTTAGACATGAAACAGAATAGGTCTGAAATAACTTTGAATCAGTAATCATTACTCTATCCCAATTAATTGTGCTCGGTCTTCACAGAAAGATGATGTCACATCTAAAGAAGAGCAGTTGTGAAGCTTGATTGGCCAATTTAATTGGTTGTGCACTCGGACGAGACTAGATGTTAGTTTGATGGATTAGAACTAAAAAACTGTGAAGAAGCTGCCTTCAGTTGAGTATAATTTAAGGGCAAATAAAGTGTTAAAAAAATTAAACATAGTGCCAACTTTGAGTTCCCATTCTTTGGTGACTGGCGGAACGTGAAATTAGTTATTTTTGATGATGCTTTTTACACCACACTTTCTGATGAGTATACAGATGCAGCACGTTTGTAATATTTTTGGTGGGTGAAGATAGGGTTGGGAAGCCAAGATAAGGTTTGTCAAAAGTACTTTAATTGCGGAAACACAGGCACTTCTTGTGGAAGTAATGTATATGGGATTCTATATTCAAATATTTTAGGGGAATTTCTGTACAAGGGGTGAACTGAAAACAATTTGCCTATTGAATCTCATATGGATAATCTTATATATATAGATAGGCAATTGTAAGTAAAACAAGATGAAAAATTGACCTTACTGGCGTGAAACAATTGTTAACTCCAAGATCAAATGGGTTGAGATGCAAGTCATCAATCATCCGATTGGTACAAACATACTGGAAACAAAAGATTATTTGGGGGTCCTGGAAAGAGGATCATCTTGTAATGCAATGCTTTATAGAGGATATAGAAATTCATTTTTTTCGATTTGTTTTGAAATATTTTGAGAATGTTATTGAAGTTTGTTTTAAAAGGAATCTGTTCATTATTGCATGAAAAAAGGCAGACTCACGATTGAAGCTTTTTCTCTTGCATTCGTCAGAGCACCATTTGTACTGTAGGGAAAAAGAAAGTTCGCAAGTGGACTCTGATTGGTAGTGGCATTATTAGTGGATTATGCACCAGATGATTGACAGTTTAAGATCAAGTGTTGTTTGAAATCTAACCAATGACTCTGGTCAAGAATTGTTCCAATGAGTCAACAAATGGTTGTTACTTTGTTTTGCTGAAACAGATATAATGTCTGTACCTGTTCTTCCTGTCTGCAAAGAACTGTGTACTAATATATAGAACATAGAACATAGAACATTACAGCACAGAACAGGCCCTTCGGCCTTCGATGTTGCGCCGACCAATATAAAAAGCAATGCCCCTCCAAACTAAACCATTCCCTTCTCTTCCATGTACTTATCAACTAACCTCTTAAACGCCACCAAACTTGGCGCATCTACAACTGAAGCTACAATATGGAGCTTTCAGTAAGTGCGCAGCAACGCAATTGGTCTTCGCCACTAACAGGATACTGCCAAAAAGACGTCCTACCTATTGCACAAATGAGTAATGTGGTAAATGAATTTCAGTGCCAGTCCTAAAGACTTGACAAGATGCGGGTCCTAAAGACTTGACTGATGGCATTGAAACAGCATGTTCCAGCTGCTGTTCATAACAGACAAGGAGCTGACCATGCTCGGCCAGCACATGCATATGAAACCCAAAACCCAAAAATTCTCTGATTGGAATACATTTACTAAATAATCATTAGTGTGCTAAGAGTTACTGATGTACAATTTAAGCTTGTCAGTCAGGCTTGCAATGTGATACATTTGAGTGCACTGGAAATTACACATGTTGATACAAGGGATCTTTGCAGATAGAAAGAACTGGCACACACGTTATGCCTGTTTCAGTTAAACAAAATAAGCGATAGCAATTTGCTGACTCATTACTCTGGCACTGCCTTGATCAATCAGGGTCAAACTAGTATTTCACAGTTACCTGATGTAATGACCCAGTGAGTCATCAGCAGATGCATTTGTGCTGGTAGATCGATGGGAATGAGGTAAAATATATTTTTTCTTTTATTGGTTATGTCAATACCTATTGCAGACTAAATCTTGTGGCTATGTTCTTCAGAACTTAGCCAGCACAATCAGTAATGGCATTACTGGGCCAATGTTGGTTTTGGACATTGAAGTCCTCCACTTGGATTAATTTTTGGGCCTTCATCCCCTCAATGCCTCTTCCAAGTGGTATTTAATATGGAGAAGTACTGATTTATCAGCTGAGGATAGGTAAAAATTAGCAAGAGAATTTTGACTTGATACTATTTTATGGTTACGCAGAGCCAATTGAGGACTCCTTGGGCTACTTCCTCCTAACTATGTACTTAGAAGATTCTGGAGGTTGGTTCTCAGTAAGGCTCTTTGAGTATGGCAGGTGGTTTCTTGACACGTTTGTGGGCGAGCTCTGTCCATTTTACCACAAGTTCCCAAACATCAGTGAGAAGGATTCCTTAAAGTAGACTCTTGCTATGTCTTTAGATGTCTGCTGCAAAGGCCAATGTTGGGTGGGCCATCCTGTTTTACTGCTTTGTGGTCTACTTAAACTAACTAGACTCACATTTGAGCTAGACTGGTTAAAGGCAGCAAATTCCCTTCCCTAAAGAACATGAATGAACCAGTTGAATTTTTAGATCAGTCTGGTAGTTTCATAGT
This sequence comes from Sphyrna mokarran, assembly GCA_024679065.1. Taxonomy (NCBI): domain Eukaryota; kingdom Metazoa; phylum Chordata; class Chondrichthyes; order Carcharhiniformes; family Carcharhinidae; genus Sphyrna; species Sphyrna mokarran. The sequence goes on along the minus strand of JAGIQG010000022.1, from coordinate 47,390,984 downwards.
TACTGTTAGAGATATTAGCTATTAATTTTAAATTTATTTAATTAACTATCTTTGTGAGATTTGAGCTCATGTCTCAGGATCGATAGTTGGGGATTGCAGGTCAGTAACACAACTGGTTTATTCCTCGCTATGGCCATTTATCCTTTGTATGCCAAAGTAAGGTTACAGTGCGATTAGTGAAGTTTACAACCTGTTCTAAGTGAGACAGTAAAAACGGAAGGTGTTGTTTGAAATGTACAAACGTATTATAAAACTGAGCAGACAACGATCAGCAGATAGTGATAGTCTGTAGACTGAGTTTCTGTCACTGCATGTGAATCTTGCAAATGATTTGTGTGTTCAGAGAGTTACAATGAGAATCATACATTTTTAAAAGTCTTAACTAGATAATCAAACGTTTCACTGCTGTGGCGAGCATATTTTAATAGTTTTGCCAATCTGTCCTGAATTTTGGGAGAATTAAATTTGAGGCTATAGAACATAGAACATAGAACAATACAGCACAGAACAGGCCCTTCGGCCTTCGATGTTGTGCCGACCAAAATAAAAAGCAATGCCCTCCAAACTAAACCATTCCCTTCTCTTCCATATACTTATCAATTAACCTCTTAAACGCCACCAAACTTGGCGCATCTACAACAGCTGCAGGCAGGGCATTCCACTCCCTAATCACTATCTAGAGTAGTATCTTAAAGTGTACTGCCATAAATTTTGAATTGGAAGGTTCATGTGTTAATTTAATAGAGTGCTTGTATAGCAACAGATTAGCCAGGATTTCTGGCCAGTGGTGGTTGTGGGGGGGAGGGGGGGTGTGGAGGGGGGATGGGGGCAGAGTAGTAATGTGTCCAAAATTAAAAAGAGTATCATTAAAAAGAGTAGTACTAGTCAGTGACAGAGTAGCAATGTTGCTGTATTAAGAATCCAGAGGCCCAGGCTAATGCTGTGGGGGTCATAGCTTTAAATCTCAATACAGCAGCTGGTGGAATTTAAATTTACATGTACCACGCCTCAGAATCTGCAGTGTATCAGGTAGACAATGTTGGCTGAATTGCAAGAGTATGTACCGTGTACCTGGTGGATGGTGTTCTCATGTGGGATGATAGCATCTGTGTCAATGATCTGGTATGTCTCACAGAGATTGCTGTGGCAGGGTTGTGTGGTGTCGTGGTCGCTGTTCTCCTGAAGGCTGACCTCCTCATTGCACCGACTTCATCAGAAGACAAACACGGGACGTGGTAGACAGAGAACCTTTCGGCATCCAGTACTTCCCTGGAGTGGAGAAGCTGTGACATTTCCTGCAAAGCCTTCAACATGTCATTGATGAAGATGAACATCTTGCCAAAGCCACCCCTACATCCACGCTTCTTGCCTTCAAACAACTGCACAACTTCAAACAAGGAATTGTCTGCATCAAATTACCTAGCCTTCAGGAGAACAGCGACCACAACACCATATAATCCTGCCACAGCAACCTCTGCAAGATGTGCTGGATCATCGACACGGATGCCGTTATCTCAGGTGAGAACACCATCAGCCAGGTACACGGTACATATTCTTGCAGCTTAACCAACGTTGTTCACCTGATGTGCTGCAGGAAAGGATGTCCCGAGGCATGGTACATTGGTGAGACCATGCAGATGCTACGACAACAGATGAATGAACACCGCTCGACAATCACCAAGCAAGAATGTTCTCTTCCTGTTGGCGAACACTTCAGCGGTCACGGGCATTTGGCCTCTGATCTTCAGATGAGCTTTCTCCAAGTCAGTCTTTACGACACATGACAGCGCAGAATTGCTGAGCAGAGATTGATAGCCAAGTTCCACACAAATGGGGACAGTCTCAACTGGGATGTTGGGTTCATGTCACACTATCTGTAACCCCCACGACTTGCCTGGACTTGCAAAATCTTACCAATTGTCCTGTCTGGAGACAATGCATATCTGTGTTTAAAACTCTCTCCACTCACATTGTCTGTACCTTTAGGACTTGTTTAGCTGTAAAAACGCGCATTCTAATCATTCTGTAAATTAAGCGTGTGTCTTTATATGCCCTGTTTGTGAACAGATCTCCCATTCACCTGAAAGCTGATGATGTTTGGTACCAAATAAACCTGTTGGATTTTAACCTGGTGTTTTGGGACTTCTTACTATGTTTACCCCTGTCTGACCCCAGCATCTCCACATCTTGAGAGATTCTGACATTCTGATTTCTCATTGTGTTAAATTTTGAAAATAATCACTGATGGTTTGCTTGCACTCTTTGTTTGAGCCAATGCTAGATTGCATGGTGTTCTTGTCAGTGGAGGTGACAGGGAAGGAACAACAAACAGTTAGTGAGTTATCCATAATGAAGCAGAATGAAATAAGGCAGGTCGTGCCTTACTAACCTTATTGAGTTTTTTGAAAAAGTGACCAAAGAGGTGGATGGGGCTAAGGCAGTTGATGTGGTATATATGGACTTTAGTAAGGCATTCGATAAGGTGGCCCATGGAAGGCTTCTGCAGAAAATGCAGATGTATGGGATTGAGGGTGATTTAGCTAATTGGATTAGGAATTGGCTAGTAGATAGAAGACAGAGGGTGGTGGTTGATGGGAGATATTCATCGTGGAGTTCGGTGACAAGTGGTGTACCTCAGGGGTCTGTTTTGGGGCCCCTGCTGTTTGTAATTTTTATAAAAGATCTGGATGAGGGTATTGAAGGATGGATTAGTAAATTTGCAGATGACACTAAAGTCGGTGGAGTGGTAGATAGTGAAGAGGGGTGTTATAGTTTGAAGAGAGACTTGGACAAGTTGCAGAGCTGGGCCGAGAGGTGGCAAATGGAGTTTAATGCGGAAAAGTGTGAGGTAATTCACTTTGGCAGGAATAACAAATGTGTATTGTTACAAATGTAGGACTAATGGTAGAACTCTTAATAGTGTTGAAGAACAGAGGGATCTTGGTGTATATGTGCATAGATCCCTGAAAGTTGGCAGTCAAGTCGATAAGGTTGTTAAGAAGGCATACGGAATCTTAGCTTTTATTGGTAGGGGGATTGAATTTCGAAGCCGCAATGTCATGTTGCAACTGTACAAAACTCTAGTGCGGCCGCACTTGGAGTATTGTGTGCAGTTCTGGTCCCCACATTATAAGAAAGATGTGGAGGCATTGGAGAGGGTCCAGAGGAGGTTTACCAGGATGTTGCCTGGTATGGAAGGCAGGTCTTATGAAGAGAGGCTGAGAGATTTGAGGTTGTTTTCGTTAGAAAGAAGGCGGCTAAGAGGAGACCTTATTGAAACATATAAGATGATTAGAGGTTTAGATAGGGTGGACAGTGATAGCCTTTTCCTAGGATGGAGAAAGCTAGCACGAGGGGACATAGCTTTAAATTAAGGGGTGGTGGTTTTAGGACAGATGTCAGAGGTAGGTTCTTTACCCAGAGGGTGGTAAGGGTATGGAATGCCTTGCCTGCATCAGTTGTAGGGCAGTGTGTGTTCCAGGGTATTTCTATTCACTTCATTAAAATAAAAGATCCTTCCTCATAAACCTCCCCTTCCCCCCCAACTTTTATTTCTTCCAAAACCCTAAATCTGTGACCTCTAGTTTTTGCATAGTAATGGGAACAGACTTTCCTTGTCCTTTATCCAAACTGTTATAATCATGCACACCTCTATGAAACCTTTGCTCCAAGGAGAACAACCCCAGCTTCTCTAACCTGAGCCTTCACAAACTCAAATCCCTCTGGAATCATTCTGGTAAAATTTTGCCTGCACTCTGTCAAGTTGGTAACCAGAATTGGACACAACATACCTTTATAAAGACTTATATAACTTGCCTGCTTTTTTTACTCAATGGTCAAGATCCCATATACTTTGCTAATCACTCTCTTGAGATGACCTGCCACTTTCAAAGATCAATGCATTTGCACTCATGTGTCTGTACTGCATCTCCCTATCTCTTCTGCCAAAATGCTACAGTTACTCATTAAATATATGTCATCTCTGATTAATATCTCCCAAGATTGGGAACTTGTGCGTTAAGAGCTTGCATTGTACATTCTCACCCAGTAGTATAACTGCTAATTTGAGGTTTAATCAAACCCCCTTTCTCACCAAACTGTCTTTGTACAAAGGACAGTCAATGATCAGTTAATTAAATAGACAGTTAGTAAGTATTTTGCAAATGGTTAACTTTTGAATAAATTGGATTTAAAGGTGCATAATTTGATGATTTTGTTTTCTCCATCTGTCAGTTTTAAACATGGGTTTAAAAAAATGGTGATTGCTGCTGACATCATTGGGGGAGAAGCCTGCAGGAGTTACTCAGTATGAGTGCACTGGAGCTGAATCAGCATATTGAGTCACTGTTGTGAAAATTCAGCTCCTTTGCACTGTCAAAGGCACTGACTAATTCAGGCCTGTTGGATGATTATGTCATCATCAGTCACTATTTAAGCAAACTGATTGGAATGGATGAAAGAGATCTTTGAAATCATAGAAAACGTACACTGTAGAAAAAGGCCATTAGGCCCATTGAGTCTGCACCGACTACAAACCCACTCAGGCCCTACCCCTAAATCCATACATGTTTACCTGCTAATCCCTACGCATCTTAGAACTCTAAGGGGCAATTTTAGCCAATTAACCTAACCCGCACATCTTTGGATTGTGGGAGGAAACCGGAACATCTGGAAGAAACCCATGCAGACAACGAGGAAAATGTGCAAACTCCTGAATGATCATGTTATGTAACATTTTAATACAGCGACTCCTCCTTAAAGTTACTTTGCACCAGGTAGCACTGTTTATCTGAGAAGCCTGCAGTGGATGACCTTGTGTCTATTCAGAGCAGGCTGTGGCAGGATGTATGTTGGCACAATCAATTCTCCACTTTTCCCTTTTTATCAAAAAAAAATTATGATTTATATAATGGGTCAATTTAATATCACCAGGCAGGCAGTATATAATGCTATACTGTGCTAGTAATAATATGTAATACAATAAAACTTGGGACATTTTGATAATTGTGGAGAGTCAGTGGTGAAGTTGAAATGTCATTGGATTGGTAATCTAAAGATCCAGGCTGATGCCCCAGGGACATGGATTCAAATCCCACAATGCTGGTAGAATTTAAATTCAATTTATAAATCTACTAGTCTCATAACAGTGATCATGAAAACACTGCTGATTCTAGTAAGGACCCATTTGATTCATTCATGTCCTTCAGGGAAGAAAATCTGCCATCCTTTCCTGATCTGGTTACACCCATTGCAGTGTGTCTTAAAAGGCCTAGCAAGCCATTTAGTTATATCAACCCAGTATGAAGTCTAAAAGGAAAGAAACCAGAAGAACCACCCATCATTGACCTTGGCACTGGAAATTAGAACAGCACGTCCAGCCCTGCCGATCCTCCTCGCTAATATTTGGAGCTTGTGCCAAAATTGGCAGAGTTGTCCACAGACTCATCATGCAAGAGCCTGATATAGTCATACTCGTGGAATTGTACCTTTTAGAGCCAGATACGACATGGACAAAGAAGCCTCCTGCTGATTATTACCAGTTGCCACACACTGTCCCTCCTCATTCCCTCAGTTAATGAATCAGTACTCCATGTTGAACATAATTTGGAAGAAGCACTAAGGGTGACTGAATGTACTTTGTATGGGGAGCTTCAATATTCATTGCTGAATATATCTTGATAGCTAGCATGGTCTGTAGTTATGCTGAGTCCTAAAGGGTGTAAACTGAATCTGTGGCAACAAGGGAAAAACCACTACCAATCTGAACATGCAGGTGCATCTTTATTGATGGGAGTGACCACTTTATCTTTTTGGGGAGAGTCCCGTTTTCATATTGAGATTTTCCTCCTTCTGGCTGTACCATCTTGGGAAATGGGATCAATTTTGAACAGAACTAGCAACTCAAAATTGCACATCCATGACATCAAAAACAGCAGAATGTTATTCAACCAGGATCAAAATCTCATAACTTGGCGCATGTCCTCTCCACCATGAACATCAAGCTGGGGGATCAGCCTTGGTATAATGACAAGTGCAAGAGAACATGTCAGGATCATCATTAGGCGCACCTAAAAATCAGGTATCAACCTGGTGAAGCTACAAGACAAGAAGGACTACTTGTTTACCCAACAGCATAAGAAACATGTGATAAACAAAGTGATCCCACAGCTTAATAGATCAGATCTAAGCTCTGCAACCCTGCCACATCCAGTTGTGAATAGTGGTGAACAAATAAACGTCTAACTGGCTGAGGAGGCTTCAGAAATATCCCCATTCCTAAGAATGGGGGAGCTGAGCACATTAATGAAAAAGAATAAGGCAGAAGAATTTACAGTTATTTTCAGCCAGAAGTTTTGAAAAGATAACCCATCTCGTCCTTCTCCTTTCATCACAGATGCCAGTCTTCAGCCAACTCTTTTTCCCATGTTTTATCAAAACAAATAGCTGAAGACACTGGATATCATAAAAATGATCACATTCCAGCAAAAGTATTTAAGGCATGTGTTCCGACACTTGCTGTACCACTAGTCAAGCTGTTCAGGTACAGCTACAATACTGGTAATTACTTGACAATGTACAAAGTTGTTTGGATATGTCCAATCCACAAAAAGCAGGACAAAGGCGACTTGAGCAGTTACTGCCCCATCAGTCACTTCACAATCATCAGCAAAGTGATAGAAGCTCATCAACACTGCTGAGAAATGGCACTTAATTAACAATAACCTGCTCGTGGATGGTCAGTTCGTGTTTTGCCAACGCTACTTAGCTCCTGATCTCATTACAACCTTTATCTAAACATGGAAAGAAGGACATGGTTGATAATGAGGAGGATTACTGTAGACTGCAGGAAGGTATCAGTGGTGACAGAAAAGTGGCAAATGGAACTCAGTAAGAAGTCTCACAACACCAGGTTAAAGTTCAACAGGTTTATTTGGTAGCAAAAACCACTAGCTTTAAGGCCTCTGACCCTTTGTCAGGTGAGTGGAGAGTTCTGATCACAAATGGGATGTAAAGACACACAGTTTACAGAATATTAAGTAGAATGCGAGTTTTCACAGCTAATCAAGTCTTAAAGGTGCAGACAATGTGATCGAAGATAGCATTAAGCATAAGTTAAAGAGATGTATATTGTCCCCAGACAAGACAGTTAATGAGATTTTTCAAGCTTAGGCAAGCCATGGGGGTTACAGATAGAATCATAGAACCTTACAGTGCAGACAGAGGCCCTTCGGCCCATCGAGTCTGCACCAAACACAATCCCACCCAGGCCCTACCCCTATATCCCTACATATTATACCCACTAATCCCTCTAACCTATGCATCACTGGACACTAAGGGGCAATTTCTTAGCATGGCCAATCAACCTAACCCACACATCTTTGGACTGTGGGAGGAAACTGGATTACCCAGAGGAAACCCATGCAGACAATGAGGAGAATGTGCAAACTCCACACAGACAGTGACTTGAGCTGGGAATTGAACCCAACACCCTGAGCTGTGAAGCAGCAGTGCTAACCACTGTGTGACATGAACCCAGGATCCCAGTCGAGGCTCCTCATGTGTGCGGATCTTGGATATCAGTTTCTGCTCAGCGACTCTGTGCTCAATTATTCCTCATCTATCAATCAAGCTGACTGCCAGGTAGGGAATCTGGTCAGAGTGTAACATGCTACAGCATTTAAAACAGCATTTCACATGGAGAAATCCTAAATTTCTCTGTTTCCTGTGCCTTACCGAGCATGATGTGGAGATGCCAGCGGAAATTACTGAGCTCCCACTAGTGGGTCAAAAAGTTAAAATTCACCCATTTTTCCTGATATGTTCTTCCCAGATGTGCAAAGGGGTGCTATGCTTAGCTTGTTTGGATGAATATATTTCTAGGTAAGTTGAAGTTCAGATAAATTTCTTATTTTGGGATTAAGTAATTTGTAAATTGTAAAATAAATTGTGACTAAACGCATTGACAAAGGAAGAGCGCTAGATGTGCTTTATATGGACTTCAGCAAGGCGTTTGATAAGGTCCCCCATGCAAGACTTCTTGAGAAAGTGGGAAGGCATGGATCCAAGGGGCTGTTGCCTTGTGGATCCAGAACGGACTTGCCCGCAGAAGACAGAGAGTGGTTGTAGATGGGTTTTTTCTGCATGGAGGTCGGTCACCAGTGGAGTGCCGCAGGGATCTGTTCTGGGATCCTTGCTGATTGTAATTCATAAATGACCTGGATGAGGAAGTGGAGGGATGGGTTGGTAAGTTTGCCAACGACATGAAAGTTGGTGGTGGTGTGGATAGTTTGGAGGGATGTCAGAAGTTGCAGCATGAAATAGATAAGATGCAAGACTGGGCAGAGAAGTGGCAGATGGACTTCAACCCAGATAAATGTGTAGTGGTCCATTTTGGCAAGTCAAATGGGATGAAGGAGTATAATATTACAGTTTGCAGAGGGCCATAGATAAACTGCAGAGCTGGGTGGAGAGGTGGCAAATGGAGTTTAATGTGGAAAAGTGTGAGATGATTCACTTTGGTAAGAGTAACAGGAGTACAGAATATAGAGTTAATGGAAGGACTCCGTAGTGTGGACAAGCAGAGAGATCTTGGTGTACATGTGCATAGCTCCCTGAAAGTTGGCACCGAGGTTGATAAGGTTGTTAAGAAGGCGTACGGTATGTTAGCTTTTATTGTATTGAATTTCGGAGCCATGAGGTCATGTTGCAACTGTACAAAACTCTGGTGCGGCCACACTTGGAGTATTGTGTACAGTTCTGGTCGCGGCATTATTAGAAAGATGTGGAGGCATTGGAAAGGCAGAGGAAGTTTACAGGATGTTGCCTGGTATGATGGGAAGGTCTTATGAGGAAAGGCTGAAGGACTTGAGGTTATTTTCATTAGAAAGAAGAAGGCTAAGAAGTGACCGAATTGAGGCGTACAAGATGATCAGAGGGTTAGATAGGGTGGACAGTGAGAGCGTTTTTCCTCGGATGGTGATGGCTAACACGAGGGGACATAGCTTTAAATTAAGGGGTGGTAGTTATAGGACGGATGTCAGAGGTAGGCTGTTTACTCAGAGGGTAGTAAGGGGGTGGAATGCCCTGCCTGCAGCAGTTGTGGACTCGCCAAGTTTAATGGTCAGTGGATAGGCATATGGATAACATTGGAATAGTTTAGATTAGAGGGTCATTAGATTGGTTCCACTGGTCGGTGCAAGATCGAGGGCTGAAGTGCCTGTACTGTGCTGTAATGTTCTACATGTTCTAATATCAAGGGTAAGACTCTTAGCAGTGTTGAGGAGTAGAAGACCTTGGGGTCTGGGTCCATTGGACTCTTAAATTAGCCTCACAGGTAGAGGATGTGGTTAAGAAGGCGTATCGCCTTCATCAATCGAGGAATTGAGTTTAGGAGTGGGGAGATAATGCTGCAGCTTTATAAGACCCTGCTCAGACCCAATTGGAGTACTATGCTCAGTTCTGGTCACCTCATTACAAGAAGGACGTGGAAGCTATTGAAAGGGTGCAGAGCAGATTTACAAGGATGTTGCCTGGATTGGGTGGCATGCGTTATGAGGATAGGTTGAGGGAGCTCAGTCTTTTCTCCTTGGAGAGATGAAGGATGAGAGGTGACCTGATAGAGGCATATAAGATGTTGAGAGATATAGATCGAGTGGATTCTCAGAGGTTCCTAGAACTGAAATGGTCGCTATGAGAGGACACAGGTTTAAGGTGCTGGGGAGTAGGTACAGGGGAGATATTGGGTAAGTTTTTCACTGAGGATGGTGGGTGAGTGAAATTGGCTGCCGTCGGTGGTGGTGGAGGCAAATTCAGTAGCGTCTTTTAAAAGATTTCTGGGTGAGTGCATGGGATTTAATAGGATTGAGGGCTATAGGTAAGCCTAGTAGGTAAGGATATGATCAGTGCAATTTGTGGGCTGAAAAGCATGTTTGTGCTGTAGTTTTTTTATGCTCTGTGTTCTAATGCAAGCCATTCAGGAGTGTCTTACCTAGCAACAGTTAAATTTATACAAATCTAATTCACATTGCACAACTTACATTATCATCAGTTCCATTATAATTCATGATAGAATCATTCTGGTTTGAAACTCCTTTGTAAGTCAAAAAAAATTAGACAAAACACGGAGAAGTTTTGTCAGATTTTGTATATCTGGCCTTAAGCAGAACTTGTCATTAGTAGAAAGTTAGGAAGCCCATGAGTTATAAAATGAATCTTCCTCTGATTGAAAAGTTGGAATTGTCGTATTTCATGGATTAAGTGCCAGATTCACTTTTGTTGTCAATATCCTGTGTAGAAAAGTTATACTTGGATATGGTGAGTAAGATTTTCAGAAAATGTGGAGGGTTTGGCAAACAGGCAAATGTACAAATTTTGAGGATGGCATCAGTTAGTGGAATCTTTGTGGCAGGCAGATAAAATGTCATATGGAGAAGTGTGAAGTGACCCATTTTAAAAAGAAAACAAGGAATGTGTACTATGAATGGAAAGATGCTGAAAGATCTGCTCAGTGAGATTTAGCACTTCAAATTTTCTAAAAGTTCAAAGTATATACACGAAGCTACTAAGTTTTTCATTTAATGAAAAACAAAACATTTGTATAAGATTCAACCAGTATTTTACGTTCAATGTGCAGTTTTAAATATCCAATTATAGAAAGGACATTAAAGCTATAGAGAGCAGTGTCTAGTTGTGAGAAGAGGTGTGAGTTATTGTGCTGCCTTCCATTGGAGCAATTATATTTGGCCAGTATTGCCATCAACCCTTGGTGTTATTAGCACTACACACAAGCTAGCTGAGCTAACGAGCCACTGGCAAGAGAAGTTTATTTCAGAATTCAAATGTAATCATTTACTGAGGTGAGATTTGAACCTGGAAACCCAGAGCGTCACTCTAGATGCATGGCTTACCAGTTTAGTGACCGATACCACTCGGCAACAAGAGGAATCTAGAACATACCTGGGACATGGCAGATTCAGTATGGTTGTGCAAAAAATTTATATTCTACAATTGTTCCTCAAACTGAATGAGAAACAATTGCTGTATTTGCCCAGTTTCAACCAGGAACCTTTTGCGTATTAGACAAATGTCACAATTACTACACAACAAAAGCAGCAGTTAAGAGCAAATTCAGTTGAGATGTTTAAAAATACTTTTTATGAAATGTTTTGATAGGGTATAAAATGTTGGTTAGACCTCATTTGGAATACTGTGTCCAGTTGTGGTCGCCTTACTACCAGAAGAACGTGGAGACTCTGGAGAGAGTGCAGAGGAGGTTTACCAGGATGCTGCCTGGTATGGAAGGTCTGAGTTATGAGGAGAGGTTAGGCAATTTAGGGATGTTTTCCTTAGAAAGACATAGACTTAGAGAAGATCTAAAAGAAGTGTACAAGATTATGAGGGGTATAGATAGAGTAAACAGGGTTAAGCTTTTTCCTAGGATGGACTCGAATAGCATGAGGGGTCACGGGCTTAGGGTGAGGGGGGTAAGGTATAATTTGGATGCTAGAGGGAGTTTTTTTCACAGAGGGTAGTGGGGGTATGGAATGCGCTGCCAAGTAAAGTGGTGGAAGCAGGTACTCTGGAGTTATTTAAGAAATACTTAAATGGGCACGTGAACAGAATGGGAATGGAGGAGTATAGAAAACTGATTTAAATAGGGATCATGAGCCTTGGGAGTCCCTGGGAAGTGTGTAAATAGATGCTGATATTAATGTACTTGTTTTTATCCTACAGGTGCTTTGGTCCACCTTGTTGTCTAACAAGGGGCATACACGCGATGGGTCATGAGAGGGCTGCTCTTGGATTTTTTTTTCAAGAGTGTCCTAGTGCTTCACGTCGTTAGTGTACGCTTGACCTGAACCATTTGATGGGCAACACGACAGCTCAGTGACTATCGCTGTGCTGTGCAGATACATGGATTTGGGCCTGTGTCTGTGGGAGTTTGCGCATTCTCCCCGTGCTTGCATGGGTTTTCTCCGGGTGCTCTGGTTTCCTGCCACATCCCAAAGATGTGCTCTTAGGCTAATTGGCAAAACAAATTCTCCCTAAATTGTCTCAAATTTGGTTTTTAATCCATAGATCTATAAACATGGACAGGGATCGCGGGTAGAGGTGTGAACATCAGGGTGGCGGCGTGGGCTCGTTGGGCCAAACGGCCTGTTTCCCTTGCCGTTTTGTTCTTTGGTAGACTATGCTGATGAAAGACTATGGTAGATTATTGCTGATGACATCAAGATTGGTGGAGTAGTGGAGGGCTCTTGCAGGCTGCAAAGAGACATTGATAGGATGCAGAGCTGAACCAAAAAGTGGCAGGTGAAGTTTAACCCTGATAAGTGTGAGGTGATTCATTTTGGTAGGACAAACTTGAATGCAGATCACTGGGTCAATAGCAGGGTTCTAAGGAATGTGGAGGAACAGAGACATCTGTAGGTTTCATATCTACAGGTCTCTGAAAGTTGCCACTCAAGTGGATAGAGCAGTGAAGAAGGCTTGTAGTATGTTAGCATTTATTAACAAGGGGGGTTTGAGTTTAAGACCCATGGAGTTATGCTGCAATTATACCAGACGTTGGTGAGACCACATTTGGAATATTGTGTTCAGTTCTGGTCATCTCACTATAAGAAGGATGTGGAAGCATAAGATGATGAGAGAGATTGATAGAGTGGATGTGCAGAGACTCTTTCCTCGGGTAGATGTAGCTGTTCCTAAGGGTATAACTATAAGGTTCATGGTGGGAGATATAGGAGGGATATTCGAGGTAGATTCTTCACCCAAAGATCGGACCTTTAGGAACTTAGGATAGGCACATGGAGCACACCAGAATGATAGGGAGTGGGATAGTTTGATCTTGGGTTTGGACATAGCTCGGCACAACACGGAGGGCCGAAGGGCCTGCACTGTGCTGTGCTGTATTGTTCTATGTTCTATTATAACAGGCACCTCTGGCAGGTGATTTAGTGGTGAGGGATCATTAACAAAAAGTTTCTCCCAGTGAGGGAGGCTTTAGGAGAAGTTGTTGCAACATGTGATATTTTAAAACAGGGAGTAGTTGATGTAGAAACCTTTGCATATTGTAAGGGAAGAGTCGATCAATATTTAAAGACACAAAGTAGTGGGGAGAGGACAGGGTCACATTGAATTATAGTGCAGAAGGAAGCCATTGACTTGTAATTCATATGCTGACACTTTGGGAAGTCAGTCCCCCTTTGTCGCACAATGCTTTATTTTGTCTGTAACCCTTTAAGTTTCTTATCCAGAATGTCTAACTCCCTTAGTGGTCCTACCTTTTCCAACGTTCACGCTGTCCCCGCTCCCGTCCCACTGTCTCCAAAGTAACACAAGCTCCTCAGCCCTGGTAACTTCTTGGTAACCTCCATTCGCTGTCTAAGACTTTTTATATCTTTACTGAAGTATATAGTACTGTCCACAATATTCCAGCTGATTTATAAAATTATCTTACTTTGCTGGGTGGATAAGCAACTGGCTTGGTAACAGGAGACAGAGAGTAATAGTGGAAGGGTGTTTCTCTAGCTGGAGGTCGGTCACTAGTGGTGTGCCGCAGGGCTCGGTACTGGGACCTCTTCTATTTGTAAGATATATAAATGACTTGGAAGAGGGAATAAGTGGAGTGATCAGCAAGTTTGCAGACGATACAAAGGTGACTGGACTTGCGGATAGTGAGGAGCATTGTCAGACGATGCAGCAGGATATAGATAGGCTGGTAGCTTGGGCGGACAGATGGCAGATGGAATTCAATCCTGATAAATGTGAGGTGATTCATTTCGGGAGAAAGAATGTAGGGGGGAGATATATGATAAAGGGTAGACCTATTAAGACCTATTAAAGAGCTATTTAAGACCTATTAAAGAGTATAGAAACACAGAGGGACCTGGGGGTGCAGGTGAACAAGTCTCTGAAGATGGCAGAGCAAGTGGAGAAGGTTGTGAAGAAAGCACATAGTATGCTAGCCTTTATAGGAAGGGGTATAGAGTACAAGAGCTGGCCTTTAATGTTGCAGTTGTATAAAATGTTGGTTAGACCTCATTTGGAATACTGCGTCCAGTTCTGGTTGCCTTACTACCGGAAGGATGTGGAGACTCTGGAGAGAGAGTGCAGAGGAGGTTTACCAGGATGCTGCCTGCTATGGAAGGTCTGAGTTACGAGGAGAGGTTAGGCAAATTGGGACTGTTTTCCTTAGAAAGACGTAGACTTAGAGGAGATCTGATAGAGGTGTACAAGGTTTTGAAGGGGATAGATAGAGTAAACAGGGTTAAGCTTTTTCCTAGGATGGACTCAAATAACACGAGGGGTCACGGGCTTAGGGTGAGGGGGATAAGGTATAATTTGGATGCTAGAGGGAGTTTTTTCACACAGAGGGTGGTGGGGATATGGAATGCCCTGCCAAGTAAAGTGGTGGAGGCAGGCACTCTGGAGTTATTTAAGAAATACTTAGATGGGCACATGAACAGAATGGGAATGGAGGGGTATAGAAAACTGATTTAAAATAGGGATCATGAGCCTTGGGAGTCCCCTGGGAAGTGTGTAAATAGATGATGATATTGATGTATTTGTTTTTATCCTACAGGTGCTTTGGTCCACCTTGTTGTCTAACGAGGGGCATACACGCGATGGGTCGTGAGAGGGCTGCTCTTGGATTTTTTTCCGAGAGTATCCTAGTGCTTCACGTCGTTAGTGTACGCTTGACCTGGACCATTTGATGGGCAACATGACAGCTCAGTGACTATCGCTGTGCTGTGCAGATACATGGATTTGGGCCTGTGTCTGTGGGAGTTTGCGCATTCTCCCCGTGCTTGCGTGGTTTTCTCCGGGTGCTCCGGTTTCCTCCCACATCCCAAAGATGTGCTCTTAGGCTAATTGGCAAAACAAATTCTCCCTAAATTGTCTCAAATTTGGTTTTTAATCCATAGATCTATAAACATGGACAGGGATCGCGTGTAGAAGTGGAAACATCGAGGTGGCAGCGCGGGCTCGTTGGGCCGAAGGGCCTGTTTCCTATGTTGTTTTTGTTCTTTGTACTTTGAATTACTTTTGGATTAGTTTTGCACAGGCTCAACAGGTTGAATAATTCCTTCTGTGTAGTAAATTCCGCCGTTTTTGATCAATTCTCTTCACAATTTACTTTCAAGTTTGCAGCATATGGTTGGATTTATCCTCCTACATAATACGCAATGCAGTTTAATTTTTATGAAACATTGGATTTATATACCCAACACTGTTTCTTCTACTTGTAAAAATGAAGGCAGAATATATTTTCAGTATGGTGAATTTATCCACATTTTGTCCCTTTCCCTTCTCTCCCACCCACAAATCTAATGAGACAATTTAACAGCGTGTCCAAGCAATGAAAGTGGAGTTGACACAAATAATTCACTGCAGTGTGTCAGGTCCTCTGGCACCTTCCAGAAAGGACCTCACTATAGTTAGTTATTAAAACTATTCTACTCTCTTGATCCTGTAATGTCTTATAAATCAGAAATCTTCTGTATTGGACATTGAGTTTCCCTGTTGTAGCAATGCTGGTGAGCATTATAGGAGTATCCAGCTAACTCTAAATAGGTGCCTAATTAATCTTATTTGAACAAATCAAACTAAAATTTCTAAAGGAACTTTAATGATGTCACAGGATTTTTACTGTAAATTGGATACATTATTCTTCGACCTTTTCCAAAAAGTGAGTGATTATACTTCAATGGCTAGTTTTGGATTAGCTTTATATAGTGAAGGAAACAAATATTTTTGACAGACTCTTAAGCCAATTTAATGACGTGAAGCCCCAAGATGATTCAGTGAATCCATAAACAAGCCAGTCAACCAAAGTTCTTTGATTGCACTGTCAGAAGCTTCAGCTGTCACTGCAGAATATTTGTGGTTCTATCACATTTAAAATGTTTGCATTTGGATTGTTTTTCCTGAACTTTTAATTGTCATTGCCCACGTACTACTAAACACATGTTTGTCTGGCTGCCAGTTTATGCAGTAAGAAGTCTCACAACACCAGGTTAAAATCCAATAGGTTTATTTGGTAGTAAACACCACTAGCTTTCGGAGCACTGCTCCTTCGTGAGGTCACTCATTTGACAAAAGAGCGGTGCTCTGAAAGCTAGTGGCGTTTCTATTAAAGAAACCTGTTGGACTTTAACCTGGTGTTGCGAGACTTCTTACTGTGTTTACCCCAGTCCAACGTCAGCATCTCGCATCATGCCATTTTATATACAGCAATTAGTTTACTGTAATCAGTGTATAGCAAATGTGAGTCCATCTTCAAGTTGAGGATTTTGGAGCAGTTAAATTTTTTTTTCCCCAAGCTGAGCCAATTGTATTCCTAATTTTGATTTTTGGCTGACTGCTTTTCGTTTCTGTGCAGAATTTAACTATCTGAATAGAAAATGGTTTACAAGCACACATTTTGAGGCACTATAAGGTGAATGACCATGTACTGTGTTGCAAATATCTACATGTAACAAAAGCAATGAGCTATTAATAATTGAGTTTACACTACTTATGGTGGTGGAAAGAGGCTTGCAGAAGTGACTGTATGTGGGATAATTGCAAGATTGGTTGTGAGCAGAGGGTTTATAAGGAATAGAAGTACAATTCTAAAATTTAGGTTAATTGCATTCGAGAAGTGGCTTCTTGAAGGGCTTTGATCCTTGCCAATCTGCAACTAAATTTCCTGACTTGGGTAAGTTGTAAGTGCGCGCCATATCAAGACTCAAAAAAGTGAACGCTTTGGTGAATTTTTTGATAGTTTGAAGTCTCTGAAGTATGTTGGTGAGTTTCTGTGTGTGTCAGATGAGTAATAGAAAGAAAACAATTTGATCAGAGTTCTTAGACTGAAGTGAACGTTTGAGAATCTAAATATAGGGTGACTGATGCAGCCAGAAAGCTTACAGTTTGTTTAGCTAAATTATGCCTTGAAAGTATTGAAAAATACTTCAAGTATGGTTTCATGATCTTCAGACTGGTCATGTTCAAATTATTTCATGCTTTTAAAAGGAAGATCCGAGCACATTAAAAAAGCTGTCTCTTCCATTGTGTTCATTTGAATTATGCAGGGCCAAAGTAACTTGGTTAAATTGTTCTTGGGTACTGAATGTTGCCATAATGCATTTGAGATTTAAAGAACATGGTATTCCTGGAGAGGCATTAATGGAAGAGGAGGTTAAGTTCGTATTATGCCCTAATGCAGTGATGTGGAAGTGCAGAAAGATTTAAGGGTCCGGACATTAAAAGCAGCAATGTTAACGCCATTAAAAAGCAATTGGAAGAATCTTGGGTTTTCTGACACGAGGAATAGAAATTGAATGTAAGATCAGAGTGCACATTGGGTTCTGTACTATCGGGAGAATATTGAACCAGTAAGAGAGAGTATCATTTAGATTTATAAGAATGCTGCCTGGTATGAGGAAATAACAACAACTAGTTGGGTAGATAAAGGAGAACCAGTAGATGTTGTATACTTAGATTTTCAAAAGGCATTTGATAGAGTGCCACATAAAATTCAAATTAAGGGCTTATGTCGTTCGGGTAATATGAGCTGTAAAATGTCTAATCGGGAGATGAGATGCTCTTCCTTAATCTTCACTAGAATGTTGCAACAGGGCAAGAATAAAAATGTTAATGGGAGCAAGATGATGAATTAAAATGGCAGGTGACCAGAAGCTTGGATTTGTGGCTGCAGACTGAGTGCAGCAAAGCAGTCACCCAATCTGTATCTGGTCATTCAGTGTGAACAATGAATACAATACACTAAAGTAAAAGAAATACAATTTGACCAGGAGTCAAATTTCCAAAATTCACAGTATTTGGCTTTTATATTGAAATTTGACTGTAATCTTCCCTTTGAAAATTGGGAAATAAAGTGACTGATGGGTTTTCAGAGTGTATTTAGAGCACTTTCATCTTGACTGCAGAAAGCACTAATATTCCTTATCCAGACTGGAATACCAACATATATAACTCAAGGAAAAATCATCCTTACAAACTTTGGTTATTAGTAAGGATGAAATGCTAAATATGTATGTGTCCAGGATACTGATGAACAATTGTTTGCATTTGGTTACGCTGCAGTTGAAAGGTAGGATGCAAGAAATAGGTGGCACGTTGGTTAGCACTGCTGCCTCACAGTGGCAGCAACCTGGATTCAATTCCAACCTTGGGAGACCAAATGGAATTTCACATTCTCCCCACGTCTGCATGGTTTCCTTTGGGTACTCTGGTTTCCTTCCGCACTCCAAAGATGTGCAAGTTAGGTTGATTGGCTGTATTAAATTGCCCCTTAAGGTTGATTGGATGGGCTAAGTTGCTCCTGAGTGTAAGGGGGACTGGTGGGGTTATGGGGATAGGGTCTGGATAGGATTTTTGTCAGTGTAGGATAGATGGGCCAAATGGCTTCTTTCTGCACTAGAGGATTCTAATGTAACTGTACTGAAGAATTCAAAGAAGTATGACCAAGACAATTACAGGTCTTAAGATGATCAAATTCAGCAGGAAGGAGAAGGAAAGAAATCGTGTTGAAAAAGTATTCCAACCTTGGGTGACTACGTGGAGTTTCCCATTCTTGCCATGTTTGTTGGGTTTCCTCCGGGTGCTGCGGCTCCCTCCCACAGTCCAAAGATGTGAGAGTTAGATTGATTGGCCATGCTAAATTACTCTTTAGTGTCAGGGTGAGTATGTGGGATTGTGGGGATAGGTCCTGAGTAGAATTGTTATCAGTACAAGCTTGATAGGCCGAATTGGCCTCCTTCCACATTGTAGTGATTCTGCAAAATGTGTTGATTTTTTATTTAGGTCTCTGTTCATTTACTGCTAATTTTGTTTTTTTTACGTTTTTGCAGGTCAATAAAATGTAATTTTGTTTAGTAAACTTGAGAAGAATTTTTTTTGCCTATTTGTTCTTAACCTATACATCTTTATGTGGTTTAAACATAGCTTAATAATTAGCCGTTGTAGTATCTAACTGAGAAATCTTACACTATTATATAAAAAAAATTCTATTTTGACAACATCAGAAAAAATTGCATCTTCCAGGGCAGCAACAAGACTGTTTGTCTGAAGTCTTGATTTTTGGTATGAATGGGATTAATGGTAAAAATTCAATGTAAATGCGGAGATGTAAACTGTCCATCTTCTCAAGTACATTGTTTACACTTTGGCTATCTATCAAGTTGCTTAATGTTCGACAAGAATCATTGCATTCACTGTAGGATTAACAGGCTTGTGTAATTGGGATTAAATGTAACAAGATTTGATTTACATTTAGATATTATACTCATGAGCAACTTCTGTGTGGACCCTGTTCCTCATATTTTCCATCCTCCTAGATGATGCGCTGCCAGCTCAGCACTTTCAGTTTTGTAAAGGAAAAACAGATATTCAGTAAACAAAAATCGAGAGAGCTTTTTGTTACCAGAAACCACGACGACATTTGTCATAACTTAGGAAACCGCCCACAGTCAAACGGATGGGTGCACTGTTTTCATTCGATTTGTTTCTCATTTTCATGTTTGGGCTGGAATTGTTTGCAATGTCAGTTATTCTGATATTAATTGATTTATCTTTACGTAACTCAGTTCGTTAGTTTCTCAGCTTGTGAGTTGAAGTTTATTAATATAGAAAGCAGAAACCGCCTTGTTTGGCTACTGGCCTAGATTTAAAGATCATTACAACGCTTTAATTTATCCTTTGATTTAATTTGTTGTCACGTATTAACATACAGTCAAAAAGTCTTGTTTCTTGTGCGCTATACAGACAAAGCATACTGTTCGTAGAGAAGGAAAGGAGAGAGTGCAGAATGTAGTGTTACAGTCATAGCTAGGGTGTAGAGAAAGATCAACTTAATACATTCTGCATAAGTCTGATGGTGTAAGAAGTCTCACAGCATCAGGTTAAAGTCCAACAGGTTTATTTGGTAGCATGAACCATAGTTTTCAGAGCACTGGCCCTTCGTCAGATGAGTGAGAGTTTGTTTCATAAACAGGACATATAAAGATACAAACTCAATATATAAAATAATGATTGGAATGCAGGTAATCAAGTCTTTACAGGCAATCAAGTCTTAAGGGTACAGACAATGTGAGTGGAGAGAGCGTTAAGCACAGGTTAAAGAATTGTGTATTGTCTCCAGACAGGACAGTAACTGAGATTTTGCAAGCCCAGGCAAATCATGGTGGGTGTCAAGATTCCACTTGAGGCTGTCCTCGTGTGTGCAGAACTTGGCTATCAGTCTCTGCTTAGTGACTGCAGTGTAACAGGGTAAGAAGTCTGACAACACCAGTTTTAAATCCAACCGATTTATTTGATAGTAAACTCGTAAGCTTTCGGCTCTATAGTCTTCATCAGGCGAATGAGGTGTTGTGGTCTCCAATAGCAAAGGGACCGCAGTCTGACAGGAACAGAGATGAAGCTGTTTTGAGTCGGTTGGTGACCTCAGACTTTTGTATCTTTTGCCGACGGAAGAGAGAACGTCCAGGCTGTGTGGGGTCCTTAATTATGTTGGCTGCTTTGCCGAGGCAGCAGGAAGTGTAGACAGCGTCCGTGGATGGGAGGCTGGTTTGTGTGATGGATTAGGCTCACGACCTTTTGTCCTTTGGCAGATGGAGATTAAAGCAGATGGAGTTTAACCCTGATAAGTGTGAGGTGATTCATTTTGGTAGGACAAACTAGAATGCAGATTACAGGGTCAACGACAGGATTCTAAAGAATGTGGAGGAACAGAGAGATCTTGGGGTTCACATCCACAGATTTCTGAAGGTTGCCACTCGAGTGTAGCTGTGAAGAAGGCTTATTGTGTGTTAGCGTTTATTAACAGCGGGGTTGGAGTTTAAAACCCGTGGGGTTATGCTGCAACTATACCAGATGTTAGTGAGACCACACTTGGAATATTGTGTTCAGTTCTGATCACCTCATTATAAGGAGGATATGGAAGCATTGGAGAGAGTGCAGATGAGATTTACCACGATGCTGCCTGGTTTGGAGGGTAGGTCTTATGAGGAAACTTCGAGGGAGCTGGGGCTTTTCTCTTTGTAGCAGAGGAGGTTGAAAGGCAACTTAATAGAGCTTTATAAGATGATGAGAGGGATAGACAGAGTGGGCGTGCAGAGACTATTTCCTCGGGTGAATGTAGCTGTTACTAGGGGGCATAACTATAAGATTCGTGGTGGGAGATACAGGAGGAATATCCGAGGTAGATTTTTCACCCAGAGAGTGGTGGGGGTGTGGAATGCACTGTCTGCTGTGAAAGTGGAGTCAGACACTTTAGAAACTTCCAAGCAGTTATTAAATAGGCACATGGAGCTGTGTTGTGTGTGGCTGTGTTGTGTGTTTCCTCTCCTGAAGTTGATAACAATCTGCTTTGTTCTGTTGATATTGAAGGAGAGATGATTGTTGTTGCAGCAATACACCAGATTCTGTCTCATCCCTGTACTCTGTCTCATCATTGTTTGAGATCTGACCTACTATGGTGGTGTTGTCAGCAAACTTGAAAATCAAATTGAAGGGGAATTTGGCCACACAGTCATAAGTATATAAGGAGTATAGTAGGGGGTTAAGAACACAGTGTTGTGGAGCATAAGAGGGTGTTGAGGATGGTCATGGAAAAGGTGTTGTTTCCTTTCCTAACTGATTGTGGCCTGTGAGTTAGAAAGTTCAGCATCCAGTCGCACACGAAAGTGCCAAGGCCCAGGCCACAGAGTTTGCAGATGAGTTTCATGGGAATAATGTTGTTGAAGGCTGAGCTGTATTCAATAAAGAAGAGCCTGACATAGGTGTCCTTGTTATCTAGGTGTTTCAGGGTTGAGTGCAAGGTTAAGAGAGATGACGTCTGCTAGGGACTTATTGCGGCAATTCAGGTGGTCCAGGAGGCTGGAATTGATTTGTGCCATGACTAGCCTTTCAAAGGACTTCGTAATAATACATGTCAGAGCCTCCGATTGATAGTCGTTAAGGCACACTGCTTGGTTTTCTTGGGTATTGGGATGATGGTCGTCTTTGTGAAGCAGATAGAATCTCAGATTGTTGTAAGGAAAAGTTGAAGATGTTTGTGAATACTCCCACTAGTTGACCTGCGCATGAGCTGAGTGCTCGTCTAGGTACTCCAACTGGGCCAGTTGCTTTCCACGTGTTGATCTTTGAGAAAGCTGCTCTGACATCTGCAGTGGTGATCCCCAGGGTGGAGGGCATGCTGTCACTGACCTCTTGCTCAAATGGAAATAAAATGCATTGAGCTCATCAGGAAGGGATGCGTTGGAGCCAGAGATTTTACTTGCCTTTATCTTTTAGCCTGTTGTGTTTTGCAGACCTTGCCATAGTTGGTCCAGCTTTGTGTGGCTAGCCTGGGACTGTAGCTTGGTCTGGTACTGTTTTTTGGCATCTTTGATGGATCTCCTTAGATTGTATCTGGCTTTCTTGTGTTGGTCAGTGTTGTCCAACTTGAATGCCTGGACTTCAGCAAACAGTGGTTATCCCTGTCGTTCCATGGTTTCCGGATTTGCTTTTTTGGTCCAGTCTTCTGCACACTTACTAATGAAGTTAGTTACTGTAGTGGTGTAGTTGTTCAGGCTGGTCACAGAATTTTTAAATACTGACCAGTCCACTGACTCCAAGCAGCCCCGTAGGAGATCAGTTGATTCCTCAGACCAACATTGCACGACTTTTTTTTTGATGAATTCTCCCGCTTCAGTTTTTTCTTGTAAGCCGAGAGCAGGAGCACAGCCTTGTGGTCTCTTTTGCCAAAGTGTGGGTGGGCGATAGAGCAATAGGCATGTTTGATATGTTTGAGCTCGGTTTTTGCTTTCTGTAAAATGCATCATACCAGCATTTGTTAATTTTCCCTCATACTCAATTGTGTTAAAATAGTGCATTTGCAATTTAAAAGATATATTTAAATAAATAACTGATTTGACAGTATTTTGTACATTAATTCCAGTAAGGAATGAACTGAATTATGACAATGTATTGCTGTAATTATTTATGTCTGTGAGACAGACCTCTCAACACTACTAAAAGAGTTTTAAATTTAAGATGCAAATCTGATGCTGGTTTGAGCCATGTTCCTGACAATTGAATGAGACTTGCCAATATTTTAAGGTTTGTATTCAAGGAAGTCTGGTATTTCCTTGACAGAAACCCTTTATTTGAAACATTGAGCAGCTGTACTTTATTAAGTACCTAATCACTTCCTTCTAACTGTGTGTCTGCAGTTTGTGGGTTTAACTGCTTCAGAACAATGCCTTCCTAATTTCATGTAAAATAAAACATCATGAGTACATTAAACTAACATTTTGGTTACAATATAATTAAAAGCTATTAAGTATCTTAAACACAAAATTTGTGATTTGTGTAGTTGGGGATTTTTCTGATATAACTTCTGCATTCTGAGCCTGATAAAAAGATCAGTCTTTCAATATTTAGTGATGTTGTTATAAGAATTTGAAAGGAATTGTGGATAAATAACAATTCTTCCGTTGACGTGACAACAGAGCAGGAATAGGTCATTTGGCCCCTCGAGCCTGCTACACCGTTCAATAAGATCAAAGCTGATTGGGCTATATCCTCAACTCTACTTTCCTGCCCAATACCATTCACTCTGCTATCAAAAATTTGTCTAACTCTGCCTTGAAGAAAATCAGTGATTCAATCTTCGTTGCTCCTTGGAGAGAAGAGAATTCCATATACAGAAGAATAAAATTTCTCCGAATCTGTCTTCAAAGGGAAATCTGTTATTCTTAAACTGTGTCCCTTACAAGTGGAAATGTGCCTCTGTTATCCAGCCTATAAAGTCTCTTCAGAATCTTATATATTTTGATAGGATTACCTGTCATTTATATAAAGATGGGTAGAGGGCCCAATCTTCCTTCATAAAGAGATATAGAAAAATCTCTGCTCAATTTTCCACCTATCTTGTCCTCCACCTATTCACTTTCCTCCACTTCTTACCTCTCTTGAACACCCTTCTTAATCTTCCTCTTCCTTTAGATCTGCTGTCAGTCATCTTATTCAACTTTCTATTTACCTCTCTGCCAAGCTCATCCTTTACAGATGGCAAGACACCAGAACTCATCTTGCACACTATTGTTTCGTTATTTCTGTCCTGTGGTCTAGTCTTCTAACCTTATCTGGTCTCCACAGAGACTTTGCAAGCTTTAAAAGTGCCAATTTTTTAACCAAAATCAAATTAGAATAAGGACAGAAATTTCTCTTTCCTCCTCTGTTCCATCAATATTCAAGATTTGTCTCACGGCTGTAATTGATTAGTTAGTTATCAAAACAATCTGTTTCATTTCAATTACATTTTGTAAATTGGAGTAACATGTAATGTACACATTCTTTCTCCTCTTTGCCCCTCTATCTCTTCTCACTTTACACTGTCTCTCTGTCTCCCCCTCTCGAGTTCATGGAACAGTAAACAAAAATTTCACTTCCCTTCATAGAATTTTAAAAATCCCTTTGATTTTACGTTAGCAAGGCTTTGTTCTTTATTAACACACGCAGTCAGAGAATCCCTACAGTGCAGAAGGAGGCCATTCAGTCCATCAAATCTGTACTGAGTACAATCCCACCCAGACCCAAATCCCCAAAATGCATTTACCCTGCTTATCCCCCAAATGTACACATCTTGGAACAGTCAGGAGCAATTTAGTGTGGCCAATCAATCTAACTCTCACATGTTTGGAGTGTAGGAGGAAAACTGGAGCGCCTAGAGGAAACCCACGCAGACACAAGAGTAATGTGCAAACTCCACACAGACAGTAACCCAAGACTGAAGTGAACCTGGGTCCCCGCTGTTGCAAGGCAGCAATGCTAACCACTATGCCACCCCTGCTGTTAACTGCTGTTCATGAAGTTGATTTGCATCTATTTCTGATCTTGTTCACCTGACAGTATTGATGGAACAAGTTTCTAGATGTTCTTTACAGCAGTTCTTGACTGTTTTGCTTCTCTGTTACAAAGAAACAAATACTTTGCTTCTTTGTGGGCAAAATATTGGAGAGAATTATTAGGGATAGGATTTATAGTTATTTAAAGAGAAATGAATTGATTGGGGATAGTCAGCATGGTTTTGTGAAGGGTAGGTCGTGCCTTACTAATCTTATTGAGTTTTTTGAAAAAGTGACCAAAGAGGTGGATGGGGGTAAGGCAGTTGATGTGGTATATATGAACTTTAGTAAGGCGTTCGATAAGGTGCCCCATGGAAGGCTTCTGCAGAAAATGCAAATGTATGGGATTGAGGGTGATTTAGCTAATTGGATTAGGAATTGGCTAGCTGATAGAAGACAGAGGGTGGTGGTTGATGGAAATTATTCATCGTGGAGTTCGGTTACTAGTGGTGTACCTCAGGGATCTGTTTTGGGGGCCCTGCTGTTTGTAATTTTTATAAATGATCTGGATGAGGGTATTGAAGGATGGATTAGTAAATTTGCGGATGACACCAAAGTCGGAGGAGTGGTAGATAGTGAAGAGGGTGTTCTAGTTTGCAGAGAGACTTGGACAAGTTGCAGAGCTGGGCCGAGAGGTGGCAAATGGAGTTTAATGTGGAAAGTGTGAGGTAATGCACTTTGGCAGGAATAATAAATGTGTAGAGTATAGGGCTAATGGTAGGATTCTTAATAGTGTTGATGAACAGAGGAATCTTGGTGTATTTGTGCATAGATCCCTGAAAGTAGGCAGTCAAGTCGAGAAGGTTGTTAAGAAGGCATATGGAGCCTTAGCTTTTATTGGTAGGGGGATTGAATTTCGGAGCCGCAACGTCATGTTGCAACTGTACAAAACTCTAGTGCGGCCGCACTTGGAGTATTGTGTGCAGTTCTGGTCCCAACATTATAAGAAAGATGTGGAGGCATTGGAGAGGGTACAGAGGAGGTTTACCAGGATGTTGCCTGGTATGGAGGGCAGGTCTTATGAGGAGAGGCTGAGGGATTTGAGGTTGTTTTCGTTAGAAAGAAGGCCGCTAAGAGGAGACCTTATTGAAACATATAAGATGATTAGAGGTTTAGATAGGGTGGACAGTGATATCCTTTTTCCTAGGATGGAGAAAGCTAGCACGAGGGGACATAGCTTTAAATTAAGGGGTGGTGGTTATAGGACGGATGTCAGAGGTAGGTTCTTTACCCAGAGGGTTGTAAGGGTATGGAATGCCCTGCCTGCGTCAGTTGTAGATGCGCCAAGTTTGGTGGCGTTTAAGAGGTTAGTTGATAAGTTTATGGACGAAAAGGGAATGGTTTAGGTTAGAGTGTCATTGCTTTTTCCTAATTGTTCGGTGCAACATCGAAGGCCGAAGGGCCTGTTCTGCGCTGTAATGTTCTATGTTCTAAAAGTTTCACAGACTGTTACACTTTGTTAGCCAGTTGGTGATGTAAGAAACCAGATTCACTATTGGAGTAGATTTATTCACAGAGTGGAATGTTACAGGCATGTATCTCCTGACTCCACTCTGTTCCTTTGTCGATAATTATCTCTTTATGTTTGCTTGAGCAATCAATGCCCTCTACCTGTGTGCATTTAACCTCAATTGATGCAATTAACACAGGTACCCTGCACACTCCATATTAAAAATAATAGAACATAGAACATTACAGCGCAGAACAGGCCCTTCGGCCTTTGATGTTGCGCCGACCAATTATGAAAAAAGCAATGACCCTCCAAACTAAACCATTCCCTTCTCTTCCATATACTTATCAACTAACCTCTTAAACGCCACCAAACTTGGCGCATCTACAACTGCCGCAGGCCGGGCATTCCACTCCCTAACCACCCTTTGGGTAAAGAACCTACCTCTGATATCCGTCCTATAACTATCACCCCTTAATTTAAAGCTGTGTCCCCTCGTGATAGCTTTCTCCATCCTAGGAAAAAGGCTATCACTGTCCACCCTATCTAAACCTCTAATCATCTTATATGTTTCGATAAGGTAAACACTTAAACTTGCATACTTTTTGCACACTTAAACTTTTTTCCTTAGTAAATGTGAAACTTTTTACAAAGATGTTGCCTGGATTGGGAGGCATGCCTTATGAAGACAGGTTGAGGGAGCTGGGACTGTTCTCCCTGGAGAGACGAAGGTTGAGAGACGACCTGATAGAGGTTTACAAGATGTTGAGAGGATTAGATTGGGTGGACTCTCAGAGACTATTTCCCAGGGCTGAAATGGTCGCGACGAGAGGGCACAGATTTAAGGTGCAGGGAAGCAAGTACAGAGGGGATGCTAGGGGAAAGTTTTTCACTCAGAGGGTGGTGAGTGAATGGAATCGGCTGCCGTCGGTGGTGGTCGAGGCGAACTCGCTGGGGTCTTTTAAAAGACTTCTGGATGAGTATATGGGATCCAGTGGGATTGGGGGTTATATAGATAGGTCTATGGCTGGGTAGGTTTTGATGTGTTGGACACAACTTGTGGGCCAAAGGGCCTGTTTGTGCTGTAGTGTTCTATGTTCTATGGTGGCACTGGGCACTGAATTAAAGCTTAATTGAGGGGGTATTAGTACTAGGGTCAATATCCTAGAATCCCCTCACTGTCAGCACTGTGCGTGTACCTGCATCACATGGACTGCAGTGGTTCAAGAAAGCAGTTCACCATTGTCTCAAAGGCAATTAGGGATGGGCAATAAATGTTGGCCTTGCCAGTGACACCCACATCTCTTGAATGAATAAAGAAAAGTCAAGACTAGAGTGATGGGTGATGTGACATATTGTAGCAGCAAGTGATGAAGTTCAATTACTGGCAGTTGGCCATTTTGCAAGGCTGTATTGCTTAGGCATGGATTTGAAACATATCTGATGCAGAGATTTAGGCAAATTTCACATGTTTTTGGATCATTACAGATCCCCTAAAAACTGGTAAACTTCTAGAGGGCTGCAGAGCCTTCAGTTGAGAATTCCTACTTTATAGGATAGTACAAGCTAGAGAGAGACTAAATTGTGGAAAAATCAACTTCTGGCTAAGAGTCTGTAAAAACTTAATCTTAGTGTTCATTTATATATTCTTGTTAATTTGTATCTTTAAAAACACATCTAAATTAACAACTTATATGCTGTTATTCAGCAGGACTGTAAGTTTCCTGTGTTCAGCTATTTCCTTCATTTGGAAGGTGGCAATAGACCAGCTTATTTTTCTCAATAGCATGCAGCTGATTAGGGAAAGAAATAATGAGTTGTCCGGTTTTGATGTGGTCCATGTTGATGCTCTACATGATGACTAATCTGATCCTGATGTATACATGTTTTAATGAAATTTATCTTTAAGAAAGGTTTCCTTTTTCAGAAATAATGACAATGAGGATAACATTATTTGTTAGTAATGGATTTGAGCACTAAGTCAGTACATGGTGATATTTTACTTTGAAATTAACTTCTGCTGTATGAGACAGATGTTAAGAAAGGGATTGGAGGAGCGAATTGTTGCTGGTGTTCTCAAGGGGAAACATTTTGTATCATTGTCTATAGCTGTATTATAATAGCAGTTATAATTATAGAATCCCTACAATGCAAAAGCAGGCCCTTTGATCATCAAAGTCTACGTTGTACCCAGGCCCTATCCTATAGCCATTATTTACTCTGCTAATTCCCCAAACTGCACACTAAGGGATAATTCAGCATGGCCAATCCATCTAACCTGCATGTCTTTGGAATGTGGGAGGAATCTGGAGCACCAGAGGAAACTCACAGAGAGAGAACATACAAACTCCACATAGGCAGTAACCCAAGACTGGAATCGAACTCAGTTCCTGGATCTGTGAGACAGTAGAGCTAACCACTGATATTGTGCCACTCTATTGTCAAATTCCACTAGTCACAGACCTAAACTGAGGTGCACCTGGTTGTATAACTTTGTACTTGGAAAAAAAAAATCGAATTTAAGGATTATTTGATTTTTACATGTGAACCCTACATTTCCTTACCTTACCTCTGGTCTTAAACACAGTAAGAAAATTTACTGGAAAACTGATTGTATGGTGTTGACTACATGAGAGTATGTTTATGGTTTAGATGAGCAAGAACGGTTTGAATAATCCCTTTTGATGTTTGACTGTTTTTCGTTCAATACCAATCTTGAAATAAGTCGTATCACACCCAAACTGTACACATTGAGTAATGCCTGCTTACCACGCTGCAAGTTTCAACTTTCATTGAGATGGTAAACTGTGCCATAATTTTGAAATGAAACTCACAGGTACACTTGCACCAAAACCTGGTACAAAGCAGTTTCAGAATTTATTGTCGTATACTGGGAAATTGAAAAACGGTTTTGTGCCAAAGTGACCCTTTTGTATTTTTAGTTTAAATAATTTTTAAAAACTTTGTCACTTTCTTGATTTAGTTTTAATTTTCCCAAGTAAAAATGTATTGACCACTTTAAAACATTGCAATTCTCAATTTTGTAGTGCAGAATTGATTCTGTCGTGAGCTCATTGCTAGCAATAGATCATTTTTAACTTTCCATGACTGAGATGCAGTTTTTGCAATTCCATGGAGTTTCTGGAGTGAAATGATAAACAACAATTTGTACTGAACAGCAGTATGTTTGAATTCCTTGCATTTGTTGTTCAGTTTGAGGCCAGTACCACAGTAGCTGGCTGAATGAATCCAGAGTGGCACCAGGTGTTGGTCTTTCATTATTCTGTTCAGAATAACAAGGAATGTGGGAATGCAGAAGGGTGAGATGCCAGAAGATGCCTGTCATTGTGTGTGTGAGACAGACCACTTCATAAATAGAAAGTGACAGCTGGGCTAATGATGTCACCAAAGAAGGAACAACTGCACTGCATCTCATTATCTCCTCTATATTGAATCTAGGAATACTAGCCAGCCATAGTGCATCTGGATAATGAAAAGAACATATTGTCAGCAAAGTCGATCGGAAATGTAGTGGGTAGTTATTACTGGTAAAACATTTGCCCAATATTTTGGACTGTGTACAGGGGAGAAAGCCACCTTGTAGGTCAGAGCCAATCAGTTAAGAGACACAGCTAGGTCAGTCTGTGAACCTTAGACACTGCAGAGACAGAATGTATTATAGACAGGGTGATTGAAGTATATTGGAAACATAAAGGCTATGCCACGCGCACAAGTAAGTTGGAACTGCACTGATTTAAGAGATTATAGTTTGCTTCCTCGAGCAGTGCACTGTAACACAAACATGTCACATTTTTCATTTAAATTAAGAAGTACTAAACCTTAATTTGTTTGCCTCGTCCTCTGCCTTCGTGTTAGGTGCTGTCAGCTGTATTGGCAATCAATATACTGTGTTGTATTGTCTGTGAAAATAGAAAGAATGCTTAAAAAAATTATTGCAATATTTTCATAGAAACATAGCATTCAGCTTCTTGAGCGTGTTTGATTTATTATTGGCACATGTATTAGGATACAGTATGGTGTGTTGTTTCTTATGCACAATACAAAGCATACTATTCATCTAGTACATATGGGAGAAGGAAAGGAGAGAGTGCAGAAAGTAGTATTACAAACATAGCTCGGATGTAGAGAAAGATCAACTTAATATAGAATATAGAACAATACAGCACAGTACAAGTCCTTCGGACAGTTGGTTGGTTGTTCAAAAACATGGTGAGTCTCGACAGAGTTGATAGGGAGAACTATTCCCTTTCGCAGAAGGACTGAGAACTAGGCAGTGACCGAAAGTAATTGGCAAAAGAAATTATGGAGACATGAGGAAAAACTTTCTCACAGTGAGTGGTTAGGTGTGGTGGAGGCAAGCTCAACTGAGGCATTCAAGAGGGAATTTGATTATTACCTGAAAAGAAAGAACGTTAGGACTATAGGAAGAGAGCTGAGGTGTCACTGGTTAAATTGTAGAGCCAGAGCTGAATGGTTGCCATCTGTGCTATAACAACTCTTGTGCGTGCAGCACGTACAGCCTTTTGGGCGAAGATCAGGTTTTCACCAATCTTTGTGTGGAAAAAATGTTTCCTGGTTTCACTGCCGAATATTCTTAGCTATTCGAATTAAAACTAATTTAAAGATTGTGTAGCTTGATGAATATTTCTCATCAGCATTTACTGTTGAGAAAAGCATGGATTTAGGGAATTTGCGGAAATATATAGTGCTGTCTTAAGACTGTACATATTACTGAGAAGGAGGTGCTGAAAGTCTTAAAGCACATCAAAGTAGATAAATCCCCAGGACCTGATGAAGTATAACATGAGGGTGTTGTGGGAGGCTAGGGAGAAAAGTGGGGTCTCCTAGCCGAGATATTTGAATCATCGATGGTCACAGGTGAGGTGTCTGAAGATTGGAGAGCAGCAAATGTTGTACCGTTGTTTAAAAAGGGCTGCAGGAAAAAGCCTGGGAACTACAGGCCAGTGAGCCTCACATCTGTGGTGGGTGAATTGTTGAGAGACAGGATCGATACATATTTAGAGATGCAAGGACCGATTAGGGACAGTCAGCATGACTTTGAGTGGAAAATCATGTCTCAAAAATTCAATTGAGTTTTTTGAAGGGGTAACCAAGAAGATAGATGAGGGCAGTGTAGTTGATGTTGTCTACATGGGTTTTAGCAAGGCCTTTGACAAGATAGATTGTTGCATTAAGTTAAATCTCACAGGATCCAGGGTGAGATATCTAAATGGATACAAAATTGGCTTCTTGACAGAAGCCAGAGGGTGGTTGTAAAGGGTTGTTTTTCCAACTGATGACCAGCGGTGTGCCTCAGGAATGAGCGCTGAGTCCACTGTTATTTGTCATTTATATTAATGATTTGGATGAGAATATAGAGGGTATGGATAGTAAGTTTGCAGATAACACCAAGATTGGTGGCTTAGTGTACAATGAAGAAAGTTATCTCCAATTGCAATGGGATCTTGATCAATTGGGCCAGTGGGCTGACGAATAGCAGGTGGAATTTAATTTAGACAAATGCAAGGTGATGCATTTTTGGTAGATTGTGCCAGGGCAAGACTTACTCAGTTAATGGTAGGGCATTAGGGAGAGTTACAGAACAAAGAGATCTGTAGAACAGTCATTCTCCCTGTGTCTGCGCGTGTTTTCTCCGGGTCCTCCCACGGTCCAAAGATGTGCAGGTTAGGTTGATTGGCCATGCTAAATTACTCCTTAGTGTCCCGAGATGCATAGCTTAGAGGGATCAGCTGGTAAATATGTAGGGGTACGGAGATAGGATCTGGGTGGGATTGTGGTTGGTGCAGACTCAAAGGGCCAAATGGCTGTTTCTGCACTGTAGGGTTTCAATGATTCTATGATCTAGGGGTACATGTTCATAGCTCCTTGAAAGTGGAGTCAGAAGTGAACAGAGTGGTAAAGAAGGCATTCGGCATGCTTAGTTTCATTTGTCAGAATGTTGAATACAGGAGTTGGGACATCTTGTTGAAGTTGTACAAGACATTGGTAAAGCCATACTTGGAATACTGTATGTAGTTCTGGTCACCCTATTATAAAAAGGATATTATTAAATGAAAAAGAATGCAGAAAAGATTTACTAGGATGCTACCGGAACTTGATGGTTTGAGTTGTAAGGAGAGGCTGGATAGACTGGGACTTTTTTCTCTGGAGCGTAAGAGGCTGAGGGCTGATTTTATAGAGGTCTATAAAATAACGAAGGGCACAGATCAGCTCGATAGTCAATATCTTTTCCCAAAAGTAGAGTAATCTAAAACTAGAGGACATAGGTTTAAAGTGAGATGGGAGAGATACAAAAGTGGTCAGAAGGGCGATTTTTTCACACAGAGGGTAGTGAGTGTCTGGAGCTGCTGCCAGAGTTAGTAGTCTTGGTGGGTACTATGTTGCCTTTAGTTACATGGATAAGACGGGTATCGAGGGTTATGGGCCAAATGTGAGCAATTGGGATTAGTTTATGGGTTTAAGAAAAAAAGTGGCATGGACAAGTTGCGTCGAAGGGCCCGTTTCCATGCTGTAGACCTCAGTGACTCTTGTTCTGGATTCTCCGATTTAAAGAAAATCGTTGTTCTGCATATACGGATCCCTGTTATTCTTTTAAACACCCCAATTCAATCATCTGTCAACAGTCTGAAGTTGAGGGAATAACATCAGATTTATGTGGCTATCCTCAATTTAAACCCCTCTCTCATTCTGGTCCATCAGTACTGTGTTTGTTTATTAGACAATGCATTCTTCCTGAAGTGTATCTACAACTGGACATTTACCATCTAGATGAGGTATCATCTAGATACCTAGAGTATTACTCTTTTCAACTAAAACAAGTGTTTTTCCTCTTTCTACTCATGACCCATGACATAAAAAGGAAAATCCACAAGGCTGTGGGTAAAGAACGGAGGAGGAGAAGATAAATTAGATAGCTCAAGAGGTAATACAGTAACAATGGGCCACATGGCTTTCTGACCACCTTTTCATTTGGAGTTGTCAGTGTTGTTTGCCACTTTCTGCTGGTCCTCATAGATTTGCTCATTTTTTTTATTGATTCATGGGGCATGGGCATTGCTGGCCAGCATTTATTGCCCGTCCCTATTTGCTTGAGGGCAGATGAGAGTCAACCATATTGCTGTGACCCTGGAGTCACATGTAGGCCTGACCAGGTAAGGGTAAGGATTTCCTTCTCAAAAGAACATTGGTGTATCAGATGGGTTTTTCCAATGATCAATGGTTTCATGATCATCTTATTCTGTCTACTATATTCCAATTAATACTTCATTCCAAAAGTTCACCTCAAATTCTATATGTTTTTGTTTTTACTTTTGTTGGTTGTCTGATGTGGGGAAACAATATCGGAGTTATGTAGAGAGCATCTGTGGACCCTTCCCTGACTACCATATTAGTCATTCATAAAGATTTAGTGAGATAAGTCCATTACTTTTTCATCTTTTTTAAACTAATATTAAAGTTCCCATTCAACATTAAGTTTCCCTGCTTCAGCTCCTGTTTTGTTTTTACTATCAACTTCAAATTTTATAATGGGATTCCTTTCCCAACACTGAATTGCAAAAGAAGCATTTCAGCAGCTCTCGAAAGAAGTTGATGCTGTGCAAGACAATTTAAAGATACAAATTTTCTGAAACTAGTAGCTCATACACCATTCTGATGCCACTGGTCTATTTCACTAAATTTCAGATCATTGTTACACCATTTGGCTGGTGGTGCCTGTACCAGCCCTCTGAATGAGCAGTCCACTTAATATCATTCACCGACCTTCTCCTCATAACCTTGCATGTTTACCCTTTTCAAACAATGTTCCAATTCCCTTGTGAGTGTCTCAATTTAACCTGCCTCCATTCCACTCTCAGGCAGTGTGTTCCAGACCGTAACCACTTGCTGTGTGAAAAAATGTTTTCTTCTTTTGCTATTTATTTTAAATCTGTGCCATAGAACCATAGTTTAAAGTTTTTTTTATTACTGTCAGAAGTAGGCTTACATTACACTGCAGTGAAGTTACAGTGAAAATTTCTTAGTCACCACACTCTGGCAGAATTTTCTGAACACCTGTTCAGAATTTAGCATGGCCAATGCACCTAACTAGCACGTCTTTAGGACTATGGAAGGAAACCAGAGCACTCAGAGGAAACCCATGCAGACACAGGGAGAATGTCCAGATTCTGCATAGACAGTGACCAAACTGGAATCGAACATGTCTCCCTGTGTTGCCCCTGTGCGAACCATAATCCCAATGGTGCAGAAAGAGGCCATTTGTCCCATCCAGTCTGTACCAAGTCTCTGAAAAGAACACCTTACCCAGGTTTCCCCTTAACGCACCCAATCCCTCTAAGCGCATACATTTACCGTGGCTAATCCACCTAACCACACATCCATGAGGTAATTTAGCATAGGCCAATCCACCTAACCTGCATTTCTGGATTGTGAGAGGAGAATGGAGTACCTGGAGGAAACCCATGCAGACACGGGGAGAATGTGTCTCTCATCCTCAATCCTTTTACGAATGAAACGGTTTCTCCCTATCTGCTCTCTCTGAGTCCCTCATGATTTTGAACATCTTTACAAAATCATCTCTCAGCCTTCTTTTCTCCAAGAAAAACAGCCTAACTTCAGCAATCTGTTTTCATATTTGAAATTATATGGGAATCTGTTGCTCAACCTTACACATATTGAAGCAAAAACATCCACAAATATGCCAACTATTTTGAATGCCTCCGGTAAGCCACATTGGAGGCCAAATGCAAACAGCAGAATAAGTGGACCAAAATCTCAGCATCCCATGCATTCGCCTCCTCAAACACTGCCTGCTCCATCTACGGTACTGTGTGGATCCAGCATTGGACTTCATAGAAGAAGTTTGACCTTGGACCTGAGGGATGGCGAGTTGTTCGCATAAAGTTAACCTTCTATCCTGATAACTTGTAAACTAATCTCCTTGCAAAATGTGACTGGATTCATAACTGAAAATGAAATGACATTCAACTGACATTCTGGCAAGCAATTTGCAGTGTGTACTGACACACAGACACAAAAATGAGTGAAGTCGAAGTCTCAAAACGCTGAGTAACATTTTTAGAACAAAAACCAGAGTTTCTGTTGTCTAGTAATGTGTGTCCTGAGGAACATTTTACCTTCGACATACTATTCTAGGGAAATAGTCATAAAATAAAATCACAGCTGATTAATGTATATTCTGTAAATTCCAAAAACCGATGAAAAGATGTTTTTATTAGTAGCACGTACATACAAGACAGAACATTACCTGGTGCCTGCTTGGAATAGAAGAAAATCACCTTTCCAGTTACAGAAAAACATTTACGTTTGTTTATTTGAGGGTTTGGTAGAAAATTTGCAAAGTGTGACATTGCTAACATAATAAGGAAATGCAGAATGAAAGAGAAAAGAATTTGCAATGTTAAAATGATGTTTTGTGATAGCCTCCATTTTAAATCCAAAGAGTGATTTTTGTGTTTTCAAATTTTCTCACTTTTCAAAAGCAACAACTCAAGTTGGCAGATGACATGAGGCACCCTCCGGTACTTGGAGCAAATGTACATCTTCGGATGTGAGCCCAGACTGTAAATGGGAGAGTTCACTTCGTAATTTTAATTGAGAGTTTATGGGACGTAAAACTGGCAATGCGTTTACTTATCCTCTATAATATTGCGTGGCTATCATTATTTCATACAGTAACTTGTTTAATAAATTGGCAAATGATGACCTCATATAAGATGAACAAGATAAATTATATAATAGATTGGAAATTTTATTACCCTTTTGCTTATGGGCATTTTTTTTATCTTTCCTTCCCTCTCTGCTTCCCCACTTCCACCTGTTTGACTGCAGGACTTGAGAAAACTAGTGGCACCATTACTGAAGAGTTTCCAGGCAGAGGTGAGTTTCATTTCAGATTTCTTTAAGGCCAATAAGGCACAGTGTTTTAAGCATGGGTTTGTAGAAAATTTCAAAAGTTGTTTAAATTTTCTAAATTTAGCAATTAAAGTGCACCATCTTTAACAGTAAAGCTTTTACTGTCATGTCGTTTGCTGTGAAATTGAGATAGCTGGCTTTTATGTCTTGCTCTTTTACTTCAAAACCTCAAACTTGCTGTAGTATTGTTGTCATCTTCTCAAATGTGTTTAAAGGCAAAGATCCAAAAACAGTAATTATCTTTGTGGTTGCAGAAAAGCTTCAAAATGTCTGCTGGTCTCCCAAGTTCATAATTTGCAATCAATATGATTGCACTATTTAAATCGAGCTCCCCTTTCTACAGTCTGCTATGAACAGTGCTATCTTTAGCATTAATGGTGACAGTTTTGCTGTGATAGTAGTTGTGTGCATTTGCTAGATTTTTCAGATATTTATATTTTAACTTGGAGGTGCAATCCTGAGGAAATGAGAAAAATATCACCAAGTGTTAAGACACAGTACAACTGTTGACTTTCCTACCATTTTTGGTTTGATTAACTTAACATGCAGAATTTCTAAGTAACATTATTTATATGTAGAAACTATGTCAGTTGTAACAACTGCTATTGAAATTTATCCCATCATTATTTCTGACACTCAAACTTATCTCCTGTTTGTTAATGACTTGGAGCTCAGTTATAGCTGCTGTAACACTTTTTTGCACAGTCCTTGTGGAGAAGAAGCCGGGTCTACACTTTGAGGATACCTTCCATCGTTTTGTGTGGCACTACCATCGTGTTAAATGAAACAGACTTCAAATAAATTGTAGATTAGCGACTATCAGCATGGTTTTGTACGAGGGCAGTCATGTCTCACTAATTTGAGTTTTTTGACAAAGTCACAAAAATGATTTAAGAGGGAAGGGCTGTGGGTGTTGTCTACATGGACTTTACTAAAGCATTTGACAAGGTTGATACAAAAGGTTAAATCACATGGGATCAAGAGTGAACTAATTAGGTGAATTCAAAACTGGCTTGGCCATAGAAGACAGAGGGTAGCAGTGGAAGGGTGTTTTTCTGAATGGAAGTCAGTAGCTAGTTGTGTTTCACAGGGATCAGTGCTGAGATGTCTGTTGTTTGTGATGTATATAAATGATTTGGAAGAAAACGTAATTGGCCTGATTAGAAAGTCTGCAGATAACACTAAGATTGTTGGCATTATGGATAGTGATAAAGATTGACAGAGAATATGGCAGGATATAGATAGGGTGGAAAATTGAGCGGAGAAATGGTAGATGGAATTTAATCTGGACAAATGTGAGGTGATGCATTTTGGTGTATCCAGTTGAGATGGGATTAAAATAAATGGCAGGAGCATAGATACACAGAGATCTGGGAGTACAGGTCCACAGACCGTGAGAAGTGGCAACGCAAGTGGAAAAGTTAGTGAAAAAGGCATACGGCGTGCTGGCCTTCATTGGCCGAAGCATCAAGTTTAAAAGTTGGAAAATTATCTTAGTTATTTAAGACATTGATTCGACCACTTTTGGAATACTGTGTCCAGTCCTGGTCACCACACGGCCAGAAGGACGTGGAGGCTTTGGAGAGAGTACAGAAAAAGTTTCAGGATGTTGGCTGGTATGGAAGGTATTAGCTATGAGGCAAGATTGAATGAACTTGGATTATTCTCCCTGGAAAGACGGAGGCTAAGGGGTGACCTGTTAGAGGTTAATAAAATTGAGGGGTATAGGGTGAGAGTGGGAAGCTTTCTTCAAGGCAGAAATGACAATCACAAGGGGACACAAGTTTAAAGTAAGGCAGCAAATGCTCAGTAGAGATGTATGGAGAAAGTTTTTTACACAGAGGGTGGAATCCACTGCCAAGTGAAGTTGTTGAGGCAGATGGGCAAGCAAGATTTAACACTTAACTGGATGGGCCCATGAACAGGTGGGCTATAGAAGGATACAGGTCGAAGTAGGGCAGTGATTGGTGCAATTTGGTGGGCCAAAGACCCTGTTCCTGTGCTGTACTGTTTCTTTGCAGATCTAGCAATTCAAGACTAGGTATCCATGAGGCATTATGGGACATCAGCAGCAATAGAATTATACTCTTCCACAATTCCCCACTCTACTATTATCACCAAGCCAGGGATTAGCCAGGGTTCAATGAAAAGCGCAAGGGGGCATGCCACGAGCAACAACATGTTTCAAATCCCTTTCAATTTGATTTTCAAGTTTGCTGACAACACTACCGTAGTGGGTCAGATCTCAAACAATGACAAGACCAAGTACAGAAATGAGATAGAAAATCTGATGAACTGGTGCAGCAACAACAATGTCTCCCTCAAAGTCAACAAAACAAAGAAGATTGTCATCGACTTCAGGAAGCGTAAAGGAAAACATGCCCCTGTCTATATCAACAGGGACAAAATAGAAAGGGTTGAGAGCTTCATGTTTTTAGGTTTTTAGCTTGGTATGGCTCCTGCTCTGTCCAAGACTGCAAGGAACTACAGAAAGATTGTGAATGCAGCCCAATTCATCCAAACCAGCCTTCCATCTATTGACTCTGTCTACATTTTTATGTTGGCAAAGCAGCCAACATAATTAAGGACTCTGTGCACACCAGACATTCTCCTTTCCACCACCTTCCATTGGGAAAAAGATACAAAAGTCTGAGGTCACGTGCTAACTGATTCGAGAACAGCTTTTCCCCTGCTGCTGTCAGACTTTTGAAAGGACTTAACTTGCATTAAGTTGGTCCTTCTCCACATCCTAGCTATGACTGTACGACTACATTCTGCACTCTCTTATTTCCTTCTCTATGAACAGTACGTTTTGTCTATATAGCACACAAGAAACAATACTTTTCACTTTATGGTAATACGTGACAATAATAAATCAAATCAAAAAGATTTATTAATATCACAAGTAGGCTTATATTAACACTGCAATGAGGTTACTGTGAAAATCCCTAGTAGTTATACTGTAGCATCTGTTTATCCCTCTGAGGGAGAATTTAGCATGGTCAGTTCACTTAACCAGCACACCTTTCTGATTGTGGGAGATAACTGGAGCACCTGGAGGAAACCTACGCAAACATGGAAAGCATGTACAAACTCCTCACAGACGCAAGTTGGGAATTGAACCCAGGTCCCTGATGCTGTGAGGCACCAGTGCTAATCACTACTGTCACTATGTCATTCCACAAGGGCAGCAGATACCTGAGAACATCACCCCCTGAAAATTCTCCTTTAAATCATTCACTATTCTGGCCCTTCACCATGGCTGGGCCAAAATTCTGGAATTCACTTCCTAACAGCACAGTCAGTACCTACACTGCATGAACTACGGTAATTCAAAAGGCAGCTTCTCAAGACACTAAAGGGTGGATAATAAATGTTAGCCTAGCCAGTGATGCCCACATCCTGTAAATTAATAAAGAAAAATTAAAATTTGACAATTCAAAGAAAGAAAGCTGTGAAGAGAATGCAACATGGCTGCAAAAAGTTTTAAACAGTTAAAGTGCATAAGGATGTGGTAAATTAGAAATGTCTACCTTGATGGGAAAAATAGAAAAAACAGAATATTTTTGAAGAATAGTGGACTGGGGAACATTCATATTGAGAGATACAATGAGTGCCATTGTACGTGAAGTTATACAGTTCACATGCAGGTGCAGCAAGCAGTTAAGGAAATCTATTAGCCTCCACTATAAATGGATTTGAACCTTAGAGTAAATAAGTCTTGCTGCAATTATAAAAACTTTAGTGAGACCAAATTTGGAGCACTTTGTATAGTTTGGGGAATGCAATATATTAGAGGAGTGAGGTTTTGCTGCAATTGTGAGATCATACGTAGAACACAATACAGTTTTAACCTCCTTATTTGAGAAAATATACGAATGCATTAGAAGCAGCTCAGAAAAGGATTGCTTGGTTGATTCCTGTCTTATCAAGAATGATTAGACAGCTGGGCCTGTAAGCATTGGAGTTTACAAGATTCAGGGTGATTTTAGATGTAGATGCTGGAAGCATGTTGCCCCTTTTGAGAGAGACTAAAATTAGGGGACAGAGTTTAAAAATAAGGGGTCTCCTATTTATGGACATGAGAAAAAATTATTTTCCCAGGTAATTGTGAATTTTTGAAACGCTCTTCCTCAGAGAGCAGTGGAGGTAGGATCCCTTAATATTTTTAAGGCAGAGGTCAATAGATTCTTGACAAACAAGGAAGTCAAAGGTTGTCCAGGGTCGGTGGAATGTGGAGTTGAGTCCATAATTAGATCAGATATGAAGCACAGGCTCAAGAGGACGAATAGTCTCCACCTGCCCCTATTTAATTCATATGTTTGTGTGCATGATCCCTTTATATAAGGAAGGTTGTATTGCCCTGGCAATTGTGCAACAGATGTTCACCAGGCCAATTTCTGGACGAGGGACTCTCCAATGAGGAGCTGTTGAATAAACTAGGTCTGTATTTTCTTGAGTTTAAAAGAAAGGTGATGTGATTAAAACATAGAAAATTCTCAAGGAGCTTGATAGAATAAATGTTGCGAAGATTTTTTTTTTACCTGGTTTAATAGATTTTTATGATTTGCCTATAATTTTGTTCTGAAGGAACTAATGTTGGTCTATTAAGCACAATGGTTAGCTTTGCTGAAATATGTGAATTTATCAATTTTGGAATATGTTTATATGTGAAACTTCTCAATGAAAATTAGGAAGTTACTTAGATGAAAGGGGACCACACATTAACTCCTATGGGTCGTTGGAAGAACAAAATACTATAACATATTTTATGCTGATGAAAGATAGAATAGTTGAGTTAAAAGAACTAGTTTCATGTTAACTGCATTAATATATTGAAATCTGTTTTGAGTTAATGCTTGTTTCATCCTGAAATGCTTCTCGAAGCTATGTTTGTAAAACATTTGTGTAAGAACAGTAGAAGAGATACAGTGGATGCTCTACTGCTGGCTTATAGAAAATAAAGGCTAAGATGAATGTGAAACTGAAGATTTGCAAAAGTTAAGAGAAATGTGAATCATAAAACGTTTGGAAAATCAGAAAAGAACAAAGAACAATACAGCACAGGAAACAGGCCCTTCGGCCCTCCGTTGGTCCACCGAGACCATTCTCTTATATCCCTTCGTTCCCAATCTGCTCATATGACTAGCCAGATAAGTCTTAAAATTCCCAGCGTATCCGCCTCCACCACCCTGCTTGGCAGTGCATTCCAGGCTCCCACCACCCTTTATGTAAAATACATCCCTCTGATATCTGAGTTAAACTTCCCCCCTCCCCAGCTTGAACCTGTGACCCCTCGTGATCATCACCTCCGACCTATGAAAAAACTTCCCATTTTTCACCCTATCCATAGCCCTCATAATTTTATACACCTGTATTAGGCCTCCCCTCACTCTTCGTTTTTCCAGGGAGAACAACCACAGTTTACCCAATCTCTCCTCATAGCTAAGACCCTCCATACCAGGCAACATCCTTTTCTGTACTCAAAAGCCTTCACGTCCTTCTGGTAGTGCGGTGACCAGAACTGGGTGCAGTCCTCCAAATGTGGCCTAACCAACGTTCCACAGAGCTGTAACATCAGATGCCAATTTTTATACTCTATACCCTGTCCTATAAAGGCAAGCATGCCATATGCCTTCACACCTTCTCCACCTGTGCTGCCACCTTCAAGGATCTGTGGACTTGCATACCTAGGTCCCTCTGTGTGTCTATACTTCTGGTGGGCCTGCCATTTATTGTATAGCTCCCCCCCACTACATTAGTTCTACCACTTCACATTTATCTGAACATGGAACACTACAGCACAAACAGGCCCTTCGGCCCACAAGTTGTGCCGAACACATCAAAACCTACCCAGCCATAGACCTATCTATAACCCCCAATCCCATTGGATCCCATATACTCATCCAGAAGTCTTTTAAAAGACCCCAGCGAGTTCGCCTCGACCACCACCGACGGCAGCCGATTCCATTCACTCACCACCCTCTGAGTGAAAAACTTTCCCCTAGCATCCCCTCTGTACTTGCTTCCCTGCACCTTAAATCTGTGCCCTCTCGTCGCGACCATTTCAGCCCTGGGAAATAGTCTGTGAGAGTCCACCCTATCTATTCCTCTCAACATCTTGTAAACCTCTATCAGGTCGCCTCTCAACCTTCGTCTCTCCAGGGAGAACA
Source organism: Sphyrna mokarran (assembly GCA_024679065.1). Lineage (NCBI taxonomy): Eukaryota > Metazoa > Chordata > Chondrichthyes > Carcharhiniformes > Carcharhinidae > Sphyrna > Sphyrna mokarran. Next base: position 47,348,490 of record JAGIQG010000022.1, on the reverse strand, counting down.
GTCCCAGCTCCCTCAACCTGTCTTCATAAGGCATGCCTCCCAATCCAGGCAACATCCTTGTAAATCTCCTCTGCACCCTTTCAATAGCTTCCACGTCCTTCCTATAGTGAGGCGACCAGAACTGCGCACAGTACTCCAAGTGTGGTCTGACAAGGTCCTATAAAGCTGCAGCATTACCTCCTGACTCCTGAACTCAATCCCTCGATGAATGAAGGCCAGTACACCGTAAGCTTTCTTAACCACATCCTCCACCTGGGAGGCCGATTTGAGAGTCTTATGGACCCGGACCCCAAGATCCCTCTGCTCTTCCACACAGCTAAGACTCCTACCTTCGATAGTGTATCTGGATTAAATTCCATCTGCCATTTCTCTGCCCAGTTTTCCAGCCTATCTAAATCCTGCTGTATCTTCCGACAATGTTCATTGCTATCCACAAGTCCAGCCATCTTTGTGTCATCCGCAAACTTACTGATCACGCCAGTTACATCATCTTCCAAATTATTTATATAATCACAAATGACAGAGGTCCTAGTGCAGAATCCTGCAGAACACCACTAGTCATGATGTAGAGATGCCGGCGTTGGACTAGGGTAAACACAGTAAGAAGTCTGATGACTCCGGTTTTAAATCCAACCAGTTTATTTGATAGTAAACTTGTAAGCTTTCGGCTCTATGGCCTTCATCAGGTGAATGAGGTGTTTTGATCTCCAATAGCACACATTTCAGCACAGACAGTTTACAGATTACTGATTAGAATGTGAATCTTTACACCTAACCTGCTATTCAAGTCTTAAAGTGGCTAACAATGTGAGTGGAAGGAGCACTGAGCACAGGTTAGAGAGATGTGTATTGTCTCCAGACAGCACAATAAGTGAGGTTTTTTGCTAACCCAGGCAAGTCAAGGGGGGTTACAGATAGTGTGACATGAAGCCAAGATCCCTGTTAAGACCGTCTTCATGTGTGCGGAACTTGGCTATCAGTCTCTGCTCAGTGGCTCTGCGCTGTCATGTGTCGTGAAGGCCCCCTTGAAGAATGTTTGCCCAAAGGTCGGAGGCCGAATGCCCGTGACTGCTGAAGTGTTCACCAACAGGAACAGTTTTGCCTGGTGTTGCGACACTACGGACTTCCTGCAGAAACTCAGCACAGGTGGAGCAGTTGAACCAGGGACACTCCTTGTCACAATGGATGTCTCGGCGCTCTACACCAACATCCCCCACGACAATGGCATTGCTGCAACTGCCTCAGTACTCAATTGCAACAACTGCCAGTTTCCGGATGCAATTTTACAACTTATCTGCGTCATCTTGGACCACAATGTCTTCACCTTCAACGATCAGCTTTTCATCCAGACACATGGAACAGCCATGGAAACCAAATTCGCACCTCAGTATGCCAACATCTTCATGCACAGGTTCAAACAAGACTTCTTCACCTTCACCGAATGGGATCTTCAACCGAGGCTATACACTAGATACGTTGATGACATTTTTTTCCTTTGGACTCATGGTGAACAATCATTGAAACAACTATATGATGATATCAGCAAGTTTTTTCCACCATCAGACCCACCATGGACTGTTCTCCAGAATTGGTTGCATTCTTGGACACACGCATCTCCATCAAGGATGGCCACCTCAGCATCTCACTGTACCGCAAGCCGACAGACAGCCTCACAATGCTCCACTTCTCCAGCTTCCACTCTAAACACGTTAAAGAGGCCATCCCCTACGGACAAGCCCTCCGTATACACAGAATTTGCTCAGATGAGGAGGATCGTGACAGACACCTCCAGACGCTGAAAGATGCCCTCGTGAGAACAGGAAATGGCACTCGACTCATCGAAAGACAGTTTCAACACACCACAGCGATAAACCGAACTGACCTCCTCAGAAAACGAACATGGGACACGATGGACAGAGTACCCTTTGTTGTCCAGTACTTCCCTGGAGCGGAGAAGCTACGACATCTTCTCTGGAGTCTTCAACATATCATTGATGATGATGAAGAACATCTCGCTAGGGCCATCCCCACACCCCCACTTCTTGCCTTCAGACAACTGTGCAACCTCAAACAGACCATTGTTTGCAGCAAACTACCCAACCTTCAGGAGAACAGTGACCACAATACCACACAACCCTGCCACAGCAACCTCTGCAAGACATGCCGGATCATCAACGTGGATGACATCATCAAACGTGAGAGCACCATTCACCAGGTACACGGTACATACTCTTGCAACTCAGCCAACGTTGTCTACCTAATACGTTGCAAGAAAGGATGTCCCAAAGCATGGTACATTGGGAAGACCATGCAGACACTACGACAGCAGATGAATGAACATTGCTCTACAATCACCAGGCAAAACAGTTCCCTTCCTGTGGGCGAACACTTCAGTGGTCACGGGCATTCGGCCTCCAACCTGCGGGTAAACATTCTCCAAGGGGGCCTTCATGACACACGATAGCGCAGAGCCACTGAGCAGAGACTGATAGCCACATTCTGCACACATGAAGACGGTCTTAACAGGGATCTTGACTTCATGTCACACTGTCTGTAACCGCCATGACTTGCCTGGGTTAGCAAAAAACCTCACTTACTGTGCTGTCTGGAGACAATACACATCTTTTTAACCTGTGCTCAGTGCTCCTTCCACTCACATTGTTAGCCACTTTAAGACTTGAATAGCAGGTTAGGTGTAAAGATTCACATTCTAATCAGTAATCTGTAAACTGTCTGTGCTGAAATGTTGGAGCATCAATCCTCAAATATTGGAGATCAGAACACCTCGTTTGCCTGACGAAGGCCATAGAGCCGAAAGCTTACGAGTTTACTATCAAATAAACCGGTTGGATTTAAAACTGATGTTGTCAGACTTCTTACTGTGAACATCACTGGTCACAGACTCCTAGCCAGAGAAAGACCCTTCCACTGCTATCCTCTGTCTCCTGTTACAAAACCCGTACTCTACCCATCTAGCCATCTCTCCTTCTATCCCATGAGATTTAACCTTTTGCACCAACCTGCCATGGCTTTACTAAAATCCATATAGACTTGGAGTGTCTCAACGGGAATTTTTGACTTGTTAGAGAAAATCTCCATTACAAAGGAGGAATTGTTAGGTTTTTTTAGGGAACATTAAAACTGACAAATTCCAACGGTCTGATGGCATCTATCCTAGACTGCTCAGAGAGAAAGCGCGCTTCCCTCGTCAACCGTTTTTGTCTCCTCAAAAAACTCCACCAAATTTATGAGGCATGACTTCCCTCTTACAAACCAAGCTGTCTATCCCCAATGAAATTATTCCATTCTAAATGTGCATACCTCCTATCTCTAAGAATCCTCTCCAATAATTTCCCTACCGTGGATGTCAAGCTCACCAGCCTATAATTACCTGCTACCCTTTTTAAACAACGATACCAGATTCGCTATCCTCCAATCCTTAGGGACCTTACCTATTCTCAATGAAGAGACAAAGATTTCCATCAGAGACTCAGCAATTTCATCTCTTGTCTCCTTCAGCAGTCTAGGAAAGGTGCCTTCAGGCCCTGGGGATTTGTCAGTTTTAAAGTTCCCTTAAAAAACCTTCCTCCCTTGTAATGGAGATTTTCTCTAACGGGTCAACACTTCCCGCTGAGACACTCGCAATCAATGCGTCTCTTTAAGACCTTTAAGTAGCTACATATTAGGGAAATAGATCAAGTTGATGCCACAGATCCAGTCATATTGCCCAGGACAAACTACAATCTAATGCAGCTGGGCAGGGTCTCTTGATGGGGTTAGAAGGAATAGGGCTACAGGACATCCTTGCCAGATGTCAGTGGAGACAGAAGTGGAGACTATTCCTCAGAGTATCCTGAAGCAGAAACTTTCAGTGCTGAGTTATGCGATATTGTCATTGTTAAGTATTAACTTTGTAAATCTCTGAGATGTTGAATAAACTCTCTGACTTGATTAAAGGAATGAGTTTGTACTTTGTCGGCCAGAATTGGTGAAGAACCTGAGTGTGATCGGGTATCCTCTAATAAGGGATCATGCATTTCAGGTGAAGATGATGACAATCTTTGGAATCCTTTACCACAGAGGGCTTTGTTATTACATAGATTCAAGTCAGAGATCAATCGACTTTTAGATAGAGGAAATCAGGAGATATGTAAATAGTGTGATAAGGTTCAGCTGAGGTCATAGAACAACCATGATCATCATCTTGAATTGAGAATCTTTAATTCCTTCTATTTCTTATGATCTTAAGAAATCCTTTTTGCTTCTTTTTCACCTTGCAGGCTTTCAAATTTGTCAGCATGTTTAAGTTTCAAAAGGGGCTAAATTCTGAATGAAATGTTTGAAAAGTCTTCTCTCAGTTGCTTGTAATTCAGTAATATATATCACATTGAATTATACTGCCAAGTGGAAATCATTTCGGTATGGCTTCATCCCAATGGTAACAATCTCTCCTGAATGTTCTTTCAATACATGGATTTGCCTTTCACCTTTTCAATTTCAAAAATGTCTCATGAAAATTATCTCTGATTAGGTTATTTCCTGTGTTCCCATTGCCAAGAATAAAAATATAAATCCCAAAAGAGAAAAACATTAAATTTCTGTGCACGTGCATGATTTAAGCCAAAATATATCCATGTTTGTTTTATCTCACATGTTTCTGAAATAAAAATGCCTTCTGCAATTGCCCCTGGAATAGAATTTGGATCAGGAAAGTAGCTGCATAGAAAGTTTTCTTGTGTTTAATTGCTAGAGTTATTTACTATTATTTATTGCTATTGTATATTTAACCGGAAGGTGGATTTTGCATACTTTAAATGTGAAAATTCACTAGAATTTCTTTGATATTTACATAAGCCTCAGATTAGGAAGAACAGCTGGGATTTAAATGGTATGTGATGCATTACTTCTGGTAATGGTTCTTGCAGTAAGCAGATACAAATTTATTTCTCAATCTTTTGTAATTGCAGTGTTCAAATTTTCTTTTCATGTAACATATTTACAGATTTATTTTAAATTGAATTAAATAATATATATTAACAAAAGCAGTTTTTGTTCATTTTGGCTTGTTAGCATCTTGTTTTGGTTGAAGTGGTTAGTGGGAGTGATTATCAGTCTCCTCACCTAATCTCTATGTGCCCTCTCGATCCAGCATTGGCATGACCAGAACATGAGTATGTGTGTATGAGTTGCAAAGACTCACTTTGTATTGTTTGTCTCAGCATTCATCCAACACTCCAATCCCCTGCATGTGCAAAACCAACTTTGTAGAAGTTTCCACTTGTGGAAGAGTCTAAAACTAGAGGGCCATAATTACAGACAATTTATAAAGCTCCTGTGCAACGTTAAACTTTAACAACGTTGGACATTCATATGAAATAAGCAGATTGTAAACAGTGAATAACATAGTTATATTTAAGAGGAAGCTAGAAAAACACATGAAGAATAAAAGGATATGCTGATGTGTTGCATCAGAAGAGGAGCAGAAACATCTGGACAGACCAGTTGAGCTGTGTAGATTATTCATGTACATATGAACTTATGAAGTTAAAGTATGAAGTTTATTTATTAGTGTCACAAGTAGGCTTACATTAACACTGCAATGAAGTTACTGTGAAAATCCTTTTATTGCCACACTCCAATGCCTATTTGGCTACACTGAGGGAGAATTTAGCATGGCCAATGCACCTAACTAGCACATCTTGCGCTCTGAGAGGAAACCACAGTACCTAGAAAAAACCCACGCAGATATGGGGAGAACATGCAGACTCCACAAACCAATGACTCAAGCTGGGAATTGAACTCAGATCCCTGGCAATGAGAGGCAACGGTGCGAACCAGTGTGCCAGTGTGCCACCTATTTGGAGTAGGCATAGGACAAAAGGCCTTTGAGCTTGCTGTGCCATTTGATAAGATCATGCTAATCTGATTTCGGCTTCCACTTCACTGTCTACCCTGTATGAGTCCCATGTCAGCCATCTATCTATCTAACTTGAGTCTTAAAATTCAATGTCCAGCTCCACTGTTCCCTGGGAAGAGAATTCCAGAGTAATGACCTTCTGAGAAGAATTTTTTTTCTCTTCTTTGCCAAAAAAGAGGAGACCCCTTGTTTTTAAATGTTGTCCCTTGGCTCTAGTTTATCTAATGGAAAACACCAAGTCAGTTCCCCTCAGAATCATTATATTTTAATAAAATCGCTTCTTCAATCAATACAAGCCCATCCTCTAGATGTACTGTACTTAGATTCCCAGAAGGCTTTCAACATGCTGCTACATATAATACAATGTAAGAACTCGTGGTGTGATGGGTAACACATTAACATGAATAGAAGATTGCCTGACCGGCAGTTAGAGTATTCATTATTAGATATTTTTCTGCTTGGCAGGGAGTGGTAAGTGGTATCCTGCAGTCTCACTTATTCTGTATTTGGAGTTGCTGTTGTTTGGAGGCTTTGCTTCAACTAGATCAAGCTTCATAGAGTTCACAGCTGTTCAATAATCCTGCGTTGTTTTTACTCAACCCCACGTACTATCACTTCACATTGTTTTATCCTACAAATGCAGTACATAACTCATCTTTTCACAATTTATATTAGTGAATTAAATGAAGGGAGCGAAGCATGGTACTCAAATTAACAGATAAAACAAAGATAGATTGGAAATAATATTGTGAAGGGGACATGGGAGGTTGAAGACAGATATACAGACATTGGGTAAATGGGCAAAAATCTGGCAAATTGCCAAAATGTCAAGTTGTTCAGTTTGGCAGAAAGAATAGAAAAATAAAACATAAACAGAGAACAATTGCAAAATTCCAAGGTGCAGAGATATCTAAGTGTTCTAAATGTTCACTATGCAAGTACAGCAAGTAATTAAGAAGGATAATGGAATTACACCATTTAGAACATAGAACATTACAGCGCAGAACAAGCCCTTCGGCCTTCGATGTTGCACCGACCAATTAGGAAAAAGCAATGACCATCCAAACTAAACCATTCCCTTTTCGTCCATTTACTAGGAGAGAAATAAGGATGTTATGGTTCAGTTGTGGTACTGATGGCCCACATCTCGAATAATATGTGCAGTTTTGATCTCCTTATTTAAGGAAGGATATTAGTGTGTTGGACATAGTTCAAAAGTGATTTACTAGATTGATTCCTGGAATGAACAGGTGGTCTTATGAAAGTCTTGAAAAGATTAGACAGGTTGGGCTTGTTTTCACTAGAGTTCAATAGAATGTGGACTGATTTGTTTGAAATATATAAAATCCTGCATGGTTTTGTCAAGGCAGATGTGGAAAGGATATTTCCTGTTGCGGGTGAGTCCAGAATTAGGGAGTACTGTTTTAAAATGAAGAGTTGCCCTTGTAGGATAGAGATTTTTTTTTCTTTTTAGGGTCTTGCATATCTGGAATCTACCCTCAGAGGTAGAGGGTAGAGCCATGAATATTTTAAGGCGGAGGATTCTTGTTCAGCAAGGGAAACTGTCCAGTAAAATAATCAATATGCTACTGTTTCCTGTGCATGACATATTAGAAACATAGAAAAACTACAGCACAAACAGGTCCTTCACCGATCATATCCCTATCTATTAGGCTTATCTATAATCCTCAATCCTATTAAGTGCCCGTGTACTCATCCAGAAGTCTCTTTAAGAAACCTTATTGAATTTGCCTCCACCACCACTGACGGCAGTCGATTCTATTCACCCACCACCTTCAGTGAAAAACTTACCCTTGACATCTCGTCTGTACCTACTCCCCAACACCTTATACCTGTGTCCCCTCATAGCAATCATTTCAGCCCTGGGGAAAAGCCTCTGAGAATCCACCCAATCTATACCTCTTAACATCTTATCTTATACACCTCTATTAGGTCGCCTCTCATCCTTCGTCTCTCCAAGGAGAAAAGACCGAGCTCCCTCAACTTATCCTCATAAGGCATGTCACCAATACAGACAGCCTTGGAAATCTCCTCTGCACCCTTTCAATGGCTTCCACATCCCTCCTGTAGTGAGACGACCAGAACTGAGCACAATACTCCAAGTGGGATCTAACCAGAGCCTTATGTTTTGTTTGCCACTACTTGAAAGAAGCAAAATAGTTATTCAAGTGTTTCAGTTTGTTGGAGTGAATAATTCTATTTGGATTGATTTCCTTCCTCGATATTTCTCTCTCCGTTTAGGATTCTAGTATTCTGAAGAAGGGTATTATTATAGAAACATATAACATTACGAAGGGAATAGGTAAAATAAAAGCAGGGAAGTTATTTCTACTGGCAGTCGAAACTAGAACTAGGGGGCATGGCCACAAAATAAAAGGGAGCAGATTTAGGAGGAACTTCTTTATACACAGGTTTGTGAATCTGTGGAATTCCCTGCCCAGTGAAGCACTTGAGGCTACCTCATTGAATGTTTTTAAGACAAGGAAAGATAAATTTTTGAACAGTAAAGGAGTTGAGGGCTATGGTGAGCAGGCAGGTAAGTGGAGTTGACTCCAGAATAAGAGCAGTCGTGACTGGCGGAGCAGGGTTGAGGGGCCAGAAGGCCTGCTCCTGCTCCTCCTCCTTATGTTTTTGAGTGCTGAATGAAAGTGGCGATAGCATAACTTTACCTCTTTGTGACTTAATAGCTTGTATGAAGAAGTATTTGTAGCATGTGGAATTTGAAAAGGTGTTGACAAAGAACCACTTTTGATACTTAACGTGTTACTTGCATTAGTCACTCAAATTGAAGCAAGTGACTGCTTGGAAACTTAGATAGATTTTGAGACAGAAAGCTGACAACAGTGGTGAAGAGTTGCTTTTGAGACTGGCAGCAAGTTCCTCAGAAGTCAGTATTGGACTACTGCTCTTTCTGATTATTTATTAGTGACCTAGATATTGGTGTATAAGGCACAATTTCAATGTTCAGATGGCACAAAAACAAGGATTACTGTCATTTCGGGTTTCTGGAGGATGTGGTCTGGTGAAATAGGGGAGACATTGGCAGATGAAATTTAATGTCGAGAATTGGAAAGCGACACATTTTGGCAGGATGAATGTAATGATGCACTATAAACTAAATGTTCTGATTTTAAAGGGATGCAGGAACAAAGGGACCTAACTAAATGTGCAAAAATCTTTGAAACTGGCAAGGCATTTAAGAAGATTTTTCTGTTTTTAACAAGCATATGGTCTTGGGTTTATTCATAGAGCAAAAGAATATTAAGCAAGTAAGTTATGCTAAAACTTTGTAAAACACTTGTTCAGCCTCAGCAAAACATGTTGCTCAATTATGGAAGCCATACTTTATGAAGAATGTCAAGGCCTTGGAGATGTTGCAGAAGGAATTGACAAGAATGGGGAGGGGTTTCAGAGACTGAAAGATTTTCGTTTTTGTTAGAGATACAAAACACTAAAAAGAGGTTTATAGTGCTGTTCAATGTCTTGAATTATATAATAGCTACAGTCTGCACCAACTCTCGCTCAGAGCATCTTACCCAGATCCACTGCCCCTCCTATCCCCATAACCGCCTATACATTTAGCATTGCTAATCTCTGCGCACATCTTTGCTCATGAAGGGCAATTTAGCATGGCCAGTCCACCTAATTTGAACATCTTTGGATTGTGGGAGGAAACCTGAGCACCCAGAAGAAACCCACACAGACATGGAGAGAACGTGCAAATCCACACAGATGCCTGAGGCTGGATTTGAACTCCAGACTTGGCACTATGAGCCACCATTTTACTGGAGTAAATAAAGGGAAACTTTCAGATGGGAGGAGGGTTGAAAAATAGGAAAACCCTCATTTGAGGTGTTTTTTTTTTAAAAGAGCCGAAGGCAACAGGCATGCTTTCTTTAAACACGGCTCGAGATTATGATCAAGGATATACTGCCTGAAAAGATGGTGGAAGCATTTCAGTAGTAACATTCAAAAGAGAATTGGGTAAGTCCTTGAAGGAAAAGAATTGCAAGGCTATGGGCAAAGAGCAGAGAAGTGGAATTAAGTGGATAGTGGCATCAAAGACATTGTGTCATGAACGAGGAGGAAAGAGGACTCGCTGAATAATGATGTAATTTGGGCATGTCCCCATTGGTAAAAATGATTTGAGCTGGAATTTTCAAGTGAGTAGATAATATGGACCATGATGAGCTGTTTCACCTTGTCCACAACACTAGAACCAGCAGGCATTGGCATGCATTCACTGACATTTATAAGAAAAATCTGCATTAATGTTTCCGTGAGTATGTGATTAATCTATAGAGCAGGTTCCTAGTGAAATGATGAAACAGTTTGTATTTATTCATTTAAATGTAAATAAGAGTTTTTTTTAGTCTACCTCAAAATGTTAGTTTCCCTATGTAAACAATTTCAGATGTGACATGGTAAGTTCAGAAGGCTTGGAAGGAACAGATGACTTTTGACCAAGATTCTTGGGCATTTTTGATAATTTTTTCCTCATCTCTCAGCCTGTTGCGGACAAATAGAATTTGTTGGCTGTGAAAAGTCAGCAATCTATTATTGCTGTAAGTATGCAATATCTGGTATGGTACAAATAGTGTTTTGTTCAGACAGCAATTCCTCAATTAAATGCTCAATGCATTTCATTCAGTCCAGTAATGCTTTATTCAGTAAGTCATTTCAAATTTCTCCCATGTTTGGTGACAAGCACCTGTAAGCATCTGGAGTCATGAGAGGCATTTGAAGCCAAATTTCTTGATTAATGATAGCCACCGGGTGATTCTTAAGTTCATACTGCTATGTTCTGTGTTCCTACCTTTATGGACAGAGTGAAAGCCAACCTTGGGGTTAAGCAGGCCAGTTAATCCTCTATCTGCTATTTCTCTGAGCTTCATTTATTTCAGATAATTATGTATCCATTTTTACCATAATAAATTTTCTTCAGAGATGTAAATCCAGAATGAAGAATTATAACAATAAATTGACATAGAGGAAGATGTGCCTTATTGTTGATGAAGCAGTTTAAAAGGAATTTGTTCCTGGCTTCTGAGATGATTGTTCTGTGGACAAATGTTTATTGCTAATTTGTGCAAATCAGGGAGGTTCCTGCTCCACTATTTATCTCTGCTATCTCTCCTGGCTTCTTGTAGCATGGCCAAATTCCTCCTCAACTTATAATTCCTTGCCCTACACACACGGCACAACAGGGAGGCTCGGTACCTTTTGGAGAGAGAGAAAGTGAGAGGAGTAAATAGACTAGCTAAAATGCCTGTTCCTGCTGATATCCAAAACACTGGATATGATCATTGGGTAGGATGCAGCTCTTTTGTGACAGCTTGCATCTTTGAATAGCTGGACTCTGTTCCTTTTTTAAGGAAGAAAGAACTTGCATTTATATTTCCGCTTGCACAATATCGGGAAGAATTAAAGCACTTTAAACATCAAATTATGTACTGTTTCAATATAGGAAATGTAGCTGTCAGTTTGCATACATCAAGCTGCCACAAGCAAGATAGTGATTAGAACCAGATAATCTGTTTTAGTGGTGTTGGCTGAAAGGTAAATATTCACCAAGACAAGAGGAATTAATCCCATGCTGTTCTTCAGAATTGTGCGGTGGGATTTTACGTGTCTATCTGAGATGGCAAATAAGGTCTTGATTCAATGTTTTATCTGTTAGGTGGCACATTCAACAATGTAGAAAGCCCTCAGTGTGGCATTGAAATGTTGGCCTGGATTATGTGCTGAAGTCTCTGGAATGGGGCTTGAGTCTACAACAGTGGTGATTTGAAACCACAAATAGGGTGGTTGAATGTGTTGCTCAAAAGAAGGAACTTCTTTGTATAAATATTGAAGTTCAGCAATAACAGCAACTTAGCAGAATCAGTGTTCAGAAAGAACCTACCACAGAATTGGCTATTAATTGATTTGTTTTTCGATAATGGCTGTGAAATTTGAATCTTTGAACAATTACTGAGGGCTTCAGATTATGGTGATTGTGGAGAACAACTAAATCTGTAAATAAAATCTCCCCTCACTTCTGTAGCATGGCCAGATTCCTCATCAATTTATTATCCCTTGCCCCACAAACGTTCAGGAGAATCAAGTGCTCTCTTCACTTCATTTTCTATTCCATTTGCTAAAATGAGATGCTGCAACCTCTCCACATATTCAATCTCGTACTCACTTCTATCTTCAAACTCACTGACTATCCTGAACGTAGCAAGAAGTCTCACAACACCAGGTTACCCCAGTCCAACACCGTCATCTCCACATTATGATTAGCCTGAACATAGCCATAGTGCTGCTAACTTAAAATTCCATCCAGTAAACCCACAATAAAAACTAGCTATTTTCTATATCGTAACTCGTATTTCCACACGGAACATTGAAAAACTTTTAAATTTTGTTAAACTTTATTAATGACAGTAATAAATATGAAAAATAGGGCTAGTAAAATAGGCCTTGCTTACAGGTTCTTGCAGACTGAAAATCCTGCCAAAGCCCACATGTGTCAGAACACTCAACAGATTCTAGTAAAGCAATTACATAGGAAAAAAGGCTCATAATACTCTGTACTCAAAATGACATTCAGTAATAACAGCCCCTTGATTAAGAGCTAACCATGCTACCACTGAGCTGACATTTTATTTGAGCAGCGGCCTCCTTAGGTGAGGCACATGGCATTTGTGGGGAATGTGAAATACTGTAGTTGTAAAGAAACCAAGATGACACTTACTTTTGCTTCCCCCTCCCCAAGTTTGGTAATTTATTCCTCATCAGTTCAAGGGTTAACTGCTGCTATGTAGAAGTTATAAAACAGTTATAAGACTACACCAGCTCATCACTAGAAAACAAAAATATTTGATGTGTTTCAATATTTGTCAGACTGAGTGCCAGACACTCAAAATTATATTTCGTGAATCTGACTTAAAAGCTAAGTATCACTATCGCATTAACTGGATGAAGTCAGTAATTAAAAACATACCTTTTCTCATGGTTCCCACAGCTACAGATGGTTAGATTTTTAATGCAGGAAAGGATATAACCATGTTTATGATAGGAAATTAATTGTCAAAAAGAAAGCCAATTCATTTTTGGCCAGATAGCTTGGGAATATTTTCGTGAGCTGCATGGGAGCAGGGAATTGAACTCTTTACATGTAAGAAAGAGGGATGATTCAGCCTTGTATTATTCACTGGAGATCTTTCATTAGTTTAATTAACCTAACCAGTCACAGCAAGATTAGTTAGATGTAAAGCAGTCAGAATTTTAAATCAGGAATGTGTCTTTAGTCTCAAGTTTGGAATTAATATTAAGTTCATTTTTCACGAGACTCTTCTGTCCTTGATACAAAGGCAAATACCAACCGCTGTCCAATTCAAAAATTCTTTATTCTTTCTTATGCAAGCTGCAAACCTTTGTGACGTAACTTCCACTCAGTGCTGGGAGTCAGTTAGCAAAGGCGTGCCGAACAATGGGACAGCCTCCTTTATGTAGCTTTTACAATCCTTATGATCACATGCGGTCTGATACAATATAGCTAATCACAAGGCACCCTCTGTTCTAGTCAGGTTAGCCATATCTAAGATCGTAATATCTTATGTTGAAAGAAAAAGAACCGTTAAAGGGTAAATTCGTTAATCATAAATGTCTTGAGCTTGTAATTTTGAAATCAACTCAAAAGTTCTTAGTTGCATGCGATGTTAACCCCTTAATATCTCATTAGGACTTGGGCTGATGATAATGTGGCTTTTGAGTAAATCAGATCTTAATTGAAAGTTTGAGGTTCTGCCAGTTTAATGTCATGACGATGGAAGGTTTTATCCGATTTTGTTTACAAATGGAATCTTAGATTTGTTTGTAAAAATAACCATTCCAGTATTTGTATTTAAATTGAACTTAAATTGTGGTGAACCTAGTCAGGAAGAAAAGAAAGGTATATAAAAGGTTCAGAGAGCTAGGAGATGTTAGGGATCAAGAGGAGTATAAGATGTGTAGAAGGGAGCTTAAAAACGAAATTAGGAGAGCCAGAAGGGGTCATGAGAAGGCCTTGGCAGGTAAGATTAAGGAGAATCCCAAGGCCTTCTACAAATATGTGAAAAGTAAAAGGATGAGAGGAGAAGGGATAGGGCCTATAAAAGGTGAAGGGGGAAAAGTCTGTATGGAACCGGAAGAAATGGCAGAGGTGCTTAATGAGTACTTTGCCTCAGGATTCACGGTGGAAAGTGAACTGGGAGATTGCACTGCAGGTTTGAGGCAAATGGAAAAGATTGAGTATGTGGATGTTAGGAAAGAGGATGTATTAGATCTGTTAAATTCTATCAAGATAGACAAGTTGCCGGGACCGGTTGGGATGTACCCCAGGTTACTGTGGGAAGTGAGGGAAGTGGTTGCAGAGCCCCTGGCGATGATCTTTGTGTTGTCCAAGGAAACGTGAGAGGTTCCGGAGGATTGGAGGATTGCGGATGTGGTTCCTATCTTTAAGAAAGGGAACAGGGATAGTCCAGGAAATTACCGACCGGTGAGTCTGACTTCAGTGGTTGGTAAGCTGATTGGAGAGGCTTCTGAAGGATAAGATTTTTGAACATTTGGAGAAGTTTAGACTGATCAGAAATAGTCAGCATGGTTTTGTCAAAGGCAGGTTGTGCCTTATGAGCCTAGTTGAGTTCTTCGAAAATGTGACTGAACACGTTGACAAAGGAAGAGCGGTGGACGTGGTGTACATGGACTTTAGCAAGGCGTTTGATAAGGTCCACCATGCAAGGCTTCTTGAGGAGGTGAGAGGGCATGGGATCCAAGGGGCTTTGGCCTTGTGGATCCAGAACTGGCTTGCCGGCGGAAGGCATAGAGTGGTTGTGGATGGGTCTTTTTCTGCATGGAGGTCGGTAACCAGTGGAGTGCCCCAGGGATCTGTTCTGGGACCCCTGCTGTTTGTCATTTTCATAAATGACCTGGATGAGGAAGTGGAGGGATGGGTTAGCAAGTTTGCCGACGATACAAAGATCGGTGGTGTGGATGGTCTGGAGGGATGTCAAAAGTTTCAGCGGGATATAGACAGGATGCAAGACTGGGCGGAGAAGTGGCAGATGGACTTCAACACGGATAAATGTGTATTGGTCCATTTTGGCAGGAATAATGGGATGAAGGAGTACAATATCAGGGGTAGGAGTCTTAGCTGTGTTGGAGAGCAGAAGGATCTTGGGGTCCGGGTCCATAGGACTCTTAAATCGGCCTCGCAGGTGGAGGAAGTGGTCAAGAAGGCGTACGGTGTACTGGCCTTCATTAATCGAGGAATAGAGTTCAGGAGTCAGGAGGTAATGATGCAGCTCTATAAGACCCTTATCAGACCGCACTTGGAGTATTGTGCGCAGTTCTGGTCACCTCACTATAAGGATGTAGAAGCTATTGAAAGAGTGCAGAGGAGATTTACAAGGATGCTGCCTGGATTGGGAGGCAGGCCTTAGGTTGAGGGAGCTGGGACTCTTCTCACTGGAGAGACATAGGTTGAGAGGCGACCTGATAGAGGTTTATAAAATGTTGAGAGGAATGGATAGGGTGGATTCTCAGAGGCTATTTCCCCGAGCTGAAATGGTCACTACAAGAGGACACAGATTTAAGGTGCAGGGAAGCAAATACAGAGGGGATATTAGGGGTAAGGTTTTCACTCAGAGGGTGGTGAGTGAATGGAATTGGCTGCCGTCGGAGATGGTAGAGGTGAACTCGCTGGAGTCTTTTAAAAGACTTCTGGATGAGTATATGGGAACGAATGGGATAGGGGGTTATAGATAGGTCTGTGGATTGGTAGATATAGATGTGATCGGCGCAACTCGTGGGCTGAAGGGCCTGTTTGTGCTGTAGTGTTCTATGAATTATCAAAACCCAGAACTCACTCAGACAAAGTCTGAGACTTGGACCAATTCTGAGAAGATGAAGTTGTAATTTCAGTCATGAAATACTACATTGCTGCCAGTGTCTCTCCCTGCCAGCAGACTCTGCTTGCCTGTATGTGCACTGCTTATGTACATTCATTCACTGTTAAAATAGGGAAAGCTGCACATCTACTAGCACTCTTATTCCACCTCACTTGTTATTTTCGGACAGTCTTCCTGGCTGATTCTCCAATCCCACTATGCTGATTTTTTTTTTAGCAGAGTGGGCTGGGAGATTTAGGTAAAACAGAATCTGCGGTGGAAGTCCTGCTCCGAGCATGTCTGCCAGTGCCATATTTCTAGTGCTGTCAGCTCTGCGCTGAAAATAGGTGCAGAGCTTAATTATTCATGTAAATAGCAGTCTCAATATCACTTAAATACAATTAGTGGGACTGGGACTGACGTCTCCAGACCTGCTAGCCTCCCCCCACCCTGTGTTTAATTTAGCCACATGGAAAGCAGCCATGTTTCCCACAATACACTACATCCACGTCCTATTTCAAACAACGCACTGATAGGAAAGTAAAAAAACTGGTGAAGTGCCCAGACGATCAGGGGAGATGGGAGGGAGGGGGCATTGAAGCTGGGAGTGAGCATGCATGGTAGGGGGGCAACGATCGGGCTGTGAGGGTGCAGAGGACCGGCCAGTGATCAATTGCACAGGGGACTTGGGCAAGTGGTCAATCTTGGAGCTGGCACATCAACGCGTGCTCAGCTCAACGCTATGCTGCAGGCCTCTTCAGCAGGGATAGGCCCCACCCACAGATTTTCAATGGGATTTACGCTAGTACACCCTGCAGATTCATTGAAAAAAAAAGTGTGATTTACTCCAGTTTTCAATGAATTTGAGAATTAGAATTTTCTGGGGAGTATCCCAGCCCATGTATCCACAACTCTTAAAGGTTGTCTTTGTTTTAATTGCAATTTATCAAGTTTTTCCATATTATTTTCCATTCATGTCCGTTTCATACATGTTTAGTTCTGTCACTAATCTGCTTTTCCTGGGCATTTCAAGTGTTTGACCTTATCATCCAATTTTAGAGTCTCTGCAATACATAAGAGACCATTCGGCCCATTGAGTATGCATTGAACCTACCCAAGCCCTCTCTTCTGTCTTATTCCTGTAGCCCCACACACATTTCCCATGGCTAATCCATCTAACCTACTCATGGGACAACAAGGGGCAATTTTGTATGGCCAGTCCACCTAATGTGCGCATCTTTGGACTGTGAGAGCACTGATCAAGCCCAAACAAACAGGGAGAACATGGAAACTCCACACAGTCACACAAGGAATTGAACCTGGGTCCCTTGAGCTGTGAGGCAGCAGTGCTAACCACAGAGCCACCACGCTGCCCATATCATGTAATTCCACATGTCATGGCCAAACGTTTAGTGTTTCAGTCATCAAGCCCATCTGATTTACATAAAGAACTGTAATTTCTGTTTTTAACCAGAGTAACTTTGGTGAAGTATCTTTAAATATCTGAAAGAATAATTTAAGATGACACACATTTAGTCCATGTTCGATATCCAGTTCCTGTTCTTATATACAGCTCCCTCAATTCCTTGCTAACTGATAATGCTGTGTGCTTGGCTGACATTTGATACAGCACTTGACTAAAGACGCTTCAGGCTCCCAATCGAACTGAAAGTTGCCCAAGATCCCACTTTGTCAAATCTCTGAGCCAGCCATTCCATTTTAGGAATGCTGTCAGTATAGAATAATGTTACTGACGTTTTAATCTTTTCACACAAAATATGTTTGACTGTCAAAAAAAATTCTTAATAACATGAAGAAAACTTTGCAACAAGAAATATAACCTGGTTACTAGTCCTTCTGGTTCACACTGTAATAAACAAAATATTATTTGAAATAGTTAAACACAATAATCCAAGATGCAGTGAGGACAATATATACATTTATATTGCCATTAATGTTGTTGAAAGATATCCCAAGGTATTGAACAGATACATAATCAGACATAGCCAACCTATCTATTATGAAACCATGGAATCCCGACAGTGCAGAAGGAGGCCAATTGGCCCATTGAGCTTGTACTGACTATCCCACCCAGACCCAATCCCTGTAGCCCTACCTATTTACCCTGCCATTAAGTAGCACTTTACCATGGCCAATCAGCCTGACCTGCACATCTTTAGACTGAGAGGAAGCCAGAGCAGAAGTCCACACAGACATGTTGAGAACGTGCAAATTCTGTGCAGCCACCTGAGGCTGGAATTGAACCCAGGTCCCTAGTGAAGAATCTGGGAAAGAAATGATGGGAAAGAGTGTGAAAATGGCAGCATCCATGGGCGAGGTGCTGGATGATTGCATAGCTCATGTTGTTCTGTTGTTTAAAAAGGCTGAAAAAGTAATCCAGGAAATTATAGGCCATTGAGTTTGACATCAGTTGTAGGTAAATTGTTGGAAGGAGTACTAAGAGATAAGAGCAAGAAATACTTGGATAGACAGGGACTTATTAGGAAGAGTCAACATAGCTTTGTGTGTGGTAGATCATGTTTAATTAATCTATGAGTTTTTCGAGGAGGTTACCAGGAAAATGAATGAAGGAAAGGCACTGGATGTTATCTACGTGGGCTTCAGTATTGTCTTTGACAAGATCCTGCGTGGGAGATTAGTTAGGAATGTTCAATCACTAGGTATACATGGAGAGGTAGTAAATTGGATTAGACATTGGCTCAATGGAAGAAGCCAGCGAGTGATAGTGGAGGATTACTTCTCTGAGTGAAGGCCTGTGACTAGTGGTGTGTCACAGGGATCAGTGCTGGGTCCATTGTTGTTTGTCATTTATATCAATGATCTGGGTGATAATATGGTAAATTGGATCAGCAAATTTGCTGATGATGCAAAATTGGAAGTGTAGTGGACAGTGAGGAAGGTTTTCAAATCTTGCAGAGGGATTTGGACCAGCTAGAAAAATGGGCCGAAAAATGGCAGATGGAGTTTAATGCAAACAAGTGTGAAGTATTGCACTTTGGAAGAACAAACCAAAGTAGAACATATAAGATACATTGTAGGACACTGAAAAATGCAGTAGAACAGAGGGATCTGGGAATATAGATACATAATTCCCTAAAGGTGGCATCACAGATAGATAGGGTCGTAAAGAATGCTTTTGGTACATTGACCTTTATAAATCAAAGTATTGAGTATAAAAGTTGAAATGTTATGGTGAGCTTGTATAAGACATTGTTGAGGCCGAATTTAGAATATTGTGTGCAGTTTTGGTCACCTAATACAGGAAGGATATTACTGAAGTTGAAAGAGTGCAGAGAAGGTTTACAAGGATGTTGCCGGGACTTGAGAAACTGAGTTACAGAGAAAGATTGAATAGTCAGGACTTTATTCCCTGGAGCGTAGAAGAATGAGGGGAGATTTGATAGAGGTGTATAAGATTTTGATGGGTATAGATAGAGTGAATGCAAGCAGGCTTTTTCCACTAAGGCTAGGGGAGAAAAAAACCAGAGGGCATGGGTTAAGGGTGAAGGAGGAAAAGTTGAAAGGGAACATTAGGGAGGACTTCACATAGAGAGTTGTGGGAGTTTGGAATGAGCTGTCGGATAAAGTGGTGAAAGCAGCTCACTTTTAACATTTAAGAAAAGCTTGGACAGGTACATGGACAGAGAGGGGTGTGGAGGGATATGGTCCAGGTGCAGGTCAGTGGGACTAGGCAGAAATATGGCCTGTTTCTGTGCTGTAATGTTCTATGGCTCTATTTGAATTTTGAGGCATTGTAGAATTAAGATTGTAGGTCAACAATTACAAGCAGAAAATTGCCTGAGGTAGATGATATGGTGCTGGAAGTAGGAAGTCTTTGTGTCGGAGAGGGCATAAGTTTGTCTAACTGAGCTCTGGGAGAAGTATAGAGTTGTGATTGTAAACAGTTTTATTTATTAAGGACTTGAAATGTTAGCTCTGCCTTTTCTCTCAATACATGTCGCCAGAAGCCATATATGTTTCCCTGTTCCTCCTTCCACACCCATCTATCATAGAATTATAGAATCTGGACAACTCATCATTGTTAACCTACAATCTTAATCCTACAGTGCCTCAAATTTCAATTCATCATCTCTTTCCCACATCCTCTGGCCCCACACAGGTGGCATGGTAGCATGGTGGTTAGCACAGTTGCTTCGCAGCACCGGGGATCGGGGTTCAATTCCCAGCTTGGGTCATTGTCTGTGTGGAGTTTTCACATTGTCCTCGTGTCTGTGTGGATTTCCTCCAGGTGCTCTGGTTTCCTCCTACATTCTGAAAGACGTGCTGGTTGGGTGCTTTGACCTAAACAGGTGCTGGATTGTGGCGACTAGAGGAATTCCACAGTGACTTCATCGCAGTGTTAATATAAATCTTACTTGTGACTATTAAACATTAAAGACACCAGGCCAGATCCGTCTTTTGTTCTTTTTGTTGTAATCTTATAGGTCTAACACATTTTCCTTCCCTTTAGTTCTGACAAAGAACGAAAGGAGTTGAAACATTTAACTCTGCTTTCTCTCCTAATAAATGCTGCCAGACCTGCTGGATTTTTCCAGGGTTTTCTGTGCTTGTTTTTGGTTCTAATATCTACACTATTTTGCTTATTTTAGTTGTTTGATTCACTGGCATTTCTCTTCCAGGAATGCCTTCCTTGTACTAGCTTTTTCTCCAGTGGGATTTCCGTTCATCCCTTTTATTATGTTCCCCCTCATTGCTTTCCATTTCTCTCTTTTTGCTTTCATGGGTGTTTACCAAAACTCATTTCCATGGTCACATTTCCTCACTTAACAACTATCTCTGTCTTACCCATGTGGATTCCAACTCAGGTTCCATCCCTCATGTTCTCAATCTGCCCAGGATTACTGTATCTCTCAGCTACACAATGCTTCTTAGACTGTTGTTCTCACTACATTTCAAGATCCACATTCAGTGCCATGCACAGCCATATGTGTACACTTGCTCTCTTCAGCAGTACCATCTCTCTCTCAAAGCTGTTCTTTGTCCACAGTTCCATTTTTATTCTTTGTTCTTTCTGACATTTTAACAAGAAACTTTTTCTCTTCCTTTTGGGTATTGAAGGACGCAAGCTCCAGCAACGTATGGATACCAATGCCCATCCTGGTCCTTCCACACCTTGCCATCCGTCTGACTCTATTCCTCCTTCTAAACCCAGCCCTTGCCATGCAGGATATTCACCATTCTCTCCGACTTCTCCTTGTCTGATGCTAAACGTTTCTAACTCTCAAAGGACTCGGTGTTATCCCCTTAATGAATCCACACCTAAATGAATTTCAGGTTTGGCACGATGCTGAATTCTTCTTCTGTCACTTCCTTCTCTTTGCAAAAAAGGGCAAACAGTCTTTGCAGGAGTCTTGCCCGTGCTAGTGGATTCATTCATCTGCCCCCTCCAGTTTTCTCACTCTAATCAGACCTTACCCTCAGGTCTCCTACCTGATCTTGATCTTTTCATTGAGGGCATTGGCTGGCTCGATTTCTCTGTCCCTTTCAGCCGCACTGACTTTTCTCCCTCTGAACTTGCTGCACTCCGTTCTCTTAAGTCCTTCCCTGACTTTCTGATAAAACCTGCTGACAAGGGTAGTGCCGCTGTTATCTGGTCTACTGGCCTCTATCTTGTAGAGGCTGAGTGCCAAATCTTTGACATTTCCTCCTACCTCCCATGGACAATGAACCCACCATCGAACATCAAGCCATTGTTCCCAGGACTGTCATCATCTCTGGTGATCCTTTCCCCTAGAGTCTCCAACCCCATTTCCCCCAATCTTGCTTAGTCCACTTCTACTTTCTTTCCAAAATCCACAAAGAGGGCTGTCCTGTTGGGACCATTGTATCAGCTTGTTCCTGCCCCATGGCAATCATTTCTTCCTATCTTAACTCCAGCCTCTTCCCACCTACATTTGTGATTCATCTAATGTGCTGCATCATATCAGCAATTTCCAGTTCTCTATCCCTGACGGTCTCCTCTTCACTGTGGATGTCCAATCTCTCTACACTTCCATCCCCCACCTGGACAGTCTGAGGCATATCTGTTGCTTCTTCCAGTGGTGTCCCACACAATCCCGGTTCACCATCACTTCCTCCATCTAGCTGAATTTGTTGTGTCACTAAGTGATTTCTTCTTCACCTCCATAAATAAAAGGTGTGGCTATGGTACCTGTATAGGCTCCAGTTATGCCTGTCTTTTTGTGGGTTATCAAACCATAGAATCTTTACAGAGAAAAAAGAGGCCATTCAGACCTTCAAGTGCCTCTCTCTGAAGGAGCACCCTAGCCAGGCCCTTCCTTTTGTCTTGTACTCATAACTCCACACACATTTACCTCAAATAAGGTATGTTTCAGAAGGTGACATAATCAGAACAGATGCAATGGAAGTGGAGAAACTATAGGAATAGGATGGAATTCTAACGAGGAATGGGATGTGAGGAGCTAACATCAAGATAGCTGTGGGAGTCATTGAGTTTGTAATAAACATTGGTGGTCAGTCTGCCACCAGAAATGGAGACAGAGTGGTTGAGGAATGGATGAGAAATATCAGAGATGTATCACGTGAATTAGGAAGAGGGGCAGAAATTGGACGCAAAATTGATAAATTTCTCCAGGTCCATTATTGATACAGTCATCGATGTAGCAAAAAAAAAAAGAGTTGCAGTAGTGGGCCTGAGTAGGATAGCTAATCGATAGCTAATCCACCTATCATACAGGTGAATACTTCGGGGCAAACCGGAGCCCCTGGAGGAACCCATGTAGACAAGAGAAGAACATGCTAACTCCACACGGTCACCAAAGACTAGAATTGAACCCTGGCACTGTGAAACAGCAGTGCTAACCACTGTGCCTTGCCCACTTGATTTGGAACACTACTTATTCCATTCCTACTCAGGCCCACTACTGCAACTCTTTTTTTTTTGCTACATCGATGACTGTATCAATAATGGACCTGGAGAAATTTATCTTTTTGTGTCCAATTTCTACCCCTCTTCCTAATTCACGTGATACATCTCTGATATTTCTCATCCATTCCTCAACCACTCTGTCTCCATTTCTGGTGTTTGACTGACCATCAATGTTTATTACAAACCCAGTGATTTCCACAGCCATCTTGATGTTAGCTCCTCACATCCCATTCCTTGTAAGAATTCCATCCTACTCCTATAGTTTCTCCACTTCCATTGCATCTATTCTGATTATATCACCTTCTGAAATATACCTTAATTAAGGTTACAACCCTCTTCCAATCAGTGATTAATAGGGTACTCATTGTGTCCAGACAATCTCCTGTATCTCTGCCCTCACCTCTTCCCCTCCCAGACCACAATATGTCCCCAGCCCTCATTTTGCATTCCACTAACCTCTGCATTCGAAGTGTCATCCTCTATCATTCCTGCCAACTCAATGTTACCATGCCACCAACCCTGCAACTTTCAATGTAATCGCAGAAGATGCAACACCTGCCCCTTTATTTTTTTCCTTCCCATAACATTTAAAATCCAAGTACTCTCTTCAGGTGCAGCAGCGTTTCACTTGCACCTCCTTCAGTTTAGTTTTGTGTTTGCTGTTCTCAATGCTATCGGCTCTGCATTGGAGAGACTGACACTGCCTGGATGACCACTTTGTGGAACACCTTCGCTCACAATCATGACCCCAGTCTTCCTGTTGCGCGCCATTTTAATTCAGCGCCTTATTTTCATGCCCACTTGTCCATCCTAGGGCACCTGTAATACTCCAGTGAAGCTCAATATTCACCCATATCATCACTTAATATTGAGTTTGGCAACTTTTAGATTGTGACATTTTTCCTCCAACTTAAACTTCCTTTTTTTAAATATCCCATACATGCATTGCTTCAATGCAAGCTGCACACACACGTTGTGACTTATCCAGGACTTGATGTCAGAGGATAGGTTGAGAGCTGAGGTCAGAGCTATCTGCCACCAGCGTACATATGGAAGTGTACTCCATATCTGCAAATGTTATTGCCAAGGGAGCAATGAGTGGATGGGGAAAAGGAGGAGACTCGGGAGGGATTCTTGGAGTACTCCAGAGGCAATGGTGTGGGGTCAAAAAATAAACCTGGAGTTCTCTCTCTCTGGACTAATGATGAAAAATGAAGCCAAGAAGAGAGGCAGCTTGATTGAGAAAGACAGCAAAGAATTGTTGGAGTAGGGTGGTGTGGTCAGCTATCTCAAAGATTGCAAAGTGGATGAGGAGAAAAATGCACAATGATACAAGTTATAGCTGATGTCATTTGTGGCTTTAGTTAATACTATTCGAAAGGCTCAAATCTGCATTTGTGGGAAAGTTGTGTTCCAATTTAGCAGAGAACAGCATGCTTCACAATTCTGCAGGAGAAAGTGAAGTTTGCATTCCTTTACAAGGGCAGAGGTTTTGAGGATGAATTTCTTGGGAAAGAGTGATAACTTTGAAAAGGGGTGGAGCTGGTACGTGAAGAGAGAAAATTGAAAAAGAGCATGGGGCTAGGGGAAGTTAGATGGCCAGCAATTTAATGTGAATGAGCCAAGGGAATAAGACGTGTACTGTAGACACAATGATCTTTTGGAAGACTTGTGGGGAGATGGGAGTAAAAACAGAGAAAGAGATGGGTTCAGAACCAGGGCAGAACGGATCCTGAGACAACGCTTGGTTTGTTAAGCAAAGGGAAGGATGGAGTGGCTTGAAGACTGCAAGACAGATCATTCTTTATGATCAAGAAATCCATGAGCTCATTGCAAGTAATAAGATCGGATAATGAATTTAATATCTTTGCTTTCCAGGATAGTCCTGGAAGAGTGTATGGCTTGGCAGAGTTGTATAGTTATAGAATCAGGGAGCAGGACTTTGCGGACTTGCTCATCCCAAAAATCGTAAAATCTCACCTGAGTCAATGGATTGTTCTATGATTTGCCCTCCCCGCAACAATTTCTTGCAGGTGGGTTGGGTCAAATTCTGGCCATAGTTTTATAGCACAGGAAATGGCCTATCATCAAGTCATTCCATTTTCCAGTACTTGTTCTATACAAGGCATAGCATAGCCTTGAATGCTATGTCGTTTCAAGTGCTCATTAAATGCTTCTTCAATGATGAGAGTTCCTGCTTCTACCAGCTTTTCAGGCAGAATTCCAGATTCCCCCCTCCTTTGAATGAATATATTCTTCCTCAAGTTCCCTCTAAATCTCCTGCCCTGTGCATGAAGTTTATGCCTCTTGGTATTGACCTTTCAATGAAGCAGCAATGTTGCTTCCTATCTATGCCCCTCATAATTTTGTCCACTTCAATCAGGTTCTTCCTCAGTCTTCTCTGTTCTAAGGGAAATAACTCCAGCCTATTCAGCCTCAGCCGAAGCAATATCCTGATGAATCTCCTCTGCACGCTGTCTAGTGCAACAGTGTATGTTTGCAGTTAAGAACGTACGTATTCCATACAAAGTTCCAATGATTCTATTCTGTCCAGTAAGAAATCTCACAACACCAAGTTAAAGTCCCAAGTTTATTTGGTAGCACAAGCTTTCAGAGTGTTGCTCCTTTATCAGGTGAATGGAATCGGATGCAGTCGGAGGTGGTAGAGGCGAACTCGCTGGGGCCTTTTAAAAGACTTCTGGATGAGTATATGGGAACTAATGGGATTGGAGGTTATAGATAGGTCTATGGCTTGGTAGGCATAGATGTGATCGGCGCAACTCATAGGCCGAAGGGCTTGTTTGTGCTGTAGTGTTCTGTGTTCTATGTTCTAAACCTGTTGGACTTTAACTGATGTTGTGAGACTGTGCCTACCTGACTCCAACGCTGGCATCTCCACATCATGGCTATTCTGTACAGCAGATACAATCTTTCTGCTTACTGCAATAAGTGAACTCAGCAGATCTAATCTTTGGTGTCTATACTGATTTTAAAGAACATAGATGCATTCCTTTGATAACAAATGTAATTTGGTTACTTCTATTTTGTGAACAAACACAGATTTCAACCAGACCTTAAGTTTCAAGGTCTAGAATAATGTGTATGTAATGATGTGTTATCTCTGTAGGAAGACAGTGGGTATTACGTTAATCTCAGATATTGTCAGCGATTTTTGTTGCTCATGTTAACAATGTAAAATAAAATGATGGTGTCTCTTGTAATTGTGATATGACTGGAAAAGCAGTTGTCCAAGTTAATTGCACAGTTCAGTGTTCCCTCCCTAGAATTATGGTGGTGGAAACCCTGTAAAATCTGGTATATTAAGTTAGTCAATAATTTGATATTGTCCTTGTCATATAAGTTTTGCCCTCCAGTTAGCTCTCCATTTCCCCTGAAGACATGACTTAGGGGATTTTCACGTAACTTCATTGCAGTGTTAACGGAAGCCTACTTGTGACACTAATAAATAGACTTCAAACTTTTCTTTTACACTGTTGTGTTCAAAGACAATTATTTTCCTAGGACCTAGCCTTTGGTTAATTTCTATTTACCAGCAACTGATTGCTTACATGGTGTCTATCCAATTTGACTGCAGTCATGGTTTGCTGAGATTAAAAACGGAGAATTGGGCTAATTTTCCATTCTCCAGACTAAGTGGGGATTGTGGTTTGTTAATCTGCTCATGGAACTTTCTAGCTGACATCTTTGCGACAGAGAATTAATAATGTATTGTATCCAAAGTAATGATACAAAGGCAAGTGTTTCATTGTTTCCTGTATAAGACTGCAGCTGTAGGAAATCTCTACATGAAAATGGCCACATTTTTTTTGCAATTACTCCAGATACTTATGGGTAACTCTGATGGGACTTACAATATCAAATATGTGTGAGCTGTAAGGTCCTTTTTTGTGTGAGCTGTAAGGTCCTTGGCTCACAGAGCCTAAGCAAAAAGGGGAGGCAAGGTAAGTTTTAATCTTGCTTACTTTTTTTTTCTCTGGGTTACTAAAAAGGGGCAAGCATGGGTGTGAGGCCAGCATGTTGTTGCCAGTGTAACATGTGGGAGGTCTTGGAGGCTCCTGGTCTCCCAGATGTCCATACCTGTGATCGCTGTGTGGAGCTGCAATCCCTACGGGACCAGGTAAAAGAACTGAAAATGCAGCTTGAGGACCTTCGACTCATTAGGGAGAATGAGGAGATTATTAATAGGAGCTACAGACAAGTAGTCACACCAGGGCAAAGGGGAGAAGGCACATGGGTAACTATTAGGAAGGGGAAACCTCAGGTGATGGAAAGTACACCGGTGGATGTCCCCCTTCAAAATAAGTACTCTTGCCTGAGTACTACTGTGGGGGACAGCTCATCCAAGGGAGGCAGCGGTGGCCAGCTCCCTGGAGCTGAACAAAAACAAAAACCTAAAAAACAGAGCAAAAAGGCAGTGCTTATAGGGGACTCCCTAGTGAGGGGGGCGGACAGGCGTTTTTGTGGACACAGACGGGAGTCGCGGATGGTGGTATGTCTCCCTGGAGCTGGGATTCAGGATGTCTCTGGACGCGTCCCAGACATCCTGAAAGGGGAGGGTGAGGAACTGGAAGTTGTAGTACATATAGGTACTACTGACATAGGCAGGAAGAGGGAAATGGACATGAAAAGGGATTATAGAGAACTGGGTAGGCAGCTGAGAGAAAGGAAAGTGAAGGTAGTAATCTCAGGATTGCTGCCTGCGCCTCGGGAGAGTGAGAGCAGGAATAGTATGAGATGGAGGTTGAATACGTGGCTGAGGGACTGGAGCAGGGGGCAGGGATTCCGGTTCCTGGATCATTGGGACCTCTTTAGGGGCAGGTGTGACCTGTACAGCAAAGACGGGTGGCACCTGAATCCCAGGGGGACTAATATCTTGGCGGGAAGACTGGCTAGGGCTACTGGGGGGACTTTAAACTAGAAAGGTTAGGGGGAGGGAATAGTGATGTGGAGACTGGGAGCAAGGAAGTTAGCTCCCAGGTAGGGAAGGACTCTAGGCAGGATGAGAGGCAGGTTAGACGAGTGGGGGAGAAGGGAAATGTCCAGTCTGAGGGACTGAGCTGTGTCTATTTTAATGCCAGGAGTGTAGTAAATAAGGTGGATGAACTTAGGGCGTGGATTGCTGCTCGGAATTGTGATGTGGTGGCCATTACAGAAACTTGGATGTCTCAGGGACAGGACTGGGCACTACAGGTCCCGGGATTCAGATCCTTCAGGGAGGGAGGCAAAAGAGGTGGTGGAGTGGTACTGTTGATCAGGGACAGTGTCATGGCTGCAGAGAAGGTGGATACCGAGGAGGGAATGTCTACGGAGTCTCTGTGGGTGGAAGTTAGGAATAGCAAAGGGTCGGTGACGTTGCTGGGTGTATTCTATAGGCCGCCCAATAGTGACAGGGAAGTTGAGGTGCAGATAGGGAAACAGATACTGGAGAGATGTAGAAATAACAGAGTTGTTGTGATGGGAGACTTCAATTTCCCAAACATCGACTGGAATATCCCAAGGGTAAGGGGTTTGGATGGGGAGGAGTTTGTTAGGTGTGTTCAGGAGGGTTTCCTGACACAGCACGTGGACAAGCCTACGAGAGGAGAGGCTGTACTGGACCTGGTACTAGCTAATGAACCAGGACAGGTGATGGATCTCTCGGAAGGAGAGCATCTTGGGGATGGAGATCATAATTCTATCTCCTTCACCCTTGCATTGGAAAAGGATAGGATCAGGCAGGCTAGGAAGGTGTTTGTCTGTAATAAGGGGAAATATGAAGACATCAGGCAAATGTTGGGGCGAATAAACTGGAAGGAGGTGTTCTTGGGGAAAAGCCCAGAAGGAAGGTGGCAGATATTCAAGGAATGCTTGTCTGGAGCTTTGCACGACAACGTTCCGGTGAGACAAGGAGGTTTTGGTAGGACGCGGGAACCGTGGTGCACGAAGGCTGTGGTGAACATAGTCAGGAAGAAAAGAAAGGTGTATAAAAGGTTCAAAGAGCTAGGAGATGTTGGGGATCTAGAGAAGTATAAGGCTTATAGAAGAGAGCTTAAAAAGGAAATTAGGAGAGCCAGAAGGGGTCATGAGAAGGCCTTGGCTGGTAGGATTAAGGAGAATCCCAAGGCCTTCTACAAATATGTGAAAAGTAAAAGGATGAGAAGAGAAGGGATAGGACCTATAAAAGGTGAAGGGGGAAAAGTCTGTATGGAACCGGAAGAAATGGCAGAGGTGCTTAATGAGTACTTTGCCTCAGTATTCACGGTGGAAAGTGATCTGGGAGGATGCACTACAAGTTTGCGGCAGACTGAAAAGATTTGAGTATGTAGATATTAAGGAAGCGGATGTGTTAGAACTTTTAAATGCTATCAAGATAGACAAGTCTCCGGGACCAGATGGGATGTACCCCAGGTTATTGTGGGAGGTTAGGGATGTCATTGCAGAGCCCCTGGCGATGATCTTTGCCTCGTCGATGGAGACGGGAGAGGTTCCGGAGGATTGGAGGATTGCGGATGTGGTCCCTATTTTCAAGAAAGGGAACAGGGATAGTCCTGGAAATTACCGCCCGGTGAGTCTGACCTCAGTGGTTGGTAAGCTGATGGAGAGGCTTCTGAGGGACAAGATTTACGAGCATTTGGAGAAGTTTAGGTTGATTAGAAGTAGTCAACATGGTTTTGTAAAAGGCAGGTCGTGCCTTACGAGCTTAATTGAGTTCTTCGAAAATGTGACTGAACACATTGACGAAGGAAGAGCAGTGGACGTGGTGTACATGGACTTCAGCAAGGCATTTGACAAGGTCCCACATGCAAGACTTCTTGAGAAGGTGAGAGGCCATGGGATCCAAGGGGCTTTGGCCTTGTGGATCCAGAACTGGCTTGCCTGCAGAAGGCAGAGGGTGGTTGTGGATGGCTCTTTTTCTGCATGGAGTCGGTCACCAGTGGAGTGTCCCAGGGATCTGTTCTAGGACCCTTGCTGTTTGTCATTTTCATAAATGACCTGGATGAGGAAGTGGAGGGATGGGTGAGTAAGTTCGCCGATGACACGAAGGTCGGTGGTGTTGTGGATGGTCTGGAGGGATGTCAGAAGTTGCAGCATGACATTGACAGGATGCAAGACTGGGCGGAGAAGTGGCAGATGGACTTCAACGCGGATAAATGTGTTGCGGTCCATTTTGGCAGATCCAACGGGATGAATGACTACACTATCAAAGGTAGGAGTCTTAGCTGTGTGGAAGAGCAGAGGGATCTTGGGGTCCGGGTCCATAAGACTCTCAAATCGGCCTCCCAGGTGGAGGATGTGGTTAAGAAAGCTTACGGTGTACT
The DNA here is from genome assembly GCA_024679065.1 of Sphyrna mokarran. Classification (NCBI taxonomy): domain Eukaryota; kingdom Metazoa; phylum Chordata; class Chondrichthyes; order Carcharhiniformes; family Carcharhinidae; genus Sphyrna; species Sphyrna mokarran. Next base: position 47,318,388 of record JAGIQG010000022.1, on the reverse strand, counting down.
GGCCTTCATTCATCGAGGGATTGAGTTCAGGAGTCAGGAGGTAATGCTGCAGCTTTATAGGACCCTTGTCAGACCACACTTGGAGTACTGTGCGCAGTTCTGGTCGCCTCACTATAGGAAGGACGTGGAAGCTATTGAAAGGGTGCAGAGGAGATTTACAAGGATGTTGCCTGGATTGGGAGGCATGCCTTATGAAGACAGGTTGAGGGAGCTGGGACTGTTCTCCCTGGAGAGACGAAGGTTGAGAGGCGACCTGATAGAGGTTTACAAGATGTTGAGAGGAATAGCTAGGGTGGACTCTCAGAGACTATTTCCCAGGGCTGAAATGGTCGTGACGAGAGGGCACAGATTTAAGGTGCAGGGAAGCAAGTACAGAGGGGATGCTAGGGGAAAGTTTTTCACTCAGAGGGTGGTGAGTGAATGGAATCGGCTGCCGTCGGTGGTGGTCGAGGCGAACTCTCTGGGGTCTTTTAAAAGACTTCTGGATGAGTATATGGGATCCAATGGGATTGGGGGTTATAGATAGGTCTATGGCTGGGTAGGTTTTGATGTGTTCGGCACAACTTGTGGGCCGAAGGGCCTGTTTGTGCTGTAGTGTTCTATCTTCTATGTCACATAACTTTCAGTGAGTACCCTGTAGGATATTTGTATATTTTGGTATTTATTTCTGTACATTTCTCTCATGTGTTTTCAGAAACAATTTTAGTGAGCTATTTTCAAACAACTAACTTAAATAAAATATTTTAAAGATATATATTTCCCAATAAGATTATTTCGTTTCTCTGCTCATTTTTCTTTTTGGGACTTTCATCTAATATTTCTTGTGATCTTCATCCTCTCCCAAAATCCTGGAGCTTGAACTGAGAGCTTATATAACTGAATTCTAATTGTGAAGTTTGTCCTTTCCCAAGATTTTCCAGCTTTCACTCCACTCAGTACTGCCAGGTTCATTCATGTCCTTCCCCTCACTTCATCTGGAATTCACCAGTGAACCAAACTTCACATTCAAACCTCTGAGCTGTGTCAAATTTCCGGTCCCCTTTAAGGAATACTCCACAAATGTAAACCTCAGGACAATCAGTCAGCGTGCCGCAGACTGCAGTTTAAACCCATTATGCATTTCTGAGTACTGCTACATACTAGGCGTCTTTGTCCAATTTGTGCACGTTGAATTCATCAACATTAACTTAGTATGGGTAACATGCAAAAACTTAGTTGTTGGAATATATATTTTAAAAGGGCATTTTCTTAGAGTTATGGAAAGTAGACGAAATTCTGGAATCAACTTAAAAATCCAAGATTACCATTGAATACAAATGAATTTGGTTTATTCAGTCAGTATTATTTTATCTCCAACTTGGTATAAATAGTTGTGTTGTTCAACAAAAGTCAATCTCTGATTTGCAGTGAATAATGCCATAGGTGACTACTGGCTATGCAATACAGTTGTTTTCTCCGAACTTTTCCTCATGGAAGTTCTTTGAATTTGAGACAAAACTTTAATAAGATTGTACATATTCGGAAATATTGTTATAAGATTTATTGATTTTATAGTTAGAAATCAACAACTGAACAACTCTAAATAGCAATTCTAAAAATTTAAAGTGAAGTAAATAAAATTTATAATCTCAAATCGGGCTTACATTAACACTGCAATGAAGTTACTGTGAAATTCCCCTAGTCACCATATTCTGGCACCTGTTTAGGTCAGTGCATCAAACCAGCATGTCCTTCAGAATATAGAAGGAAATCGAAGCTGCCAGAGAAAACCCACACAGACACGGGGAGAAAACACAAACTCCACACAGCTAGCGTCCCAAGCCAGAAATTGAACCTGGTCCCTGGCACTGTGAAAAATTTAATAATATGCATTATTGATTTGTATAATGTGTGCATATTGTTGCTGAATACAAGTCCTGCAATACTTTAAGAATCCTGATTATGCCAATATTATACCTGACTTCTTCCAGTGCTGATTGCCTCCAGAGTTTGCTGAGTGATTAAACATGTTCGTTAGCTTGGAGCACATGGAACTGAGTACATCCCTCGTGTCTGCTTAATAATGTACTCTGTAGATACTTCTGTCTATTGCCATGTAGACATTAGAGATGATCTCCCTTTTGTAGTGATGTCCTCTGCTCATCCCATGTAATGGATTCAGTACTGCTTCAGATCCTATTCTAGGCTCGGGGCAGGAACCATAAACTTGGGAGACTCTTTAGCTACGCTTGCCAGGTTCCATGTTAAGGGCTTACCTTGTAAAGACTCTTCCACAATCTGTGCCTTGTAAGGCAGAGGAAATTGCTTAAAATTGTGGAGACTACTATGGTGGTCAGACGCTTTGCAATTTGGTTTCATAGTTTGCAGCAAAGACAAGCCATCTGTAACCAAAGTCGTATAATAGTTCTCTCATGGACTCCCTGTCTTCCCAATCCATTCTGGCTGCCATAATTTTGCTTTCCTGAAAAAAAATGCTAATCAGTGATGGTAATATCTGGAATCTTCAGTGTCCTTTCCAAAGTGATACTGAACTAACTGCTTACTTCAATATCTAATATTGCTGGTTTATGCCACAAATTGCTTAAAGATTCCCATTTCATTTTGTCCTATGAAGCTTTTATAAATATTGCGTTTTATGTTAAGCCAGTGTACGCGGATGTCAGTAGCACCACTAGAGACTGTATTACCTCAGTCTTGAAGAACGTAACTATTGTCTAACTTCTGACAGACGGTGAAGGAACCAGCAAGAGAGAAACATTTTATTTGACCTGGCTTCTACTAGTCTACTTTCACAGATGCATGTTGGCAATGATAGGATTGATCACTGTGGACAGCTTCCATCATGTTGTATAGGCACTATCATTGTGCTAAATGAAATAAACTCAGAACAGATTCAGCAGCATCAAACGGAGCATGCACGATGCACTGTAGGCCACTATAGTAGCAGCAACTGAATTCTATTCAACTACATCCCTAATCTCTTAATCTGGTATATCCTTCACTTCACCATAACCATCAAATTATTGAACTGACCCAGAATCTCAGAGCAACTGGATACTTTTTATAATAGGAGTTGTGATTCACGTATGAGAATGATCTAAGATATGATAGCTCAACTATGTACGATGACGAGGAATGACCTAGAAACTGAAGTACAGTTTTTATAATTAAGCTGTCTACTGTCTGATGGTCTACAAGAGGACTGGATAGACCTTGACTGTTTGCAAGAAACTAAAGAAAAATAGCATTGCAATTGGGGGAGGGGTACATAAACTCCCCAAATGGTTGAGAAATGTGTTTGATCACAGTTTCCCGTGCCTCCCCTTCCCCCAGTGTGTCTTGGTGTTAGGTCTGCATGAGAGATTAAAGCAGTTCTACTCTCCAGCTTTCTACTTTGTTGCATTAATTAATCAGTTGTCTAAAAACAAATATCCAGAAAGGGAATCGAGGCACACGCTTCAAATATGTAATTTGTTTAAATATATGCATTTTTAGTTTAATGGATCTAGATGCACAAGAGGTATTAATCTGCGCATGTCAAATGATTAAATCTATCTGAAACCTCCTCAAAAGTTAAATCAGATGAAAAAAGAAAAGAAAGTACTGTGTCATAAAATTGTAGCATAGTTTAATGCAGGAAAGAATTTCCTGTTACACAGTTCAGGCAGTTAATGATCCATCAGTGAGACCAGTGGTGATGTTTGAGACAATTGGCTGTGCACTGACAAACATAAGGAACACATCCAGTATTGATGAATGAGCAGCCTTTCGAACACTAGGTTTGAGGTGATCAGTGCCTAAAGGTCCACCTCCATGATTTCAGGTCAATTGCTGTGCCAGCATACAAGGCCAAGAATATTGTACATGCTTGGAAATAAATAAATTAAAATGAATTAAAAAATGTATCGTCTGAAAATTCTACTCGGGAATGATTTAAATGATAAGAATGTTTTGGTCAGAAGCAGGAAATAGTTGTTGAGCAGAACCAGAAAAAAGAAGCAGCAGTGGCTACACTAACTCAGACCATATGGTACCTGAGCTAGTATCAAGTCCCAAGTACTTCTTTATGCTTACTGAGACTGCTGAGCTTCAGAATCTCGAAATACAAAATCTGACGTAATACTTTGTGCTACTCAGAAATGCCTTATATTAAATGGTGAGTCCAAAACATCAGGGGCAAACCAGCAGGAATCTGTAGGTGGTACATCTGTGACAACTAACTTTTTTATTTATTTGTTCATTCATGGATTTTATTCCCCATTCTTAAATCCTCAAGATGGTGGTCAACAGCTTTCTTGAACCACTGCATTCCGTGTGATGTAGGTTACACCCACAGTGCTGTTAGGAAGGGAGTTTCAGGATTTTGACTAAGCATCAGTGAAAAAATAGTGTTGTAGGTCCACATAAGGATAGTATAAGGCTTGGAACTGAACTTGCAGATGGTGGTACTCCAATGCATCTGCTGTGTTTGTCCCTTGAGGAGGTAGAGGTCACAGATTTGGAAGGTACTGCTAAAGCAGCCTTGTTGAGTTCCAGCTGGGCATCACACTGCTGCCAGTGTGTGTTGGTGATGGACGAAGTGAATGTTTAAGATGATGGACAGATTGTAAATCAAGTGGGCTGCTTTATCCTGGATAGTGTTGAGCTTTCCAACAGTTTGTTGGCGGTGAACTCAATGCAAGTGGAGAGCATTCCGTCACACAACCAACTTGTCCCGTGCATATGGTGGGCTAGCCTTTGGAAGACAAGAGATTAGTTATGTGTTGCTGAATTCTCAGCCTCTGATTTCCTTCTGTAGCCACAGTACTTGTATAGTAGCTAGATGGATAAGTAACTGGCTTGGTAATAGGAAACAGAGAGTAATAGTGGAAGGGTGTTTTTCTAGCTGGAGGTCGGTCACTAGTGGTGTGCTGCAGGGCTCGGTACTGGGACTTCTTCTACTTATAATATATATAAATGATTTGGAAGAGGGAGTAAGTGGAGTGATCAGCAAGTTTGCAGACGATACAAAGACGACTGGACTTGCAGATAGTGAGGAGCATTGTCAGGTGATGCAGCAGGACATAGATAGGCTGGTAGCTTGGGCAGACAGATGGCAGATGGAATTCAATCCTGATAAATGCAAGGTGATGCAATTCGGGAGAAAGAATGTAGGGGGGAGGTATATGGTAAAGGGTAGACATTTTTTAGAGTATAGAAACGCAGAGGGACCTGGGGGTGCAGGTGAACAAGTCTCTGAAGGTGGCAGAGCAAGTGGAGAAGGTTGTGAAGAAAGCATATAGTATGTTAGCCTTTATAGAACATTACAGCGCAGAACAGGCCCTTCGGCCTTCGATGTTGCGCCGACCAATTAAGAAAAAAAAATTCCCCTTATAGGAAGGGGTATAGAGTACAAGAGCTGGCCTTTAATGTTGCAGTTGTATAAAACATTGGTTAGACCTCATTTGGAATACTGCGCCCAATTCTGGTGGCCCTAATACCGGAATGACATGGAGACTCTGGAGAGAGTGCAGAGGAGGTTTACCAGGATGCTGCCTGGTACGGAAAGTCTGAGTTACGAGAAGAGGTTAGGCAAATTGGGACTGTTTTTCTTAGAAAGACGTAGACTTAGAGGAGATCTAATAGAGGTGTACGAGATTATGAGGGGTATAGATAGAGTAAACAGGGATTTTTCCTGGGATGGACTGGAATAGCACGAGGGGTCACGGACTGAGGGTGAGGGGAGTAAGGTATAATTTAGATGCCAGAGTGAGTTTTTTCACACAGAGGGTGGTGGGGGTATGGAATGCGCTGCCAAGTAAAGTGGTGGAGGCAGGTACTCTGGAGTTATTTAAGAAATACTTAGATGGGCACATGAACAGAATGGGAATGGAGGGGTATAGAAAACTGATTTAAAATAGGGATCATGAGCCTTGGGAGTCCCTGGGAAGTGTGTAAATAGATGATGATATTGATGTACTTGTTTTTAACCTACAGGTGCTTTGGTCCACCTTGTTGTCTAACAAGGGGCATACACGCGATGGGTCGTGAGAGGGCTGCTCTTGGATCTTTTTTGAGAGTATCCTAGTGCTTCACATCGTTAGTGTACGCTTGACCTGGACCATTTGATGGGCAACACGACAGCTCAGTGACTGTCGCTGTGCTGTACAGATACATGGATTTGGGCCTGTGTCTGTGGGAATTTGCGCATTCTCCCCGTGCTTGCATGGGTTTTCTCCGGGTACTCCGGTTTCCTCCCACATCCCAAAGATGTGCTCTTAGGCTAATTCTCCCTAAACAAATTCTCCCTAAATTGTCTCAAATTTGGTTTTTAATCCATAGATCTATAAACATGGACAGGGATCATGGGTAGAGGTGGGAACATCGGGGTGGCGGCACGGGCTCGTTGGGCTGAAGGGCCTGTTTCCCGTGCTGTTTTGTTCTTTGTATAACTGGTCTAACTCAGTTTCTGGCTAGTGGGGGATTCAGCAATTTTAATGCCATTAATTCTTGAGGCATAATGGTTAGATTTTCTGTTGTTGGAGATGGTCATTATCTGGCACTTGGGTTATGAATGTTACTTGTTTGCTGAAGTCTGGATATTGTCCAGGTCTTTCTGCATTTGGATATGGATTGTTTCAGTATTTGAGGAGTTGCGAATGGTGCTGAATATTGTGCAATTATTGGTAAACATCCTTACTTCTGTCTTTATGATAGAAATGATGTGGAGATGCTGATGTTGGTCTGGGATAAACGCAGCAAGAAGTCTCACAACACCAGCTTAAAAGTCCAATAGGATTATTTGTTAGCAAAAGCCACCAGCTTTCGGAGCGCCGCCCCTTTGTCAGATGAGTGGTAGTTCTGTGCATAAACACGGCATATAAAGACACAGACTGAATTTACAAAATAGTGGTTGGAAGCAAGTCTTTACAGGTAATCAAGTCTTAAAAGTACAAGACAACTTGAGTGGAGAAAGCGTTAAGAATGGATTAAAGAGATGTGTATTGTCTCCAGGCAGGACAGTTAATGAGATTTTGCAAGTCCAAGCAAGTTGTGGGAGTTAACAGATAGTGCGACATGGTTCTGGTTGAGGCGTCCTCATGTATGCAGAACTTGACTATCAGTCTCTGCTCAGAGACTTCGACGGTCATGGGCATTCGGCCTCTGATCTTCAGGTAAGCATCCTCCAAGGAGGCCTTCGTGACACACAACAGTGCAGAGTTGCTGAGCATGGATTGATAGCCCCAAGCCAAGTTCCGCACACATGACGGTGGCCTCAACTGGGATCTTGGGATCATGTCACACTATTGGTAATCCCCATGACTTGCTTGGGCTTGCAAAATCCCATTAACTGTCCTGTCTGGAGCAATACCCATCTCTTTAACCTGTGCTTAACGCTCTCTTCACTCAAGTTGTCTGTACCTTTAAGACTTGATTACCTGTAAAGACTCACATGCCAATCATTATTTTGTAAATTGAATTTGTGTCTTTATATAGCCTGTTTGTGAACACAACTTCCACTTCCCTGATGAAGGAGCAATGCTCCGAAAACTAGTGGCTTGTGCTGCCAAATAAACCTGTTGGACTTTAACCTGGTTTTGTGAGACTTCTTACTTATAATAGAAGGAAGGTCATTGATGAAGCAGCTGGAAGATGCTTTGGCCTAGGACGCCATCTTGACGAACCGCTGCAGTGATGTCCTGTGATTAGAATGATGTGGCCTCCAACTACCACAACCATCTTACTTTGCCCCGGATATAACTCCAGTCAGTGGAGAGAATTCCCCCTGTTTCCTATTGATTTTGGTTTTACTCCCAACTCCTGATATCACATTCAGTTAAATGCTACCGTGATGCCAAGGAAGTTACTCTCTCCTTGCCTCTGGAGTTTAATTCTCTTCTCCATGTTTGATCAGGAGTTGGCCCTGGCAGAACCCAACATGAGCATCCATGAGCAAGTTATTGCTCAATAAGTGCCAATTTGTTGGTGACCACTTCCAACACTTTGTAGATGATCATAAATAAACTGATGCTGCAGTAATTAGCTGGGTTGGATTTTTTGTGCTATTTGAGCATAAGACATATAAGGATAATTTTCAGCATTGTTGCTTAGATCCAATGTTCTAGCTGTACTGGAACAGCTTGGGTAGGACACAACAAGTTCTGGAACACAAACGTTCGGTATTATTTCAGTAATGTTGTCAAGACCCAAAGCATTAGCAGTATCCAATGCCTTTAGCTATTTCTTGGTATTACGTGGAGTAATTGAATTGGCTGAAGACTGACATCTCCGATGCTGGGGACCTCTTGAGGAGGCTAAGGTGGATCATCCATTCAGCACTTATAGCTGAAGGTTATTGCAAATGCTTCAGTTTTGCCTATCATTGGGCTCCCCTATCATTGAGGGATTATTTTTGGAGATTCCTCCAGTTAATTGTCAATTACCATTCACAACTGGACATGGCAGCATCACCTTGGATGGTAAACACGGAAGAGGCCCAAGGTCCCATGCACTCATTCCAAGTTTAGCAGTGTTTCACTTGCACCTCTTTCAGTTTGCTATGTTGCACTCACTGCTCCCAATGTGGTTTCCTCTGTATTAGAGAGACCAAATGTAGATTGGATGATCGTTTTGCTGAGTACCTTTGGTCTGTGTGCAGTTAGGACCCTGACCTTCCCTTTGCTTGCCATTTTAACATATGATTGTGCTCCCATTGCTCACTTCAGTCCTTAGCCTACTGCAATGTTCCAGTGAAGCTCAGTGCAAGTTGGAGGAACAGCATCTCATCTTCCGGCTCAGCGTGTTACAGTCTTCCAGTCTCAACATCGAATTCAACAACTTCAAATGATGAGCTCTCCCCCAACCTTAAATACTTCGTTTTCATTCTATTTAATTCTGTTCTCTGCCTTTTTTTTTATTGTCTGTCATTGTTTTTCTTCCCCCACTCTTTCCCCCTATTTTATCCTCCATTTTTTCTTTCTTGTTCTTCCCCTTTGCTTCACTTTCCTCTCTTTTCTCAAATTTACCTCTCCCATCTGCACCCCCCCCCCCCCCCCCCCCCATTTCATCTGTTACAGTTTACTCTTTCATTTCAGCTTCTCTGCCGTTTAGCCATCATACCGTCTATTCTCTCTATGGGCTGCCATTAGTACTACTTAGCCTTTCCCCTTGTTTTGTCTTTCATTCTCTCACTCTACAGTATAAATATCTCCCTTTTAGCTTTGACAAAGGGACACCTGGACTTGAAATATCAGCTGCTTTCTCTCCTTGCAGATGTTGTCAGACCTGCTGAGATTTTCCAGAATTTTCTCGTTTAGTTTCAGATTCCAACATCCACAGTAATTTGCTTTGATCCCCAGCCTTGATGGTAATGGTAGAGAGGCGGATATGCCAGGCCACGAGGTTTTAGATTGTGATGGAATACAATTCTGCTGCTACTACTACTAGTGGCCACAGTGCTTCACACGTGTCCAGTTTTGAGTTTATAATTAAAGTTTGTTGAATAGTGTCACCGGTTGGCTTATACTAACACTGCAATGAAGTTACTGTGAAAATCCTTTCATCGCCTTTCGCCTTTCACACTCCGATGCCTATTTGGGTACATTGAGAGAGAATTTAGCATGGCCAGTGCATCTGTCCAGTGTGTCTTTTGGACTCTTGGAGGAAACTGGAGCATCCAGAGGATACCAAGAATGTGCAGACTCCGCACAGACAGTGACCAAAGCTGGGAATTGAACCCAAGTCCCTGGCACTGAGACGTAACAGTGCAAACCATTGCATTTCCCTAGACCTGTTCGCAATCTGTTTCATTTAGCATGTTGGTAATGTCACATTATTATTTTGGTCTGAAATGACAACTCACAGCTTTACCAAAGATATCATGCATGACTGGAGTGTGACCTCAAGAAAGTGCTGGAGATTTGGCAAGTTGAGGGCAAGTTGATTGGGGGATGGGGTGTGAACCTTTGCTTTTTCTAACATTTTCACCATGTAAGGACTGATACTTGCTTTATTATTAGGGGGAGAACTAGCTGTTTGGTGGATATCTGATAAATATCTGATGAGTGGCTATGCACTATTCTAGTCCCAAGTTTTAAAATAGTACAGGAATTTGTGATGAGATTAATAGTATACATAAAGTAAAATAAATTATTGATAAAATAATGTGATCAATTAGAAAAAGGATTGAAAGGCATTGTGTCACAGCTGTAGCACGTGGGATCTCCTAGATGGTAGTCTGCAGTAAGTGTGACTTGAGAAACTTCGACTCAGAGTCATTGAGCTGCGGGCACTGCGATTCATCAGGGAGGGAGAACATTATCTGGACACTCTGATTCACGGTCCTCAGGATAGGGTTTTCTGATTTGGAAGGTGGTAAGGATGTTACTCAGCTAAGTCAGTGAGGGAACCCAGAGGGCTCTCTCTGTTAGTGTCTGCAGTTGTCCAATAGGTTTGAGGTTCTTTCAGCTTGTTTGGATGGGTGCTGCAGGGTGGATGAGTTGACTGACCATGGCACTGTAAAAGAGGATGTTATTCAAGTGGGAAAACTACTAAGAATATAGTGGCAGGACAGTATAGTGAATGGGATTGACACTGTTCTCTGTAACTAAGAGTGAAGTCCTGGCTATTGTGTTGCCTGCCTGGTTCCAGTGTTCAGGATATCTTCTCAGGCTGGAGAGGAACTGCAGAGGGAAGGGGAAGAATCCCATTGTTATGGTCCATCTAGATACCACCAATATTGACTGGATTGTCAGTATTGTATTGTCAATATGAAGAGCTATGCACCAAATTAAGAAACAGGACCTCAAGCATAATGATCTTTGTATTATTATTACCTGAGCCGAGTGCAAATTGATAAAGGGCAAATAAGATTAGAGGAATTGAAGCATGACTGAAAGAATGGAGTGGGAGAAGTGGGTTCTGCTTCATAGTGCACTACCACAAATATTGACAAAAGTGTAGGCTGTATTATAGGGATGGTCTGTACCTGAATTGTGTTAGAACGAGTATTCTAGGAGGCCTCTTAACGCGGGAAGTAGAGAGGGCTATAAACTAAACAAGGCAGGTGGGGCCTCAAGCTTGAGTAGATGAGATTGAAAGCAGCAGAGGAAATAATATGGAAAATGATTGTCAGTGAATGGCAGGGTCAGAGAGAAAAACCTAAAATCTACCAGCAGTAGAGAATATTACAAAGTTAGCAAAAAGAAAAAAACTAGATCTGGATGTGCAGAGCAATAAAGTTAATACATGGTAGTGCATTTTGAAAGAAATAAATGTGACCTGATAAGCCATTACAGAGATGTGACTGCAGGAGGACGCAAATTGGGTTCTGAATATTAAGGGATCAGTGACATTCAAGAAGAATGGCAAAATAGGTAAAGATCGACGGGTAGCTTTGTTAATTAAGGATGGCATTGGTGCAATAGTTAGAGAGATGACCTTGACCCAGACAATCAGGATGTAGAATTGGTTTGAAGGAGATGAGGAATAGTAAAAAAGTCACTTGTGAGAGGGGTCTACATCCCCTATAATAACCACAATGTAAGACAGATTATACAAGAAGAGATATTGTGCTTGTGATAAAGGAACCAATGTGGGTGACTTGAATCCACGTATGAACTGGAAAAATTAGATTGGCAATAAATGTCTGGATGAGGAGTTCATAGAATGTTTTTGAGACTGTGCTCTAAGAACCTATGTTCTAGAACAAGTAGAGAGCAGGTCATATTGGACTTGGTATTGTAAAATGTGATTGGATTAGTTAATGATCTCAGTGTAAAGGCACCCCTAGGCAGCAGGAATCACAAAATGATTGAATTTTGCATCCAATTCAAAGGGTGGTTCTGAGACTAGAATTTTAAACTTCAATAAGAGCAACCAAGTGGGCGTGAAAGCTGAGCTAGCTGATCTGAACTGAGATACTAAGCTATGGGATCGATCTATAGAGAAGCGGTGGCTGACATTTATGGTGATATTTAAGAATATTCAGAATAAATATAAGTATATAGATACTAGATGCATTGGTGTTAATTTTCTAAAATTCCCTAGATTCTGGAAGGATTCTGTTAGATGGAAAGTAGCAAATATATTGTCAAGAATGGAGGGAGATAGAACACATGGCTCTTCAGGTTCATTAGTTGAACATCAGCAAAGTGTTAGAATTAATCATTAGGGTAGGGCATTTGGAGAAACTTGAAGTAACCTTGAAACATCAGCATGATTTTATGAAAAGAGAAATTCATTTTACCAATCTGTTGGGAGTTCTTTGAAACGTATGTTGTGGATAAGAGGAAGACTGTACACATACTGTATTTAGATTTTGAGAAGGAATTTGATAAGATGCCATGTCAGAAGTTAGTGTGAAACATGAATGTTCATCATGTAAAATTTAACATTACAGCATGTATAGAAGATTAGTTGGCTAGTATAAAGCGGAGTATGCATACATGTTCTTTTTCTGTTTTGCAGGGTATGATGAGTGAAGTCCCCATAGGTCTGTGCTGAGGTGTCAATCTTTTACAATTCATAGTAATGAATTGGATGAGGGGAGCAAAAGCATGGTAGCTAAATTAGCAAATGATATAAAGATAGGCACAAAAGTATATCGTGAATAGGATGTTGCAAACGAATGTAAACAGGTTGAGCGAGTGGAGTACAATGTGGGAAAATATGAGGTCTGCTTTGACAGGAAGAAAAGGTTGCTTCAACAGAGAATTGCTGCAGAATTCTGTGGTGCAGAGGGCAATAGGTGTTCTTGTTCACAAGTAACAAAATGTTTACTATGCAGACACAACAAGTAATTAAGAAGGCTAATAGAATGCTATCCTTTTATGAAGGAATTAGACACAAAATACTATGAATGTCAGAATCTGAAACAAGAGCAGAGGATGCTGTAAAAACTCAAGAGGCTGGGAAGCATCTGCAAGAAGAGAAAGCAGAGTTAACATTTTGAGTCCTTTAGCATTTCATAGAGTAGAATCTCTACAGTGCAAAAGGAGGCCTTTCAACCCATCTGACTTGCACCAATCATAACCCCACCCAGGCCCTATCCATGTAACCCCATGTTACATGCAGCATAACATCCTTACTTTTATAAGAAGAGGATCTTGGAAAAACTCAGCAGGTTTGACAGCACCTGTGTGTCAGAACTGAAGAGAGAGAGAACGTGTTAGGTATTGAAGTGTAGCTGTGAGAAATTGCAACAAGATGTAATTAACCACAGATGGTGTGTCCGCCCCTTAGAATTTTTCTTTATACTAAAAATATACTTATTCTGAGTATTCTGAAATATCACCGTAAATATCTGCTACTGCTTTTCCATTGATCAGTTCCATAGCTTAGTATCCCAGTTCACTTCAGCCAGCTCAGCTTTCATGTCAGCTTAGTTGCTGTTTAAATTTATTTAAGTTTAAAATCTTAGTCTTAGATACTTTGGAATTGGCTGTAAAATCTGAGGTTAACAAAAGACAGATGGAAACCACTCAGCACCTTGCACTCATGTCTACATGTCCATCTTTGGCCTGCTATAATGTTCCAGTGAAAACCAGTGCAAACTGGAGGATTAGTGTCACATTTTAGGGTTGGCCATGTTGCAGTCCTTGGGACTCGGGTGTTGAGTTTGGCAGTTTTAGATTATGATCTTTCTACTGTATTTTAAGCCCCCTTTTAAAAAATGTCCCGTACATGTATTGCCTCAATACAGCTCTCCGCCCCACACCAGGCCATCTGCCCTTTGTTCTTAAAGTTACTGTATTTTGTTGCAATCACTCGTAACTTCCTTCAGTTCTGATGAAGAGACTCAAACTGTTAAATCTGCTTCCTCTCCTTACAGATGTTTTTGGGCAGTCTGGGCTTGTTATTGCTGAAGTTTAGGTTGACTTGATTCAAGTATATAAGATCCTGAATGGTTTCAACAAAGTTAACGTAGCAATGATCCATCCCCCTGTGGGTGAGTCTAGGACTACGGGACATTGCTTTAAAATTAGGTATTGCCTTTTTTTGATCAATGATGAGGAGAAACCTTTTCTCTGAAGTTGTGAAACTCTGGAACACTCTGCCTCAGAGGGTCAGGAGGCAGGATCATTAAGTATCTTTAAGGCAGAAGTTGATAGATTCTTGCTAGGCAATGGAATCAAACATTATCAGAGGTAGATTGGCACGTAGAATTGAAAACACAAATTAGCCATGATTTTACTGAATAGCAGAACAGACTCAATGGGTTGAAGAATCCACTTCTGCTTCTGTTGTGTATAATTGTATGATAGCCCTCCCCTGCAGGATATCAAGGTAAAAAGTACAAAGAAATGTTGTTGTTACAAGGTTTCAACTGTCATAATTGGAGGAAAACATGTCCAATTTGGAAGGCATGTAATTCTCTCCATATTTTTCATTCCTTCTGTTTTCCCTCAAAAACTAGACTGCCATCAGTGATACTAATGACACTATTAGTGTCAGCCTGCAGCAGTTGTAGATGCGCCAAGTTTGGTGGCGTTTAAGAGCTTAGTTGATAAGTATATGGAAGAGAAGGGAATGGTTTAGTTTGGAGGGGCGTTGCTTTTTATATTGGTCGGTGCAACATCGAAGGCCGAAGGGCCTGTTCTGTGCTGTAATGTTCTATGTTCTATGTTCTACTCTACAGCTGAGCAGCCGATACTATCGTTTTTTACTCTGCTGCATACCTCAATTTCTAAATTCCGAGTTTCTTCTTAATTCATCTTTCACACCTCTCCACTGCTTTAATTTCCTCTTCATTTATCTTTTGTGCTCCCATCCACTTCAAAATCTAGTGCTTGTTTCTTCCACCCACAGCTCTTGTTCTGTTCTCCATTTCTGTCCCCTTTGTCTTCCCTGATAACTATTGTCCCTCATTCTTCATATGCTCTTAATGCATCTCCTCTGCATTGTTTCCTTGGCAGTCATCATAAAACTGGCCTTAATAGTTTAACTCTTTAGCCAATATGTTACAGCCCTCGGCTGAGATGTATATTTCAGCTGCACAATATAAGAAATGTTAAATGATGGAAAAATGATGTTAATGTTCGAGTATAAAGGTGTCAAGTCTGGCAACTATTTTTTTCTCAGTGCCTCTTCTGAGTTGGGGTAGATGTGCGTGCAGGGAGAAATCTCTACTGTCTTGTTTGTAAGTGGTAAGGGATTTTTATTCAAGATGTTTGTGGTTTAGTTTCATAGAATGCGATAGTGGCAGGAGTTATATATTTGAATTCTGAAATTAATATTTTACTTTTGTCTGGTTGGACATTTTCTGTCTTGTGCAGAAATTAATGGTTTTCAAGTTAAATGTTGTCCTTTATCACTTAATGATTGATTGTTTACTTATCTGAACAAATGTGCTTGGAATTACTTTGAGACCTTTATATTGTGTATGAGAGATGAGATTTTCTTTTCAAGACCAGGGAGTTGTTCAGTTCTATGATTGCGTCAAACTGAGTCTTTTGTTCATTTATTCTGGCCCACGCAGAGCAGTTTAGAATATTTTGTTGACTCCATTAAAGGATTGAGTGGGCGCAATTTCAATTAGTGTCAGTTTTTCTGGTTGCTTTTAAAGTTCTCAGTGCAAGTATTTTAAAAAGTTGTTACAGCTTCAAGTCTGAAAGATTCATGATGCTTTTCTTCAGTTGTTTAAATAAAGTGTAAATGATCTTTTTAGGATGTAGCTGGGTGCTTCATTGGAAAATTATGAAAATCGGCATTCTATTGTTACGTGGGCTGCTGGCCTAAGGATATAATAAATTCAGCTTTGGTCATCAGCTTTTCTAATCACT
Organism: Sphyrna mokarran; assembly: GCA_024679065.1. NCBI lineage: Eukaryota > Metazoa > Chordata > Chondrichthyes > Carcharhiniformes > Carcharhinidae > Sphyrna > Sphyrna mokarran. Next base: position 47,302,627 of record JAGIQG010000022.1, on the reverse strand, counting down.
GTCAACAGCGTGGATTGCAGAGCTTTCAGTTATCACTTGTGAAAAAAAGTTCTTCTCTAACTGTGCTTAAACTGTGGTAAACCTTTTGTCCTTGTGGGCACTGTGTCCTTGCTGAAGTCCCTGTTATTAGTTTGAGCCCAAGTGTGTGAGGTTGTTTCGGCTGACTCCAGGCAGGTCTGGAAACAAACGACATTCCTTTCTCCTGTTTGTAGTTCTGTAATGCTGCTTCCATTTCTAACTTCACGAGAGAATGTAAGATTTGAGATGTAATTGGCACCGATTTGTGTGGCTTAATATATTTGTTCACAAAGCCATTGGGAAATAAAGTGGCCATTATAAAAATGATATATTCTCCTACAATAGTCATTTAATTGCTACTTAGGCATATAGCTATTTTATTTTTACAGTTGTAACTGATTATTTTCTTTAGGCTAACAAATTACTGAAATCAAGTTGAAAGAAAAACAGTCAGACCGGATTAAAATTTAATTCCGGCTGCTGACCTGTAGTCTGGAACAGGTACAAAGAAAGGTTCCTACCTCGGTACTGAAGAAGTATTTTAAGAGGCAAATAAAAGGACTTTTCAATCAATTCATTAGTTATGGACATCATTGGCAATATTGCCCTTAGATGTGGTGATGTGTTATCTTCTTGACTTGCTGCACTCAGTGTGGTATGTTTGAATGGCTATCTCGACCTTCTTAGAGATTAGTGTCAACTACAGTTTATGATTCTTTTCACAGGCTGTACGATGTAAGAACGACAGATTTCCTTTTCTGACTGGCTTTAGTGAATCCGATGGGTTTTTGCAACAATTTAGTTCATATGTAGCCATAATAACTAATAGTCTTCTAATTTCCAAATTTGGTTGATTAATTGAATTTAAGTTCTCCAGTTGCTGTGATAGGATTTGTCTCATGTTTGTAGATGATTACTCCAGATTTCTGGATCACATAACTACTTTGTTACTGTTCCTGTTCAATAAAAATTGCTTGACAAAATATTTGATTTGCTGTTAGAAAGCAATAAATGTGTTTCTGAGCAGTTGTGATATGGAAATAATCATGTATGCTTTGTCAGGCTTATGGTGTAATCATTTCAAAATATCATGATTCCAATTAGAAGAATAAATGCAAGAACATTGATAGGTGGGACATTTGCTTGCCTGGTCTTGATGCCATTTCCCATTGCTCAGTATGTTCAATGTGAATCTTATCAATGTGAGGACTGACATTTTAGAGTCAAGGGAGCTGTGGTTCTGAGGGCCGGTTACAATGTTCTTGTTCCTTAATGTGACTGAAACTCACTTGTGGCTAGTGTTATTTTCATGTAGGTGATGTGATTTTATGTTTGGTTTAGCCCATGCTATTAAACTAGGAATATTGTGAAAATAACAACAGCTCCTTTGCCATGTGTTTCTGAGGGCCAATTACAATCATCAAAACTGATTGATAAGATTTTTGTGAGTCAAATGGTATTGTATTGAAGTACCTCACAGTACAGTATTCTCAATAGAGAAAAGTTGAATGTTATTGCATTTTTTGTGTTGACCATTTTAAAGTATTTTGGAATGCTGTTTTATCTTTTAGATATTCTGTGAATAAAGTATATTTTTGGGAAAAAGTGAGAAATTGGAGTTGAAGGAAAAGCAGCAATGATCTATTGAATGGTGAAACAAACTTAAGGACCGAATGGCCTATCCTTTTAAAGTTTATTTATTATTATCACAAGGAGGCTTATATTAACACTGTAATAAAAGCTTCAGTGAAAACCTCCCACTTGCCACACCCCGGTGCCTGTTCCTCCTGAGGGAGAATTTAACATGGCCAATGCACTGAACCAACACGTATTTTGGACTTGTTTCTATCTTCTATCCTTATTCCTATCTTCTGTTAGAAAAGAAGTTCCCAATCATGAGAGATACAGAAAATGCTGGAAACACTCAGCAAGTCAGGCAGCATCTGTGAAGAGAGAAAAGCAGAATTATTGATTCTGGTGGAAGATCTTTCAGTAGCACTTGACAGACACTGATAATTATTTTTAAGCAAGTACAGAGGCATGGAAAAGGGGAGGAGGGTAATACTAAAAGGGAAAGATCTACCAAAGTCTGGAGACAAAAGTAACTAAATTACTTCTTTTGTTGTGGTTTTGTGGGTGTAAGTATTAAATGCTCAAAAGAAACATTGGATTTGAATGCAGGCAATTAATACTTTTCTGTGAAACTTTTGAAGCTTAGAAACTTTGAAATACGACAACAATTTATGTAGTGTTTGTAATATAGTGAAACATCCCAAGATACTTTAGAAGAGTGTTATAAGACAACTGAACTATGGAAGGAAATATTAAATCAGGTGACCAAAGCTTGGACAAAGAGCTATATTTTAAGGACCATCTTAAAGGAGGAAAGGTGTGGTCAGGGAATCCTGAGCTTAAGATCTAGGCAATTGACAGTTAAGCAATTATTTGTAATGTATGTAAATGATTTGGAAGAGGGGGTAAGTGGAGTGACGAGCAAGTTTGCGGACGATACAAAGATGGTTGAATTTGCGGATAGTGAGGAGCATTGTCAGGTGATGCAGCAGGACATAGATAGGCTGGTAGCTTGGGCAGACAGATGGCAGATGGAATTCAATCCTGATAAGTGTGAGGTGATGCACTTCGAGAAAAAGAATGTAGGGGGGAGGTATATGATAAGATCTATTAAGAGTATAGAAATGCAGAGGGACCTGGGGGTGCAGGTGAACAAGTCTCTGAAAGTGGCAGAGCAGGTGGAGAAGGTTGTGAAGAAAGCACATGGTATGCTAGCCTTTATAGGAAGCAGTATAGAGTATAAGAGCTGGCCTTTAATGTTGCAGTTGTATAAAACGCTGGTTAGACCTCGTTTGGAATACTGCGTCCAGTTCTGGTGGCCTTACTACCGGAAGGATGTGGAGTGCCAAGGAAGTTTATCAGGATGCTGCCTGGTATGGAAGGTCTGAGTTACGAGGAGAGGTTAGGCAATTTGGGACTGTTTTCCTTAGAAAGACATAGACTTAGAGGTGTATAAGATTATGAGGGGTATAGATAAACAGGGTTAAGCTTTTTCCTAGGATGGACTGAAATAGCACGAGGGGTCATGGGCTTAGGGTGAGGGGGGTAAGGTATAATTTGGATGCTAGAGGGAGTTTTTACACATGGAGGGTGGTGTGGGTATGGAACGCGCTGCCAAATAAAGTGGTAGAGGCAGGTACTCTGGAGATATTTAAGAAATACTTAGATGGGCACATGAACAGAATGGGAATGGAGGGGTACAGAAAACTGATATAAAATAGGGATCACGAGCCTTGGGAGTTCCCTGGGAAGTATGTAAGTTTTCAATGACATTGTTGTATTTGTTTTATCGTACAGGTACTTTGGTCCACCTTGTCTAACAAGGGGCATACATGCAATGGGTCATGAGAGGGCTGCTGTTGGATTTTGAGAGTAGCCTAGTGCTTCACATTGTTAGTGTACGCTTGACCTGGACCAGTTGATGGGCAAAACGACAACTCAGTGACTATTGCAGTGCTGTGCCGATACATGGACTTGGGCCTGTGTCTGTGGGAGTTTGCGCATTCTCCCCGTGCTTGCGTGGGTTTTCTCCAGGTGTTCCGGTTTCCTTTCACATCCCAAAGATGTGCTCTTAAGCTGATTAGCAGAACAAATTCTCCCTAAATTGTCCCAAGTTTGGTTCTAATGCATAGATCTATAAACTAGACAGGGATGACAGGGATCATGGGTAGAAGTGGGAACATCGGGATGGCAGCGCGGGCTCGTTGGGCGGAAGGGCCTCTTTCCCGTGCTGCTGTTTTGTTCTTCTTTAATTATAACCAGGAATGGGCAAGAGACCAGAACTGGAGGAGGGCAGATATCTTGGAAGGTTATGGAGGAGATGTAAAACAATTTTAAAATCATTTTAATATTCTAAAATTTAGTCAATATCTATGGTTTTAAGGAGAAAGTGATGTATTCCTTTAATAAGAATTTTTGTTGTTTGTTTCAGATCGATGCCCTAAGTAAAAGAAGCAAAGAAGCAGAGGCAGCCTTTTTAAATGTTTACAAAAGACTAATTGATGTTCCAGGTATGTTTGTGATTTATCCAAAGTGGATTGTGACCTAGGTCAGTGCATTTTGTGTCAGCTCCTGAGTTTTAGAAATGCTTTGTTTATGTCCTTTGCTCCCCTGGGATTTGATTTCAAAATTAGCCTAAATCTAGTTTTGTGAATCTAAAACTATGTTTCAATCTATATGATAAATAAATATTGATTCACTCAAAAAGACTATGGTGCTTAAAAAGGTCAGGAATACTGAAGTTGATACGATGTTGTATGGGTACAGCTATATTCTTGAGCTTTTCATCTGTGCCCATTAAGTTCCACAATAGTACTGCAAACCAGTGCTATCTTTATGTTCATGGTGGAAAAGATTCTGTTTTCTTTGAAAACTTAAATATTAATGAAATTTTTCTGCACTTTAGGCAAAGTACTAATAGGATTATAATTAATCTAAGAACCCTTAAATTCTGTAGTTGTATAATTTGTTTTAAATTTGGCATGAAAATGTGTTGTGTCGAAAATGTGTACTTGATTATAAAGACCACTCAAAAAATGTGCATAGCATATGGTACCTGTTTAAAACAAGTGTATCTGTAATATTTTCCCCATATTTTCCATGTAGAAACAGGACTGTGTCTGTGCATCTTTATTTTTATTTCATGGCTCTTCATTTTGACATAACACGGTTACAATAATTTTCATCCTATTTATTAGAACATAGAACATTACAGCGCGGTACAGGCCGTTCGGCCCTCGATGTTGCACCAACCAATGTAACCAATTTTATAACCCTCTATCCGAAACTATTCCAGTGCTATCCATGTGCCTATCCACTGCCCACTTGAACACCCTTAAACTTGACGAGTCCACAACTGCTGCAGGCAGGGCATTCTACGCCCTTACTACCCTCTGAGTAAAGAACCCACCTCTAGCATCTGTCCTATAACTACCACCCCTTAATTTAAAGCTATGTCCCTTTGTGCTATCCATCTCCATCCAAGGAAAAAGGCTCTCACTATTCACCCTATCTAACCCTCTGATCATCTTATATGTCTCAATTACGTCACCTCTTAGCCTCCTTCTCTCTAATGAAAATAACTTCAAGTCCCTTAGCCTTTCCTCATAACATCTACCCATCATACCAGGCAACATCCTGGTAAACCTCCTCTGCACCCTTTCCAATGCCTCCACATCTTTCTTATAATGTGGCGACCAAAACTCTACGCAATACTCTAAGTGCAGCTGCATCAGAGTTTTGTACGGTTGCAACATAACATCTCGGCTCTGAAATTCAATCTCTCTACCAATAAATGCTAACACAGTATACACCTTCTTAACAACCTTATCAACTTGAGTACCAACTTTCAGAGAATTTCCAAATCTCTGCATCAGTCTTCTAACACTTCAGAATTAACACCAAACTCCTATCCCTCCTGTTTTGTCAATATCCATTGTATTTGGGAACATTTCCTTTTTTCTCTGTATTTTTGGCTTTCTGTAAATGGGTATGTTTCAGACTGGAACTGGCAGACAAATGTTCCAAATACCGGGATTCCTTATGGCACCTATCTGCAACTGAGCCTGTTAACCTGCAGTACAGACACACCTTGGTTAATCCCAATTCTCAGGAGACTGCCGGAGCCCCCACCACCAGCACGTTCTTCCCCTCATGCCCTCGTCCACAAAGCAGATCTGAGGCCCCTCCCTTCCGACGTCCGACATTTGGGGGGGTCCTCCTTCCACATCTCAGATCCGACGCTCTTCCCCTCATGCCTCAATGTCCCAGACGTGGGACTGCAATTTTGAACAAAGATGCCTGAGTCACAGGAAAACTGGAAAATTATGGCCAGTGTCTCTACAATTTCTGCACTCACTTCCCTCAGTATATTTGAGTGCATCCCACTTGGTCCTGCTACTTATCAACTATGAGTACAGAAATTCCAGCAATATCTTCTCCTTATCAATTTTAAACCTTTCAAGTGTTTAAATTACACCATCCCCACATCCCTCTCTACCATGACCTGGGTAGCATTTTCTTTTAGTAAAAAACAAATGCATTTAATGCCCATGCCTTCTGACTTTTTTTGATTCCCTTTTATCTGTCTTTAATCATTTATGTGCCCGTAGCTGATCTTTGGATTTTCTTTTACCTTAGCAGCCAGTTTGTTATCCTCCCCTCTCTTTGCCTCTTAATTGCTTTCTGAGTCTCTTCTCTTGAAGCTTCTATTTTACTTCTTATTCTCAATTATAAAATTCACCTGACAACTGTCATAACTGCACTTTTTCTGCTTCTTCTCAATCTCTGTCTCTTTTGTCGTCCAGGGACATCTGGATTTGGTTGTCCTACTTTTTCCCCTTCATTGAAATGAACTTGGATTGCACCCAAACTGTTCTTTTAAAGGCAGTGTATGCCTGCCAATCTTTGTTTCCAGTCTATTTGGGTCAGATTCATTTCTTAGTCCACTGAATTTGGCTTTCCCCTAGCTAATTGTTCTTATTCTGATACAATGATCACTGTGTCCTAAATGTTTTCTTACCAATATTTCGTCCACTAGGCCCTCTCATTTCTGAAAACCATATCCAGCAGTCTCTTATTGGACTGAAAACTTAGTGTAGACAATTCTGAACATGCTTTAGGAGCTCTTGGTCCTTACTGCTGTTTACTTTATTACCAATTCATTCTATACTCTAATAATTAAAGTCCTCTGTTATAACTACTCTATAATGTTATTATTCTTTGTAATTTCCTTCCAAATTTGTTCCTTTATGCCTTTCCCACCTGTTGGTGGCCTATACTCTACACCATGCAATATACTGTACTGTTTTTGTTCCTTAACTCTATCCAAGTCAACTCTGCCCTTAAGAAAGGCAAAATATTACAGAAGCTGGAATCTGAGTCAAAAACAGAAAATGCTGGAAAAACTCAGCAGATCTGACAGCGTCAATGGAGAGAACAGATCCAGCGTTGCAAGCCTGGATGATCCTTCATCAGAGTTAAGACAAAGAAAGATATGTACCATCTGGGGAGGTGCAGGGGATAGTAATTAGGCAAAGGGAACATAAATGGTGATGATAAATGCTGAGAAAGTGCTAAGAGCATCCATTCAAAGATCAACTTCGTCCTTGATGCTTCTGGCTCATCCTCCCTCGATCTAATGCTGCAAAATTTTTCTCGTGGACATCTGATGGACTATAGTGCATCAAGTGCATCAAAAAGTGTGAGGTAATGCACTTTGGCAGGAACAATAAATGTGTAGAGTATAGGGCTAATGGTAGGGCTCTTAATAGTGTTGAGGAACAGAAGGATCTTGGTGTATGTGTCAATAGATCCCTGAAAGTAGGCAGTCAAGTGGATAAAGTTGTTAAGGAGGCATATGGAGTCTTAGCTTTTATTGGTAGGGGGATTGAATTTAGGAGCCGCAGCATCATGTTGCAACTGTACAAAACTCTAGTGCGGCCGCACTTGGAGTATTGTGTGCAGTTCTGGTCCCCACATTATAAGAAAGATGTGGAGGCATTGGAGAGGGTACAGAGGAGGGTTACCAGGATGTTGCCTGGTATGGAGGGCAGGTCCTATGAAGAGAGGTTGAAGGATTTGAGGTTGTTTTCGTTAGAAAGGAGGCGGCTAAGAGGGGATCTTATTGAAGCATATAAGATGATTAGAGGTTTAGATAGGGTGGACAGTGATAGCCTTTTTCCTAGGATGGAGAAGCTAGCACGAGGGGACACAGCTTTAAATTAAGGGGTATGAGTTATAGGACGGATATCAGAGGTAGGTTCTTTACTCAAAGAGTGATTAGGGAGTGGAATGCCCTGCCTGCAGCTGTTGTAGATGCGCCAAGTTTGGTGGCGTTTAAGAGTTAATTGATAAGTATATGGAAGAGAAGGGAATGGTTTAGTTTGGAGGGGCATTGCTTTTTATTTTGGTCGGCACAACATCGAAGGCCGAAGGGCCTGTTCTGTGCTGTAATGTTCTATGTTCTGTGTAGAACTGCCAACCCAAAATAATTTGCCACTGACATTGACATCAAGATCAGAGACAATGGATTGAACTTGAGGCCTTCATACTTTATACAGCTCTCTGACAGTAGCATTATAGGAATGTTATAACGAAAAAAATGTGAACTTTTAAAAGTAATAATTAGTTGAGAAATACTGAAATCTCATTGTGAAAGATGCTCAAGGTTCATAGGTGATTTATTGCTCATGAGAGAACTTCGTTTCCATTAATACAGCTTTTGTTTCTTGCATTAAATTTTCCTCAGATACTGTGGCAATAACAATTCCAATAAGTAGCAGGACACTTTTGGTAAAAGTTAGTTTCTGAAATTACAGTGTATGTGTCAAAGTTTGTAAAAGTGTATAACCTAGCTGAGTTAGCATATAGCACTGATATATTCAAACACCAACTGTGCTCATGTTTTCCCCAAATTCTACTTTCTTAATATTCACCAAAATATAAATTGACAACTTGAGTGCAACTCTGATGCATGAAAATACCATTTGTACGCAAACACTTCTTCTCATTTTGACCATATTAGTGAAACATTCAGAATTGCTTACACATTATGAATTTTTTAATATTCTCGTTTTCATCTTCATCAGTGGGCCACATCCCTTCAGGAAAATTGCACGTCTGATTACACTATCCCCCCCCCAATCAAAAATTCAGCTGCGTGTATCTATATGGATGTTGTAAATATGGTAACAAGCATTGAAATATGAAGAATATATTAAAATTTCTTTTCATGCTGAGCTTCCGAAGGATGTGTTTCTGATCTAATAAAAGCTGATCTTTTAATATTGCCATGGAATTGCTGTAATTGCACTATACAAATAAACATCACCAACAGTCTACTTTTGGTGGTTCTTCAGTAATTTAGAAGGGTCACTGGCTACAAAACTGATTTAGCCAGTACAGTTGGAGTTTGTGGGGTAGTAGTAGGGTCTTTCATCAGTTTAGGACACTGCATTCAAACAATCTGAGTCGATGCCAAATGCTTAGGTTACTGGCATAAAAACATAAGAAATAGAAGCTGAAGTAGGCCATATAGTCCCTCAAGTCTACTCCACCATTCAATAAGATTTCATCTCTTCCTGAACTATTCTCATAGTGATTCTTTGGGTAAGATATACTCCTCCCACAACGCAAGCTTCGCTGTTAAGTTTACGAGTCAGATATAGCTCAATTGGCAACATTCTTTCCTTTGAGTGGATTCTGTGTTCAAATCCCACTCCAGGACCTGAGCACAAATGTTGGGGGCTGAGACTCCAGAGTCACAATGAGGAGGTGCTATCTTGTGGACACTCTATCATATGCCCTTGTGGGTTGTAAAAGATCCGTGATACTATTTAGGAAAGCAACATGGAGCTATCCCGGTGCCCTGGCCAATATTTATTTCTTGACCAACATCACAGAAGAAAATTTATCTCATTATTATCACAATACTTTTTCTGGGAGCTGGCTGTGCGCATGTTGGCTGCTACATTTCTGCATTACAACTGGCTGCAGGATGTCTGATTGTTACATAAGGTGCTATATATGGAAGGCTGTCTTTCTTTTCCTGGACTGTGCTGAGCAAAGTAAATACAACTGACCTTGAGGAAATGATTTTTATTAATGCAGTTGATTCTATGCAGTCGTTGATCTAGAAATGCACCATCAGTGTGCATTTTCTTCCCCCATTTGTCTTCACCTTAGAACTGAACATTTACTTTTGTTGCATTTACAAATCAGTAGCAAGTCCCTATTTTGCTCCTTGAATACAATAGGAATTAGAAACTCTTCACATACAAATCTTGTTAAAAATGGTTGCCTATCTGTCATATCTATGACATACTAATAATTCCTATCACTTAAAATTACTTCTGGGTTTTCTTGAGTAATTTCAAATGCATGTTGACCTCCAGTTCCCACACACAACTCCCTCTTGGATTGAGCACAGATCAGTTTGACTTTTGGGTTCAGACAGTGTGGCAAGCTTGAGGATGATTTCCTCCCTCCTTCCTCACTGGAACAGATGTTGGTAATGATCAAAATTAAATTCTGATCCAGGTAATTGTAACATTGATGTTTATTTTCACTCTCCTAAGAAAGGTCTTGGGTGGGGAAAAAAGATTTTAAGTTTGGGTTTGATATTCTGGTATTTTAATTTGCAAAATGTGTGTGCTGCAGCCATTTGTTATCACTACCCATAAAGAAAGAAAATCTTACATTTATAAAAAAAAGCAAATTACTGCAGATGCTGGAAATCTGCATTCAAAACAGGATATGATGGAAATTCTTGGCAGGTCAGGTGGCAGTTGTGGAGAGAGAAACAATGTCGATGATGAGCTTCATCAGAACAAAAATATCATGAGACCTGCTGAGTATTTCCTTCATTTTCTTTTTTATTGCATTTATATGGCACTTTCACAACCACCAGACATCTCAAAATGCTTTACAACCAATGAGGTACTTCTTGAAGAGTAATCACTTTTGCAACAATGAAATCAGATTGATTGGGAACAATGGAGAGCCATTCTTTTATCTCATACTTCCAAATAAATATGTTGCTACAAGAGCAGGTCAGAGGGAGGGATTTTATGATTAACTCACCTCTGATTCCCAAAACCTGTCCAAGGTATCAGTCAAGAGTTTGGTTCCCCTGCCTGGATGAGTGTAGCTCCAACAACACTCGAAGCTTGACACCATCCAGGTTAAAGCAGCCCTTTTGATTGGCATCACATCTACAAACATCACTGATGCACAGTGGTGGCAGTTTGTACCATCTACAAGATGCACTGCACAAACTCACTAAGACTCCATACATAGCACCTTCCAAATAAATGACTGCTGCCATCTAGAAGAACAACAGACATATTGGAACACTGCTCTCTGCAAATTTCCCTCCAGTCACTCACATAGAACATAGAACATTACAGCGCAGTACAGGCCCTTCGGCCTTTGATGTTGCGCCGGCCAGTGGACCCTCTAACCTAAACTATTCCAATATCATCCATATGCCTATCCACCGAACATTTGAATGCCCCCAAAGTAGGCGAGTCCACAACTGCTGCAGGCAGGGCATTCCACGCCCTCACCACCCTCTGTGTAAAGAACCTGCCTCTGACATCCGTCCTATAACTACCACCTCTTAATTTAAAGTTATGTCCCCTCGTGTTGGTCATCACCATCCGAGGAAAAAGGCTCTCACTATCCACCCTATCCAATCCCTTGATCATCTTATACGCCTCAATTAGGTCACCGCGTAACCTTCTTCTCTCTAATGAAAATAACCTCAGGTCCCTCAGCCTTTCCTCATAAGGCCTTCCCACCATACCAGGCAACATCCTGGTAAACCTCCTCTGCACCCTTTCCAATGCTTCCACATCTTTCTTATAATGCGGCGACCAGAACTGTACGCAATACTCCAAGTGCGGCCGCACCAGAGTTTTGTACAGTTGTAACATAACCTCACGGCTCCTAAATTCAATCCCTCTACCAATAAAAGCTAACACACCGTACGCCTTCTTAACAACTTTATCAACCTGGGTGCCAACTTTCAAAGAGCTATGTACTTGTACCCCAAGATCCCTCTGCTCGACAACACTATTAAGGGTCCTTCCATTAGCCCTATATTTCATATGCCTGTTATTCCTACCAAAGTGAATCACCTCACACTTATCCGTATTGAATTCCATTTGCCACCTCACGGCCCAGCTCTGCAACCTATCTATGTCCCTCTGCAAACTGTAACATCCATCCTCGCTGTCTACAACTCCCCCCACTTTGGTATCATCAGCAAATTTACTAATCCAACCCTCTACACCCTCATCTAAGTCATTTATAAAAATGACAAACAGCAGTGGCCCCAAAACAGATCCTTGAGGTACACCACTTGTAACTGCAAATTGAAACTATATAATTGTTTCTTCATTCTTGCTGGGTCAAATATCCTCCCTAACAGCACTATGGATGTATTTACAACCACATGGACTGCAGTGATTCAAAAAGGTGGATTCAATTTCTAGTAGGACTACTGATGGGGTACTATTTTACTTTTCAAATATATATTTTAAATGGAAAAAAAACTGAGGTTAAGACAATTAGATTTTTCTTTAGAGCAACACAGCATGGGAAACAGGCCCTTCGGCCCAACGAGCCCGCGCCGCCGTCATAACTATATAGTAACAATTCCATTATCCTATCCTAATTTTAGGTTATTCCTAATATGGAAGAGTCTCAATGTAGGGACAATTTGTTTCCCAATCAGCCTAAGAGCGAATTTTTGGGATGTGGGAGGAAACCGGAGCGCCCGGAGAAAACCCACGCAACCACGGGGAGAACGCGCAAACTCCCGCAGACACCGGCCCAATTCCAAGTGTCTGCACAGCTACAGCGATAGTCACTGAGCTGTCATGGTGCCCTTCAGATGGTCCAGATAAAGCACTCATTTACGACATGAAGCACCAGGCAACCCATGAATCAACATCCAAGAGCTGTCCTCGCACCACCTGCCGAATGCATGCTCCTTGTTGGTCAAGTATGGACTGAATTACCTGTGGAAAAAAGCCATAGTTAAACAGTCCTACTATATCCCTCTATCTGCATAACGCTCATGTGGCTGTCCAAGAGACCCTTAAACAGCCCTAGCGTGCCTGCTCCCACCACCTTACTCGGCAGTGCATTCCACACCCCCACTACCCTTTGTGTGAAAAACTGCCCTCTAATATTCGTCTTATACATAGCCCCCCTCACCCTAAGGCCATGACCCCTCGTCCTATCCATTTCTGAAGGTGGAAAAAGTTTACCACCATTTACTCTATCTATACCCCTTATAATCTTATACACCTCTAGTAGATCCCCTCTAAGCCGACGTCTTTCAAGGGAAAACAACCCCAGTCTATTTAATCGTTCCTCATAAGACAGTCCTTCTATACCAGGCAGCATCCTGGTAAACCTCCTCTGCACTCTCTCCAAGGACTCCACATCCTTCCGATAGTACGGCGACCAGAACTGGACGCAGTATTCCAAGTGAGGCCTAACCAACATTCTATACAACTGCAACATCAAACTCCTACTCTTGTATTCTATACCCTTTTCAATGAAAGCTAACATACTATACGCTTTCTTTATCACCTTCTCCACCTGTGAAGACACCTTCAGAGACTTGTGAACCTGCACCCCCAAGTCTCTCTGCATCTCTATACTCCGAATAGTTTTACCTTTTATCCTATAACTCTCTTCTACATTTTTCCGGCCAAAACGCATCACCTTGCATTTATCCGGATTAAATTCCATTTGCAATATTATGTGATATTATGTGAAGAATGTTCATAAAGTGTAAATTTATTGAAGGTTTTTCTGGTGAAACCAAACAGCATCCAAGTGTAGAATATTCGTAAATTCTCAATGAATGGTGCACACTGGGGGTGCCTTCACAGTACATCCTCTGGAAGAGCATACAATCACTGATAGCAACTGCTGGATTTCTGTGTTGTTCTACAGCTATACAGATTCCAGAAGATAGTATAAATTTCAGTGGAGTGAAGACAGCAAATAATGGCAGTTCTGCCACCAATACCGCCACAAAATCTGGGCTCTTATTGCACATTGAGAATAATGTCATCTAATTTGTCAAGAATTTTTTTTCCATTTAATGTGTTATTGGACAAAAGAACTAAGTTGAACTCTCACTAAGTTTAACATCTGAATTTTCATGCTGTTTTGTATGATTCCGATGTGCTCTTTTGCGATGTTATGTACTCTGAGGAATGCCATTCTTTGTTTTATTATTGTTGAAGCTAATTACTTCAGGATATTTTGATACAAGGAATTTAAAAGTTAAAATTTTGATATTCTGATTGTCAGTATTGGATTGTAACAATGTCACATCAGGAAATGTTTGATACAAATTATTGTCTTCAAACCAGCAGTTCATCCCTGAAACGGTGATAGAAGAAAGATTGTAAATAAACAATGATGGAAGATTGTGATTCGAAATGTTAACCCTCTAGACCTGCTGAATGTTCTTGTATTTTCTGCTTTTAATTTCAAAATTCCAGCATCCTCAGGATAATGTTTTTCGAGTAAATATACGCATATTCCACGACAGTAGTTTTGATTTGTTATCTTAATTTGTTAGAGAAGCCATAAGAGACACTGTATAAAACACATAAGATAAACTTCCCCTTTGCAGAAATTAACCCCTGATAATGAACACTAGATTTCTTTCTCTAAAAGATTGTAAGCTAAATTCATTAAAATTATGGACTTGATTGTAGTTTGCGATTTATAATCACAGTCTAATGTACATGCTTGTCTTAAAGTTCCAAAGAATACGTAAGCAGGAAACAGTCCAACACCTTCAACAACATTGAAGCATTGCAAGGGTTTTCTTTTCTTCCCCTCGGTTGTGAGTGTGATTTGAAAGATGTATCTACCATGTGCTCCAATTACAATTGTGATCTGACTCAAGTTATGATCAAAGGCGTCCTTTAGTGCTGGGAAGAAGATCACAATTGCTGTATTAGTCGTTGAGGAAGTTCTGCCAATTAATTAAAGTCATGTAAAGCTATTTCTAATGCCAGTTGATGCTCTGGGAAATTAGGCACCAGAACTAAACATGTTGCTAAAGACAATATCTGTATATTTACAGTCTTCTGTTTTCTTGGCCAGAGGATTAGCTTTGATGATTTATCCTTCTGTTATTGATTTGTTGCAGATCCTGTTCCAGCATTAGATCTAGGACAACAACTCCAGCTCAAAGTCCAACGTATGCATGACATAGAAACAGAGAATCAGAAACTGCGGGAAACACTTGAGGAATACAACAAGGAGTTTGCAGAAGTCAAGAATCAGGGTAAGGACAGGAAAATCCATTTTCCACTTTATAAGTAGTGACTCTTTTAGGCAGTATGATGATGTTGCTACCTCAATTATGTTATTTTTATTACCGTTATAAGCTGCAAACTAGGTGTACTGTACCTGAGGCTCACGATCTGCAACCAGATTTTCAGGATCTGGAATACACTTCCCTTCCCACAATTAATGTTCAGGCCATAGCTCCCATATTTACACTTACTTGACATCTGCAGTATTGGTGCAAAGTGAAAACACTTCCAAATAATACTGCAATTAAAAATCAATTAGCTTTCTTGAATAGAAACTTTCCTGTTTGAAAAAAAAACAAAAAAGGTTGGGATAGATATGGTAATTATTCAGTGGATTTGAAAAAAGCTTGGACAAAATTCTACACCAAAGGCCAAATACCAAACGCAATGCCAAACATTGAAAGCTGTAAGGATTCAGCGTAACTTTTGGCAGTGGATAAGCAACTGGGTTTACTGAGGTTTATTGGACTGGGGAGGAAGTACTGAATGAGATAGCCCATGTAACTTCTAAACAATATGATATAAAGGTCTCCATAGAACCGTACAGTACAGAAAAAGGCCCTCTGGCCCATCAAGTCTGCACTGAATGTGATCCCACCCAGGCCCTATCCCCATATCCCTACATATTATACCCACTAATCCCTCTAACCTGTGCATCCCTGGACACTTAAGGGGCAATTTCTTAGCATGGCCAATCAACCTAACTCTCATAACTTTGGACTCTGGGAGGAAACTGAAGCACCCGAAGGAAACCCATGCAGACACGAGGAGAATGTGCAAACTTCACACAGACGGTGACCAAAGCTGGGAATCAAACCCAGGACCCTGGAGCTGTGAAGCAGCAGTGCTAACCACTGTGCTACCGTGCCGCTGCCTTAGACATGGAAAGGCAAAATGATCATTACGGTACTGTATGAATGGTGTTCTAATAATTGAGAAAGAAATTGAGAGGCTCAGTAAATGTCAAGCTCAACAATGCAGAGCAATAAGCAACAAAGACAAATCATTGAAACAATAATGATTACAATAATGATTAAATTGTAATATTGGCTTGCCCAACCTTGAGCACTATTTCTTGTTCAGGTCACCAAGGGAGATATTCAAGAGCTGGGGGCTTTGTTCCCCATAGCCTGAGCTATGAGAAAAGAGCAGAGGCATCTGTGATTTTCCATCTGTGGAGGAAGCATCTGTGTATCTTGTAAAGAGTGGGGAGATGGTGAAGAGAATGGAAAAAGTAAATCCATAATATTACTTTGTCCTAATCTCTCAAGTTAATTCAAGTGGGTTATGAAGTATGCCAGTTGTTATCATTGAGTTCTTCTCTGCACAATGTATGGATAGAATTCTCTGTAGAGTATCTGGAAACATTTATGAAACAATTTGATGTAGATATGGGGGAACTTGTTGGGTAATTTCAGGCTAACTAGTTGAGATGAGCTGAATGGCTTAATGAAGTGTTCTGCTAGATCTGGTTTAGGTTTGTTACCTCTTGTAACTAACTCTATTCTTTTGGACAAAAGCAAATTACTGCTGATGCTGGAATCTGAAAAAAAACAGAAAATGCTGGAAAATCTCTGGGTTTGATAGCATCTGTGGAAAGAGAACAGAACAAACGTTTCAAGTCTTTTAGAGTGTGTCTCCTTATGGTTTCACTTAAGTTTTTCAGTGATTTTTAACTGGATGAACATCACTGATCCCAAAGCAAAACCTGAGGGAGAGAAATTGCTTTAGTGTCTGTGTTTAACAATACAGTTTTTACTGTTGTACGCAACAAAGAGGTTAGTTGAGAAATGCTCAAGTAGATTCTATGAATGTATCAAGAGATTAGAACATAGAACACTACAGCACAAACAGGCCCTTCGGCCCACAAGTTGTGCCGAACACATCAAAACCTACCCAGCCATAGACCTATCTATAACCCCCAATCCCATTGGATCCCATATACTCATCCAGAAGTCTTTTAACAGACCCCAGCGAGTTCGCCTCGACCACCACCGACGGCAGCCGATTCCATTCACTCACCACCCTCTGAGTGAAAAACTTTCCCCTAGCATCCCCTCTGTACTTGCTTCCCTGAACCTTAAATCTGTGCCCTCTCGTCGCGACCATTTCAGCCCTGGGAAATAGTCTCTGAGAGTCCACCCTATCTATTCCTCTCAACATCTTGTAAACCTCTATCAGGCCGCCTCTCAACTTTCGTCTCTCCAGGGAGAACAGTCCCAGCTCCCTCAACCTGTCTTCATAAGGCATGCTTCCCAATCCAGGCAACATCCTTGTAAATCTCCTCTGCACCCTTTCAATAGCTTCCACGTCCTTCCTATATTGAGGCGACCAGAACTGCGCACAGTACTCCAAGTGTGGTCTGACAAGGGTCCTATAAAGCTGCAGCATTACCTCCTGACTCCTGAACTCAATCCCTCGATGCGCATCCTAAGGATTTGCTGTTCTTGGTGCTTGGTAGCGCAGCACACAATAGGTTGCAACTACTTCATTGTCTTGAGGTCATGCAAGAAGTGAGGAAAACCTTTTTTGTTCCTGTCTTTAGTTTTTGAAATGTAACCAGTTGTCACTGTCAGTAAAATTAGCAATTAATTCTCAGCAAACTCTGATTAATTTAATCAGTTTCACTCTAATAATTCTTCATGATTGATCTCTGAAAGCATTAGTCATACTTCATTGTGTTTTTATCATTTGCTATTGCTTTCGAGCACAACAATGCCATTCTTGTTTTACCCAAGTATGTGTTTCTGAGCACTGTATACTGCTTGTACGTTCTATGCCAATACTAGAATTCTAGAACAGAAATCTAACACATCTAATCAATTGGCTGAAATATCACATCTCTAGTCATGCTTTTATCTTACTAATTTGACCAATCCTGCATTAGCTATCATGGAAATTTGCAGATGCTCCAACAGACTGCGTCAACTGGTTAGCAGTTGAATTTCAAATCCAGCCGCTTGAATTACAAAGTCGAAAGAGTACGAACATGATCTTGTTTTTGCCTACTTCACTCTGTACGGGAATTTTTCTGAATGCAGAAACTACAATATCAGTAAATTATCACATGTTTAGTTCATGCCCTTCGAAATAATTGCATATCTTTATTTAGAATAAAATAATCTTTTCAAGTAGCTGTGAAAGGGGGAGAATAAGCGCAGGAAGTGCAAAAGAAGCAGAGAGTTGTTTCTGTCGTCATAAACATGAGTTCCAAGTGGTGTGTTGTGTCTTTCAGGTGCTGGGGTGAGGACTGTAACGGAACGGTACACAAGTCCTTTTAAGATGGTTGGCAACCTGTCAAAAATCATGGTTCGTTTCAGAACCAAAGATCTAAGATAGAAAAAAGATTCGGCCTCTGCAGAAAGTTCCAGTTATTTGATTAAGATTGAGACATGACCACGAAGATCATTAGACTATGTTAGCCAATAGAGCAATAATCAAATTAGGAAGATAGAGGCATGGCTAGAGATATTGTGTTTCAGCCTGTTGAATAGATGTGAAAAGCTACAGAATTTTATAAAGTGGAGGGCAGAGTTGAGGGCAGTAAAATGAGAGGTTGACCTAGGTGGAGTTGAATGACATGGAATGGTTGCAGCTAAGCTTCGTGCTTATGTAAGGATGACACAAGACAGACAGGAGTGACATACCATGACAGCAGACCTCTGGCAAGAGTGAACTATAAGGAGTAACAGCAGAGATGTCAGAGCAAAAGGCTCAGGCCTGCCCCCCCGCCCCGCCTTTCCTGTGTCTGCTATGCAGCAGTCTCTTTCCCAATACACTTACGATGTGGAGATGCAACGTTAGACTGGGGTAGACACAGTAAGTAGTCTCACAACATCAGGTTAAAGCCCAATAGCTTTATTTGGTAGCATGAGTTTCAGAGCATTGCCCCTTTATCAGGTGAATGAAAAGTGCTGAATTAATAGTTGAGTGATAATATCACGAGGCCCATTACCTCCCCCGAAACACTAACACTGTTTTACTGTCAGACCTGTATATGCCTTCACAGTGAGGCCACCCTTTACCATGTGTGGCACTACCATCATGCTAAATGGGATAAGTTCAAAACAGATACAGCACCTAACACTGGACATCCATGAAATGCTGGGGTCATCTGCGGGAGCAAAATTCTATGCAAGTGTAATCTGTAAGCAGGACATCAGGATTTATCTCCGGGCCATATGTTAATAAGCATAGGAATACAAAAATTGAACAGTTCATCACATGGCTGGAGAAATGGGGAAGGATGGGGGCTTTAGGTTCCTGAGGCACTGGGGCAAATTCTGGGAGAGGTGCGTTCTGTATAAGGATGATGAGTTGGATCATAACAAGACTGGGGTTACTGTCTTCGAGGAGAGAGTTGGGAGTGCTGTTGGGGAGGATTTAAACTAGATTGGCGGGGGAATTGCTCTGTGGCAATATTGATTAAAGATGGCATTACAGTATTGGAGAGAGAGAGGATGTTATGGGAATACCACACCAGTGAGCAAAATTTGAAGGCATTGGAGAGAGTGCAGAGAAGATTCACAAGAATGATTTCAGGAATAAAGAACTGAAGCTATGAGGCTAGATTGGAGAGGTTTGGACTGTTTTCCTTGGGGAAGAGAAGGCTGAGAGGAGATTTGTTAGAGATGCTCAGGATCCTGAGGGTTATGGACAGCACAAACCTATTCGAGAGAGCATCAGGAACTGGAGGGCACAGATTCAAAATAAAGTTTTTAGAGTTTTTTTTAAATTTAGTGTTTATTATTGTCACAAGTAGGATTACATTGACATTGTAAAGAAGTTCCTGTGAAAATCACCATGTCGCCACATTCCAGCACCTGTTTGAATACACTGGAGGGTGAATTTAACACAGCTACTACACCTTACCAGCACATCTTTCGGACGATGGGAGGAAGCCCTTGCAGACATGGGGAGAATGTGCAGACTCTGCACAGTGACCCTAGCTGGGAATCGAACCACGTTGTGAGGCAGTAGTGTTAACCACTGTACCACCCCAAAATAAAGTATGTTTATAGTGGGTCAGGACTCTCACCATTCCATAGTGATTCCTACTTTATATGCTGTGATTACTCATCATATTAAAAATTTGCGTAACTTTGTGCTACCTTCAGGAATTTTGTGGCACCTTGGTTCATGTTTGTTTAAAAGTGTTATGCAACAGTCAGTTTTTGTCATTGTGTCTGATGTCAGCAGTTTTCCTTGTTGATCTCTCGGGCTTAGGGGAAAAGAATAATGGCATCTTGCATGGAATCTTTTGAATGGTAAGGGATGAGAGGGTATGTAGTGGGGTTCATCGAAAGGCAGAATTAAATGGGAACGAGCTAGGGTCATCGGGGTTGAGGTAGTGGAGATAGTCAGTCAAGATATGAAAAGATGGTATTAAAGGATAGTATAATACTGTCCATTTGGATCCATCTTGACTGGCAGTGGGTGGAAAAATGTAGTTAGATTCAGTCTTGGATGGTTGTCTGTTTGCAGTTTGCATGCTTTCTCTGTGTCTGCGTGGGATTCTTCCGGTTGCTCTGGTTTCCTCCCACACTCCAACAATGTGCAGGTTAAGTCGATTGGCCATGATCAATTGCTCCTAGGTATCAGGGGGATTAGCAGGGTAGATATATTGGGTTACAGGGATAGAGCCTGGGTAGGATTGATGGAGGGCTGAATGACCTCCTTTGGAACTGCAGATATTCTATAAGACTAATCGTGTATCACGGTTCATATTTCAACCCGTGGAGTAGGATTGAATCTGGAATCAGGTGACTGCTATCAACTGAGCCAGTTGACAGAACATGGCTTTGAATGCAAGCTGCTTGGGTTAGGTGGCTGAGGTACCTGATGTATGAAAAAATAGCACAGCAAACACTCAGTATGTTCAAGAAAAGGGAAGTTGAGGAAATTACTGTTTTGGGGAAAAAAAATGAGATGAATGTTTTTTGGTATGAGGAACTTCAATCATGTGGATAGTTTGGAGAAGTTGGGATAGAAACATCAGGGTCTTGACAGTGTAGATTGGGGGAAAAGGAATGTTCCCATTGGTGAAAGGTTTGAAAATTGGAGCACACCGATTTAATGTGATTGGCAAAAGAATCAAGGCACTGTGAGAGCAAATAGTTTGGAACTAGAATGCGCTGCCTGAAGTGTGTCAAGAAGGCTAATTCATTTATGGCTCTCAGAGAGTGCACCATCGCCTGAAAATAGGAAATAAACACACAAAATGCTGGATAAATTCAGCAGATTTGGCTGCATCTAAAATAAATGGGGCTAGGTGAATTGCTGTTGTGGAGAGCTACTCCAGATTTCATGGGCTGAATGACCTTCTGTTTATAATCATTCTATGATTCTTTCATAATTGATCTTGTTGATTGGTTTCCGAGACCTAAAATTACAAGTGACTTCTGTGACGTTTGGTGAACAGAAGCTAATTTGAGTTGAGTCAATAAAGTGATATTATATTTTGCTATTGATTTTCTTTGAGTCATTTCATTGAGCCTGGAGTATCTTTTAAAGCAAAGCACATTGATCCTTCTCAACCTAAACATTTGAAGTTCAATTTAACATTTAAGAAGCAATGGGTCTCCAAAGGGACTGGTATCAATTGATTATATGTCAGGACTGTAAAGTTATAGTTTAAATCACAGCAAGCATTCAGAATGCAGGAAACCTCTTTGTGAATAACTGCACAATATCTGTGTAAATACTACTTGTTTCTACAGAGGTAACAATAAAAGCACTTAAAGAAAAAATCAAAGAATATGAGCAGACCTTGAGCAGCAAAGCAGAAAGCCTTGCACTTGAGAAAGAGCAGAAATTACAGAATGACTTCACAGAAAAGGAAAGGTGAGTTAATTCATCTTTTTACATTTCATTTTTTTACACCTTTTTGTTATGTTCAGTCTGTTGGAAATGGGCATTTCCAGAACAGCTTTCTGGTTGAAGAACTCATCAGATTATAAAGTTATTTTCTCCATTATTGTAGTATGATTGACTGGCAGCAAGAGGTCTGTTTTTATCGGTAATGCATGCAGAATGTCCCTCTCTTACTGCCGTATAGTATTGCCACTGAGTGATTTGGTTAAAAACTGATAAAACATGTCAGGTTGTGGGTGCGACAGCTGCAAAGTTGATTCTGAAAACTCTTCAATGGGACTTAATTTTAGGTCTGCACATGTTTGCCAAATAAGCCCCTTAAACAGGAATGCTATTAGACTACTCCAGCTCACAGACTTTTACTATAACTTAAACTGCATTTTTTTTTTGATGTTGCTTATTAAAATGTTTCTGTTGCTTTTCATTATAATGAAGCATTATTGTTTGCCTTAAAAATACTGCAGTAAAGAATGATTCTGTGACATGCTTATATGAGCATAAGGGCTTTGAATTGTGAGACCAGGTTTCATTTCCTTGGTTGACAATGCTCTGGCACTTGATCAACACCAGCTGTTGGTGAGAATGTGTAGCACTTGAGTGTAGGTGAGATCCCCGTTCGAAGGCAAGAGCAGAAAACCTACATGGATTATAAACTGTGATTTTTATGGTCACCTGTCACACTCTCAGGATGGGGGTGGTTAACAAAAATATAGTGTTAAGTAGTTTATTAGTAGCATGGTTGTGAACTGGAAGTAAGACATAATGACACTGTACTGTGAAATAGACTAGTTCTTAAGTTGAATTTCTTTAGCAGTTTTTACTAACTGATTTTAAGTAATTTTATTCACTGGTAACTCAACTGGACAATGAAATCATTTGTTCTGTGTGAATCATGTTTTAGGCTGCTTGTGTGTCTCAGTAATTCTCATAATATTGATGTTTATAGCACTGATTTACATCACTTGGCAAAAATGAATAAAATCAAGCTTCTAGATGCACAACAAGCATCTAAGTTGTAAGAGTATCATGTGTTTTGTCTTCAAATTGTAAATACCTGTTTTTATATGTTAGTAGGTAGATGTCATTGTTCCTTGTCACAATTATTCCTTGTCTCACTTCTCATTGTTAACCTGAGTAGAAATTTCCATTATTCAGGGATAACCTATTGTTGTCTTGGTCTGGTTAGGCCAATAGAATCAATTCTACAGCTGCATCAAATTTCTGAATCTTCAGATCCCCACAGCCCAGCCAGCATTGAGTGTCTCACTGCACAGAACAATAGGTTTGCAGATTTATTTGGGACTTGGGTGGGCATGATGCAGTCACTGCTCTGTGAAAATGTGACAAATGATCTGCTATATCTTTAGTACTGTTTGCAATTGTGTATATGATTTTTGCTTCTTTCATCCCCACATCATGCTCTTTAACAAAAATATAAAGATTGTACTGACAGGCAAATGAAAACTATAAGAATCTGCTTACATGAGTCTTCAGCTGCTGGTTTTTATCCTGTTACTGCTGGAGCTTAATGCAGCAAAAATCACAGCGTGCACCTCCTCTGAGCATGTTACAAATAAACCTTTTGGACTTTAACCTGGGGTTGTGAGACTTCTTACTGTGTTTACCCCAGTCCAACATTGACATCTCCACATCATAGGAAATAGTATGTCAGCCTAGAACTTGGGCTCACCACTGACCAGTACTTAGCAGAATATAAAGTTTTAACTTCAAAATAATTTCAGCTAATATTGGAAAACAGTGAATTAAAGGGGAGAACAAGAATAATATCCTAAAATAGTATTATTTTGTTTTCAGATAATAGTGGACCTTGTGTTCCAGTATTCTCTATTATTACGTAACAGTTGTGTTTCTTGGCACCTCTTGTGTAAGGAGTTGAAAATCAGCAATAACTCTTTGTAAACAAATTAAAGGCAACCAGCAGTTGTGAGGTGAACTACTTTATAATGCTGGAGTAATCTGTTTTGAAAGATTGTATAGGAGCATTCTCTTCAAATTGATTGGAGAGAGACAAGATTTACAGGGAGAGTGCAGTATCTTTGTCACGATGACCTAGAATGAAGTACTGATGCGATTCACTGCTGGTTATGTCATTGTGCTGCACACTTGTAAACAAATTAAAAATAGATTGCTGAGCCAGTGCTTTTTTAATGGAACCATTTAATAGTGAGACAGCACAGGAACTTGAAAGAAACTGGAAATAATTACAACTTCAACAGATTTGAAGTGCAATTATTGTTAAAAGTGATAAACCAAAAATGAGCAGATTATCAAATTGTAAAGTCTTAAAAAAAGAATGACCAAAGCGAAGAAGTCAAAATAATAATTTAGATAAATCTGGATGAAGTTATATAGGTACATTTTTCCAGTCTTGCTTGCCATAGGAATCATTGTGGAAAGGACACACTATTTAAATATCCATTGATCTCGGGTGGAAATAACTGGTTTTGCATCGAGCACAACTGGAAAATCCTGCCCATGGTCTTTCTTATATAGATGATGTATATTCAGTTGAAATTGCATTGCTTATGGACTCTGACAGTTGCCTTAATATTTAATTTATCTTACAGGAAGTTGCAGGAGACTCAAACATCTTTGGCCTCCAAATTTGAGGAGGCTGACCACAAGGTTCAAGTTTTACAGACAGGTAAGAGGATGATTTCGATGCTGTGGCCCCACTGTGGGTTTCATGTGCCTCACTGTCTTGAAGAACATGTGCTAATAATACTGAGTGTATTAAAATGCTTTCAAATATGTACATAACCTTCTACATCTTGTATGTCTTCAGAGGTTAAAACCAGTTTTATTAGAGATATTTGAAGCATTGAGGGATTTTGATGGAATAGGTAGAGAAAAACTGTTTCTGTTTCTTAATAGATAACTAACCACAAGATATAGATTTAAGATAATTGATATAATTAAGATTAATTAGGATAATCTAAGGTAGGGTAACAAAGTTTGATGATGACACGAAGATGAGCAGGAAAGCGAATTGCATAGAGGACGCGAAAAGTCTGCAAAGAGATCTAGATAGGCTGAGTGAGTGGGCGAGGATCTGGCAGATGGAATATAACTTTAGCAAATGTGAGGTTAATAAAACGGAATATTATTTAAATGTTGAAAAATTATAACATGCTACTGGGGGTCCTTGTGCATGAATTGCAAAAACTCAGTCTGCAGGTGCAGTAAGTGATCAAAAAGGCGAATGGAATGTTGGCCTTTATTACGAGGGGATAGAATATAAAAGCAGGGAGGTCTTGCCATAACTGGTGAAGCCGCAACTGGAGTACTGTGTGCAATTTTGGTCCCCTTATTTGCGAAAGGACATATTGGCCTTGGAAGGAGTACAGAGAAGGTTCACCAGGTTGATACCGGAGATGAGTGGTTATCTTATGTGGAGAGATTGAGTAGATTGGGCCTGTACTCGTTGGAGTTTAGAAGGCTGAGGGGTGATCTTATAGAGACATGAGATAATGCAGGGGCTAGGTAGAGTAGAGGTAGAGAGATTCTTTCTACTTAGGAAGAAAACCAGAACTAGAGGACACAGCCTCAAAATAAGGGGGGGGGGTGTCAGTTTAAAATAGAGTTGAAGAGGAACTTCTAGTGAATCTCTGGAATCCTCTGCGCGTTGAAGTGGTGGAGGCTACCTTGTTGAATATATTTAAGTCACGGGTAGATAGATTTCTGATAGACGAGGGAATTAAGGGTTATGGGGAGAAAGCGGGAAAGTGGAACTGATCCACTTCAGGTCAGCCATGATCTTATTGAAAGGCGGGACAGGCTCGAGGGGCTAGATGGTCGACTCCTGCTCCTGTTTCTTATGTTCTTATAATTGGGAAATCGTTTTTAAATATTTGAAAAATTCACTGAGCATCACTGACTAGGCTAGCATTTATTGCCACATGTAGTTGCCCTTGTGAGCTTGAAGCTCAACGGTCCATGTGGAGTAGGTATACCCATAGTGCTGTTAAGGAAGGAATTATGGGATTTTGACTCATTGACAGTGAAGGAATAAGGATGTATTTCCATGTCAGGATGGTGAGTGACATGGAATGGAACCTACGGGTGATGGTGTCCCCAGAAATCTGTTTCCCCTGTACTTATGGATGGTAGTTATCATTGATTTAGAGATGCTGCCTCAGAAGCCTTGCTAACTTCTTAAACATAGAACACTAGAGCACAAACAGGCCCTTCGGCCCATAGGTTGCATTGATCATATCCATACCTAACAGGCCATAGAACTATTTATAACTCCCAGTTAAATCCCATGTACTCATCTTACCGTGAATCTTGTAGATGGTACAAAATTTACTTTGTGATCTGGGCTATACATAGTGGAAGCAGATTCAGTAATAACTTTCAAAAGGGAAAACATGAAAAGGAGAGGTTTGGAGCACTGTGAGACTAGCTCTTTCAAAGACCTGGCACAATGCACTAAATAACCCCCTTTTGTACTCTTCAATTTGAAATAAACTGAAATGAATATGAAGGCTGGAACTTTAAATAAGCATGGAAAATGCTAGAAATGTAAAGCATTTGGTTAAAACCTTTTGTTGGGTGGCAGTATTTCAGGCATTGGCATGAGAATCATAGAATCATGAGGTTACATTTCCAATTCAGAGGGACATATGGAAATAGCACTTCCATTGGTAATAGTTAATGTGGTAATTGTTAAATCTCTGATATTGCAGGTGACAGCTAATAGAATTTTCTGTTAATCCTGCATTAGAAAAATACATTGATTTGATTTTAAAAACCACGCTCATGTTCAAAAAGGTTCTAATTATATTTGTTGTGATTTAATACTACAAATAGGAGGCTATTTAATGCAATTTACTTGTGGAGCTGGATTCAAATCAAGCCTTGACTAGTCAGATGGTGGTCTGTACTGGGTATAAAGTTCCTTCATCAGTGCTGCTTCAAAGTGTTTTCAACATGGAGGAGTACAGTTGAAGGAGGGCAATAAGTGCTAATTAGCAGAATTAGAATGCTTTCTCTTTGCTCATGTTTGACCCAGTGCCATGAGATTTCATGGGCTTTAGGGTCAAGGTTGAAGACTCTCAGCATCATTGCGTGCCAACTGTACATGGGTCCAGTGATGCTGATGTCAAACAGTACGTAGAATGACTTGAAATGAAAAAAATATATCTTAATGTAATTGGATTTGTGTTTTCTAACATAACGATGAAATTGCTGTGAAAATCCCCTAGTCGCCACACTACTGTGTTTGTTTGGCTGTATTGAGGAAGTGCACCGAACTGGCACACCTTTCAGACTGTGGGAGGAAACTCACGCAGACAGAGGGAGAACATGCAGACTCCACATAGATAGTCACCCAATCAAACAGGAGTCCTTGGCATTGAGATGCAGTACTGCTAATTACCATGCACCGTGCCATCCTAGATTAGAGGAAGCTTTGTTCTGTTGTTAAACATCTTGTACTTCACATTTGAAATGAGGCTCCCTAATAGACAGTGTCCCATTATCCAGCTCATGCACACACCATGCACCACTCCCCACTCCTGAACTCGAGAAAAAAAATCATTAGAATGGAAGCTATAATGTAACAAAAATGTTGGTAAGCAATTTATTGTTTAGTTAGCTATTTATAAAAGTTTGAGAATTAATCTTGAAGTTGTGGAAGACATGTTTATTCTGCTGTTGGTTTGTTTGGGTCCTGTTATTCTTTCAGCTTGAGACAACTTTTTCCCCTAAATTCCACCAACCACTTATCCTATAATCTTTTTAATGCCAGGATACTTAGAAAAAGATGACTTCAAAGAAGCTGGAAAGGTCTAGACTTCTGCTTGGAAATTTTGACTAAACTGTTCTCACTTTTGGCTCCCTTCAAAAAATATTTTTATTTTGCAGCCTTGGAATCAACTCAGACTGAGCTATTTGATTTAAAAGCAAAGTATGATGAAGAATCAACTGCCAAGTAAGTTTCATTAACTGACATAGTATGGTGTGAGCAATGTGTTAAAACCAAAGAAATTGGAATTTATTCCTTTTAAAAAAGGTTTTCAGTATATGCCAACAAGGACAAAAACAGTAGATATTGATCTCCTGTAGCTCACCATAAGCGGATGATATATTGTATTCAAGGACAGGGCCCTTATATAATTAATGCAGTGTATATTACTCTGTTACTAAAATGAAGTTCTGTCCTATTTAGGCTGATTGATGGTGAATAAACACTGGCTAGATAATTCAGAGTCTAAATGGCTATTGAATCTGCAAATCAAAATCCTTGGTTTGTCTTTTGAAAAATCTGTTTGGAAAGTCAGTGAAAATGTTTATAGGTTTCCACAAGGTTTCTCTGCACTTAATGGTTTTGTCCCTTTGTAAAAGTATGAAGTATTTAACTTTGGACAGGAAATGTGTGCTGGATGTTTTGTGTTTTGTTGTTTTGTGACATTGGGTGGATATTGTATCAGATAATGTACTATTTATTATTAGGGCCACTGATTATAGTGATCAAATTAAGCTAACTAATTCTGCTCTAATGATGCACTTATAGAATTTCTACCAGTGCTTAAGCATCAAAATCCATACTTTTCCACTGAGAGTACAAATGAATGGTCTTGATGATTAGTATTTGTTCACTTAACTATGCTTTTAATTGCATATTTTACCATTTAGAAAGCTCTGAATACATTCGGCAAATTGGAGCTTACCTAAATGGGGCTTAGTAGTAGTGGGCCGGAGATGTTTCTAATAGCAGCTGTGTGGGAAGTTGCATTGTTTGTCGGTAGTGGCGATGGTAATGCTGTGGAAAGGAATCTCGGGGCCTGATACCACTGGGGAGTGAAATATTTGGATTGATTTACTGAGAATAGTGGATGGATCCTAAGGGTTGGAACCATAGGAAGAGTTGATGCTGAGACCAGAAACACTGGGTCTGATTGTATTGTAAGATAGTCTGCTAACAGATATCTTTATCTGGAAGTGATAAAAAGCAAATGTTACTTGATTGCAAAGTTGTTCTGTGATTTTGGAATTATTTGCAAACAGTAAGTCAGCTATTGTACTATATGGCAAGCAGCACAGAGAGAATTTGACTGATACACAGTGGGGGTTGGACAGACTTGAGCATATGTAAACTACAGAATTCCTTACATCAGCAGAGTGATCGCTTAAAGTCAGAATATAAATTTTTTGAGAGGCTGAAGCCTCACAATTTGAGGAAATTTTTTTGATTTGATGAAAAAGCTTTTCACACAGAGGTTGGTAGGAATCTGGAACTCACTGCCTGAAAGGATGGTAGATGTGGGAAGTTTCACAATATTTAAAAATCACTTAGGTGAGCACTTGAAAAGCCAAAGATTGGGGCCAAGTGATGGAAAATAGGATTAGAATAGATAGATATTTGATAGCTGATACAGACACAGTGGGTCAAAGGGTGCCTCTCTGGGCAGCACATTAAGTTGCCCCTCAACATAAAAGACAACTTTATGGGAATGTTAGATCACATTTTGAGAGTAATGAATTTTTCATGTTCTTATGAAATTTAGTCTTATTTTGGATATGATAAATTTCAATCACTGGGGATGTTAAAAAAAATCTTGTAAAATGATTTAAAAGCAGCATTCAAATAAATTGAAAGTAAAATTAGTGAATATATTTTGATATTCAGAAACAATTTCCTTTAAATTAGCAACCCATGTCCATCTCAAGAATTCTTGCAATTGTTTCCTAAATTGGGTAATCCTGATTCTGTATATTATCATGAGTCCAAACTACGTCTCATACACCAGGAATACATACCCTCAAGCAGAATGTTTTAACAATGTGAGTTCCCCAGTACCAAGCTTCAAGTGTAACTGTAACATTTATTGATAATTATAGTGAAAGTACTTTAAGTAACAGAAAAATCGCTGTTTGGAATTCCCCCAGATAATCACAGGGTCGACTGGGTAAGGGCTTTGAGTTTCTCAAGTGGTTTTGACACTTTGATTAATAAGAGTTAATTTAAGGTCCATTCCCACCGATGGGCAGAAGCATGGCCTTACAGTATGAGGAGCAGAGACATGGGGCAATGTGGAACGGAGAGGTACAAGAGCAAGCAAGAGTATCATTATGAAAGAATGTCTGATTGTATTCAGCCAGAAGTATTTTGTATGTGGAGAACAGAGTCTAGATGACAGACAGACGGTGATCAAGTTGGTAAGTCTCACTTGCGAGGGAAATATAACATTGGAAAATAAGTATAAGCATAATAGGCAGAGATTATGAACATACAAGACGTAAGTAAAAGTTTTGCAGAAAATATTAGCACATTATGTGCACAAGATATTTAATATGCGTATATTGGAAAATCTTTCATCATAGAATGATCTGTAAGAACAGGAACATAATAGAACTCTTATTTTGTGGAAGTCTAAATATTTGTCTTGTTTGAAAACTTACTTGCTGTTCAATCACTGGATGAAGTCATTGAACATTTAGCTCGCAGGCTTGGAAATATATTGTGGTCCCTTCACCATCGCTGGGTCAAAACCTCGAATTCCTGACTGAACAATCACTATAGCTGCACAGCATGTGGACTGTAATGACTCAACAAGGTGGCTGACCACCTTCTCAAGGACAAGCAGATATGACAAATAAATCATTTTTGCCAGCAACCTTCACGTCTCATGGACAAATTAAAATAAGTCTACATTCATTCAGAATTCTTTATATATATTAAGTGACACTTTTGACAGTAGATGTCACCAGGTGTTCCATTGTAATGGTAATATAGATTCTGTTGATGGATAGATATTAATCTATATAAAACTATCAAACTGCTGCCAAACTACATATGGAGAGGCAAAGGGCTCTCTCTCAAAAATATTTCACACCATTTTTTTTTGCTTGTTACAATCCTTAAGACATCTTTAAAGTCAATAAAATAGCCATTTTTTTAATGCCTGGGCACAAGTATTCAACATTAAAAATGTATTAGTGGAAAACAGAATTGCTGAGCAGCAACTTACTGATATGATTGGACTGGGGAAAGGCAAGCTGCTGCTAATTGAAAATCCCAAACTCACTCTCAAACCTTTGCTGTTTGGGATATATATAAATAATTTGGAAGAAGATGTAGCTGGTCTAGTTAGTAAGTTTGCAGTCAACACAAAGATCGCTGGAGTTGCGGACAGTGATGAACAGCTGGAGGATAGCGAATGTGGTCCCATTGTTTAAGAAGGGGAAGAGAGACCTTCCTGGGAATTATAGGCCAGTGAGTCTTACTTCTGTGGTGGGCAAGGTATTGGAGAGAATTATTAGGGATAGGATTTATAGGTATTTAGAGAGAAATGAATTGATTGGGGATAGTCAGCATGGTTTCGTGAAGGGTAGGTCATGCCTTACTAACCTCATTGATTTTTTTGAGAAAGTGACCAAAGAGGTGGATGGGGGTAAGGCGGTTGATGTAGTATATATGGACTTTAGTAAGGCGTTTGATAAGGTGGCCCATGGAAGAATTCTACAGAAAATGCAGATGTGTGGAATAGAGGGTGATTTAGCTAATTGGATTAGAAATTGGCTGGCAGATAGAAGACAGAGGGTGGTGGTTGATGGGAGATATTCCTCGTGGAGTTCGGTGACGAGTGGTGTGCCTCAGGGGTCTGTTTTGGGGCCCCTGCTGTTTGTAATTTTTATAAATGATCTGGATGAGGGTATTGAGGGATGGATCAGTAAATTTGCAGATGATACTAAAGTTGGTGGAGTGGTAGATAGTGAAGAGGGTGTTTTAGTTTACAGAGTGACTTGGACAAGTTGCAGAGCTGGGCCGAGAGGTGGCAAATGGAGTTTAATGTGGAAAAGTGTGAGGTAATGCACTTTGGCAGGACCAATAAATGTGTAGAGTATAGGGCTAATGGTAGGGCTCTTAATAGTGTTGAGGAACAGAAGGATCTTGGTGTATGTGTCAATAGATCCCTGCAAGTAGGCAGTCAAGTGGATAAAGTTGTTAAGAAGGCATATGGAGTCTTAGCTTGTATTGGTAGGGGGATTGAATTTAGGAGCCGCAGCATCATGTTGCAACTGTACAAAACTCTAGTGCGGCCGCACTTGGAGTATTGTGTGCAGTTTCTGGTCGCCACATTATAAGAAAGATGTGGAGGCATTGGAGAGGGTACAGAGGAGGTTTACCAGGATGTTGCCTGGTATGGAGGGCAGGTCCTATGAAGAGAGGTTGAAGTATTTGAGGTTGTTTTCGTTAGAAAGGAGGCGGCTAAGAGGGGATCTTATTGAAGCATATAAGATGATTATAGGTTTAGATAGGGTGGACAGTGATAGCCTTTTTCCTAGGATGGAGAAAGCTAGCACGAGGGGACACAGCTTTAAATTAAGGGGTATGAGTTATAGGACGGATATCAGAGGTAGGTTCTTAACTCAAAGAGTGATTAGGGAGTGGAATGCCCTGCCTGCAGCTGTTGTAGATGTGCCAAGTTTGGTGGCGTTTAAGAGGTTAATTGATAAGTATATGGAAGAGAAAGGAATGGTTTAGTTTGGAGGGGCATTGCTTTTTATTTTGGTCGGCACAACATCGAAGGCCGAAGGGCCTGTTCTGTGCTGTATTGTTCTATGTTCTAACATTGTCAGAGAATACAGCAGGATATAGATAGGCTGGAAAATTGGACTTAGAAATGGCAAATGGAATTTAATCCAGATAA
Organism: Sphyrna mokarran; assembly: GCA_024679065.1. Lineage (NCBI taxonomy): Eukaryota > Metazoa > Chordata > Chondrichthyes > Carcharhiniformes > Carcharhinidae > Sphyrna > Sphyrna mokarran. The sequence goes on along the minus strand of JAGIQG010000022.1, from coordinate 47,270,127 downwards.
ATGCAAAGTGATGCATTTTGGTAGATCTAATGCAGGGAGGAACTGTACACTAAATGGAAGAACTGTCAGGAATATAGACAAACAGTATGCAAGTCCATAGGTCCTTAAAGGTAAAAAAGCTGGTGAAGAAGGCAAATGGCATTCTTGCCTTTATTGGATGGGGCATGGAGTATAAAAGTTGGCATATAATGTTGCAATTATATAGAACGTTTGTTAAGCTACATCTGGAATACTGCGTCCAGTTCTGGTCGCCGCAGTACCAGAAGGACGCGGAGGCTTTGGAGAGAGTGCAGAGGAGGTTCACCAGGATGTTGCCTGGTATGGAGGGTCATAGCTATGAGGTGAGATTGAGTAAACTAGAGTTGTTCTCCCTGGAAAGACGGAGGTTGAGGGGTGACCTAATTATAAAATTATGAAGGGCATAGATAAGTTGGAACAGTTAGAAGCTTTTTCCCAGGTTGGAAATGGGGGCAAGATTCAATACAGATATGCGGAGCACTTATTTTACAGAGGGGGCCTGGAACGCACGACCAAGCAAGGTGGTTGAGACGGGCACACTAGCATTATTTAAGCCTTATTTTGATAGCCACATGAACAGACTGGGAATAAAGAGATACAAATGGATGGTCCAGTTAGGAACACGTGATCAGTGCAGACTTGGAGAGTGAAGGGCCTGTTCCTGTGCTGTATTGTTCCTTGTTCTTCGATATTTTTGTGAAGCTACTGTTTTTTAAAATGTTAAAAAAAAGCTTTTCTCATTGGCTTTCTGAGCAGCACATGCATGACTGAAAAAGTCTGAAATTTCTGTAATAGTTGACAATTTTGAGGCTTTTGTGAAGTATAAACGTCAGAAAGCAGAGTGCATTGTAAATTAGTCTCAGAATGTTGTGCACATGGACCCTGTTGAGCAGCTGCCACAGACAAACAGCAGGCATATTTTAAATATCAGTGGTCTCCCATTTCAGAATGAGAAGGAGGAGAAATCTTTCTGTCATAAGATCATTAGTTTAGAGAATTTTCTTCTCCAGAAAGCAGAGACAGAGTAATTGAATATTTTCAGGGTTGAATTTTTGATCAGAGAGAATCAGGGGACAGCACACGGGAAATTAGGGTTGAGACTACACTCAGATCTGCCATGATCTAAACGAATGGCAGAGCAGGCTCAGTGTACCGAATAGACAAGTGCTCTTGTGAACAGACAGCTCGAAAGTTATGTATCACTAAATACACGAGTTCTGTGCTGCAGTTACTAACAGACACAAGCTTGAATGCATTGTCAGTGTTGATGAGGAAGTTCTGATGTCCACGTTGCTTATCGTGGAAATGATTGATTATAAAAATAGAAAATGCTGGAAATGCACAACAGGTCAGTTAGCACCTATTAAAAAAAAGGCAGATCAATGTTTTGGGTGTAGTTTGTTCATCAGGAAGAAGAATTGTTGCTTTTGAGGTGTCAGAGTGGAATTAAAGAGATATTGGGAATCAAGAAACACATCAATCTGAGAGAGGCAGTTCATGGATTAAATGACCCGCAAGTTGTTGAATAAAAATGTGATCTGAAAAGAGCATTGGTGCAATCTTGTCCAGATAAAAATGTATTAAAATAAAATGTGGAGTCAATTGACACAGGAGAACTGTGTCAGTTGACACAGTTCTGCAGAAAATGCAGATGTATGGGATAGAGGGTGATTTAGCTAATTGGGTTAGGAATTGGCTAGCAGATAGAAGACAGAGGGTGGTGGTTGATGGGAGATATTCATTGTGGAGTTCGGTGACAAGTGGCGTACCTCAGGGGTCTGTTTTGGGGCCCCTGCTGTTTGTAATTTTTATAAATGATCTGGATGAGGGTATTGCAGGATGGATTAGTAAATTTGCAGATGACACTAAAGTCGGTGGAGTGGTAGATAGTGAAGAGGGGTGTTATCGTTTGCAGAGGGACTTAGACAAGTTGCAGAGCTGGGCCGAGAGGTGGCAAATGGAGTTTAATGTGGAACAGTGTGAGGTAATGCACTTTGGCAGGAATAATAAATGTGTAGAGTATAGGGCTAATGGTAGGATTCTTAATAGTGTTGATGAACAGAGGGATCTTGGTGTATTTGTGCATAGATCCCTGAGAGTAGGCAGTCAAGCCGATAAGGTTGTTAAGAAGGCATATGGAGTCTTAGCTTTTATTGGTAGGGGGATTGAATTTCGGAGCCGCAACCTCATGTTGCAACTGTACAAAACTCTAGTGCGGCCGCACTTGGAGTATTGTGTGCAGTTCTGGTACCCACATTATAAGAAAGATGTGGAGGCATTGGCGAGGGTACAGAGGAGGTTTACCAGGATGTTGCCTGGTATGGAGGGCAGGTCTTATGAAGAGAGGCTGAGGGATTTGAGGTTGTTTTAGTTAGAAAGAAGGCGGCTAAGAGGAGACCTTATTGAAACATATAAGATGATTAGAGGTTTAGATAGGGTGGACAGTGATAGCCTTTTTCCTAGGATGGAAAAAGCTAGCACAAGGGGACACAGTTTAAATTAAGGGGTGATAGTTATAGGACGGATATCAGAGGTAGGTTCTTTACCCAAAGGGTGGTTCGGGAGTGGAATGCCCTGCCTGCAGCAGTGTAGATGCGCCAAGTTTGGTGGCGTTTAAGAGGTTAGTTGATAAGTATATGGAAGAGAAGGGAATGGTTTAGTTTGGAGGGGCATTGCTTTTTATATTGGTCAGCGCAACATCGAAGGCCGAAGGTCCTGTTCTGTGCTATAATGTTCTATGTTCTAACTAAACAAACATATGTGTAAAAATAAGGTTGTCATGGTTTTCTTTAAGTTCAATCATTATATGACCATTATTTTTATATTGTTATATCTGTGTATCATCGCATTGATAATTCTGAGCATATCTTGACAGTTTTCGGTTAAATACCTGTGCAGGCTGTTTAAGTTGGGTATCCTACTTCTGTGATTGGTTTATCTTTTGATTTTCACCCCCTTCCTTGTCCTCATCCCTTTAATCCTCATCCCTTTTTTCAGTCTCATTAAAATGTTTGTTTTCATCATTCAATTCTGACAATGGGATTGACACCTCAAAGATCATAACTTGCTGCCTCACTGGTACATTTGCAGCATCTTCTGTTTTTACTTAGACTTTCCAATCTTTGCAGTTTTTCCCTTTAGTTTTAAGTTCTGCTGCCTGTAGGTGTGAGTGAGGAGAAAGCCTTAGAGAATGGATTCAGCATGTAGGTAGAAGTAGGGGAGGAACTTGTGCATCTGATTTCTTGTTACTGTTAAAGAAACCATGGAGTTACAGTCGTACAGTGAAGAAAAGGCTATTCAGCGCATCCAGTTTGTACTGGCAATAACTACCACTAAACTCATGCAAACCCTATTTTCCTGCACTTATCCCATATCCTTGAGTGTGTTGATATTTTGATAACTGGGATCAATTTCCTGATGGAATGGTTCCTTGCACAAAATACTTCTCTAAATCACATTGAAGGATCTCTGCACCCTCCTTATACCTAACCCTCCCAACCAGCTTTGTGTCATCTGTAGATTTGGAGATGTTACTAGAATTCCTCATCTAAGTCGTTAGTATATATTGTGAATAGCTTGCATCCTGGAAGTGACTCCTGTGGTACTCCACTTATCACTGCCTACCACATGGAAGAAGACCTGTTTATTCCTTTGTTTCCTCTTGGTCAACCAGTTTTTTTATCCACCATAATACACTATCCCCAGTCCCGTGCCTTTAATTTTACATGCTAATTTTTTATGTTGGACTTTGTTGAAAACCTACTAAAAGTCAAATAAAACACATCCACTGGCTCACCTTCATCAACTCTACTAGTTATATCCTCGAAGAGTTCCAGTAAATTTATCAAGTATGATTTTCCCTTTATAAATCCATGCTGACTCTGATGGATTCTACCATTATTTTCCAAGCAGTACTTCCCTCTTTTATGTAAGAATTATTTTAATGCAGTTTGTAAATGGATTCTTGGATTACATTTATTTGCTGATTCGATATCTGTTTTACATTTGCAACGCTAACTTTGTAAAGTCTGAAATATGTTATTTTTCAAAAGCTTTTTTAATCCTTTCAGATCCTTGTTCGCTTTTTTTGTATTCCCTTATGCCTCTTCTCACACGTATGAGGTCTCCAGTGCTTTTTCCTTGAATTCTACCTGATTTTTTTTTCATGTTTCACCTGTTTTGTCCATGCCTTAATTTGTTACAAGATTCATAAATGCTTAACAATGAAATATCTTCAGGGAAAATGTAATCTCATATTTTTCTTAGTTTATTTCTTAAAATTAGATTAATTACATTTTCAAATGGAATGAATGCTTCAACCCTGTAAATTGTTTTCTCAATCAGCCACTGAAAGGTGTGTTGAGATAGTCACATAGTTAAGTCATGAATTTGACAATACGGGTTGACAGACAAATGCTGAACTTGGTTACATTAGGGCAGTTACATAGGCTATTGCTGACTTAATTTGCAGTGGAACAAAATTAAATGTACTCTGAGCATTCATAGTCCCCAGAATACAATCTGCACCTTTTAAGGTGAGAGATTTTATCCTATAAATGAAAGCTTTTTTTTTGTTTTCAGGCAGTTCTGCAATTCTTCGTCTTGTAACATAAGTGGTAAGGTGGGACCAGCTTATAAGGTTCAGCCAGTGTGACCTAATGACCGGACACTGCACTGCTGGGCCAGGAATATGGGTTAATTTACTCATTTTTTTACTCTGGTGTTGCACAGTTCATAGCTTTACTGACTAAAATTGAAAATTCCCAAAATTGCAAATATAAAGATCTGTGCTACATTTATGACAATGCTGAGAATGACTCACAGGAGATATTGAAGTTGATGATGTTACCAAGGACACTTGATTCATTGACAGTATCAGCATACCTGGAGAAACAGGGACTAAGGCCTGGAAGGCCTAGTAGGACTAGGACTGAGTTTCACCAAGTGTTGCATTATTTTAACGGGATACTGGAGTCTGTCGATTTTGGAGATGGCAAGAGGAAGGAGTAGGATTGTAATCCCAGGACCCCAAGCAGTCTGAGAAGGGAAATTCAAGCAGCACTGTTACATTGTATATGGGTTCACTGGGGCCTCAGGCAGAGAGGACAGGATCTAACTGCATTGTTCTAGGATCTGGGACCATTGGGCATGGAACCTTAGGGGACTATGAATAATGAGAGAAGATGGAGCAAGATCTTGGGGCCTGTGTGGAACATCACGATTCAGGTAGCATTTTGGTTGCTGGCATCTAACTTGTAATATGGGACCCTTGTTGGAGAAGGGGTCTCAGATTAGCGGATCCATGCTGATCTCCATCCCTTTTAAGCGAGCAGGCCTCCATTCCACACTCCCCACCTTATAACCACCCTCTTCCTCTTTGTACCCTCAGATATCCTGTTGATGTGCCCATTGGCAAGTAGGTGGTTGTCCATAGGTTCCAATTCTAAAACATTTAAAGTTATACTTTTTGCTTGGAAAATGACAACTCGCTTTGCAACAGCTACAAAAAAGTTGAAAATTTCCTGTGTCTACATTTAATGATTCACCCAGTGTTTAATGAACATAAGTTTTGGTAAACAATATGAAAGAACGGGATGGAATAACTTGATGCGGACTGTTGCAAGTAGTTAAGAACAACATGGTGGTGCAATGGTTAACACTGCTTCCTCACAGTGTCAGGGACCCAGGTTCAATTCCAGCCTTGGTTTTTGCTTTTTCTGCAGTCAATGCAGACTCAGTGGGCCAAATGGCCTCTGTGCACTCGGGATTCTACTGTTCTATGATTAATAACTTCAGAATGAGGGTCTTATTTAGATTAAATGTAAGAGATTTTGAATAGCAAGCAGAAGACATCTCATTGTGCAGTATTGTGGCTCTGTGAGATTAATTTCTGCAGTTAGTAATTGAGGCAGAGACAGTATCAATACTCAGTATTAGACTGTGTAAGTGGATGATGGAAAAGGGATGAATTAATATAAGATTATGGTAGGTAAATGTCAAGAGGACTTTTGCTCATGTGGTGTTTGTATATTAAATTTGCCTGTTTGTACATTAAACTCTGTATTTCTCTATAATATTTGAGTAGATATCTTGAAGCAGTGTTCGTGGTGAGTCAGAATATTTGCTGTTCTATGGTTAGTTTCAATGCCAAGTTGGGGATAACATCTGGGCTACTGCTTTCCAGTAAATGAATAAGTCTAATTCATTTTTATTAAAGTATGTTCTGGGTTTTTTTTATAGATGCTTGGACGTTGAGTTGTATGATTGCACTATTCTGTAAGGGCTCTAAGTCAAATCACTAAATATTTTACATATATTCCTTCAATTAGCCATTCAATATTTATCCCTTCCTAATTTTCATTCTTCATCAGAACCACTAACTAATAATCCAAGAAAATGAATTCCTATCTCATTCCAAAAGTTTAAGAATTTTGAATTCAACTTTAAGAAAATCTGGATATAAAAAGCTAGGTATTAGTTGAAGTGACTATAAAGCTATCACATTGTTCAAAACAAAAGCCAACTGGTTGATCAATGCCCTTTAGGGAGGGTAACCCGCCACTCTTATCTAGTTTGCTCTGTATGTTTCTCCCATGCGACACCAATGTTGTTGACTCTTAGCTGCATTCTAAAGTGACAAAGGAAGCATTTTAATTATATCAAATCATTATGAAAAATAACAAGCAATATAGGAGCACCATTTCCAAGTGGACTGTGGTAGCTTAAGGCTGCCCAGTACCTTTTTACACTAAAAATACAGAATAAAATAGAATACAATATGTAGCAATTGTAAGCAGTATTGTGGAGGTGAAATGAAATGTAACTATACTCCGGAATGGTACTTGTGAAAAGCTTGCATTTGGTAACAATGGTGGGGCGGGGGGTGCGCTTTGGTCGCATTTGAGGAGTGATTCTGAGGTTTAGTCCTTCAATTCAAAATGAGGGGCTGCAGGCATATCTCTCATTGATTTTTCAAGAAATTGATTGTACTGGGGACTGGTGTTTGGTTTAGGCATAACTGGAATGAGAGTCCTGCAGTTTGACAGTATTGGAGTAGGGCTTCTGGAGTTTAGCAGCATGTATATTATCTCCAAAGGCAAAGGATCAAATTGTGCAGTTGAATTAGCAATAATCAATAAACAAGATGAGAATTAAACTGAAAAGAACAACTCACACAAATGCGAGAAAAACAGAAATTCTGCATCCATTGTGGAGTTATTAAAAGTAACAAATGGGTATTAAAGAAATACTTGCATTTATATAGTGCTTTTCACTATTTTAGGACAGTTCTACGTGCTTTGAAATACTTGTGAAAAGTAATCACTGTTCTGTTAAAGAATGCAATACAAAAAGAAATGTATAAAAAAAAACCTACAAGTGATTTCAAAACTAAGAGCAAACTTCCTATAAATATATTAATAGAGTGGTAAGGAGGAATGGGAGCCCATTAAAGAGCAGTGCAACTGAGACTATAATGAATAATAAAGAGTAGCTGACTTGTTAAAGAATAGCTGACTTGTTAAAATTATCTTTTCATAGAAGAAGTGGAAGGTAAAATAGCAACGATTCAAGGAACTTTAAAATATGTCAATGGTAGGAATTTATTGAATGGATATGGATAGGGAGTTAAAATGAATGGTTGGTTTCTTTTTTACTTTCTTGACTGGTATTGGCAGTCACAAGAGGACTGGGAAGCTTCTTTCTCTGCCGTACCTTTTCTCTGCTAATGGTAAAATAATATGGATTGACAATAGACGAACCTCCAGGACTTGTTTCACTCTACGTATTGAAAGAAACAAGTGGGGGATGACAGATACGTTTGTTATAATTTTCTAAGGCTTTCTAGATTCAGAAGTTGTCTTTCAATAGGAAAATTGTAAATGCCATTCCATTATTTAAGGGAAGGCAATAGAAATCAGAAAAGTACAAACCTTTTAAATTAACATAGTTATGGGGAAGTTACTGAAATTTTATGACAAGCGAAAGTGACAGAGCACTTGAAAAATATAAGCTGTTCAGAGAGAGGCAACATGAATTTGTCATATCTGACTAATCTGTTTGAATATTTTGAGTGTGTCACTAACAAGATGGTGAGTCAAGTGTCTGTGATGCTGTTTATATGGAATTCCAGAAGACATTCAGTAAGGTTCCTCATGAGAGATTATTAAGAACAATGAAAGTTTGCAGATTGGGAAACATGGTTATAATTAGCTGGGCGGTAGAGACATGAGTGGGGATAAAGAACACATTCTCTGATTGGTAGAATAACAGGTAATGTTTCCCAGGAATACATACTGGGACTTCAGCCTTTTGCCATACATTTCAATAACCTTAATGAAGGAATAGAGGGTTGTATATCCATATTTTCAGATGACAGTAAATTAGGAGTCACAACAAATTGTGTAGATGCATGCAGGAAATAAAGGGACGTAGTCTGATTAAATGAGTTGACAAAACTATGACAGATGGAGTTTGATGTGGTGAAGTGGCAGTATTTTTAATGAGGAGGGACTGAGCTGTGAAGGAGCAAAACGATTTGAGTGTCTTCATAGACAAATCACTAAAAGCTGGAAAGATGGAATGCAAAATGCACTAATTGGAAGCAGTTATCTTTACTTAACAGAACTGAATACAAAATGTAATCCAAATTTAGTTGGAATGTTAGCTTTCCCTACTGTGGCCCCATTTTGTGACACCAGGTGTGTTGTGTGTGTGTGTGTGTGGAGTGAGGGTGGAGGGTTGCTGCGTAGATGGCAAGGCTTTTCAATAAAAAGCATCAACATTTTCACTGGTTTCTTTGGAGCAGAATTTGGCCCCACCCACTTAAAAAATGCAAGGGATATAAAGGGGTCTCAGACCTTCTAACACTGTCAGAACTCCATGGCAGGGAGGTGGTGGGATCGTTGCAACCTCTGTTTTATCTGGAAGGGTTGCATAAACTTGATTTGTGTTTCTGTCAAGTTCAGAAAATTGAAGAATGATCTGTTTAAGATGCTTGAATGTTAAAGGTATTCAATAGAGTAGACACAAGAATAGTTTCCTCCATTGGAAAATTTAAAATTAGAACTAAGTCATTTAGGAGTGAAATGAAGCAACTTGTTTCACTAAAAGGGTAATGGGAATTTGGAATTTCTTTCTTTAAGAGGCAGGAAAAGCTGGATGTCAATTCATTCTTTCAAGACTGAAAATGTTGAAATTTTGTTGGGAACTATATCAAGAGGATCTAAAATTGTCCATTGGAGTTGAAATACAGATTAGCACTGACCTAATTGAATGACGGAACAGGCTTGAAGAGCTAAATGCTAAATTCCCATCCCAACATCTTCATTGCAGATATGCAACTGAGATAATTGCCTAACTGTCGCAAACTAAACAGTATTAAGTAATATTACTATTAAATGGGGCTTAAATTGAAATAAAAGTGCTATTTTTGAGGACTGATATGAGCTTTTGTTTTCACCCTGTCTTTCAGCCCTTCGTGATCAGCTACTGTTTAAGGAATGTGGAAGTTAGCAGCGGAGTACAGAATTTGATCTCTTGCAATGTGCTTGTTGCTTTCACAAATGCAGCTGCCACATCTGTGGTTTCTTTTATATGTGAGCAATTGCTGCTGTTTTATTGTTCCCAATGAGAGATCTGAAATAGACCTGTACTCTGTCACAATGTTCGAAAATATCCCACACTGAAAGTGATAAAACCGTTTTGATCCCATTGCGTGGAGAAACGTTTGCTTTTTGCATGTGTGATTGGATTAGCACTTGACAAGGCTTCTATTACAGCTGAATGACACTAATTAAAAACAAAGCTGTTATCCCCATGCAGCACTGAATAACCCAGCTCTTGCAATGCAATGTTCATAATACTATCTACCGTTGGAAGATGAACTCTGAATTTCAACCAGCAGGAATACCAATCTCGCCAGCTGTGGGCCTCGTTCCAGTTCAGCTGCACAAACTTCACAAGTTAGACATCCAGCCTTGAATGTCTTTCCTCATTGTGTTCTGAATCTGTTTGGCAGTGCAGATGTTAACAAGCAACATCAGCTGCAGTGCACATTAGCAATCTCAGTGGCAGCAATTTAATTATATTAACAATTTAGAAGAATACACAGTAAGTATCATCTTGCATCCCGTCCTACAGGCTGTGCAGTAATTTCACAACAAGCATAAATTCAAAAAAAGCCAAAACTCTGAATAGCAGACATGACTCAGTATTAGCAATGGGTGGGTGGAATCTGGAAATCAATTAGAGCAATTTATTGTCCATGTAGGGCCAGAAACAGAATATCTTGGCGATAATAATCGGATGAGTAATCATGGATTTTTATATGTCTTGATTAAATAATGAATTTAAAGCTGCTTTCTCATTTTCTGGAGGACTTTTATCACCCTGAGCTCAGCATTACAAAAATACATTAAACTGTGTTTTAGCCTAATGTGTGAAATTAAACATTGTAAGTAAAAATCTAGCCAGTTCAAAAACTTCTCACTTTTAATTTATGAACAGTTTTATTTTACGAATTCCTGGCTATTCTTGTCGGTGGGTGGGGGGAGTGCCAAGTAATAGGAGATGAATACAATCGTTTTAATTCTACTGTTGATAAGTTCTCAGTCCCTGATGTGATGCATTTAATTACTGTATTTACTTGCATTTTTGAATTACCAAGAATACTTGTTTTCAAGGTTCTCGAGTCAAAACACTATGCTCCCATCCCCTAAAGTTCAGTGCAGTGGTCCATGTTTAAATATCTATTTCCCAATAATGTTGTTCAGTAATTTGCAATGTGGCAGAGATTAGTTGGGGTATTGCTTTTTTTCCCCTCCTCATGCACCCTCCCTCCCTTACTCATGGTAACGTTTTCTCCTATAGACCTGTTTATACTGCAGATCTGTGTCAGATATTGAGGACTTTCAGTTCCCATGTATGTAAAATGTAGTCCTGCTGAATAGACACAGCATCCGATACAATTGCACGAATCAGCTAAATTAGAGTACAGTGCAAAATAAAGAAGTAGTGCAATAAGGAATTTGCATTAAACACAATATAAGCACACTGATCTGTTAATTCTCTGGCATAGCCACTGACCCACTTACTGAGAGTATTAAAGCAGTTATCACCTCTGTCCTCACAGCGGGTGATGAAGCTGTGGAATTCTGTGTCCTAAAGGATGGTGGAGGCTGGATCATTACAATATTTAAAATGGAGATGAATAAATATTTGATAGATCAAGGAATAGAGGGTTGTGAAGAAATGGCACAGAAAAGGAGTTGAGGCTGGCATAGGTCAGCCAGGACTGTACTGAATGGCGGGGCAGGCTTGACGGGCCTGGTGGCCCTTTCCTGCTTCTGTTTCTTGTGTTCTTGATGTTAGTCACAAGCATTAACAAGCTTGCAAAAGGCAGTGGGCCATTCATGATTGCTAATGGGAATAATGACCAGGAAGAAGACTGTGATGAAATTGACTAAAGGTGCTAGGCAAATGTGGTTACATATCATCTCAGCACAAGGCATTTTCACGCTGTTCCACGAAAACCAGGAATTAAGCTTCAGAGCCAAGTTTGAGAAAACTCCATGATGACTTGCATCAGATCTGAATAATCTTCAGACTTATTCACAATACTCAAGGATTATCAAGTAATACTTTCCTTCACCAGTTAGCTGTGGTAGATAAGTAAGTAGCAAATACTGTAACACCACGTAACCATAAGAGACTCATTACATTTACAGCACTGGTTATCTTAACTTGACTTGTTTCTGACAAAAATAGAAGTCCTATCTTACTAGGTGCAGGTATATTTAAATATATTTGATGAGTATTAGTAATGAAATGTCAGACAATGAGCCTGTTCGAAAAGACAGATTATTTTGATTACAAAGCAGTTTTAAAAAAGGATGTTTTTTCTACATGTGAACTATGTCTGAGAAGGAGTTTTTTTATTCATTCAAGGGATGTTGGTGTGGCTACACCACCATTTATTGCCCATTCCTATTTGAACATCAAAAAGTGGTGGTGAGCTGCCATCTTGAACCACTAAGTACACCCACAGTGTTGTTAGGGAGCAAGTTCCAGGGTTTTGACTCAGTGAAGTGAAGGAATAGTGATATATTCCCAAGTCAGGATGGTGAGTGGCTTGGAGGGGAACTTCCAAGTGGTGTTCCTCGATATTTGCTATCCTTGCCCTTCTAGGTTGTAATGGTTGTGTGTTTGGAAGATGCTGCCTAAGAAACTTTCGAGTTCTAGAGTGTACCTTATAGAGGGTACACACTGCTGCCACTTCACATCAGTGGTGGAGGGTGTATTACAAAGTGTGGGACTACCAGACCACTGGGGTGATCTATGGCAAATGCATCTGCATTTAGATACATTGGTTCATTGAGCTGGAAGTGAACATAGAACATAGAACATTACAGCACAGAACAGGCCCTTTGGCCTTCGAAGTTGCAGATGTTGTGATGCATCAGAGAGGGGGATGGTTATCAGAAGCACGATAGGGTCTTCCAATATGGTCAGGAAAGGGCAATAGGAGGCTGAAGTAAAGAATAAAGATTGGTATGGACTGTTGACATGAATGGCTTGCTTCTGTGTCCGATATCTGATGCAATCCAGTACCAGAACAATTATAATTGTTCATTGACTATTCTTTCTGGTATTGTTTAGGAATACTTCTGAGCTAACAACAACAACTTGTAGTTATATAGCATCATTAATGCAATGAAATATCCCAAGGTTTTCACAGGAACATTGTAAATCAAAGCAAAATATCTAGATTTAGAGATAATACGTGAGGTATCCAAAAGATTTGTCAGAAAGCAGGGTTTTCAGAGGAAAGCAAGGTAAAAACCAAGAGGTGTAATGAGGGTATTCCCATGTTGGGGGCCTCGGCAACTTCGAGGGACTAGAATGGGAAGAGGTTCACAGATAGGAAAAGATGAGTTATGGAGAGGTTTGAAAGCAATGATGATTTTAAGATCAAGACATCATTTGACCAGAAGCCAATGTAGATCAGTGAGCACACTGATGAGAGGGGAATAGGACTTGCTGCATGTTGAGATATGGGCAGCAAAGATGTGGATGACCTCAAGTTTACAGAGGATAGAATTTGAAAGACCAGCCAAGAGTGTATTGGAAGAGTTGAATTGAATTATAACAAAGGCCAGGAGCATGCTGACGAAGTTTAGCTGATGAAGCAGCTTGGCCTATCTCTAAGTCTATTGCTTAAAATTGACAAATCCAGATACTTCTAGCTGGTTGTAGGTTGCTGAGGCAATTTACCATGAAGTTGCTGGGACATTTCAAGCTTCAGGTCACTAATGTGCTTTCTCTTAAAAAAAAAAATTTCTTTGTAATTGGAAAAAAATAGCAACATCTTGGGACTTCGCAATTTGTTATATATTAATATTGCCTCTTAATTTTGATTCCTTAAATCATTCTTATTGTAAATAAATTTGGATGATGGTTTAACCTGTCCAAAGTGATTTAATATTGATAATTCTTTCTGCTTCCTGCATTTTTATGGACAGCCTCTCGTAAGCAGTTGACCCTGATAGTTAATTTTAACTGTGGCTTATGTAATTCTATGCATTTTGTGGGATAGGACTGAGGAAAGAATGTTTGTTTTTCATTCATTCAAGTTCTGAATTGTATTAGCTGTAAACCTCCCATACTGGTCTCAGTACTGGGACCTCTTCTATTTGTAATATACATAAATGATTTGGAAGAGGGAGTAAGTGGTGTGATCAGCAAGTTTGCAGGTGACACGAAGATGGCTGGACTTGCAGACAGTGAGGAGCATTGTCAGGCAATACAGCAGGGCATAGGCTGGTAGATTGGGCAGACAGATGGCAGATGGAATTTAATCCAGATAAATGCGAGGTGATGCATTTTGGGAGAAATAATGTAGTGGGGAGGTAGATGAAGGGTAGACCTATTAAGAGTATAGAAACGCAGAGGGACCTGGGGGTGCAAGTGAACAAGTCTTTGAAGGTGGCAGTACAGGTAAGGAAGAAAGCTTATGATATGTTAGCCTTTATAGGAAGGGGTATAAAGTACAAAAGCTGGTCTTTAATGTTGCAGTTGTATAAAACGTTGGTTAGACCTCATTTGGAGAACTGCGTCCAGTTCTGGTCGCCTTACTACCGGAAGAACGTGGAGAATCTGGAGAGAGTGCAGAGGAGGTTTACCAGGATGCTGCCTGATATGGAAGGTCTGAGTTACAAGGAGAGGTTAGGCAAATTGGGGCTGTTTTCTTTAGAAAGACAGAGACTGAGAGGAGATCTAATAGAGGTGTATAAGATTATGAAGGGTATAGATAGAGTAAACAGTGGTAAGCTTTTTCCTAGATTGGAAACAAATATTACGAGGGGCCACGGACTTAGGGTGAGGGGTTTTTTCACATAGAGGGTTGTGGGGAATGGAACGCACTGCCAAGTAAGGTGGTGGTGGCAGGCAGGCTGAAGTTATTTAAGGGATACTTAGATAGGCACATGAGTGGAATAGAGATGAAGGGATATAGAAGACTATTTTAAATAGGGATCAAGAGCTTTGGGATGTTCCTGGGAATCAATTGATTCCTACGGACCTTCTAACATACTTCCTGGCTCATTTACTTTACTTTTGAGCTCCTGGGGATTCCCTTGATTGTGTGCATAAGATGCGCCTGTTATTGATGTTTTTCTCTTTTATTTCGCAGGTGCTTCAGTCCACCTTGTTGTCCAACAAGGGGCATACACAACAAGTGCGAGGGCTGCTCTTGGATTTTTCGAGAGTCGCCTAGTGCTTCACGTCGTTAGTGTACGCTAAACTGGACTAGTTGATGGGCAATACGATGGCTCAGTGACTATCACTGTTTGCTGTGCAAGTACATGGATTTGGGACAGTATCTGTGGGAGTTTGCGCATTCTCCCCATGGTTGTGTGGGTTTTATCTGGGTGCTCCGGTTTCCTCCCACACCCTAAAGATGTGCTCTTAGGCTCATTGGTGAAACAAATTGTCCCTAAATTGTCTCCTCAGTCTGGTTTCCAATGTGGATTTCCATAAACATAGACGAGGCTCATGGGTGGAAGAGAGAACTCACACTGTTAAAATGGTGGCACGGGCTCGTTGGGCCGAAGGGCCTCTTTCCTGTGCTGTGTTGTTCTTTGTTGTTTGGTTAAAGCTATCAGAAGTTGAACAGCTGTTACTGCTGGGTTTGACTGTCATTGGCTAGCTCTGTGCTCCTTCTTCCTAAATCCTAAAACTTTTGAAATGTATGTAGATTGGATATCTGTACATTATGACCCACCCATCAACTCCTTCAGGCAGTATAGTCTTATTGTTGTTTGGGTGTAAATTGTAGGATTTAATTTAACTTCAGGGCAAACAAGCTGATGCTGAAATTCTCCCAAAAAATTCGAAGTCTTGAATTCATGGAAAAACTGGAATAATTCGCACTTCTTTTAGTAGGAATTCAAGCTAGGATCTCCCACACTCCATGCACTGCAGGGGACCTGTGTGAATATCATTAAATTTCAGGGAGTGAGCCCTGCTCCCGCTGGCGAGGCTGAAACCAGCAGGACTCTGTGCATGCAAAGTGGCTCTGAATCGTCAGCCTCACGTTTGCTGGCCAGCAAGATGGCTGGCAGCCTGGGACCCCCACAGTGCTGAACCAAATCGCCCCCCAAAACATAAATGGCTGCAAAAGTCCAGATCAATGAGTCTTAGTTGCGGTACTAGATGAGGGTTTAATGATTTGCCATAGGGATGGACTTCGGGCCTGTTTCCTTCCTCATTTATGAAGTATAAACAAATACTTTTGTTGTAGGCACATTGGGGAATGCATATCTTTGAATGTAGGTATGTATGGGCATATCTATCTCTCATCAGGAGTACATATCTCTGGATGTGGACACATTGGGAATACATTTCTCTGGATGGGGATGCATCAGGAGTGCGTATCTCTGAATGGGGACACATTGGGAGTGCGTATCTCTGAATGGGGACACATTGGGAGTGCGTATCTCTGAACGGGGACACATTGGGAGTGCGTATCTTTGAATGAGGACACATTGGGAGTGCGTATCTCTGAATGAGGACACATCGGGAGTGCGCATCTCTGGGTGGGGACACGTCGGGAGTGCGCATCTCTGGGTGGGGACACGTCGGGAGTGCGCATCTCTGGGTGGGGACACGTCGGGAGTGCGCATCTCTGGGTGGGGACGCGTCGGGAGTGCGCATCTCTGGGTGGGGACGCGTCGGGAGTGCGCATCTCTGGGTGGGGACGCGTCGGGAGTGCGCATCTCTGGGTGGGGACACGTCGGGAGTGCGCATCTCTGGGTGGGGACGCGTCGGGAGTGCGCATCTCTGGGTGGGGACGCGTCGGGAGTGCGCATCTCTGGGTGGGGACGCGTCGGGAGTGCGCATCTCTGGGTGGGGACGCGTCGGGAGTGCGCATCTCTGGGTGGGGACGCGTCGGGAGTGCGCATCTCTGGGTGGGGACGCGTCGGGAGCGCGCATCTCTGGGTGGGGACGCGTCGGGAGTGCTTATCAATGTGCACTGACAATACTCCATTGGGAAGAAAAATGCAGGAATCAGGAGGGCATAAGGAACTTAGATAAATAGGCAGAAAAGTGACATGCAGTTTGATATCAAAAAAAGTGAACTACTTTCTGGCAACTGGAATAAAGAATACACTTTTCTCAGTAACATTCTTAATGTGGTGTTAATCAAATGCATCTAGGTACTAAATATAGATGCATGGATAGGTTAAGAGGAAACCACAAAGTTTTAACTACTTCATGGAATGGATAGAATACAAAAGCAAAAGGTTGATGATTGCAGAAAGTTTGCATTACAAATGAAGAAGAAAAGCTACAATGAGCAATTGCAGGTCTTCTGCTATCCTCATAGTTAGTAGCAGAATGACAATTATTAAGGCATGTTAACCAAAAGGAACCTGTGCAAGTATTCATTCTAGAATCATAGAATCTCTGCGGTGCAGAAGGTCATTTGGCCCATTGAATCCGCATAAACTTACCCAGGCCCTATTCTGGGAATCCCACATATTTACCCTATATTCAGATCAATTTAACCTAACCCCACATCTTTGGAGTGTAGGAGGAAACAGGGGCACCTGAAGGAAACCCACTCAGACATAAGGAGAACATGCAAACTCGACACAGATAGAAACCCGAGGCTGGAATTGAACCTGGGTCCCTGGTGCTGTGACGCAGCATTGCTCACCATTGTGCCATAGTGCTGCCCTATTCTGCTACTATATCGCGGGTAGAGGTGGGAACATCGGGGTGGCGGCGTGGGCTCGTTGGGCTGAAGGGCCTGTTTCCCATGCTGTTTTGTTCTTGTTCTATATTGTGCGGGCGATGTGCTTTGATTGAGGTACCTATTAGTAGTATCAGAAATAGAATTGTGATCTTGTTATGGAGGAAGGGGTCAAACGCCTAAGTATTGAAGGAAATGTCAAAATTAAATTTCATGCACACCCTCCCTCACAATCAAGTCACATAGGTTTGGAACACAAATATTTTTTAAGGAAAATATCCAACATTATCTAAGTTAGGGGACTATTTTGAGGAAATGTTGGAGATGGAGCACGAGTTGAAGAACTTTTTCGCGGGGGAGGCCTATGCTTTGCCAAAAATTTGCCCTTCTATTGCAGCAATCCAAAATTGTTTGTCATTTGGTGATTCATAACATGTTTCTTAATGTCAGAACAGTACTAGATGTTAAAGGCAAGCTTCAAAAGTGTTATTTTTCCATTTAGTTTATGTGAAAGTGCCTAAGGTGCAGTAAATAACTCTCAACCTGTGGAACAGAAGTAGTGGTGCTGACAGTATCAATTGAGAGTAAAAATATTAACTGTGGTTATTAAAATATGAGATAGGATGGACTGAACACTCAGAATACTAATTACATTGACTGTCCTTGTATTCTCACTGTTCAGTGATAAGCCCAACCATTTCAGTGTGCTGCAGTGGTGATTGGTTGTCATTATTTAGCAGACTACAGAAAACATTTTAACTTAATTGGCATCCCACATAACACACTGAATAATAACATAGCAGTTGAGACCGTCCCCACATAATTTTATGCACTTCTGTTTGGTGTCTCATATGGCCTGATGCATACATTACTAATTTTAATTACAGATTTATTTCATTTCTATTTATTCATAGTTTTCAATAATTGGCATTTACTGGAGCAATCTTGAAAATCTACAACAAAGAATGCAATGGCACATTGTCCATTGAACTCTCCTTTTATATTGGGCTGCTGAATCAAGTAGTACTCGTCAATGACATATTTTCATTTTGTGAATGAATGATTTAATTAACTTTTCTCTGTCAGAACAGAGTACAGAACCTTGGTTTTACATTCCCAGTAAAATCTCCGCCAATAATGCAGGAATTATGTTGTATGTCTGTCTTATCTAGAATAAACTTTTTTGTAATTATTTAGCAAAGACTGCGTTGTTAACAGAAGTCCTAAAAGTGCCACTAAGCAGTTGGATATGAATTTGTTCACAGTAGATTCACTTGGAAGATTCAGCCAGTTTAGAAGTTGAATGGTTGTCTGAGATTGTTATTGTATTTGTTGTATTTGAATTCTGAGTAATTGCAACTCCTAAGTCAGATACATAATGAAGCTCTGAATATTTCCTGCCAGATATTGAATTGTTCAAACAATTCCTCAGTTTCCTTCAAGCTTCAGATGTTATTGCTTTGCAAAAATTAAGTTCAAAAGTCAGCTTTGGGATAGTAACACTCAGCCTCCTGTGTTTCATAAACATTTATCATAAATATATATCATTAAACTGATGTATGGGCTGGGTCAGACAGGCTGTAGACAATGAGATTAGGTCATGAGCTTGTCTTGAAGGCTGTGACATGACTTTGTCTATTACTGCCTTGGTATGTCAGCATTAGAAGCAGCAGTTGTATTGAAAAGGTTGATTTAAACTAACTTTTTTTAACCTGAAGATAGAATTTAACTCAGTAATTTTTCATAGCCTATTTGCCCTTTCATTCTCAGAGATTGTATTTGTTTAGGAATGCTGCTGATTGCCAGAAAAGACTGTGGGGTGTCTAATATTTTCCCAGTCAGTGCAGCAATCAGGCAGAGCAGAATACCGTGGAATGCCTGGGATATGAATTTTTAATGTACTGCTATATAACAGTCCTTGCAGCACAGCTGCATTATTCTCCTGAGCTTACAGGTTTTATGCTTTACTGAACAGAGCATGTACTGGGGGCTTAGTACTTCAGTTTGGATTAACCCTTAGATTACTGACTGTGCAAAAGTTAATTTCCCTGTGGGCCACAAGCATGTACTAGATGGAAGATCTTAAATAATGCAGTTCTGTTACGGTTATCATCAGGGAATTACTAGAATAATATGTGACTACTTCTGTATTACTAGCTACTTTTCCCAGACTGTAATGTGAAAACCTTTCTAAATCCTAAAGAGACTTTAAATAAAGAGTGCATTTATCATTTTTGACTTTTTAGATTTATTTTTGATAGAAAACGTACCTTTTTCTAAATCCTGAAGCTAAAATAATTAGGTGTGTATGACTTATTTTCGGATAATAAATTAATCCTTTTACTTTATTAATAAGGTTTTCTTTGTTCTTAGAATGTCAATAGTGAAAAAACGCTTAACATTACATCAGTATTATGTGAGAAAGAATGTTTGAGTAACTGTTAATTTGACAATGTACATAAATATGCAGTACTGTGCCTGGCTGCTTTAATTAATCTGAGAATATCAGGGTGGGTAGAAGAAATGGACATTGTGACTTCTTTTAGAGAAACAAGAAAATGATTATTATGATAACAAAAACAAGCAACACCGTCTCAAAATTAATTTAAGGTTGCTTTATTGAAGAAATAATAAATTGTGTAAATCATTATACATATCAGACTGTCTGCTAAATATATCTGTAATTGGTGCTTAACTTTTTCTAGTATATATATACTTTACCTAGTTTTTCAGTCACTGTGCTGGGAAGGGTTTAAATTTGGGTTATTTGAGTGTATAATGTTTCCTGTTTAGGGTAAGCAATTGTTTGTCAAATGACAGGAAATAAATCTGAGAATGATTTGTTTGCCTCTGTCCAACATAAGCTAGTAATGTAGCTTCTACACATTGTAAACAGTTTTATAGTTTTAAAGTTATAGTTTTGTTAGATTGGTTAATCTCTTAACTCAATATTTCCATTTATTGTTAGAACATAGAACACTACAGCACAAACAGGCCCTTCGGCCCACAAGTTGCGCTGATCACATCTATACCTACCAAGCCACAGACCTGTCTATAACCCCCTATCCCATTAGTTCCCATGTACTCATCCAGAAGTCTTTTAAAAGACCCCAGCGAGTTCGCCTCTACCACCACCGATGGCAGCCGATTCCATTCACTCACCACCCTCTGAGTGAAAAACCTACCCCTAACATCCCCTTTGTATTTGCTTCCCTGCACCTTAAATCTGTGTCCTCTCGTAGTGACCATTTCAGCCCGGGGAAATAGCCTCTGAGAATCCACCCTATCTATTCCTCTCAACATTTTATAAACCTCTATCAGGTCGCCTCTCAACCTTCGTCTCTCCAGGGAGAAGAGTCCCAGCTCTCTCAACCTATCTTCATAAGGCCTGCCTCCCAATCCAGGCAACATCCTTGTAAATCTCCTCTGCACTCTTTCAATAGCTTCCACATCCTTCCTATAGTGAGGTGACCAGAACTGCGCACAGTACTCCAAGTGGGGTCTGACAAGGGTCTGATAAAGCTGCATCATTACCTTCTGACTCCTAAACTCAATCCCTCGATTAATGAAGGCCAGTACACCATACACCTTCTTGACCACATCCTCCACCTGCGAGGCTGATTTAAGAGTCCTATGGACCTGGACCCCAAGGTCCTTCTGCTCTACAACACAGCTAAGACTCCTACCCTTGATATTGTACTCCTTCATCC
The DNA here is from genome assembly GCA_024679065.1 of Sphyrna mokarran. Taxonomy (NCBI): domain Eukaryota; kingdom Metazoa; phylum Chordata; class Chondrichthyes; order Carcharhiniformes; family Carcharhinidae; genus Sphyrna; species Sphyrna mokarran. The sequence goes on along the minus strand of JAGIQG010000022.1, from coordinate 47,249,145 downwards.
CATTATTCTTGCCAAAATGGACTACTACACATTTATCCGCATTGAAGTCCATCTGCCACTTCTCCGCCCAGTCTTGCATCCTGTCTATGTCCCGCTGCAACTTTTGACATCTCTCCAGACCATTCACAACACCACTGACCTTTGTGTCGTCGGCGAACTTACTAATCCATCCCTCCACTTCCTCATCCAAGTCATTTATGAAAATGACAAACAGCAGGGGTCCCAGAACAGATCCCTGGGACACTCCACTGGTGACTGACCTCCATGCAGAAAATGACCCATCCACAACCACACTCTGCCTTCTGCTGGCAAGCCAGTTCTGGACCCACAAGGCCAAAGCCCCTTGGATCCCATGCCCTCTCACCTTCTCCAGAAGCCTTGCACGGGGGACCTTATCAAACGCCTTGTAACGTCCATGTACACCGTGTACACCACAGATCCTGAGATAATGACATCAGTCCACCAGACCTTTGCCACTGCATCACTAAAAATAGTTCCACTTACCCTTGAATCCAATTGGAAATTTAGAAAAATACAGGAAAACGTATTGGTCCTATCATCTGAGCCATCAGAGTACCTCATGTCCACGTGTTGCTTCAGTTTGTCAAAAGGTGAACACATTGTTTGGCCCATCTGCTCCTGATTGTAATGACATTAACTTTGACTGGTTTAACTTATTTTAAGTTTGATTTACACAAATCTGCTGAGAAACCGGAAAGAAGTGGAGTGCAGTGACATTTAGAAACCATGTTATTATACAAATAGCAGAATAATTCAGTATTGCTCATAGAGAGAACATAGCTTCGTGGGCTATATTTCTGTATGTAGATGAACAATTAGTGGATCAGTACATATAGTGATAAGAATTGATAAGATAAGTATTGGAGAATTGTAAAATAATTGCTTATAATCATTAACTTTTATACCAACTCTGGAGGGATGAATGTAAGTAAGTTGTCGAATTTACAAATTTAGAATCTTTGTCTAATTTTATATTAAATATATTATGAATAAGAACCAGTGTCTACTAAGTTTTTAACCACATGAGGGATTGGCTCAACTTCAGAATGAGGTTGTGTGATTAAAATCCCAATATATTATCACTGATTAGATGAAGTCGATGTCATGTACATTTGTAAAAAAAAGGGCACTGCTGTATATTGTTATGTGAAAAGGTGGAAGTAAAATGAGTTCCACCCTCTCAACTTTACAGAAGTGGGAAGGTACCTTTTACTTCTCCTGGGACCAAAACAAGGTGTGCCATGGTTCACAATATGCTCAGCAGCTCCTGACAGTATCTGTGGAGAGAGAAAAGAAGAAACATTTCGAGTCTGGATGATGCTTTGCCAAAGGTGAAGACAGTTGAAAATAGGGTGAGATCTATATTGTTGTGATGAGTTGTGGGACGGAGCTGTCAGGGGCTAGCTAGAGGGCCAGTGATAAGTCGAGGTTAGGGAGAGATTGGCAAAGATGTCATGGATAAAAAGACACAGAACGTAAATGGTGGTGATCATGGTAAAAAAGGTGCTGATGTGACATAGTAGATCAAAATGTGGAAATAGCATATCAAAGGTAAGCCATGTGTTAAAAGACAATCTGAAACAGGTAACAGATGGCCCTAGTCCAGAGGGAGGTGGGACTGTCACAGTGCTAAGGGAATAAGGATGGAAAGCAAGAAAAGAGGAGAAAATTAAAATGATTCAAAGAAAGAAATGAAATAAATAGAGAAACAATTGATGGCAATGGATTGAACGTGGAGGAGAGGTGAGGCTATTGAATTCAGATGTTAAGTCTGACAGGCTGTGAAGTGTCTAGAACATAGAACAATACAGCACAAACAGGGCCTTTCAGCCCACGAGTTGCGCCGATCACATCTACCAATCCACAGACCTATCTATAACCCCCTATCCTATTCTTTTCCATATACTCATCCAGAAGTCTCTTAAAAGACCTTAGTGTGTTTGCCTCAACAACCTCCGACGGCAGTCGGTTCCATTCACTCACCACCCTCTGAGTGAAAAACCTACCCCTGACATCTCCTTTGTATTTGCTTTCCTGCACCTTAAATCTGTGTCCTCTCGTAGTGACCATTTCAGCTCGGGGAAATAGTCTCAGAGTCCACCCTATCTATTCCTCTCAACGTTTTATAAACCTCTATCAGGTCGCCTCTCAACCTACGTCTCTCCAGTGAGAAAAGTCCCAGCTCCCTCAACCTATCTTCATAAGGCCTGCCTCCCAATCCAGGCAGCATCCTTGTAAATCTCCTCTGAACCCTCTCAACAGCCTCTTCATCCTTCCTATAATGGGGCGACCAGAACTGCACACAATACTCCAACTGGGGTCTGACCAGAGTCTTATAGAGCTGCATCATTACCTCCTGACTCCTAAACTCTATTCCTCGATTAATAAAGGCCAGTACACCGTACGCCTTCTTGATCACTTCCTCCACCTGCGAGGCCGATTTAAGAGTCCTATGGACCCGGACCCCGAGATCCTTCTGCTCTACAACACAGCTAAGACTCCTACCCCTTATATTTTACTCCTTCATCCCATTATTCCTGCCAAAATGGACCACTACACATTTATCTGCGTTGAAGTCCATCTGCCACTTCTCCGCCCAGTCTTGCATCCTGTCTATGTCCCGCTGCAACTTTTGGCATCCCTCCAGACCATCCACAACACCACCGATCTTTGTATCGTCGGCAAACTTGCTAACCCCTCCCTCCACTTCCTCATCCAGGTCATTTATGAAAATGACAAACAGCAGGGGTCCCAGAACAGATCCCTGGGGCACTCCACTGGTTACCGATCTCCATGCAGAACAAGACCCATCCACAACCACTCTCTGCCTTCTGCCGGCAAGCCAGTTCTGGATCCACGAGGCCAAAGCCCCTTGGATCCCATGCCCTCTCACCTTCTCCAGAAGCCTTGCATGTGGGACCTTATCAAACGCCTTCCTAAAGTCCATGTACACTACGTCCACCGCCCTTCCTTCGTCAATGTGTTCAGTCACATTTTCGAAGAACTCAACTAGGCTCGTAAGGCATGACCTGCCCTTGACAAAACCATGCTGACTATTTCTAATCAGTCCAACCTTCTCCAAATGTTCATATATCTTATCCCTCAGAAGCCTCTCCATCAGCTTACCAACCACTGAAGTCAAACTCACCGGTTGGTAATTTCCTGGACTATCCCTGTTCCATTTCTTTAAGATAATTGGAGGGCTGGATGCTGTTCCTCCAGTTTGATCTCTTATCCATTGCCCTCTGTCTAGCCCCACCCTCCCGTTCCCTCCTATATAAATCTCAACCTATTTCCAGTTGTTTTTAGCTCTGACAAAGAGTCATCCAGGCTCATGGCTTTATTCTCTCTCCTCAGATGCTGTCAGACCTGCTGAGATTTTCCAAAATTTTCTGTTTTAGTTTCAGATTCCAGCATTTGCAGTAATGTGCTTTTATTATAGTTCTCAGGAATTCATTTGAGATTTTTCGTGTGTTCCTGCTATTCTCTGAGAAATGACATTTCTTGGGGTCCTTTCACTAGCATCTAGGCAAAGCATCAAACTTTCCTCCCAACACCTCAGCTCAAGTTCAGTGGCCCCAAATCAGAAACACCACAGGTTGCAGATATCCCATGGTCCTTGTCCACAGCTCTTGGCGAATTCTCTTGCTGCCTTTCTCAAAGCCGCTTCCAAGCTAACTGCTGGTTTATTACCCAGATAAGAACCCCAAATCAAACAAACTGCCTGCTTGCAATCCATTCCAGTGGCAATGTGACCTGTCTGGGATGCTATCCAGTCCCAAACCTCCTCTTTTTTCCTTGGAAGTGTATGCATGATTTATATCTCGAATGGGACATGAACAATTTTACCACATGTCTGTCTCTCACCGCATGGTGGCACAGCCGTTAGCATTACTGCCAGGGACCTGGCCTGGGGTCACTGTCTGCGTGAAGTTTGCACATTCTTCCTGTGTCTGTGTGGGTTTCCTCTTAGGTGCCCCAGTTTCCTCCCAAAGTCTAAAGATGTGCAGCTTAGGTTGATTGGTCGTGCTACATTGCCCCTCTGAGTTAGGCAGATTAGCAACATAAATATATAGAGTTATGGGGGAATAAGGCCTGGGTGGGATTGTTGTTGGCCAGGGCTGAATGGCCTCCTTCTGCACTATGGAAATACTATGGATTCTATGATTGTGAATCCCTGTTTATTGTTTTCACAGGCCTAACACTAATCCTTTTAAGTAAACATTGAAAAGCCATTTGGCTGTTCATCAGCTTCTCAAACCAATCTTCTCTCAAAATTTCAATTTCCAAATTAAAAATTGTATCCCTAAAGCATATGAATTATAAAATTAAATATCTGATGGGCAGCTGCTTAAACTGGAATGTGCTCTCAAACATGTGTTGAACCCTCCCATTGGCTCTAATGTTTCACTGCATCTTCTTGTCATATCTTGGTCATATCAGTGGCCCCAATGAATCTAAATACTAATTGACAAAATTAGTCAATTTCACACAACATATTTATTATACTTATTGTTATGAAGCTGCGCTACGTAGAATATTAATTTGTAATGTCATCCCCTGGGTATAGACATGTATAATTTATACATCTATTAAATATATTAAAAGAATGGTTTGTATGAAACAAAGAGGACTGGCCTAGTGCAGCAGCCACTAAATTGCAACTGTGAAGACCACAAGCCTTTTTTTTTGATTTGATATGCTTTGATTTTTCATTATCACATGTATTAACATACAGTGATAAGTATTGTTTGTTGTGCGCTATATAGGCAAAGCATACTGTTCATAGAGAAGGATTCGTGTCAATAGATCCCTGAAAGTAGGCAGTCAAGTGGATAAAGTTGTTAAGAAGGCTTATGGAGTCTTAGCTTTTATTGGTAGGGGGATTGAAATTAGGAGCCGCAGCATCATGTTGCAGCTGTACAAAACTCTAGTGCGGCCGCACTTGGAGTATTGTGTGCAGTTCTGGTCGCCACATTATAAGAAAGATGTGGAGGCATTGGAGAGGGTACAGAGGAGTTTTACCAGGATGTTGCCTGGTATGGAGGGCAGGTCCTATGAAGAGAGGTTGAAGGATTTGAGGTTGTTTTCGTTAGAAAGGAGGCGGCTAATGGGGGATCTTATTGAAGCATATAAGATGATTAGAGGTTTGGATAGGGTGGACAGTGATAGCCTTTTTCCTAGGATGGAGAAAGCTAGCACGAGGGGACACAACTTTAAATTAAGGGTATGAGTTATAGGACGGATATCAGAGGTAGGTTCTTTACTCAAAGAGTGATTAGGGAGTGGAATGCCCTGCCTGCAGCTGTTGTAGATGCGCCAAGTTTGGTGTCGTTTAAGAGGTTAGTTGATAAGTATATGGATGAGAAGGGAATGGTTTAGTTAGGAGGGGCATTGCTTTTTATTTTGGTCGGCACAACATCGAAGGCCGAAGGGCCTGTTCTGTGCTGTATTGTTCTATGTTCTATGTTCTATGAAAGGAGAGAATGCAGAATGTAGTGTTACAGTCATAGCTAGGGTGTCCTGAAAGATCAACTTAATGCAAAGAAAATCCTTCAAAAATCTGACAGCAGCAGGGAAGAAACTGTTTTTGAATTGGTCAGTACGTGACCTCAGACTTTTGTATATTTTTCCCGAAAGAAGAAGATGGAAGAGAAAATGTCCAAGGTGCGTGAGGTCCTTAATTAAGCTGGCTGCTTTGCCAGTGCAGCGAGAAATGTCAGAGTCAATGGATGGGAGGCTGGATTGGGTTACATTCAAGGCCTTTTGTCGTTCCTTGCGTTCTTGGGCAAAGTAGGAACCACACCAAGCTTTGATAAAACCAGAAAGAATGCTTTCAGTCATGCATTTGTAAAAGTTGGTGAGAGTTGTAGCTGACATGCCAAATTTCCTTAGTCTTCTGAGAAAGCAGAGACATTGTTGGGCTTTCTTAATGAAGATGCAAAGCCTATGGAGCTCTTGGACCCATTGATGGAGGGAGTGAATTTTTAAGACAGTGGGTGGAATACCAGTCAAGTGTGCTGCTTTGTTCTGGATATCATCAGCCTTCTGGAGTGTTGTTGAAGTTACACTCATTTCGGCAAATGGAGAGTACATCATTACAATCCTGACTTGTGCTTTGCTGATGGTGGAAAGATGTAGTGGGTTGTCACAGAATACCTAGCCTCTGACCTGGTTTTGTACCCACAGTTTTATCTTGAACATAGCAGTTTGTTCATGCAATGTGGCCAGAGTCTGAGTGATTATGTGTGAAATCAAGCTGTATAATGCTGTAAATAGTCAACTGATTTGACTTTTGGATGTTGAGGTTTATTGCACATACTAATGTAAGGAGCATTGCCTTATATTAACCTCGTGATAAACTGAACCTCTGTGTCACTGGAAATGAAAATTAGAGGACAGGGAATGTTCTCAGCTTTATCATTTCTTAGAAACAATAGAACCCTACAATGCAGAAAGAGGCTCTTTGGCCCATCGTGTCTGCGCTGACCACAATCCTATCCAGGCCGTACCCCCATATCCCTATGTATTTTACCCACTAATCCTTCTTAACCTCAGCATCCTAGTATACTAAGGGGCAATTTTAACATTGCCAATCAACCTAACCTGCACATCTTTGGACTGTGGGAGGAAACTCACGCAGACACGAGGAGAATGTGCAAACTGCATACAGACAGTGACCCGAGCCAGGAATCGAACCCAGGTCCCTGTGCTACCGTGCCACTTTTGAGGTCTTTTATTGTTTTTTTGCAGCAGACGTATCTCAAGTAGAACTCAAGCTTTTAGGAAGTAAAGAAATCCGTTTGCAGTTATGATCTTGAGCTTGTTCTCATAAAACTGACTAATTTAATAATAGGCTGGAGTTGTTTTCCTTGGAGCAGAGAAGGCTGAGGGGGGAATCTGATTGAGGTGTATAAAATCATGAAGGGTGTAGCTAGGGTAGATAGGAAGAAACTTTTCCCCTTAGCAGAGGGGTCAATAACTAGAGGACATAGATTTAAGTTAAGGGGCAAAAGGTTTATAGGAGATGTTAGGCAAAAGTTTTTCACCCAGAGAGTGATGAGAATCTAGAACTCACTGCCTGAAAGGGTGGCAGAGGCAGAAACCTTTGCAACATTTAAGTAATATTTAGCTGAGTACTTGAAGTGGCATAGCAGATGAGACTATGATCCAAGTGCTGGAAAATGAGATTAGAATAGATAAATGCTTGAAGGCTGGCATGGACATGATGAATTGAAGAGCTACTTTCTGTGCTTTAAAACTCTATAGCTCTAAATTAATGATTTATTGTCATCATTCTGTTTCCTATTAGTTAATAATTATATATTACATATATTTAGTGATTTTTATTAAATGTTTTTATCGAAGATTTTCCATTTTACCACATGGTGCAACAAACCTCTAAAATCCAGTACAGCACAAGATAATCATCATTCTGCATGTACATACAGAAAAGACCGATAAATATCATTCCATTGGTTTAGATTATCAATTACAATTAGTTGTAATCTGTGCCTCCCTTTGTGTGGGTAATGAAAAGATATTACACAGAGTGGGGGCTATCAAGATAAAACCATGGCACAAAGATGCACACTCTAACTCAAGATAACAAGCATCAAGCTACACAGCAGAAGGGAGGCCCTGTGCGTTCCATTACAAACAATCAGAGCCTAAAATAGCATCTCAAAGCCTCCAAACAGTGAAAGGATATCCCAGAAAGAGGGGATACAATCCCAAACCTATATTCTGACATTCAGGCTAACAGAAACAGTCCATCATGGGAAGGGCACAGATAAAACAGGGCCCAAGTATCTGAACTCACCCTCAGGCTCAGATACCTCTTGACCTTCACAGGTAACAGCATGCTTTTCACTGGATAAACTTATACCTCAACAAGAGAAACTGATGGAATTGAAGTCTGATAAACCTCCAGGACTTGATAATCTATATTCCAGAGTACAGAAGAAAATGGCCCAAGAAGAAATTGATGTATTGGTGGTCATTTTCCAAGGTTCTTGAGACTCTGGAGCAGTTTCTAAAATTGGGAAGGCAGATTACTATTTGAATGGCTATATGTTGGGAGTGGAGGAGTTGTTGGTTGATTGGTGGAAGGGGAAAGAGGGAGGGAGATGGACAGCAACGTACAATGAGACCTTGCATACCGGTTGCTGAAGGTAAGCAGGCAGTAAAGAATGCAAATGGTATGTTGGCTTTCAGTGCAATAGGATTTGGAAGCAGAAGCAGGGATGTTTTGATGCAATTATCCAGGACTTTAGGGAGTCACACCTAGAGTATTGTTTGCAGTTTTGGACTCCTTATGTGAAGAAGGGTGCTCTTGCTATGGGGGGAGTCAGAGAAGATTTACCAGACTACTTCATGGGAATGTGGGATTGATATATATAGAGAGATTGAGTCAGTTAAGATTACATTCACTGAAGTTCAGAAGAATGAGGGGAATCCACAGAAACCTATAAAATTCTAACAGAACTGGGTAGAGTAGATACAAGAAGAATGTTCCCAATAGTGGAGGTGTCCAGAACCTGACGGTACAGGTTAGACTACTTAGGACAGAGATGAGGATGAATGTCTTTACTCAAGAGAGTGGTCAGCCTGTGAAATTCGCTACCATACAAAGTAGTTGAGGCCAAAACATTACATATTTCCAAGAAGCAGTTAGGCATGGCACTTGAGGCGAAGGGAGTTAAAGGATAAAACCTTAGTTAGGCCACACTTGAAATATAATGTTCAGTTCTGGTCACCACACTACCAGAAGGATGTGGAGGCTTTGGAGAGAGTATAGAAAAGATTTACCAGGATGTTGCCTGGTTTGGGAGGCATTAGCTATGAGGAGAGGTTGGAGAAACTCGGTTTGTTCTCACTGGAACAACGGAAGTTGAGGGGCGACCTGGTAAAACTCTACAAGATTATGAGGGGCATGGATAGAGTGGATAGTCAGAAGCTTTTTCTCAGAATGAAAGTCAATTACTAGGGACATAGGTTTAAGGTGCATGGGGCAAGGTTTAAAGGAGATGTATGAGGCAAGTTTTTTTTTTAACGTAGAGGGTGATGGGTTCCTTGAATTTGCTGCCAGGAGAGGGAGTGGAAGCAGATACGATAATGACTTTTCAGGAGCATATATGAATAGGAGAAAATAGAGGGGTATGCTCCCCAGAAGAGTAGGGGGTTTTAGTTCTGTCAGGCAGCATGGTTGGTGCAGGCTTGGAGGGTTGTAATTTTCTTCGTTCTTTGATATGGAGGAAGGCAGGATCAAGCTGTTAGGTTGGATGATCATAATAAATGGTGGAACAGGCTTGAAGGGCCAAATGGCCTATTCCTATTTATGTTTCTGTGTCCTCCCAGATTGGGGCATCTCGGGAGGACAAACTTACTCCCCTTTTATTAATACAGTATAATCTCTTCAGCTTCCACATTTGAATTTTCAAAATAGCTGCTAGCTTTGTCTACACAGCTTAAGAAAGTAAGAGATCTTGAGACAGCTAAATGAAGAGCAAGTAAGCTGAGGATTCTTGCACCACACTTCAGCTCTTAAAACCAGCCTCACTTATCTCCAGCCACTCTGTAGGTGCTGCTCAAGCCAGTCCATCAGCCAGAAAATTTAACCCATTTCCACACTGAGGAAACCCCACCAACCGGACAAAGACTCATTAGGACATCTACAAATGGGATATTTTGAGGGGTGCAATCCTCCTCCTGCAGACAAGATGAGGGAAATCCTGTAAGACCAAATATTACAAGTCTGTCCAGAAGTCCCCAGAAGGAGATATCTTAGGAGAAGTGCAGTCTACTCCCATATATTTTTCACAGGGTCCAGGAATGGACATGGATAATGAAAGTAGCTGCTATCCTATCCCAGTCAAGATAAGCATAAAACGACATGGTTAAAAGAGAGGCTGATATGTCAGGAGGACCCCAGTCACCCCTGGACTAGAATTTGCGGCCAATATAATATATAAAAGCAAACTACCTTATCTCCAATCACAGCCAGCTGCTACTCAGGCCCCATCATCAACAGAATTCCATCCAATTCGCGGGCAAAACCAACACCTCTTCCTCTCAACAGGATGATATGCTCATCGCATATTCCAGAAGCCAAACTACCAAGTAGACAATGTCACAACCTACACAACCAAGAAAAATATAGAAAACCAACCCAAAGAAGGCTAAACAACCAAGGATTTCCCAACTCACCAGTAAATGCACCAGTAAATATTTTCCCCAACTCCAGCCAGAGGTCTCAACAACAATAAAACTGAATCTTTTCCAAGATGCATGATTTGCCTGTACCTTCACAGGAGACCAACAAGGATTCTTTAACCCATAAAACCCTTACACTGCAGAATTGGTTTGCACAATAATATAGCCCTCCACAGAGCTTTAATAGGCCAAAACCTTGACAGGATTGTCAAGCAACCTTAAGGATCTATCCATAGATTCACGGAGGCCTCAGCTCCTCCATTGAATCGATGCTCAGAAGCTCTAGAAGAGAGCAACAGGTTCCATTGCATCTAGCTGCTTGCAGCCTGCCTTAACGAACAACGAGATCAAGACAATGTCATACCAGTGATCAGAGTATATGGTCAATCCCAGATCTTGTAGACTAGATACAGTCTGCCTCTTTGAACTTGAAATGTTCAGCTTTCAAATTGAGATTACAAAGCATGGCAGCCAGTTCTCACATTTGGCTGAGATTTTACCAGGCACAGGATTTCTGAGGTGAGTCTCCACCATGGAAATTGCCTCCTCGATGACAAAAATTTTTCCCTCTGCTTCATCCATTATCTTTTGGATATCTTGCAATTCGTCAGTGATTTGTCCAGGAAGCGGGATTGTTATCCACAACATTATTCCATGGCAGCTATCATTTCAATGCCATCACCAGAGCATAAGCCACTTGCCAGCTAAATCACTACTACAGAACTTGCTTCAGCCTGGTTTTATTTTCCATCAGTCTTTTGTAGGTTAAATAACTGTGGAAGCTGAAATTGAAGTACATCAAATGTAATGTGAAAGTGGAAATATAAGAGGTTAAATCTGGAGAGTGACACATGAACTTGAGGAAAGGATTCAATGCAAGGTGTGAGTCTACAGGATTATTCAAAATATATTCATGTGTACAGCAGTTACACACCACACAAATAACCTGCAGGTTAACCTCTAATTTTCAAAAGCAATAAATGGAAAAGGTCAACCCTGCAATTCTGCTTGTCCTGTCAGCTCTCATATTTCTGGAGTATTATGAAACTGAGTCAGACAGGTAACTCAGGCAACATTTTAATGAAGCATTCATCTTGGTCTGTTTTTCGTGCAATCGCTTTCATTCCCATATTATAAAATACATTGTATTTTTTGAACTTTATCCAGTGAAGTATTTTTAAATGTTTTTAGTAATCAATGGAGGCAACTTGCAAAATCATGTTCAGTGCTTCAAATTTATAAGCATAATTATGCATCACATAAGAAAAAAACCTCAAAGCTGAACGCTTCTTTAAGTAATTGTTTAGTGCTTTTTTCATTAACTATGGAAAAGAACACTGCTGTTCTGATTGGACGGAAAGAACTGTCCTGTCTCTTATTGATCATGGCAAACACAACCGTTTTAGCTGGGGATTAATCTAGGGGATTAATTGGGTAAGCTTCCATTGAGATTTCAGCATGCTTATAAAGTTGTGTAGTATCACAAATCAGAGAATTACAGTGATACTCTTAGCTTGTGATGAAACAATATTAAATTCCTTCATTGTGTAAAAAAATAAGCTAATGTTCAGGTACTAGGAAATCTTGCAACACATCCAGTTTGTGTGAAGGCTCGTTCTTTTATGTGATCTTTCTCACCTTCTCTCCCCTTCTTCACCTGTCCCCTTTTCTTTTCTCCCCGCCCCCTCCCCGCCCACTTCCTCTGCCCCTTCTCCTCCCCCCGTTTCCCTCCCACTGTCCCCTCCTCCCTGTCCATCCCCCTGCCCATTGCCCTACCTCCTCCCCCATCCCACCCGTTGCCTTTCCCCCTTCCACATCGCGTCCATCGCCCTCCCCCGTCACCTTCCCCATCGTGCCTGTCGTCCCCACCCCTTCGTTGTGTGTCTCCCCCCCCCCCCATTGCTCTCTCCAACCCCCTCCACCCCCATCACCTCCCCAACCCCCACTTTGGTCCCCTGTCGCTCTCCCACACCCCTCCCCCTATTGCTGTCTTCCCCCTCCCACCCATCGGCCTCCCCGTCACCCTCTCGCCCGTTGCCCTGTCTCCCCCATCCCCTCTATCCACCCACTCCTTTTTCCCCTCCTCTGCCTTCCCCTTTCTCCCCCTCCCCCTGTCCCTGCCTCTTTGTTCCCTTTACAGTTTGTTACTATAACTGAAGCAACAGTGATTTTGTTTCAACTCAGGATGGCATGCGGCTTGGGGGGGATCTTTCAGGCAGTCGTTGTCCTTCTAAGTGATAAATGTGTGGGTTTGATAAGTGCTGTCACAGGAGGCTTGGCGTGTTGTTCCCATTTTTCTCTTTCGTCTCCTTCTCCTTTTCTCTATGCTGGTTCCCTTTCCTTTTTTATTCATTCTTGGGACATGGGCGACACTGGTTAGCCATTCCTAATTGCCCGAGGACAGTTGTGAATCAGGCACGTTGTGATTCTGGATAAATATCTCCTCCAGTTAGCCTGCATTAACACCATAGAAGATGAAAGAACTTTATTCCTATTTGACTGCTATTTTGTTTTTTGCATGGACCAATAATGTTTGATGGGGATGCTGTTTAACAATCAAAATGTGTTAAATCCATTTTGAGAAGAATGCACTATGTAATTTAATACTCGTCATTTATCTACTGCTGGAGTTGCAAATAGTGACGAACGTAGTCAGAGATTACAGCAGAATGTAGATAGGCTGGAAAATTGGGAGAAAAACGGCAAATGGAATTTAATCCAGACAAATGCAAAGTGATGGATTTTGGTAGATCTAATGTAGGGGCGAACTATACGGTAAATGGCAGAATTATCAGGATATTTGTATAGACAGACAAAGGGATCAGGTGTGCAAGACCACAGATTGTTAAAGGTGGCAGCACAGGTGAAGAAGGCATATGGCATGCTTGCCTTTATTGGATGGGGAATAGAGTATAAATGTTGACGTGATGTTGCAGTTATATAGAAAGTTGGTTAGGCCACATCTAGAATACTGTGTCCAGAACACTGCATTTGCTGACGAAGACGAAAAGTCGAAAGCTCGCAGATTTACTATCAAATAAATCGGTTGGATTTAAAATTGGTATTGCCAGATTCTTACCGAGTTTATCCAGTTCATAGAACATAGAACATTACAGCGCAGAACAGGCCCTTCGGCCCTCGATGTTGCGCCCACCAATTAAGAAAAAGCAATGACCCTCTAACCTAAACCAGTCCCTTTTCATCCATAAACCTATCCATGGACCTCTTAAACGCCCCCAAACTTGACGCATCTACAACTGCAGTAGGCAGGGCATTCCATACCCTTACCACCCTCTGGGTAAAGAACCTACCTCTGACATCTGTCCTATAACTACCACCCCTTAATTTAAAGCTATGTCCCCTCGTGCTAGCTTTCTCCATCTGAGGAAAAAGGCTATCACTGTCCACCCTATCTAAACCTCTGATCATCTTGTATGTTTCAATAAGGTCTCCTCTTAGCCGCCTTCTTTCTAATGAAAACAACCTCAAATCCCTCAGCCTCTCCCCCTAAGACCTGCCCTCCATACCAGGCAACATCCTGGTAAACCTCCTCTGCACCCTCTCCAATGCTTCCACATCCTTCCTATAATGTGGCGACCAGAACTGTACACAGTACTCCAAGTGCGGCCGCACTAGAGTTCTGCACAGTTGCAACATGATGTTGCGGCTCCGAAATTCAATCCCCCTACCAATAAAAGCCAAGACTCCGTATGCCTTCTTAACAACTTTATCGACTTGATTGCCAACTTTCAGGGATCTATGCACATGTACACCTAAATCCCTCTGTTCATCAACACCATTAAGAGTCCTACCATTAGCCCTATACTCTACACATTCGTTATTCCTGCCAAAGTGAATTACCTCACATTTATCCGCATTAAACTCCATTTGCCACCTCTCGGCCCAGCTCTGCAACTTGTCCAAGTCTCTCTGCAAACTATAACACCCCTCTTCACTATCTACCACTCCTCCGACTTTGGTGTCATCCGCAAATTTACTAATCCATTCTTCAATACCCTCATCCAGATCATTTATAAAAATTACAAACAGCAGGGGCCCCAAAACAGATCCCTGAGGTACACCACTTGTAACTGAACTCCACGATGAATAATTTCCATCAACCACCACCCTCTGTCTTCTATCAGCTAGCCAATTTCTAATCTAATTCACTAGATCACCCTCAATCCTATACGTCTGCATTTTCTGCAGAAGCCTTCCATGGGGAACCTTATCGAACACCTTACTAAAGTCCATATATACCACGTCAACTGGTATACCCTTACCCTTGTCCATGTCTTAGAACATAGAACATAGAACAATACAGCACAGAACAGGCCCTTCGGCCTTCGATGTTGTGCCGACCAAAATAAAAAGCAATGCCCCTCCAAACTAAACCATTCCTTCTCTTCCATATACTTATCAACTAACCTCTTAAACGCCACCAAACTTGGCGCATCTACAACAGCTGCAGGCAGGGCATTCCACTCCCTAATCACTCTTTGAGTAAAGAACTTACCTCTGATATCCGTCCTGTAACTCATACCCCTTAATTTAAAGCTGTGTCCCCTCGTGCTAGCCTTCTCCATCCTAGGAAAAAGGCTATCACTGTCCACCCTATCTAAACCTCTAATCATCTTATATGCTTCAATAAGATCCCTCTTAGCCGCCTCCTTTCTAACGAAAACAACCTCAAATCCTTCAACCTCTCTTCATAGGACCTGCCCTCCATACCAGGCAACATCCTGTTAAACCTCCTCTGTACCCTCTCCAATGCCTCCACATCTTTCTTATAATGTGGCGACCAGAACTGCACACAATACTCCAAGTGCGGCCGCACTAGAGTTTTGTACAGCTGCACCATGATGCTGCGGCTCCTAAATTCAATCCCCCTACCAATAAAAGCTAAGCCTCCATAAGCCCTCTTAACAACTTTATCCACTTGACTGCCTACTTTCAGGGATCTATTGACACATACACCAAGATCCTTCTGTTCCTCAACACTATTAAGAGCCCTACCATTAGCCCTATACTCTACACCTTTGGTCACCTTTTCAAAAAACTCAACAAGGTTAGTAAGGCATGACCTACCCTTCACAAAACCATGCTGACTATCCCCAATCAATTCATTTCTCTCTAAATAACTATAAATCCTATCCCTAATAATTCTCTCCAATACTTTGCCCACTGAGAAGTAAGACTCACCGGTCTATAATTCCCAGGAAAGTCTCTATTCCCCTTCTTGAACAATGGGACAACATTCACTTTCCTCCAGTCATCCGGCAGTATACCTGTAACCAACGACGACCTGAAGATCAGAGCCAGAGGCTCTGCAATTGCCCCTCTCGCCTCCCAGAGAATCCTAGGGTAAATCCCATCCGGCCCAGGGGACTTATCTATTTTCAAACCCTCAAGAATATCTAACACCTCCTCCTTATCTACTCCAATACTTTCCAGTTCAGGTTGCCATACTACCAGAAGTATGTGGAGGCTTTGAAGAAAGTGCAGAAAAGGTTTACCAGGATGTTGCCTGATATGGAGGGTCTTAGCTATGAGATGAGATTGAGTAAACTAGGGTTGTTTTCTTTGGAAGGACGGAGATTGAGGGGCAACCTATTAGAAGTTTATAAAATTATGAAGGGCATAGATAGGGTGAACAATTGGAAGCTTTTTCCCAGGTCGGAAATGACAAAAGCAAGGGATCACAAGTTCAAGGTAATGGGGCAAGGTTCAATACAGAAATACAGGGGATGTATGTTACACACAGAGGGTGGGGGGAGGGCCTGGAATACCCTACCAAGCAAGGTGGCTGAGGCAGACAAGCTAGAAATATTTAACTAGATAACCACATGAGCAGACTGGGAATAGAGGGATACAAACGGATAGTCTAATTAGGAACACATGATCGGTGCAGGCTTGTGGAGGGCCAAAAGGCCTGTTCCTGTGCTGTTTTGTTCTTTGTTCTTTATTTCATGTACAGTTTTCCAAATTCTTTGCTTCAATTTTTTTAATATAATTCCATCCCAAACATCCACACATGAAAAATAATCCAAAACAAACCTCATTTTTCTGTGCAAGCCTAAACAATTGTAAGATGTAACTAGATAATGATTTATATTTGTAGTCAGCATATTTTGTTTTTTTTTAGGACAGCCTATCCCAAAATATTATTTTCTTGTCTTGAGGAGGAGAGGCAGTGTATTGCATGATTATTATGACAACATCCAACCCTGCAAATCTTTTTACCTACATATATAAACAATTCTACAGTATTTTTCTTTAGCACATACAATGAGTGATTGCAAAAGAATTTGTGCAAGAATTGAATGAAATGTAACTGGGTTACAGTGATGAAAGTCTTGTATATGTTTTGCTAATGGCGACATTGATAAAATTCTGCCAGGTGCCTATCAGAGGTTTTGCAATATATCAAAAGCAAGTGTTAAGTTTATAAATCTAGTCTATTTTTCAAGTCACTTGATAACTTACTACTTTGAATCTCCTTGCAGTTAATAATCTACAATAGCTGTTTGGCAGCAAGCTCTGGACTTTTTCATTGAGCTGTCATTGAAAATTGTTACTTTTTTGATAAAATTGTGTCAATTGCATTCTGACTTTGGTCATTGATCATTTTTGCATCCTTTCTGCATCTGTTTTATAAATACCTGTCCTTAACTTGAGTCCAAGTGGTCACTCGGTGAACCTCTGCTTCCTGGCCAGACAACTAAGCAGCAATTCAATTCAGCTTAATTTCACTTCATTATCCAAATAGAAATTTATTTTGTGTATATTGCTCTTCATTTAAAAAAAAGATGAATAATAATGAAAAAAGAAAATTACCCTATGACGGAGATCTAAATTAATACGCATTGAAATGATTCCAGTACATTAAAATAATCGGTCACGTCCCACCCTGAGACCATATCCTCCTCCATACAACACATTCCTTTTAAAGGTTCTTATAGTGACGGGCAGAGACAGTTTCAGGAACCGACTTGTTTTGCATCTGAGAGATTGCAGCCCTTTCTCTGAATGCATCCAACAGTGACACTTGTACAAGAGGTGCTTCCTATTGTGCATGACACTTGTCAAAATTCAGAGAGACTTTGTCAAGAAAGACCTGCACATCAGATGTCCTTCCTGCTTAGTTTAATAATCTCTGAAAGAGTTTGCTTTCCTAAGACCAGGCAAGAGATCCAGAAAGGATGGTATTCTGAACCACAGCCATTTAAAAGAGCTCCATGGTCATAGGATCTATTAAGCTTTTAATTTTCTGAGGTAGTCTCAGCATACATATGTCTTGGCTAGCACATCTGTACACTGTTCCCTTCAATTCAGTTTATCATCTGCTTTCACAGCCAGACACTGTAGTTAGTAATTATTTCAGTATCCACATCATGAAACTTCACAGGGACACTATCATTAACTGGCTTTTTCCTGAAGTTTATAGCTAGTTTTTTTTTCTTAAACCTTGTTTTCATTCAGTTTAAGAGAATTATCACACCATTTTTATTGTCATTAAAAAAAGCTAACTAAATTTTGAATCTTTCCATCCAACCCTGTGTGGTACTTGCATTAGGTTCTAATTTCAACACAGTTGCTGCTTAATTTGTCTACCTTAAAACATTAAGGTAGACAAGTTCCCAGGGCCTGATGGGATATATCTCAGAATATTGATAGAGGCGAGGCAGGAAATCACCGAGGCCTTGAGAGAAATCTTTGTATCCTCACTGGATACAAAGGAGGTTCCAGAGGATTGGAGAATAGCCAATGTTGTTCCTTTGTTTAAGAAGAAGGTAATTACAGGCCGGTGAGCCTTACATCAGTGGTAAGGAAATTATTGATGAGGATATCGATATAGGATTTAGTCCCATTTGGAAATAAGTGGACATATTAGTGAGAGGCAACGTGGTTTTGTGAAGGGAGACTGTGTCCCACAAACTTGACCAATTTTTTTGAGGAATTGATGATGATGATTCATAAGGATGGGACAGTGAATACTGTTTACATGGACTTCAGTAAGGCCTTTGACAAGGTCCCTCATGACAGACTGGTGCATCAGTTGAAATCGCATGGGATCAGAGATGAACTGGCAGGGTGGATATGGAACTGAATTTGTCATAGAATACAGAGGGTAGCATTGGAAGGGTGTGTTTCTGAATGGAAGGTTGTGACAAGTGGCATTCCTCAGGAATCAGTGCTGGGAAATTTGCTGTTTGTAATATATATAAATGATTTGCGGGAAAATGTAACTGATTTGATTGGTATGTTTGTGGACGATACAAAGGTTGATGAGGACCATCAGAGGATACAGCTGGATAGAGAGCGGTTGGAGATTTGGGCAGAGAGATGGCAGATGGAGTTTAATCCAGACAAATGTGAAGCAATGCACTCTGAAAGGTCTAATACAGATATGAAATATACAGTAAATGGCAAAGGGATCCGGGTGTACAGATACACTAGAACATAGAACATTACAGCGCAGAACAGGCCCTTCGGCCCTTGATGTTGCGCCGACCAATTAAGAAAAAGCAATTAACCTAAACCATTCCCTTTTCATCCATAAACCTATCCACGGACCTCTTAAACGCCCCCAAACTTGGCGCATCTACAACTGCAGCCGGCAGGGCATTCCATACCCTTACCACCCTCTGGGTAAAGAACCTACCTCTGACACTAGTCACTGAAAGTGTCAATGCAGGTGGAGAAGGTAGTCAAGAAGGCATATGGCATGCTTGCCTTCATTGGCCACGGCATTGAGTTTAAAAATGAGCAAATCACGTTACAGCTTTATAGAACCTTAGTTAGGCTGCACTTGGAATATAGTGTTCAATTCTGGTCACCACATTACCAGAAGAATGTGGAGGCTTTGGAGAGGGTACAAAAAAGATTTACCAGGATGTTGCCTGGTATGGAGAGCATTTGCTTTGAGGAGAGGTTGGAGAAACTTGGCTTGTTTTCACTAGAACAGCGAAGGTTGAGGGGTGACCTGATCAAGATTATGAGGGACAGGGACTGAGTGGATAGTCAGCTTTTTCCCAGGTGGAAGAGTCAATTACAAGGGGGTATAGGTTTAAGATGTGAGGGGCAAGGTTTAAAGGAGATGTATGAGGCAAGTTTTTTTTTTAACCCAGAGTAATGGGTGCTTGGAATTCACTGCCGGGGGAGATTGTGGAAGCAGATATGATAGTAATTTTTAAGGGGCGTCTTGACAAGTACTTGAATAGGATGGGAATAGTTTCTGGAAGAATGGGGGGCTTTAGTTCAATTGGGTAGCATGGTCGGTGCAGGCTTGGAAGACTGAAGGACCTGTTCCTGTACTGTAATTAGAACATAGAACATAGAACATAGAACAATACAGCACAGAACAGGCCCTTCGGCCTTCGATGTTGTGCCGACCAAAATAAAAAGCAATGCCCCTCCTAACTAAACCATTCCCTTCTCATCCATATACTTATCCACTAACCTCTTAAACGCCACCAAACTTGGCGCATCTACAACAGAAATTCTCTTTGTTAACAGAAAATATATTTATTCACTGGTGCAAATTTGACCCAGGCTGCTGTTTGTCTTTATTTCAGTTCATATATACTTTGACCTCCTGATAATGTTATGTTATTTCTATATCTGCTGTCTGTAACGAGAGTGGTGGGAAGCTTGAATACAGATACCAGTTTTGTCAGCACGTAATTTATAAATCATGATGCTTTGTATGTTTTGTTTACTCTGCTGGATCTCTGATCATCTATGTGCTGTGTACAAAAAACAAATTTTGCATTAGTTTTGGTAGCATAGTGATTATATTACTGACCAAACAATCCAGATTTGACTTCACTAAGGCAGTTTGAATACCTTTTTCCTTTTTAAATAAAAAGGAAATAAATAAATTGACATCAAAAAAGTAACTATGAAACTGTTAGATTGTTGTAAAAACACAACTGATTTAACTCATGTGAAACTCACCCTTTTCTACCTGATGTGACCCTATTTTGATTGGCTTTTAACTGATCTTTGAAATTTGATGCATCAGAATGCTAAAATGAACAGTAGTGATTTAAAGAATTATGTCTATATAAGTTAACTGATTGAAGTTCACTATGAAGACTATCTAACTAAGCTGATTGAGTTTTGGTACGAACTGATGGAACCTACCTACCCTTGCATTGGGAAATTCATTTGCTTGGATATTGAGCCTCATGACATGAATAAAATGTCAAAATATTTATAGAGCCATTGAAGATTTGAATGTTTTGCAAAGACTTACTCATTTCATAGTTCTGAGTGTTTTCGATTCATTATTTTTAGAACATAGAACAATACAGCACAAACAGGCTCTTCGGCCCACGAGTTGCGCCGATCACATCTACCAATCCACAGACCTATCTATAACCCCCTATCCTATTTGTTTCCATATACTCATCCAGAAGTCTCTTAAAAGACACCAGCGAGTTTGCTCTACCACCCCTGACGGCAGCCGATTCCATTCACTCACCACCCTCTGAGTGAAAAACTTACCCCTAACATCTCCTCTGTATTTGCTTCCATGCACCTTAAATCTGTGTCCTCTCATAATTTTTATTTAATTGTCCTCCTTTTTATTTAATCCTTTTTATTGTCCTCCTTTTTATTTAATCTTGAGTAGTTGTGCTGTAATTGTATTATGAGCCAATATCTATATAGTTATAAACCAATGCCGTTTAATTTGACATGTCAAGCCAATGAGTTCTGTAGTAGTTTGGTTTTAAGTCCGCTGTTGTATTGAGTTGATTTCCCTCTTGTGTTTTGTATTGATGGATAAATATTTGGAGGTTGAAGAACTGAAGAAGAATAAAAACAAAACACTGTGAATGTTAGAAACCCATCAGCCTATTTTCAAGAGTTTCCAGCTTGTTGATCCTTTCCTGACTCCAACTGCACTGTTTCTACAACTCCTGTATCACTGCTCACAAGGCTGATTCACTTGTCTGTGCCAGTTACCTTGTGTCGTCAACTCCACTGGCAAAGTAAATTATACAGCATTGTGTTTTTAGCCTGCTGACCTGTGTGAAGGAATACCGCACTGATTCAGGACTCTGGACATGTGAAACAATAATTATTTTCTCTGTAGTCTTTGCCCTGTAAATCTTTTTGTCTACCTGTCATAGTGGATGAGGGCGGAGGGACTAATTGCTGACGCTCTCTCTCTTTGTCTCTCTCTCTTTCTCTCTGTTCCCCCCTGCACCCGCCCCCCCATTTTCAGTGTGTGCAAATTAACTAACCTTTGGTGTTCATCATATCTTGAGTTTGCTATGTGGTTATTAATAAAAAATTAGATCACACTGAAAGATAGGGAAATGTGCCACAGCTAATAAAGATTGTGTAAATCAGAATACCTTCCTGCTATGTGCCGGTGGTGAGAGAAGAAGTCAGGGCAGTTTAAACTCCTTCTGTTCTCAATATTGACTATGCCCACCTTTTTGATGTCATCTGTAAATTTAGAAATTGTGTTTTTGATTCCAAAGTCTAAATCATTAATATAGATTGTGAACAGCAGTAGTCCCGTTATGATCTTTGTGGAACACCACTTTCAACTTTCTACCTCCCACTGCTGCTCACTCCAGCTTGAGTCAGGGAGCAGTGGCAGGAGATAATGGCAAACACACAGGGTCATGGTGAAGATGGGGAAATGTTGGGAGCGCACAGTGGGGATTAGGCATCAGACGAAAGAGAAGCGTGTGATAGAGCGTTGGAGGTGAGGGGGGAAGTAGAGGGAGCAGATAGCAGGAATGGGATATAATGGTGAAGAGAGGAGGAGGAGGGAATAGGCAGTGGGCAGCAGATGATGAGGTGGAGGGCAGGCGAAACCAGGTACGTGTGGTGGACTGAATGGGAGCAGAAGCTGCAGTGTTTGGAGACAGTTGAGGCTCCTGACTGTTAGGCTCAAAAGTGCAAGCGCTTGACTTCCTCTCCTCCTCCCTCCTCCCCCCCCCCCTCCCTTTGTCTGCTGAAACTGCTCTGGGTTAAAATTGGCTCCTTGGTCTTTACTTCTTGTATGTAACACAATTTGAATCTAAAAAATTAATGCTATAACTCCATTAATGTGATTTATGGATCTAACATTTATGTATTCTTAAGATAGAATCAGCTATTGTGACACAAATTATCAGCAACCAAGTCCCATTGATGGAATTCTTTAGTGATACCAGAGCTTTAGATCTTAAACAATTCATAAGCCATGTTTTGAGCACTTAGCCATTCCATGCTATCCACTGCAGTTATTCACTGTCAGATTTGTGAATGCTGTTATCAATTTTCACAAATTAACCTGACAAATTTAATAGACTAAGGTCTCTGCCTATATTTTGAAGATTTACATTCACATAGCAAGTCCAAACGAGTTTCTGTAGCATGGAGATAATATAATCTGATTGTTCACTAATGTCTGGCCATTCCCTCTGGTACCACACACATCTCTCCCTTCAATCCAAGAGGTGCAGACTTGAAAGAATTTGATGGATAACTGGTTTAGCTATCCATCACCTGATCTGGCTGGACTACTTAAAACACTATTGGGTCCTCTCCTGTCTGATTTTTTTGGAACGCACAGATAACCCATGGCTTTTTTTGCTATTGCAACCCATCTCCCTGTTTTCTTAAACTCATGTCTCCTCCACGCTCATCTCCGGCAAGCACAAGGAACCGATTGACTTCCAAGTGAATAAGAATGAGACTGTCTGATTAGCTGCTTCTGTTGTGTCTCCTGACTTCCACAAGCCCACAGATCTTTTGACAAGGTCCCACTTGGGTTATTGATAGCGAAGGTAAGAGCCCGTGGGATCCAAGGAAACTTGGCAAATTGGACCCAGAATTGGCTGAATGGCGCGAAGCAGAAAGTGATCGTCAAGGGGTGTTTTTGGACTAGAAGAATGTAGTAGATCCCACAGGAATCACTATTGGGGCCTTTGTATTTGTATTTTGTATAAATGACTTAGATTTGAATGTAGGAGAATTAATCAGTAATCACAGGTGATACAAAAATTGGTAAGGTGATAAATAGTGAGAAGGATAACAAAGAACAAAAAATAAATTAAAAAAAACACAAAACAGCACGGGAAACAGGCCTTCGGCCCAACGAGCTCCCACCCGGGAGCCGCCACCCCGATGTTCCCACCTCTACCCGCAATCCCGCATGTTTATAGATCTATGGATTAAAAATCAAATTTGAGACAATTTAAGGAGAATTTGTTTTACCAGTTAGCCTAAGAGCACATCTTTGGGAGGTGGGAGGAAACCGGAGCACCTGGAGAAAACCCATGCAAGCACGGGGAGAATGTGCAAACTCCCACAGACACAGGCCCAAATCCATGTATCTGCACAGCACAGTGATAGTCACTGAGCTGTCGTGTTCTTTGTTCTTTGATTGGAAGAGGAATGGAAGAGATGGAGAAGGGTGGTCAGTCAGAATTGGGTGACCCCAAGTGAAATGGGGGAAACCAAAAGAAGATAGAAGATGGTGAAGAAGTGCAGTCTACGCCTCACTCGCTGTCAGTTGTCTGACAAAAGTTGGACTGCAGCAATTGAACAAAAAGTATCCTGTAGGTATTTCTAAACTAGAAATCAAACTGAATTATTGTGGGGTAAAAGTTCTGCTGGGGATAACTTGTAGAAATAGCCTCAATGAAACAGGATACAATTAAACAGGTTCTAATAATCTTGTGTTTCTAAATTGTAAACAGTGACAGAGAGGCAAATGGTGCCAAACTTCATGAGAACAAGTCTTGAATAGATGAATAGAATCTGAGTTTAACTTCTCTCAGCAGAGAAAATTGAGCTAATTAGCTTGTTTTCTGGTTCCAATTTTGAAAATAACAGATTAAACTGCCAAAAGAGTACCTTGTTAAAGAAAGCTCCTGTCGAATTTTGAGAAATCACATGAATATTTGAAACTGTAAAGGACAGATGGAGGGCAAGGCAAAAATCCAATAGTTGAAATGTCATTTTTTTGAGATTAAGAGGAATAAAAAGGGTCACATGTGAAAGAAATGCCTTGAATTAGTATTTTCTGTCAATTCCAATTTACAAGTGTAAGTAAATCTACTGCTAAATGTTTTCTTCAAATAGGCATGGTGTAAAATTTGAACTCTGGCAATGGTACTTAGAGCAAAGCAGCATCTTTTCAGAAATCCTTAGCATTCCTTACAAGTTAGTTTCTTAATTGCTTCCAGGACTATCATGCCTCTTGTTCAAAGTATGTTTTGGGCTTAATTTTTAAAAATTCTGTTAGCTTTGCTGACAAGATCATTAATTTCTCATTCCTTGTTTCCCTTCAGTATTGTGTGCAGTTCTGGTCGCCACATTATAAGAAAGATGTGGAGGCATTGGAGAGGGTACAGAGGAGGTTTACCAGGATGTTGCCTGGTATGGAGGGCAGGTCCTATGAAGAGAGGTTGAAGGATTTGAGGTTGTTTTCGTTAGAAAGGAGGCGGCTAAGAGGGGATCTTATTGAAGCATATAAGATGATTAGAGGTTTAGATAGGGTGGACAGTGATAGCCTTTTTCCTAGGATGGAGAAAGCTAGCACGAGGGGACACAGCTTTAAATTAGGGGTATGAGTTATAGGACGGATATCAGAGGTAGGTTCTTTACTCAAAGAGTGATTAGGGAGTGGAATGCCCTGCCTGCAGCTGTTGTAGATGCGCCAAGTTTGGTGGCGTTTAAGAGGTTAATTGATAAGTATATGGAAGAGAAGGGAATGGTTTAGTTTGGAGGGCATTGCTTTTTATTTTGGTCGGCACAACATCGAAGGCCGAAGGGCCTGTTCTGTGCTGTATTGTTCTATGTTCTATGTTCAAGTAAATGCTGGCGAGTGGGCCATCTTGAACTGCTGAAACTCATGTGATGAAGATGCTCCCATTATATTGTTGGTTAGGGAGTTCTGGGATTTGGACCCAGCAGTGATGATGGAGGAGTGTTGTGTGCCTCCTGTTGTAGGTGAGGGGGGAATGTGAAGGCCATGCTGTTGTTGTATACCTGCTATTGCGTAATATTCTGCAAAGACAAGTCATGTGGAAATGATTGAGCTGTCTTGCATGCCTTCAATACACAGTCCACATTTCACGGGCGTACAAGAGGGTAGTGAATACCATGGTGCAGTAGACTTTCAGTTTTATTGCTGGCTGATTCCTCAATGCTCCTATACAGTGGAGCACAGTGTACCGAAAGCCGAACTTGCCTTTGCGATTCTGCAGTTAACTTCTGTATCGGTAGTCACTGCTTGAGAGAGGGTGCTGCTAAGATAAATGAATGGTCCACTGCCTGTAGTTTCTGCCCTTTGATTGTGATAAAAGCTGTAGTTAGCTCCTTTAGGACTTTTAATCAGAAACAACACATTAAGACATTTTGACCTGTAAGTTTAAACATTTCACTGTACTGAATTCCTATTTTGATAAATGAAATTACTTTTAAACTAAGATGTTTTCTGCTTTTCTAAATTTTTTCATTGTGTTGGAATTGGTTCTCGCTGTACTACAGTGGGAGGAGAGAGCTGTGTGGTATCTAGTGAGTATCTGGCAAGTGGTCAAGGTCCAGTCTATTTACAAGATTTAAAATAATGCAGAAGTATATAAAATAAATAATTAAATATACAAACTGGGTAATTACTTTGAGCACATATGTATGGTAGGACGGGTGATGTGTCATGGCTGCAGTATGAGAGCTCCTGGATACCAGTGAGATCGAGGGCAGGCATATTTGCAGCTTGAAGACCTTCATTTCAGAGTCATTGAGCTGCAGATACTGTGACGTTTCAGGCAGAGTGAAGTTATCTGGGTGTTTTGTACTAGGAGGCAGTCACACCTCTTGGATCTTCTGATTTTGAAAGTGGTCAGGGACCAGCTGAGGCAGGTAAAGGGACCAAGAGGGCAGGAGTGTCAGTCGCTGCAGTTGTCCAACAAGTTTGAGGTACTTTCAACTTGTTTGGATGAGAGTGGGGACATCAGGGTGGATAAGCTAACTGACTTTTGCACGATGGTATAGAAAGATGTTCAAATTGAGGAGGCACAAAGGAATGTGGTAATGGTAGGAGGGGACAGTTTTATGAGAGGGTTTGACACTCTTCTCTGCAGCGAAGAGCTAGAGCCCGGATCGCTGTATTGATGTTAGTTCCTGGATTTGGTACATTTGTTCAGGACTGGAGAGAAAACTTCTTTGGAAGGGAGAAAATCCAGTGTAATATAAGTACTAATGACACAGGCAGGACATAGAACATAGAACAATACAGCACAGAACAAGAAGGACATAGAAGGAGGTACTGAATAGGCATCATGAAGAGCAAGGCACCAAATTAAGAACAAAACCTCAAAGATCATTGTTTCTGGATTATTACCTGAGACACATGCATAAGAACAAAAGAAATAGAGCAGGAGTCGGCCATCCAGCCCCTCGAGCCTGCCCCACCATTTAATAAGTTCATGGCTGATCTGAAGTGGATCACTTCCCCACTTTTTCCCCATAACCCTTAATTCCCTTGTCTATCAGAAATCTATCTACCCGTGACTTAAATATATTCAGTGAGGCAGCCTCCACCGCTTCAATGGGCAGAGAATTCCAGAGATTCATCACCCTTTGAGTGAAAAAGTTCCTCCTCAACTCTGATCTAAACTGCTCCCACCTCCCCTTATTTCGAGGCTGTGCCCTGTAGTTCTGCTATCCTTTCTAAGTGGGAAAAATCTCTCTACCGCTACCCTATCTAGCCCCTTCATTATCTTGTAAGTGTCTATAAGATCCCCCCCTCAGCCTTCTAAACTCTAACGTCCATTCGGTGCAGACCCGGTCTATTCAAATTGGAATAAGACAAATAAAATTTCAAAATGAGTGCATGGCTCAAAGACTGATGTAGAAGAAGTGGGTTCCGGTTCATGGGACACTGACACCAGAACTAAAGTTACTGGGATCTGTATTGTTGCGGCAGTCCACACATGAATTGTGTTGGGGTTGATGTTGTAATGAGCTTCGTAGCTAGGGAAGTAAAAAAAAGTTTTAAACTGAATAGTGGCGGCAAGAAATGAAATTTGGGAAGATGTGGTAAACTAAAGAGTAGATTCAAGGCAAGAGAGAAAGCTACTAATATGAGAAATAATAAACAAGCTGTGACAGGAAGGGACAGAGAGTACAAATCTAAGATAAGGCTAGCTAGATATCGCAAAAATAATAAAAGGACAAAACTAACTGCTCTATTTCTAATGCACAAGATATTCAAATCAAAATAAGTGAACTGATGGCACAAGTAGAAATTATTAAGTACAATCTGTTAGCTATTACAGAGGCATGGCTGCAGAATGACAGATTGAGAACTGAATATTGAAGGGTATGTGGTAGGAGAGGAAATTAAGAACAGGTGGGGGTGTGGCTCTGTTAATTAATGATTATTAGCACATTAGAGAAGATTGACCTTAGTTGAGGAAACAGGATGTAGAAGCAATTGTGGTTGAGATGAGAAATGATAAAGGCAAGAAGTCATTTATAGAAGTGGTGTATGAGCCCCCTAATTATAATCACACAGTCGGACAGACTACGAGAAAAGAGATAATGGGAGTTTGTCAGAAAGTATAGCAATTATCATGGGAAATTTTAAGATCGGAAAAATCAGACGGGTAAAGGTAGCGTAGATGAATTTGTAGAATGTTTTTGGGACAGCACATTCTGAAGGACCAGAGGACAAGTCTATTTTGATCTAGTGTTATGGAATGAGATGGGATTATTTGATAACTTCATAGAGAAGACAGCCCTTAGTAGCATTGATCAGAATGTGGTGAATTTTATGTTTATTTGAGGGAGAGAAGAGTGTGTCCAAGACTAGTATTTTAAACTTAAATGTGAGCAATTGTGAGGCATGAAGGTGAGCTAACTAAAGTGAATTAGGTTAAGGGGTAGGTCAGTGGAAATGCAATGGCAGACAGTTAAAGAGATGTTTCAGAATACATAGAGAATGTGCACATTCCAATGAGAAAGAAAAATTCCAAGGGGAGGACCTATCATCAAGGTGAACGAAAAAGGCTAAAAATAGTGTTAAACTTAAAGAAAAGGCATACTTTTACACAAAAATGAGTAATAGATTGGAAAGAATATAAAGAACAGCAAAACATGACAAAAAGATTAATAAGGAGGGAAACAGTAAGAAAGAAAGACAGCTAGAAATGTAAAGAAGAATAATAAGATTTTCTGTAGATATTGAAATGAGAAAAGAGTTAGCAAAGTAAGCATTGGCCCTATGAAAAGTACATCGAGGAATTGATATTGGAAAGTAAGGAGATAGCAGGAATTAAGCAGCAATTTTGCATCTATCTTCACTAGAGAGGATACAGGTAATATCCCAGAAATAGTTATAAATCAGGAAGTGGAAAGCAGGTAGGAGCTCAGAAAAATTACATCACCAAGGAAAAAGTATTGTGCAAATGTTGGGTCTGTGGGTTAACAAATCCTGGAGGTGAATGGACTCCATCCTTGAGTTTTGAGTGAGCTGGCTAATGTAATAGTTTTAATTTTCCAAAATTCCCTATATTCGGGAAAGATTCCATTAGATTGAAAAATAACAAATACCACTCTTTTATTCAAAAAGTGAGAAACCACCGACCTGTTAGCCTAATATTTGTCATAGGGAAAATGTTATCTATTATTAAAATTGTTACAACTGGGTATTTGGAAAAATTCAAGGCAACCAGGCAGAGTGAACAAGATTTTGTGAAAGGGAAATCACGTTTAACCAATTTATTGACATTCTTTGAAGGATTAAGGGGAAACCCAGGGGATGTAGTGTACTTAGATTTCAACAAAGTATTTGATAAGATGCCACATCAAAGTTTATTTTGGAAAATAAAAACTCATGGTGTAGGGGTGCAACATTTTGGTATTGGTAGAAGATTGACAAAATAACTACTATAACTGTCTTTTTTTGTTGGCAGAATGTGAAGAGTGTGTCTTGGATCAATGCTGAGCCCACAAATTTTTACCATTTATATAAATGACTTAGATAAAGGGACTGAAAGTATTGTTGTGAAATTTGCTGACAACAGGTAGGAACCTAAGTTGTGATAAGGACATAAAGAGACTAGAAAGGGACATAGGTTAGGAGAATGGGCAAAGATCTGACAAATGGAGTGTAATATGGGAAAAAGTGAAATTGCCCATTTTAGTAGGAAGAATGAAAAAGAAACCTGTTATCTAGATGATGAGAAATTCAGTTGGATTTGGGTGTCTATCTGTATGACTCAAAAAAGGTAGATAAAGTAATTAGTTATTTGTGAGAGGAATTGATTTCAAAATTAGGGAGGTTATTCTTCAGTTATACAGGTTATAGGTGAGGTTACATGTGGAGTATTGTGAAGTACTTGTTTCCTTAAGGAAAGATGTAAAAGTGTTAGAAGCATCTCAGAAGGTTTGCTAGCCAAATATCTGGAATGGGTGGATTGTTTTATGAGGAAAGGTCAGATAGTTTAGGCTTGCATTCAGTGTCGTTTCAAAGAATAAGAGGTGACTTGACTGAAACCTTTAAGATCCTGAGGGATATTGATAGAGTGAATGCAGTGAGGATACTTCTTCTTGTTAGAGAATCTCAAACTAGGTGTCACTGTTTAAAGATAAAGGTTCATTCTTTTGAGGCAGAGATGAAAATTGTTTTTGTCTGGATTTCGAATCTCTGGAACTCTCTCTTCCTCAAAAGGCAGTGGAAGCTCCATAATCCCATGCATTTATCCTAGCAAGTACCCCTTCACACTAAGAGGGCAATTTAACATGGCCAATCCATCTAACTCTCACATGTTTGGATTGTGAAAGAAAATCCACAATTTTCTTGGATTGTGGAATCCAAGAAACCCCGTGCATACATAGGGAGAAGATGCGAACTCCACGCAGACAGTGACCCAAGCTGGGAATCGAACCTGGTTCTCTGGTGCTCTCAGGAAGCAGTGCTATCCATTGTGCCATCCTGCCACCCCTTATGTTCATATGTTTGACACCATCCATAACAAAGTAGTCCACGTGATCGGATCCCCATCCACCAAGTTGAAAATTCACTTTCTCCTCCACCAACACAAATTGACAGAAGTGTGTGCTTTATGCAAGATGCACTGGAATAGTTAATTGGTGCTACTTTAACAGCACCTTCCTAACCTGTAACCACCACCATCTGAAGGGCAAGGGCAGCAGGTGTATGGGAACATCACCTGCAAGTCCTCCCCAAGTCCCACACCTTTCTGATTTGAAAAGATATTACTTGTTTCTTCACTGCCACTGGATCAAAATTCTGGAAATTCTTTCTCTGACAGCACTATGGACATATCAATACCACATCGACTGTAGCGTTTCAAGAAATTGGCCCACCACCTCCTCAAGGGCAATTAGGGATGAGCAATAAATGCTGGCTGAACCAGCAATGCTCACATCCCATAAATGAATGACAGAGAAGATACTTGAGAAATGTGTGAGGCTAATTGTGTTGTTTGATGTGACATTGCATTGCCAAATGAGCTCTTTGTGGTTTGCGGCTGTGCATCTAGATTCTTATGTTTGGACTGCCTGTATTGGCCCCCCACGGCTGTCTGTTTCCACTGTCTGAGTGTTTCTCTGAAGGTCCTGCAGGTCTCCAATATTTACAGGACATCTCCTTTGTCTCTCCTCTACCAGTTGACTGTCTGAGTATCTCTCACGTTGTGCCATTCCTCTAACTTTCAACACACAAAGTACTCTTCCAGCCACAGTGTGTTTGCGCTTTAAGACGTGCACTCTTAGCCACTCTGTGTCAAACCAATAGCGCTACAATCATGTAAAGTAGCAAGTCGTGGCAAGACTTTAGTGAGCATGGATTAATCATTCATCATTATGAAGGTTGGTGGTGGTGTGGATAGTCTGGAGGGATATCAGAAGTTGCGGCAAGACATAAATAGGATGCAAGACTGGGCGGAGAAATGGCAAATGGATGCAGATAAATGTGTAGTGGTCCATTTTGGCAGGACCAATGGGATGAAGGAGAACAATGTCAAGGATAGGAGTGTTAGCAGTGTTGAGGAGCAGAAGGACCTTGGGGTCCGGGTCCATAGGACCCTTAAATCGGCCTCGCAGTTGGAGGACGTGGTCAAGAAGGTGTATGGTGTACTGGCCTTCATTAATCGAGGGATTGAGCTTAGGAGTCGGGAGGTAATGCTGCAACTTTGTAAGACCCTTGTCAGACCCCACTTGGAGTACTGTGCTCAGTTCTGGTCGCCTCGCTACAGGAAGGATGTGGAAGCTATTGAGAGGGTGCAGAGGAGATTTACAAGGATGTTGCCTGGATTGGGAGGCATGCCTTATGAAACTAGGTTGAGGGAGCTAGGTCTCTTCTCCCAAGAGAAGAAGGTTGAGAGGCAACTTGGTAGAGGTTTACAAAATGTTGAGAGGCGTAGATAGGGTGGATTCTTGGAGGCTGTTTACCAAAACTGAAATGGTCGCTACGAAAGGACACATTTAAGGTGCTGGGCAGCAAGTACAGAGGGGATGTTAGGGGTAAGTCTTTCACTCAGAGGGTGGTGAGCGAATGGAATTGGCTGCCGTCGGAGGTGGTAGAGGCGAACTCGCTGGGGTTTTTTAAAAGACTTCTGGATGAGTACATGGGATTAAATAGGACTGGGAGTTACAGATAGTTCTATGGCCTAGTAGGTATGGGTATGATTGGCGCAACTTGTGGGCCAAAGGGCCTGTTTGTGCTGTAGTGTTCTATGTTTTATGTTCTATTATCTCCGTGGCCATTTTCAGGGCAATAGAATTTAGTCTCTCCCAACCCCTCCCTATCCCTCCTCCTTGATGGACACTTTATAATAATAATATTGTGCATGTTGTAAGGCATCTAATTATTGACTGCTGACTGAGGTAAAACTGTCATTGAACTCAAAATATTAAACCATTCCTCCAAAATGGTTTAATTGAACCAAGTGTTGTCTCATGTCCAGATTTTCAAAATGTACAAAGTAATTAAATCAAATGCTAACATAGGTTTTGGTTTGAGGCTATATGTGAACTTGAACGTTTGAAACATCTCAATGACCATGTAAATCCTGGTGTTAGTCACCATGTTTAAGTGAAATTTTAGTTTATTTGCCAGTTTGAAAAAAATTATTACTTATCCTTCAGTATTTTCAGGAGGAAGATCAAATTGAATTTATTTGTTCTTGGGATGTGGGTGATATTGTGCTTTATTTGTTTTGATAGTTAGCCTTCACTGTGAACTTTATATTGTGTGTTGATGGCTCTTCCACTATGGTATTGTTATTATCTGGGATTCCTAGATACTGATTCAGTGATGATGATGGACGTCAGTGTTTGTATTTACCATGAAGGGACTTTCTTTAAAATGTTTGTTTTATTTTTTGATTTTGTTTTTGAAAAACATTTAAATGCTGCATGTTTTTATTATGGCACTTTTGTAAATTAAATCTAATAAACTTTCATTTCCTTAATAGGAATATTTTTCTGCTATTGGGAATTAAAAGCAGATTTATTTGTAGTCCATAGATTCTAATGGCAATTCATATTGAAGACTTTTTTTTACCTCTTTAATAGAAGTGGTTTCTAGTTGATAAGTAATTTGCCAGGTCTGTGTATCTCACTGCAAGTGTGCTGGAAGATTGTACATGTTTCATGATAGTGAAAAGTTAAAAGTGTGTTAACCAGGGTTCAGGGTAAGCACATACCTCTTCAAGTGAAGGGCAAGGCTGGCAGAAATCAGGAACCCTGGATGACTCAGGATATTGAGGCCCTCGTCAAGAAGAGGAAAAAGGCACATGACATGCATAGGCAGCTGGGATCAAATGAATCTCATGAAGAGTATGGGGGTGTAGGAGTAGAGTTAAGAGAGAAATCAGAAGGGGAAAAAGGGACACAAAATTATTTTGGCAGATAAGGCAAAGGAAAATCCAAAGAGCTTCTACAAATACATAAAGAGCAAAAGAATAACAAGGGAGAGAGTAGGGTCTCTTAAGGATCAATAGGGTCATCTATGTGTGGATCTACAAGAGATAGGTGAGATCCTAAATAAATATTTCTTATCATATTCACTGTTGAGAAAAGCATGGATGTTAGGGAACTTTGGAAATAAATAGTGTTGTCTGAGTGTACGTATTACAGAGAATTTGGTGCTAGAAGTCTTAAATCACATCAAGATAGATAAATCCTCAGGACCTGATGAAGTATATCCCAGGACATTGTGAGAGGGTAGAGAGGAAATTGCAGGTCCCCTAGCCAAGATATTTGAATTATTGATAGTCATGGGTGAGCTGTCTGAAGATTGGAGAGTGGCAAATGTTGTGCCTGTGTTTAAAAAGGGCTGCAGGGAGAAGCGTGGGAACTACAAGCCAGTGAGCATCACATCTGTGATGGGTGAATTGTTGGAAGATATTTTGAGAGACAGGATCTACAGGCATTTCGAGATGCAAGGACTGATTAGGGACAGTCAGCATGGCTTTGTGAGTGGAAAATCATGTCTCACAAATTTGATTGAGTTTTTTGAAGGGGTGACCAAGAAGATAGATGAGGGCAGTGCAGTTGATGATGTCTACAGTGACTTTAGCAAGGCCTTTGTCAAAGTACAATATGGTAGGTTATTGCATAAAGTTAAATCTCACGGGATCCAGGGTGACGTATCTAAATGGATACAAAATTGCTGTCTTGACAGAAGCCAGAGGGTGGTTGTAGGGAGTTGTTTTTCAAACTGGGGACCTGTGACCAGCAGTGTGCCTCAGGGATCAGTGCTGGGTCCACTGTTATTGGTCATTTATATTAATGATTTGGATGAGAATATAGGAGACATGGTTAGTACGTTTGCAGATGACACCGAGATTGATGACGTGGTGAACAATGAAGAAAGTTATCTCCGATTGCAGTGGATCTTGATCAGTTGAGCCAGTGGGCTGACGAATGGCAGATGGAGTTTAATTTAGACAAATGAGAGGTGATGCATTTTGATAGATTGTGCCAGGGCAGGACTTACTCAGTTAATGGTAGGGCATTGGGGAGTTACAAAACAAAGAAATCTATAGGTACATGTTCATAGCTCCTTAAAAGTGGAGTCACAGGTGGACAGAGTGTTGAAGAAGGCATTTGGCATGCTTGGTTTTATCAGTCAGAACATTGAGATAACTTATTAAAGTTGTACAAGACATTGATAAGGCCACACTTGGAATACTGTTTGCAATTCTTTTATAGAAAGGATATTATTAAACTAGAGGACGTGCAGGAAAGATTTACTAGGATGCTACCGGGACTTGATGGATTGAATATAAGGAGAGGCTGAATGGACTGGACTTTTCTCTCTGGAGTGTAGGAGGTTGAGGGGTGACTTATAGAGGCTTACAAAATAATGAGGAGCATAGACAAGGTAGATGGTCAATATCTTTTCCCAAAGGTAGGGGAAATTTAAAACTAGAAGGAAGAGGTTTAAGGAGAAATGGGAGAGATACAAGTATCCAGAGGAGCAGTTTTTTCACAGAGGATGAATGAGTATCTGGAACAAGCTGCCAGAGGTAGTAGCAGAGGCGAGTACAATTTATCTTTTAAAAAGCATTTAGATAGTTACTTGGATATGATGGGTACGGAGGGATATGGGCCAAATGTGGGCAATTGGGATTAGTTTAAGGGCTTTAAAAAGGAAAGGGTACATGGACAAGTTGGGCCGAAGGGCCTGTTTCTATACTGTAAACTTCTGAGTTGGATGTTGGGGAAGGAACAGTTCTTGGTGAATTAGATGAAATAAAAATTGAGAATCAGATAGATGGCTGAATATCTTGCATATTAAAGTAAAATCATTGAGGTTGAATATTGACTGACATTGTTGAAACTTCCTTGCTCTAACTAAGGCAGCTTTAGTTCTGCATTACAAGCAAATGTAATAGTCAGCAAAGTTTTCTTTAACTATGAGGAATATTTCTGGATTTAAATGGATTATTTTTGTGAACATTAAAAGTCCATTTTTTTGTTTCTTTAAAACTTAAAACTTAAATCCTCTTTGGGATTGTTTCACTTTTTGGATTAGGCTAATGGCAAAATATCTTAATGAATTTAAATGCCATTTGTAAAAGTACATAGAAAATATCTGACATTTTTCATTTTTTATTGCTTTAAAATAATCCTCTGCTATATGCTCCTGTAGTGCTGGTAG
Source organism: Sphyrna mokarran (assembly GCA_024679065.1). Classification (NCBI taxonomy): domain Eukaryota; kingdom Metazoa; phylum Chordata; class Chondrichthyes; order Carcharhiniformes; family Carcharhinidae; genus Sphyrna; species Sphyrna mokarran. The sequence continues at coordinate 47,213,753 of JAGIQG010000022.1, read as the reverse complement.
TATTTTATGCATTTTACACATAGTGAATTTGTGTTGAGTTACAAACTGGCTTGGTTGTCTGGTACCAAGCTTAATCATTTCTGTTCCTGTTAGTGGTGATGTGGAGATGCTAGCGTTGGACTGGGGTAAAAAGTCTCATAATACCAGGTTAAAGTCCAACAGGTTTATTTGGTAGCAAACACCACTAGCTTTCGAGTGCTGCTCCTTTCTCAGACGAATGGGAATTCTTTTCACAAAAGGGGTATGTAAAGACAAACTCAATTTACAGAATAATGATTGGTATGTGAATCTTTACAGCTAATCAAGTCTTAAAGGTACAGACAATGTGAGTGGAGAGAGCATTAAGCACAGGTTAAAGAGATGTGTATTGTCTCCAGACAGGACAGTTGGTGAGATTTTGCAAGTCCAGACAAGTTGTGGTGGGGTTACAGATAGTGTGACATGACCCCAAACTCTCAGTTGAAGCAGTCCTCATGTGCGGAACTTGGCTATCAGTCTCTGCTCAGCGATTCTGCAGCATCGTATGTCATGAAGGCCGCCTTGGAGAATGCTTACCCGAAGATCAGAGGCCAAATGTCCATGACCACTGAAGTGTTCGCCAACAGGAAGAGAACAGTCTTGCCTGGTGATTGTCAGATGGTGTTCATATTCATCCGTTGTCGTAGCGTCTGCATGATCTCCCCAATGTACCATGCCTCGGGACATCCGAGGCATGATGCATTGATCTTTGGGTAAGGTAATGGTGTTTGTCACCAGATAAACCTGTTGGACTTTAACCTGGCATTGTAAGATTTCTTACCCTCTGAACGGTAACAGAGAGGCTTATTTCTGTTCACCAAACTGACCCATAATTTCTTTACAAGGCACACCATTGTGTTTTTGTGGTGGTGGAGTGGTGAATAAATGCTTTGAAAATCATCCAAAGCCTATACATTCCAGGGTACACGCTGCAGTTTTCATTCAGGAAACCATTGTGTACACAGTACTGTTTGCTTTATTTCATCCCTCAACTAGATATATTGGATTGCAGTCTAATTTAGGAAAACACTTTTCAGAGTTATTAAATGGGAAAAAAATAACTATCTGATTATAGTGACAGCCTTGAAATAAGAAAGCAGCAAGTGCAGGACATTAAGAAATATTGATTATATGGTGACATGAGAGTCAGCACGATGGATGTGCAAAAGATGGCAGCTCACCATCACCTTCTCAAAGGCAATTAGGGTTTAACCCAGTCAGTGATGTCCATGTCCCATGAAATAATTTTTATAAATGATCAACTTGTAACAAATTTTTAGGAGCTTTTAGCAGCAGCAAGCCAGTGGATTTCCGATGCCAGATGTAAAGCAATAATAGTAAGTTTAAAAAAACCCCTCATTTATGGCAGTGACCAGTTTTGGGATTTGACGAAATGCGATTTAACTTGTAGTAAAAATAAAGCAAATTATCTTTGTGCGATTGTATTAATTTGCACTAATATTGGTGCCTCGTGTGGGAGGAACTGGGCGATTATATTTTGTTGATTGGCCATGTGATTTGGATATGTTAATTGTTGGCACTCAATGTATGAAAATGTCGTTTTCTTTGACTGGAGAAGTCTTGAACAAGGAATGATAGTTCCATGATCCAGGCAGGCCATTTAGAACGGAGATGTGGAGACGTTTCTTCACTCAGAGAGTGCTGAACCTGTGGAGGTCAACTCACTGAATATATTTAAGAAAGAAATAGATCTTTAGACTCTAAAGATGTCAAGGAGTATGGGAAGAGTGCTAGAGTACAGCATTGAAATAGAGGATCAGCTATGACCATGTTGAATGGCAGAGTCTTTTTGAAGGAAAAAATGGTCTATTCCTGCTTCGTGTTTTGAGGTAAAGATTCTATATCTATTAATCATTTAACTAATCTGTTTAGAGCTCAGAATTACTATAGGTAATAAACATCAATGATAATCCAAGTCCTGGTATTTAAATTTTGAGCTATTAAATAATCTATATGAAGTATGATTTGACTAGTGCCATACAAAAGAATCAGTTTGATATTCAAAGCCTTTTGTTTGCTGTGAACTTTCACAATGTGTATACTACTTAATTGCTATTGCAACTTTTTAAGAAATGAAATTATGTTTTTACGACTGGCTATTAAATGTTATGGTCTAGCATTTCCAAACTTGGCATTGAAACGAAGTGCTGAAATTAGTTGTCCAGCTGTTTGAATGGAGATCAGTCATGGACTGCACGGTAGCACAGTGGTTAGCACTGCTGCTTCGCAGCTCCAGGGTCCTGGGTTTGATTCCCAGTTTGGGTCTGTGTGGAGTTCGCACGTTCTCTTCATGTCTATGTGGGTTTTCTCCGGGCACTCCGGTTTCCTTCCACAGTCCAAAGATGTGCGGGTTAGGTTGATTGGCCATGGTAAAATCGCCCCTTACTGTACTAGCATGCTTATGTTAGATGGATTAGTGGATAAAATATTTAGGGATATGGGGGTAAGGTCTGCATGGGATTGTGTTTGGTGCAGACTCGATGGGTGAAGAGCCTCTTTCTGCAGTGTATGGTTCTATGGAAACCTCCAAATGTTAAGTCATCTGACCAATTTGATAAGATTGCTGGCCTCTATTTTCATTTCCATTTGACCAAGGCTCAGGTTAAAGTGCACAGAGCTGAACATGATTCTTGGTTTACTGCAGGTAGAATTAAACAGTCACGACCAAAAAAACTTCTATGCAAGCTATATTTTTCCTGAGGTCTCCTGTGTAAGGCACTTTTTTGTTAGCTACCTTATATGATGCTAGGGTTAGTTCATTGCTTCCTGCATAATATACTTTCTGTTCTAAAGTTAGCTTCCAGCTCTCAGTATATACTTTGTTTGAACTGTTGCTGGCACTGAACTGTTGCTGGCACTGCACTATTGCTAGCCTCAAAACCTTTCTTTTAAGAATGTATGAAAAAAGATAATTTAGTAAACATAGGTTAAGTATTAGAGAGTATCTGAAACTCTATGTCACTACAACTGTAATTTAGACATGTAAGAACAGCTGAATCAAATGGACAGAGATACTAAAATATCTGGATAAGAATTCTCTTTGACTGTTGGATACTTCCACATCTACTTGGACATGTGTTTTTATTGCATGTGAATATCGGGAATGTGTTCAGTTTAGTTAATAGGTTCTTCTTCAATCTATTGCAGAGCGGATGAAATTGAAATGATCATGACAGATCTGGAAAGAGCCAATCAGGTAACAAATTTTCAGCGTTTTGGCTAATGATTTGATTCTTACAGCTGACTATTACCTGGTCCCCAATCGACCCCCTCTCACCTCAACCATCATCACCTCACCTCTTCTCGCATTTCACCTATCTCCACCCCACCTCCCCTCACACCACCCCTCGCGTTTCACCCAACTCCATCTGACCTCCCCTCACAACTCACCCACCCGATCTCAACTCCCTTCACACCACACCCACCCCACCTCCCCTCTCACCTCATGCACTTCCACCCCACTTCCCTTCACATCTTATCCACCTCCAACTCATCTCCCCTCTTATCTCACCCACCTCCACCCCACTCCCCTCACATTTCACTCATCTGTACTCCATCCTACCTCCCTTTCTAATTCACTATCCCATCCGCCACCTTCCTTGCACCTCCTGCCATGATGCTGCCTCCCTCATTCCCCTTTTGTATCTCATTTCCCTTCACTCATACCAACTCTCTCCCACTTCCTCTCTCTGTACTCTCACCATTCCTAGCACCTCATCTCACCACCCATTCCCTTTATTCCTCCGCCCTTCAGCTAATCTCTCCACCCTTTTATATCATCCCTCCATTTCATTCCTTCATCCCTCCACCCCTGCTCTCCCATTGCACCTCCCCACTCTCTCTCCCTTCTCCCACTATTATTTTTCTCACTGCCCCTGCCCCTCCCCTACCCATCCCACCCTTTTTCTCCTTATCCCTCATCTTCCACCCCTCACATGCCCCCTACTCTTCCGCCCTGTGTCATAAAGTCCCTTTTGGACTCATCTGTGAAAAAGAAATTGAATAAAAGAATCTCGCTGCACTTGTTTTTGTTCTGTCTCAAAAACTCACTGAGCTGCAACATTAATATCAGCAGGGATTCCTTGCTCCTGGCGTTAAATTACTGTCATAATCACTCAATTATTTCCTCCTTGTACTGTTTAAAATGAATATCCATCACTTTCAGTATTTTCTTTTTACATTTATTAGGTTGACTGTTAAGGAAAATCTGTTATAAGCACTGATGCAGAAATTGATTAATGGGCCTATATAATTTGTCAGCTGTTGAATGAATATGTTTTGTTTTTCTTCCCTTTCCCTCAGAGGACAGAGGTGGTTCAAAGAGAGGCAGAGACCTTACGTGAGCAACTTTCCTCTGCTAACAAATCCCTGCAGCTGGCCACTCAAATCCAGAAAGCTCCTGATGTGGTAAGATATTAAAGAAGGTGAACTAAATAAAGGGTTGACTCATAAACGCGTTTTTCACTTCAGAGCTGTCTTATCCACTTTCCAACTGTTTACCTATTAATTTTAGGTCAATTTTCTACATTGATGATCAACCAACCAATGATGGTTGTGCATTTGAACTGATTTGGAAAAGGTGGTAACTAGATTAAGATGCAACAGAAAATGATGAGGCAGTGCTAATGACACAAACTTCCACGTGGGATAACATGCCTTTATGTTCTGTCCGTATCAGTCTGGTAAAAATGTGTTGAAAGAACTGAGTTGTGTGCGAAACTGCTGTGCATGATCCTGATGTCTTCTTTGCTAGTTTTTGGACATCTTAACGACAATACTCCATGTAATTGTCAGCTGCTTGGTCTGACTTTATTTAGTACATTTCTCTAAACTGTATTATATCAAACTTCCAAATAAACCTTTATAAAAATATTATTCACTACATTATGAATGAATCTTCATCTTAAAATGAAATAATCAGAAATGTATCATTTGAGCTTTTTTCATATTCAGCAAATAACCAAAAAGCATTGCCAAAAAAATTACTTTAGAGAGGGACCTTTCTTGCTTGTGCATTATGAAGACACTCTTTCCCTCGCCTCTGGTACTGCAGAGACTTATTCAAAATTGATGTTTTGTACTGGGACAAATGGTCTTGTGAGGTGGTTAACTAGTTCTGTTACTGAGGGTTTAAATTAGGTTAATAGTGGTCTGGGCATCTGCATAAAGCATTCGAGAGGATCAGCAACAAAAAAGCATCTTTAATGTAATGAAATGCCCAAGTCACTTCACAGGAATATTATAAAGTAGAATTTGACATTAAGCCACACAATATGATATTAGTGCAGATTATCAAAAGTTGAACGAACAAGAAAAGATAGGACTTAAAGAGCTTTTTAAGGAAAGAGAGAGAGAAAGATAGAGAAACAGAGAGGCGGGGATGAATTTCAGAGTTTAGGACAAGGCTACAAATAACAGAGTATGAGAAGCAGTTAAAATTGAGGATGTCGAGTTGAAAAATAAATGAGTGTAGGTACCTCAGAGGCTTGTGGAGATAATAGATGCAAGACCATGGAAGATGTGAAAACAAGGATGCAAATTTTTAATTTGAGGCGTTGTTTGACCAGGGATCATTGTGGGTCAGGGAGTACACGGGTGCTAGATGAATGGGACTCAACCAGTAAGGTCGCAGGCAACAGAATTTTGGATGACCTCAAGTGTATAGAGTAAAATGTTGGAGATCAGCCAGAAGTGTATTGGAATAGTTAAGTCTAGAGGTAACACAGCCACAGTGAGAATTTTAGCAGCAAGTGAGCAAAGATATGGGCAGATTCAGATGTTACAGAGGTAGAAATCAGCAGTCTTAGCAATGCCACAAATATGTGGTCAGACACTCATTTCAGGGTCAAATATCACACCAAGGTTGAAAACAGTCTGGCTGAACATTTCACAGTTGGTAGCTCAGTAACAGAGTATACAGTGAAGACATGTGACAATGATTTCTGTCTTCCTTTAACTGGAAGAATTTTCTGCTCACCCCCATACTGGATGTTGGACAAGCAGTCTCATGATTTAACAAGCAATGGAAGTGTTGAAGGTAGTGATTATGAGGTGGAGGTTGGTGTCATCAGTGTACATGTGAAAACTGACGCTATATTTTCGAATGCCATCAAGGGCAGTATGTAATTGAGTAGTGGGTATAGCACACACTGCAAAACTAGGAAGAGAAACTATTGCATGTGATCCATGTTAATAGAGTTGAACCAGTTAAGTACAATCCCACCCAGCTGAATTGAATGGAGAACTGTTGGGAGGATAGTGTGGCCAACTATGTCAAAATTCAAAATATCCTTAAGACCATAAGAAATGGAAGCAGAGTTAGGCCATTCAGCCCAGTGAGTCGGCTCCGCCATTCAATCATGGCTGGTATTTTTCTCATCCCCATTCTCCTGCCTTTTCCCCATAACTCCTTTTTGATAAGACACTCGGTCTTCTGTGACAAAGAGTTCCATAGATTCACTGCTCTCTGGCTGAAGAAATTCCTCCTCATCTCTGTTTTAAAGAGTTGTCCCTTTAGCCTGAAGTTGTGTCTCTGGTTCTAGTTTTTCCTACGAGTAGAAACACCCACGCTATCCAGGCCTCACACTATCCTGTAAGTTTCAATAAGATCCCTCTCATCCTTCTAAACTCCAACGAGTACAGACCTAGAGTCCTCAACCATTCTTTATAAGACAAGCTCTTCATTGCAGGGATCATTCTTGTGAACCTCCTGTGGACAGCCTTCAAGGCCAGCTCATCTTTCCTTGGATATTGGGCCTAAAACTGCTCGCAATACTCCAAATGGGATCTGACCAGAGCCTTATACAGCCTCTGAAGTATATCCCTGCTCTTATATTCTAGCCCTTTTGACACAAATGTTAACATTGCATTGCTTTCCTCAAAATAAAAAAGGGAGCTTTAATGATAGGCAGCTTCCTCCAGGCTCAGGTGATGCTTGGAGTGTGTTTGTCCAAGATGCTGGGCTGTCTTGAGCTGTCACTGACTCTTAGCCCCTTCCCAATGAGGAAGACAAAGGTCTTTTGTCATAGTCACATAGGATGTCATCACAGACTTCAATAAGTTTTGGTACTATAACCAGCTTAGAGAGATTCTGGCATAATTTTTCCGAGGACTGTTTTCCATCAGCTTTATTTACAATGTGCATAAGGTAGCACAGCTGTAGCAGTGTGCAGGTTGAGCTGTGGAATCCCTCACCTGAGTGGAGGCATGTCTCTCTCTCTCTCTCTCACACACACACACACACACACACACACACACACACACACACACACACACACACACACACACACACACACACACACACACACACACACACACACACACACACACACACACACACACTCCCCGTGCTCTCATTCCCAAGAATCACTTGCTGCATAAAAAGTTTTTCCTCATGTTGCTTCTTTTGCCAATGAGCTTAAATTAGTGTCCTCTGGAGCTCAATTCTTCACCAATAGAAAGATTTTCACTCTATCTACTCTATAGAATGGATGCTTAATATTTCTGGCTAAAATACACTCGGGAAAGATAAGAGAGGAATAGCAATATGATCAAAGATACTATTGCATTAATCGACAATGATAATATTCTTGAAGTTTCAAGCATAGAATCTATTTGTTTGGAATTAAGGAACAGTTGAGGGAGTTGCTGCTGCTGGGTGTATACTAATGGGCCATCAAATAATAAGAAGATGATAGAAGAACCAATGTGTAGGCAAATTTCAGAAAGGTACAAGAATTAAACTGGAATTTTATTATCCTATCTTATGCTGGGATTGTAACAGTGTCAGCGGACAGGGTGGGAAAGAACTCATGTAATGCAAGATAGTGCTCCTGACCAGTATGTTTCTTATCCAACAAGAAAGGAAACCGTGCTGGATCTCATTCTGGGGACTAATGTATTAGGTTTTGGTGGAACAGCTTTTGGGAAGCAACAAACAGGTATGATTAGATTGAATACAGCTTTGGAAAAAGACCAGAAAAAATTTCTAAATTTTGAAGTTATTTATTAGTGTCACAAGTAGACGTACATAAACACTGCAATGAAGTTACTGTGAAAATCCCCGAGTTGCCACACTCTAGTGTCTGTTCAGGTTCAGTTTATAGAACTTTAGGCCACACTTGGAATATAATGTTCAGTTCTAGTCGTCACACTACCACAAGGATGTGAAAGCTTTGGAGAGGGTACAGAAAAGATTTACCAGAATGTTGCCTGGTATGGAGGGCATTAACTATGAGGAGAGGTTGGAAAAACTTGGTTTGTTCTCACTGGAACGACAGAGGTTGAGGGGAGATGTGATAGAAGTTTACAAGATTATGAAGGGCATGGACAGAGTGGATACCTTTTTCCAGGGTGGAAGAGTCAATTACTAGGGGGCACAGGTTTAAGATGCAAGGGGCAAGGTTTAAAGGAGATGTACTGGGCAGATTTTTTTTTTTTTTACAGGGAATACTGGGTGCCTGGAACTAGTTGCTGGGGGAGGTAGTGGAAGCAGATATGGTAGTGATTTTTAAGGGATGTCTTGACAAGTATATGAATAAGATGGGAGTAGAGCGATACGGTCCCAGGAAGGGTAGGGAGTTTTAGTTCAGTTGGACACCATGGTCAGTGTAGGCTTGGAGGGCCAAAGGGCCTGTTCCTGTGCTGTAATTTTCTTTGTTCACTGAGGACAGTGAACAAAGAACAAACCAGTATGTCTTTTGGACTGTGGGAAAACCCAGAGGAATCCCACACAGATATAGGGAAAACGTGCAGACTCCAGACAGACAGTGACCCCAAGTCTGGAATCAAACCTGAGTCCATGGTGCTGTGAGGTAGCAGTGCCAACTACTATGTCACTGTTCAAAAATTAATTGAAGGAGGGTTACCATTGGAGAGTGTGAAAGAGACACTACAGCAGTTTGGCAATGAATTCATGAGAAAAATAATAACTTTAAAATTTAGAAATTTTTTCTGGTCTTTTTCCAAAGCTGTATTCAATCTAATCATACCTGTTTGTTGCTTCCCAAAAGCTGTTCCACCAAAACCTAATACATTAGTCCCCAGAATGAGATCCAGCACGGTTTCCTTTCTTGTTGGATAAGAAACATACTGGTCAGGAGCACTATCTTGCATTTCATGAGTTCTTTCCCACCCTCTCCGCTGACACTGTTACAATCCCAGCATAAGATAGGATAATAAAATTCGCAGGTAAAACAGGAGATAACCAATGAGAGGCTTTTAGATAGGAGTGAATTTGATATGTATGTATTACCATGTAGTGGATGGATAGGGCATCCAAAATTGCAGATTCACGGACAGCTAAAGATACAAAAATTAAAATGGACCTGTGATAAAAATCACATCCATCGTTTTCATGAGGAATAAGATAGAGGATGAACTGGAAAGAACTGAAGAAATATATATGAGAATAGATTAGTGACTCACATAAGAGAGAGTCCAAAGATGTTTTATGAGCATATAAATAGTTAAAAGATGGTCAGGAGATTGGTAGAACAAATTGGGGGCTTTTGGGCAGTAATTGTCTGATTGTACTTGTCCTGCTTTTTGTGAATAAGTCTTATCTGGGCAATTTTCCACATTATCGGATAAATGCCAGTGTTGTAGTTGTACTGGAAGATCTTATCTAGGGACATTGTTAGCACTGGAGCGTAAGTCTTCTGTGATACTGTTGGGATATTGTCAGTACCTGTAACTTTTGCTACATCTTAGTGCATTTAACCATTTTGATATCATGGGGAACAAATTGAATTGGCTGAACACTAGAATCTGTGATGCCAGAAACCTGAGGATGAGGCTGAGCTAGATCATCTACTCATGACTTTTGGCTGAGAATGAATCAGTATACAAACACTCGATACATGATGCTGATCTCACCTTATCTTTTACAATCCAAAAATAATCTCACAAAACCTACAGGACCACCATAGAAATACACATGAAACCTACAAGCTGTTGAAAATAATTCTTTCATCCTTATAGAACATAGAACATTACAGCACAGAACAGGCCCTTCGGCCTTCGATGTTGTGCCGACCAATATAAAAAACAATGCCCCTCCAAACTAAACCATTCCCTTCTCTTCCATAAACTTATCAACTAACCTCTTAAACGCCACCAAACTTGGCGCATCTACAACTGCTGCAGGCAGGGCATTCCACTCCTGAACCACCCTCTGGGTAAAGAACCTACCTCTGATATCCGTCCTATAACTATCACCCCTTAATTTAAAGCTGTGTCCCCTCGTGCTAGCTTTCTCCATCCTAGGAAAAAGGCTATCACTGTCCACCCTATCTAAACCTCTAATCATCTTATATGTTTCGATTAGGTCCCCTCTTAGCCGCCTCCTTTCTAACGAAAACAACCTCAAATCCCTCAGCCTCTCTTCATAAGACCTGCCCTCCATACCAGGCAACATCCTGGTAAACCTCCTCTGTACCCTCTCCAATGCCTCCACATCTTTCTTATAATGTGGGGACCAGAACTGCACACAATACTCCAAGTGCGGCCGCACTAGAGTTTTGTACAGTTGCAACATGACGTTGCGGCTCCGAAATTCAATCCCTCTACCAATAAAAGCCAAGACTCCATATGCCTTCCTAACAACCTTCTCGACCTGACTGCCTACTTTCAGGGATCTATGCACATACACACCAAGATCCCTCTGTTCATCAAGACTACTAAGAATCCTACCATTAGCCCTATACTCTACACATTTATTATTTCTGCCATAGTGCATTACCTCACACTTTTCCACATTAAACTCCATTTGCCACCTCTCGGCCCAGCTCTGCAACTTGTCCAAGTCCCTCTGCAAACTATAACACCCCTCTTCACTATCTACCACTCCACCGACTTTAGTGTCATCTGCAAATTTACTAATCCATCCTTCAATACCCTCATCCAGATCATTTATAAAAATTACAAACAGCAGGGGCCCCAAAACAGACCCCTGAGGTACACCACTTGTCACCGAACTCCAAGATGAATATCTCCCATCAACCACCACCCTCTGTCTTCTATCTGCTAGCCAATTCCTAACCCAGTTAGCTAAATCACCCTCTATCCCATACATCTGCATCTTCTGGGAGACCTACAGTCTCCCATATAGGGGACCTACAGTCCCTCTTGCATAAACAAAAGGTTGGAACGTCTCATCCTGATAGCGCTGAACCAGCATTCGTAAAACAAAAATATGTGCAGAATTATTTTTCTCATGGATTCATTGCCAAACTGCTGCAGTGTCTCTTTCACACTGTTTTTGTGCTAGATATTCACTCCAACTCAGAAACACCAGCCACTCTTTTAACTAGGCCTTATGATCTGGAGTGTACCTTCCCAATATCTCAATAAAGAATAAACCAGCTATTGGCATATATCATGTGTGACAATATGATTTCTTCTTGACAGATGCTGGACTAAAACATCCATACCAATTTGAGGCCCAGGACTTGAACTTAAAAAGTATTTTTGTTTGCATGAGATGGTTATAGGAATACACAGTTTAATAACGTAAACCTTTCGCCACACAGCAACAGTGCTACAACTCATTTTCTATCTGAGCATGTGTCAAATAAAGAACACTTACTGTAGCTGACATTAAATTAACTCTTCCTGACTAAGCACATGCTTTTAAAATATAGAACACAGTATGGCCACTGACTGCAAAGTTTCTGCTGCTGACTCCATCCTGCTTTTTGTTGAGCACTGTTACTGTCGATCTATGAGATTATGGCCAGAATTTTATCATCCCACTCATCACAGAGATCGGAGCAGGGAGGGGCAGACCTTGAAAAGGTCCATTGATTCAGGCAGGATTTCACAGTTCGAGGTGAGCGATTTTGTAAAATCCTACCTGATATCTCTACCTATTGACCAGACTTGTTAATTATAAAAGACAGCAGCCATTCAGTGACCTTGTCCTTCTTTTAAAGAAGTCAAAAATAAATGTTTGTCAAAATCACTATCCTAAGCTAGGGTAAACTGCCCTTCACATTGTGACCTGGGGTTTAGTGTCTTGTTTTGTGAATTGCATAGAATGTCCTCTTAAACTGCTGCATAATTAGGACAATGGAACACTCCCACTTGGAGTACTTTGTGCAGTTCTGTCGCCTCATTACAGGAAGGATGTGGAAGCTATTGAGAGGATGCAGAGGAGATTTACAAGGATGTTGCCTGGATTGGGAGGCATGCCTTATGAAGATAGGTTGAGGGAGCTGGGACTCTTCTCCCTGGAGAGATGAAAGTTGAGAGGTGACCTGATGAGGTTTATAAAATGGTGAGGGGAATAGATAGAGTGGATTCTCGGAGGCTATTTCCCAGGGCTGAAATGGTCGCTATGAGAGGACACAGGTTTAAGGTGCTGGGCAGCAAGTATAGAGGAGATGTCAGGGGTAAGTTTTTCACTCAGAGGGTGGTGAGTGAGTGGAATTGGCTGCCTTCGGTGGTGGTGGAGGCGAACTAGCTGGGGTCTTTGAAAAGACTCCTGGATGAGTACATGGGATTTAATGGGATTGGGAGTTACAGATAGTTCTGTGGCCCAATAGGGATAGATATGATCGGCGCAACTTGTGGGCCGAAGGGCCTGTGTGTGCTGCAGTGTTCTATGTTCTATAATAATACTGAAGCATATATTAAAAACTTCAGGACAAAGTTGATTTTGCCACAATATTCCACATTTTAGAGTAATAGCTCTCCTCTCTTCTCTGTAGAAGTTAGCCTTGTTGAGGGAAAACTATCTTTCAGAGAAACCAGGGTTCTGCACTGCAGCATTAAACATTATGCACCAAACTCCACACACTAACCACAACTGATGCCTCAAACATTAAACACACAAAGGAGACTCGATGAAACAAATGTGCGAGACAAAAAGATGGTGTGAAAATAGATTGGTGGCAACATTGAAAGGAATTCATAGATCTGCAGGCAAATTAACAGTTGAAGGTTTGTTCAAGCACTTTGTGGCCAGTTAGGAATCAAGTGGAGACAGAAAAGGTGGTTGAGCTACTGATTAATATTGCATCATTGTTTATCAAAGGAAATGGCTGTACTGAATCTATGGTAAGCCAGGGAGTGGCTGGCACACGGAACAAAAAAAAGTACAGCACAGCAAGAGGCCCTTCAGCTCTCCAAACCTGTGCTAAAAAAGAGGTGAGATGAGAAAAACATAGAGCAGAGGTTCTGGAAAGGTTTGTGTGCTCAAAGTGGATATTGGCCAGTCTAGATGGGATGCCGTTGCTAAAGAAAGAAAGGATAGTCATTGCAGATGAGCTGACCACAATCTTCCAGTCCTCCTCTAACACAGGTAGTCCTAAAGGATTGGCAATTTGCAAATGTTAAGAGTTTGTTGAAACGGGCAAAATGTTTAACCTGATAATCGCAGGCCAAACCGTTGAATGAAAGCAAAATGCTGTAGACACTGCTGAAAATGTGAAATAAAAACAGAAAATGCTGTAAGTGTATAGGAGGTGTAGCAGTATCTGTGGAGAGAAAAGGGCAGTTAACATCTCTAAGAGCGCACGGTGTTTAGCACTGCTGCCTCACAATTCCAGGGACCTGAATTTAATTCTCGGCTTGAGTCACTGTGTCATTTCCCCATGTCTGCATGGGTTTCCTCCTGGGTACTCCGGTTTCCTCCTGTTTTCCAAAGATGCGCGGATTAAGTACATTGGCTATGCTAAATTGCCCCTTAGTGTTCCAGGACGCATAGGTTAGAGGGATTAGCGGGGTAAATATGTCGGGTTATGGGGATAGGGCCTGGGTGGGATTGTGGTCGGTGCAGACTCGACAGGCCAACTAGCAAGGTAGCGCAGTGGTCAGCACTGCTGCTTCACATCTCCAGGGTGCTGGGTTCGATCCCGGCTTGGGTCACTGTCTGTGTGGAGTTTGCACATTCTCTTCGTGTCTGCATGGTTTCCTCCCACAGTCAAAAGATGTGTGGGTTAGTTGATTGGCCATGCTAAAATTGCCCTTTAGTGTCCTGAAATGTGTAGCTTAGAGGGATTAATGGATACATATGTAGAGATATGGGGTAGGGCCTGGAGAGATTGTGGTCGGTGCAGACTTGATGAGCCAAATGGGCCCTTTCTGCACTGTAGGATTCTCTGATCTATGATCTAGCCTCCTTCTGCATTGTAGGAATTCTATGATTTCAGTTTCTAAGCAAGTGCAAAGTCAGACAAATGTGGGAAAGGGGAGCACAAATGGAGGAATTTTATCTGAAAGAGTGAATGTCTTATAACTCCAAAATCTGAAGTTTGCAAGTACTTTTGTAAACTCGAGGTCATCCCTGCAAGGTGTAATGTCTACTCAATGGACAAGCTGTAAAGTACTTTTTCTGGTGGTAATTGACCTGTTTAATATTGATGAATAAAATTTTAAGGTTTGTCATTATCTTCCAAAGATGTAACATTTGGTATGATTATGGGCAACACGGTGGTTAGCATTGCTGCCTCACAGTGCCAAGGACTCAGCTTCAGTTTTGGACTTGGGTATCTTCTGTGTGGATATGTTATCCCTGTATCTGAATGGGTTTCTTCCAGTTTCCTCTCATTGTCCAAAGATGTTTGGGTCAGATTGATTGGCCAGGCTAATTATTCCTTAGTGTCAGGGGGGGATTAGCAGGATAAATATATGGGGTTACGGGCTTAGGGTTTGGGTGAGATTAATGACAGTGCAGGTTTGATGGGGCAAATGGCCTCCTCCTGCACTGTGGGAGTCTTATAATTCAAACGCATTTCTGGAAAACTATTTACAAAACACGTGTTCTGGATCCTGTTTAATAGGAACAAGCTATCGAAGTGCTAACACGATCAAGTCTGGAAGTTGAACTGGCGGCAAAAGACCGTGAGATAATGCAATTAGTTGAAGATGTGCAGAGGTTGCAGGCAAACCTGACCAAACTCCGTGAGACCTCAGCAAGTCAGGTCTCTCAACTAGAACAGCAGCTCAGTGCAAAGAACAGCACGCTCAAAGTAAGATAACATCCTCAATTTTTAATTATAGCTTTCATTAAATTAACGTATTTATGGTAGCAGATTTCAGACTTTTTTAAATCCTGTAATTTTTGAAGCATGTGTAATTTCTTGCCTTACTTGCCTGTTCTGGGGTTACATTATTTCTTATTTAAATTTAAATGACATTGAATCATTTGAACAATTGGGTAGCTCCTATGTATCATTGTGGGGTATGGCGAGTAGGTGATTCAGAGCTTCATTGCTAAGGAGAGCAAATAACTTTCAGGAATTTAAACAATTTGGAGACCAGGTAGGAAGCTATGTAAGCTTTATGTTATTTCAACCAACCTACAAGATAGAAAGACTTTAATAAGGTGAGATGATGACTGTATGATTAAAATGAAAATTCGTTTGAATAAGGTTTTTGATCTGATCAGAAGTTATACACAGCTGGTGATGAGTTCTGCAGAATGTTACATTTTGTACTGTACTATTTTTAAATTACATTTTTAAATTAAATTTTTAAATGTTTTGTTATATTTTATAAATCATCCTGTTTGTTTTGAAGCAACTAGAGGAAAAGCTGAAAGGGCAGTCTGACTATGAAGAGATTAAAAAAGAGCTGAGGTAAGTGTTGGTTGAAGATGTAGGTTCTTTTTCCCTACATCTTAAAAATCATTAATTTAGCATGAAAGTTGAGTTGTCGATCACTTGTATTTCTAGAAACTACTTAGCTTATTTTCCTCCCCCAGTGTTATGGATTCAGACCTCCCTTTATACACAGATCTGTAGCTTGAAGATCTGACAGGAGGATACTTGAGGGGTGTGAGGTGGCATCACGCCTCCATTGATCCCCAAGATCTAACACAGATGGTTTGGCTAACAGTTGAGTATTTTCCTTCTAGAGAGCCCTGAAGATGAATGTTGGTCAAAAGTGGGATTTGATTTGGATTATTCTCATCAGGAGAACAGAAAGCTGCTTGATCATTTCTTGAAAATGTATTTTATTGTTAATATTTTCAATTGGAATTTGTTATTGTGGGTTCTTTCTTCTGCCTTTGATGATAGTTTTATCAGATGTGCATATTTTCCAGGGGGTCAGTTGAGTCTCTATCCAAAATTGTAAAATTATTATTGTCTGATTAATTATATTGTCATCACTATAGAATTATAGAATTATTGAGGAAGGCCATTTGGGCCATCATGTCTGTGCCGGTTCTTTGAAAAGAGCTATAGGATTAGCTCCACTCCACTTTTTTTCCCAACTGCTTCAAAAAGTTTTATATTTCCGATATATATATATATCCAATTACTTTTTAAAGCTATTTTCATGATCCTTAAGGCAGACACTAGCCTTGACATAGAAAAAAAACCTAATGGATACATTCATCAGAATGACCAATGCTATTTTAAAGATGGTTTGAAGTAGTATTTATCGCCACAAGTATTTTTTTCTCACCATAGTCCATTTATTTTTCTTACTGAAAGTTTCAGAAGTTGAGACATGAGAGGTTTCCATCTATTTGAAAAATAAATCTGAAAATAAAAAGTAGCTATTGCTTCTGATCTCCAGTATACGTTGAAATTGTGATAGACAGAAATAAAAATGAATAATGTTAATTTCAGTTCAGAGAACTTTGCCTATTAACTTTCTGCAAGTGAAGTGAATTGACATCTGGCATTTAATGGATTATTTTAGTTAGACTGAGGATTTCAATTAAACGAGTTGTATCCTGTCGTTTTGAACAGTATTTTGACAAACGGAGCAATTTACTTAAAGTAACACTTGTCAGCATTTTACTGTTGTCATGCACTGAAGTCTTAAGGTGGAGTATGGAAAATCTCAAGCACACAACACCTTTCTCTGTCATGTTACCACTCATTTTGTTCTTAAACCTGGTTGCTGAAGTATGAATGGTCTCACAAGGTGTTCTGCTTTCACTATGATTATGTAGCATCACTTGCTCTTTAGCAAAGTTACTCTTCTTATATGAGCAGTTCACTTTCCAGAAGTTAGTTGGTATGTGCTGGCCTATCAAGCTGTCATTGTGGTCTTTCGTTATGATATTGTAGCCAAATTTGCTGATGACACAAAGATAGATAGGAAATCAAGTTGCGAGGAGAGACAGATGTGTGGGCAGATTGAATTTTCTGTGGGCAAAATGTGAGTTTGTCCACTTTGGTGTGAATAATAGGAAATCAGGATATTATTTGAATGGAGGTAAATGGCAGAATACTGTAGTACAAAAGGATTTTGGGTATCCTCAGACATGAATCACAAAATGTTGGAATGCAGGAACAGCAAATAATTAGAGAGGTAAATGGAATGTTAGCCTTTATCACAAGAGGAATAGAGTTTAAAAGTAGGGAAGTCTTGCTACAATAATTGTAGGGTATTGATCAGAGCGCACTTAGAGTGCTTTGACAATTTTGGCCTCTTCCTTTAAAGAAGGATATACTTGTAATCGAAGCAATTCAGAGAATTGGTTCACTGAGCTAATTCCTGGGAAGATAGATTCTGTTTTCTGAGGAAAGGTTGAGCAGGTTGGGTCTATTTGCACTAGAGTTTAGAAGAATAAAAAGTGATCTTATGAAAACATATGAGATTTTGTGGTGCTTGCAAAGTTGGATGTTGAGCATGCTAACCAAAATGGAGAAGGTTCGTTTGGGAAGACACCTGAGCACATCACAACTTTGTCAGCAACTTGCAGAAGCATAGTTGGAGGGAACACACAAACCTTCAAACAACTCATCCACTCAAATCTTAAAAACCAATTGCCCTGCATGTTGCAGAGCCTGCATAATGTGATTGGATGTCCAAACCATTAAATTGGAGTGGCAGCAAGTCATCCACAATCCCGTGAAACTCCCAAGAAACAAGAACTGAGAAGCAGTATTCCATTATGATGGAATCTGTAACTGGGGGACAATTTAAAAATGGGACTTTTCTGTTAAGACAGAGTTGAAGAGGAATTTCTTTCTGCAGATGTTTGGAATTCTCTTCCCCAAGATGCAGTGGAGGCTAGGTTTTGGATATATTCAAGGCTGAGTAGACAGATTTAGCAGAGAGTCATGATTTTGGGCAGGTAAGGTTGGGTGTGCCATTGAAAGAATGCAGAACTAAGGCCACAGTCCACAGTCAGATCAGCCTTCACCTTATTCAGTGGCAGAGAAGTCTTGAGAGCTAATTGTGTTCCTTTTTTTTTACTGTAATGAGTAATCAGCTGAACTAATCAGTCAAAACTCTAAATACTTCAAAGAAATTTAAAGTTCAGTGGAACAATTTAACTATTTAGTCATATTCTTACTTTCTGACTATTTGTATAGCTTCAGTCTAGTTAGTACTCTAGTTAGAGATGATTTTGATGTTTTACCCTACACCTTCATGTCTTTTATCATTTAAGCTCTCCTGTCTTGCATCCTTTCACAGATTTTCCCTTTTGTTCTTTTTCCTGCACGACCTTTCCCCCACCCCCACCCCCACCCATTTCATTTAGAACTGATTGCACTTCTAATCTTTGAGTTTGAATTAAAGATCTTTGGCCTGAGATGTCTCTCTCTGTCCACAATTCTGCTGAGTATTCTCCGGTGTTGTCTGTTTCATTTTACGTTTATTAGATTTTGATGATTGCCTTTTGTATTGTTGCTGTTAAAATCACACTAAATCTTGGATTTATCATAGAATAGAATCTCTACACTGCAAAGAAGACCATTCAGCCCATTGCTATTGCACCAACAAAATTCTACCCAGGCCCTAACCCCATGTAATTACCCTGCTAATCCCCCTAACACTAAAGGGCAATTTAGCCTGGCCAGTCAACTTGACCTGCACATCTTTGGACTGTGGGAGGAATTCAGAACACCTGGAGGAAATCCATGCAGACAATGGGAGAATGTGCAAACTCCACACAGACAGTGGCCCAAGACCGGAATTGAACCCAGGTCCCTGGCACTGTGAGGCTGCAGTGCTAACTATACCACCCACAATTATATTACTTTTAGAATTAATTAATATTAACAGCAACATCGTACATTATCTTTAATGCGGTAAACTGTTGCAGGTCACTTCACAAGAGCAATGTTACAAAACATTTGACACCATAATAAGGAGTTATAAGGATAGGTGATCAAAGATTTAGCCAAGGAAGTAGATTTTAAGTGTCTTAAGGAGAGTAGTTAAAGATGTTTAAATAGTTAAGACATTGTGTTTCCTGTGAGAAGGGTGTGCTGTGACGAGTCCCATCAAACTTTTTTGGAGCTGAAGTCCAATTCTGTTTCATTGGAACACTAAATTAACCAAACTGTGTGGGCTGTATGAGAATTGAATAAATGACTGAGCAGATGTCCCCTTTACAGTATTGCTTGCTGTAATTGCAAGATGGTCAAAATAATGTTTATGGAAAGTTGTCAAGGTGCAAAGTAAACAATTAAAAATATGTACTTTTCACAATCAAAATATGTCCCCATTTTTATTTTTACCTTACATCTAGCCAGACCAAATCTTAAGTTGGTGCTTAGTTGACTGTAAATTTTATAGTGCACAACAATTTCTTACATTTATATGTAACTTTTAATTTAGTAAAACATCCTAAGGTGAATCACAGGAGCATAGGTAGTGTTTTCTCTTTAAATTTACATTTCAAGGGATTGCGTTTGTATTATTAATTTGGTCCCCAAATTTGGTAAATTTGTTTTGGATGGTAGTTGTGAAATTATGATTATATATAGATTGGTTCCTTCCTTATTTGCCATAGTCATGTTCTGATTAGAATATGCCGAAATGGTATCTTTTAATTTTAACAAATAATTCATTGCAGATTGAGATAGTTCAGTTGTAAATGATCTGACATGAATAACCCCTAAAGCATTTAAAGCTTCACAATCAGCACAGGGGGGCTTGAAAGCTTTTGACAGCTTAAAATGTTGCATTCTTATTAACCTTTATATTTGCCCTCTGAAAACCCTTATGGAATTGCATATGGAGCAACCTTGTTGGTTTTATAACATTACTTTGTAGCTCGAATAGCTGTGTTGAAATTAAAAGCTTTTATTGTGACATGGTACAGTGATGATATTGAAGGTCATATTTCTTCTGTTTTGTGTATTAACACCTGGAAGTGCATATATTGCTCCTAGTATTCTGGATAATGTAATGGAATGTTTGCAGCTGAATATTAATAGTAAATACAATCCAATTTTCCCCTTATTTTCAGTATCCTGAAGTCGATGGAATTTGTAGCATCAGAAGGAAGTGGATCACAGGTAGGTTCAATTGGAATCTAATAATTTTCTGTACTTGATATACAAATTCAATTTTTCATAAGGAATGTTGTAAAATAAATTGGAGGTGATACGTTGATGGTATCTATCAATATAATGTGTTATGGTAAATTTTGAAGTTCTTCAGTCAGTAATTGATTTGAAACATTAAGGATCAGCATTCTGGACATATATCTCTCTGCAGTTTTTATAAGCCACCTGGATTTTGGTTGCTTTATTAAGATGACTTCAGGTCTCCATCATAGATAGGTGTATCTCAGTCAATTCCCTGTTAGTGTTAAAGATAGTTTAACCTGGGGCACTGCAGATGTATAAAGTACTACATGGAACAGTTCCCATTAAATAATACATGTGCAAAACAAAAAGTTCATTGCAATCATTTCACAAAACATCCAAATATTGTGAACTGTGATGAGAATAGTGTTAGCTATCAGGAGAGCATTGGTTGGTGAAATGGGCAGATAACATTTAATGTCAAGAAGCGTCAAATGGTGCTTTTTGGTAGAAAGAATGAGAGGTAACATGAAATAAAGGACACACTTCAAATGGGGTGTCCAACAGAGATTTCACAGGAATATATGAGCACAAATGTTTGAAATAGCAGGATGTATTTAAAAAGTATTTAAAAGGCATCATGGAGGTATAAATAAAGGCTTGGAATACAAAAACAAGGATATTATGATGCACCACCATAAATCTGTTTCAGCCTCAACTGAAGTATTGTATCCAATTCTTTAAGAAGAGATGTGAAGGCTTTAGAGAGGGCATACAAATACTTTACAAGGATAGTTTCATGGATGAGAGATTTGGAAAAACTGCATTGTTCTCCATGGAGAAGATTGAGAGGAGATTTGATGGAGATGTTCAAAACCAGGAAAGGTCCATGCAGAGCAAATAAAGAGAAACAGCTCCCATTGATGGGAGGGTTGAGAATCAGAGGACACAGATTGAAGGTGATTGGCAAAAGAACCAACAACAGCGTGAGGAAAAATGATTTTAGTCAGAAGAATTGTTACAATCTGGAATGTACTGTTTGAGAGCATGGTGGAGGCATATTCAAAATGAAAATTTATGCACTTGAAGAGAAAATATTTGCAGATCTTTAGAGAATAGGCAGGCTGTGGGACTAGCCAAGTTGCTCTTGCAGAGACCTGACTTGAACAAGATGGAACAAATGGCCGCCTCCCTACATTGTAACCATTCTGTGATTCATTTTAATGACCAGTCATATAACCTACTGCTGAATTTGAGTTTTGCCTATAACTTTCCAACATTTTAGTTGTTTGTTTGCAAGGGTACTTAAAAGGAAAACATTGATTCATTATTGCCGAAAAGGCTGTAACTAGAGTAATTTGCAATCATACCTAAGACTGTAATATATATAGTGTGTGAAAGCTTGGGAAATTTACAGCAAACTGATCTAATAAACAGTTGTGTATTTGAAAGTTGTACAGAAACCACATAATGGTAAGGAGTTGGTATTGAGTTGCAGAAAGTATATTTGTATGTAGTACATCGATTTTTTTAAAAAAACCTAATTCCCTTAATATGAAAGCATAACTTGAGGGTTATCTTTATACGTCTGGTACCTGTATGTGCAGTATCTTTACCATTACTGACACATGCTTTGTACCTATCACTAGTATTTTATATAACTCATTAAAGTGCAGTATGAATATGCTCATCACTCAGCTTTGAGTGTTCCTTAACTTAAATGCTAGGTTGAACTGACAGGAGGGAATTTATAAACCCCTTAAGTTGAATATTATGCCTTTAAATGCTAATGGTAAGCTGTATTTTCTTTACAAGTTCTATTTTTGTAGATTGATCTTTTGCACCAGAACACATGAATTCTTTGTTTTACCTCTCACATGTCTAGAACATAAACTGAGAATGTAAGCTGCTTTTTCATTGCTTTGAACAGAATTTCAAGGAAATATAAGAGCTAGTCTGGGAATGGGTTGTGAGGATCAATTTGTTACATGAGTTATACATCTTGAGCTAGTTTGGTAAGAGGTGTGGGTTAGGAGACAATTAGATCATGGGACTCATTTCACCGTTCTTTCTACTAGCATTAAAATTACAGCAACAGCTTTTGTTACGTGGTCAGACTTTGGGGTTTTTGTGCAATTTTTAAGGATTTATGATTAGTAAGAAACTACTTAAATTGCTGATGAGGCATGATAATCTGCAAAGAACATCTTGATATTTAAAGTAATTTATCAGAAAAATAGGAAGCTCTTGTAAACCTCTGCATTAATACATAATTTATAATGCAGTATGAACACTGCATAGCGTTTTGCCATTACAATAATATTACATTGGATGGTTCATTTCTTATTATGAAAGCCACCATCTTGCATGCCAGTCATCAAATGTAGTATAAAATTTGTGTTAAATTGAATAGTTTTTAATCATGGTTGAATTTTTTGATTCAAATTGCATTAACCCTTTTTCTTTTCCAAATCTGAAATTTGTGATGGTGCTTGAATTTATCATAAACTTTCAGGGACTTTGGATTTTTTGTATCATATCTGTAAAAATAAGTTAACCCTTTGATGGTGGGATTACACACCTCTTACCTACCTATACACAAACCTGTAAGCCCCTTACTCCCCTGCCACATTCGCTGGTGAATAGAATACAGGTAAAAGCAACCCTAGCTGGAGACTGATTTTGGGGATGGAAACAAAAATTAGCTTTCCTAGGATTTGAATGTAATCTATTTGATACAAAGGGTACTTGGGAATGGGCTAAAAGTCTTCCCCTCTTGGACTGTAAGATAACAACATTGCTTGTCATATTCTCGCTATGGCTTGCATTTTGAGTATTGTGCACATTGTTAGAATAGTCTTTTTTTATGGGAGTGGGGAAAAGAGCAGAAATGTTATTCCTTTGCCAGAAAGTTGAGCAGAAATGTAAGATTGTTTTGTAAAATTATTCTTTGTCCATCAAAAGAGATTATGCATTAGTCCCTTCATAATGGGATAATGCACATTTCAACATAAATTACATTATTTCATCCTGTGTTTGTCAATAAACAAGATGATTTGCCAGTCACTTTAATATAACAGTCTGCCTTTAAAAGATTTCTCTACTAAAAGAGGTTGCCTTGGGCTACATGTCTGCCGTTAATTTTGATTCTCAATGAATCCTTGATTAAGCAAGATAACTATAAAATATCATACATTTAACATTAAATAAATCTGACTACATGACTGTTGTTTTATCAGGACACATCCAAAACCCTAGAGGTACTTCTGCTGGAGAAGAACCGCTCATTGCAATCTGAAAATGCAACTCTGCGTATCACCAACAGTGACCTTAGTGGTAGGTCTTAGCGTTTGCAGCTTATATTGCTGTGTTTGGGGAATGTGAGAAACAGATCCTGAGATCAAAGCCTGCAATAGCGCATGGCAACAAGATTAATGTGTGTTACTCCCTCCTAAAGCACTAAATTGTGTGTTTGTGTACTTGTACAGACTGGGTAATAGGAAGAAGCTTTCAGACCTTGGAGACAGTCGTTTAAAAAAAGACCAGATTTTGCCTGAATTTTATCTTGATGCATTTGGGTATATAAGCTGTTTTTTCTCATTGATTTCTGCCTGAGTATATATTTAATAGCGATTATAGTATTTAATTAAATGTAATTAATGTCATTTTTGTATTGCTGCAGCTATCTCTCTGGGTAGAGTTTTGTATCTGTTAAACATTGCCTGTTAGTGGCACTTAGACAAAGGAAATGTTTGATGTGGGCTGCTTAAATGCTTGTCAGGGATTCTCCAGGCTGCCATTTACAAGAAAGGTACAAACAACAAATGCATGACATCTGTCTTTGGGGGCTAGTCTGGCATATTCAAATTTGACCAGTTGCGTCAGCTGAAAGCCCTTTTTAAAAAAACCTGCAATTTTGGGCTAAAGTTTGCTTTTTTTTATGGTTTTACTTTTCACTCCCCCATAATGCATTGTGTTTGACCTTTCTTGTAGGGTCAGCTGGGAGAATTGGGAAAGACCGACCTGAGAGTCTGCGCCCTTCGACCTCACCATCTTCCCCTCCCTCTAAGTTGCTGCGCAACGCGAATGAGCAGGCTTCCAGTGCTAACGGTACGCACCAATTCTCACCGACGGTTTTAGGTCAAGATTTTTTCAACTCATCATTGACAAGCTCCCCGTTCCCCCTGGCCTCTGCAGGGAAATTTGCACTTAACTCACTTCTTCAGCGGCAGCTAATGCAGTCCTTCTACACCAAGGCAATGCAGGATGCGGGAAGCACAACCATGCTTTTTCCAACAGGTCCCTACAGCACAAATTCCATATCATCGCCAAGCCCCATCCAGCAGAGCTCTGACCTAAATGGAATGATCCCTTCACCCAGCCAGTCAGAGAGTGCTGGAAGCATATCTGAGGGCGAAGAGCTGGACACAGCAGAAATTGCACGGCAAGTTAAAGAGCAGCTGATCAAGCACAATATTGGCCAACGGATATTTGGACATTATGTACTGGGGTTGTCTCAAGGCTCTGTAAGTGAGATACTGGCCAGACCCAAACCATGGAATAAGCTGACTGTTCGAGGGAAGGAGCCTTTTCACAAGATGAAGCAGTTCCTGTCCGATGAACAGAACATTCTGGCCCTGCGGAGCATCCAGGGCAGGCAAAGAGGTGGGTGATGGATTTAACTTCCTTCCTTCTAAAAATCTTAAAGAAACATTATTCCTTCAGTTGTCCTATCTTTCATAGACAAAATGATCTTGGGCTATCCATTATTCTGACATTGGCTGTACTAAATAAGGGAGGAAGAGGAAAACACTACTCATGTCTCTTTATGGCTGTTCCCCTGGTAGGTCAGTAAATAACTGCAGTGCTTTGGTTTGGTACTATACCATATGCAAAAGATGGTCCCTGGTCAATTCTGGGATAACTGATTTCAGGGTGGATCTAATAATTAGTCTCACTAGCTACTGGCTGAGAAGGTAGAACATAGAACATTACAGCGCAGTACAGGCCCTTTGGCCCTCGATGTTGTGCGAACCAATTTCATGACCCTGTAACCTAAACTATTCCAATACTACTCATATGCCTATCCACTGACCATTTGAACGCCCTTAAACTTGAGGAATCCACAACTGCAGACAGGGCATTCCACACCCTTACTACCCTCTGAGTAAAGAACCCACCTCTAATGTCCGTTCAATAACTACCACCCCTTAATTTAAAGCTATGTCCCCTCGTGTTATCCATCTCCATCCGAGGAAAAAGGCTCTCACTATCCATCCTATCTAACCCTCTGATCGTCTTATATGTCTCAATTAAGTCACCTCGTGGCCGCCTTCTCTCTAATGAAAATAACTTCAAGTCCCTTAGCCTTTCCTCATAAGACCTACCCATCATACCAGGCAATATCCTGGTAAACCTCTTCTGCACCCTTTCACATGCCTCCACATCTTTCTTATAATGTGGCAACCAAAACTGTACACAATACTCCAAGTGCGGCCGCACCAGAGTTTTGTACAGTTGCAACATGACATCTCGGCTCCAAAATTCAATCCCTCTACCAAGATATCCAAAGATGGACAATGACAACCAGGATTCCTATGCTTGTTGAGTTACGTAAGAAATAAGAATAGGAATAGAACGTATAGCTGGCCCCTCAAGGATGCCCTGTCATTCTGTGCATCCATGGCTGATATTTAGTTTCAACTTCACTTTTCCGCACACTTTATATATCCTTTGATTCCTGAGAATCTAGAAATATGTCTTTCTTAGCATTAGATAGATTCAATGATGGAGCATCCAAACTCTCCAAGGTAACAAATTCAAAGGACTCAGAATTCTTTGAGTGAAGAAATTTTTCCTCATCTCAAATTTTAAATGATCCTTCCCTAATCCTGAGACTGTGTGTCCATGTTCTTAATTCCCCATGATGTGGAGATGCCGGCATTAGACTGGGGTAAGCACAGTAAAACGTCTCTCAACACCAGGTTAAAGTCCAACACAAGCTCTCGGAGCACTGCTCCTTCATCAATTAGGAAATATTTAAACACAAACTCAATTTACAAGATAGTGTTTGGAATTCAAGTCTTCACAGGTAATCACATGTGAAAGGTACAGACAATGTGAGTGGAAAGAGGATTAAGCACAGTTTGAGGAGGTGTGCAGTGTCTCCAGCCAGGATAGTTAGTGGCCATCACAATACACAACAACGCAGAATCGCTAAGCAGAAACTGACAGCCAAGTTCCGCACACGTGAGCACAAGATCTCAACAGGATCTTGGTTCATGTCACACTATCTGTAACCCCTACAGTTTGTCTGGGCTTGCAAAATCTCACTAACTGTCCTGGCTGGAGACAATACACATTTCAATAACCTGTGCTTAACCCATTCTCCATCACATTGTCTGTACCTTTAAGACTTGATTACCTGTAAAGACTCGCATTCCAACCATTATCTTGTAAATTGAATTAATGTTCATATATCTTTGTTCTCACTGGAGCAATGGAGGTTGCGGGGAGACCTGAAAGAACTCTACAAGATTGAGAGGCATGGACAGAGTGGATTGTAGAAGCTTCTTCCTAGGGTGGAAGAGTCAGTTACAAAGGAGCATAGATTTAAGATGCGAGGGGCAAGGTTTAAAGGAAGATATATGAGGTAGATTTTTTACACAGAGAGTAGTGGGTGCCTGGAATTTGTTGCCAGGGGAGGTAGAAAAAGTGGGTATGGTAGTGACTTTTAAGGGGTGTCTTGACAAATACATAAATTGAGTGGGAATAGAGGGATATGTGGCCCGGAAGTATAGGGAGTTTTTGTTAAGTGGGACAGCGTGGTCGTTGCAGGCTCGGAGGGTCTTAGGGCCTGTTCCTGTGCTGTAATTTTCTTTGTTCTATTTGCCCTGTTCATGAACACAACTCCCACTCCCCTGATGAAGGGTTAGTGCTCCAAAAGCTTGCGTTACCAAATAAACCTGTTGGACTTTAACCTGCTGTTGTAAGACTTCTTACTTGATTCCCCAGCCAGGGGAACTCGGTATCTACCCAGTCAGAATCTTGAATGTTCCAACAAGGTCCTGTCTCATCCTTTTTAATCTCCAAAGAATAGGTATCCTGTTTACTTAGCCTTGGCATCGGACAAACATCTCATCATAGAAACCAATCCATTGAATCTCTGCTGTACTGCTTCCGATGCAAGTACATCACAGAACTCAGCCGCAATTGTTTAAGCTCACTTTTAAGATGTGATAAATGTGCATGAAGTCTTCCCAGTCATGAGTTAGCAGCTACTGCGGTTGAGGGAAGAACACCATATGAAAATTGATCTTATTACAGAAAGAGAGCACTGCATACTTAAAAATCAAAACGAAAAACCTGGCTGCTTACAGAATATCTACCAGAATCTCTGACAGATTCAGAAATTAAATTTGACTTTGAACATGTAATTCAAAATTTTAATAGGGCTACTAAAAGGAATACTGTGTCTTTAGGTTGTTATATTGATCTTGCAATGTAATTTTAGTTTGCAAAATATTTTATTTCCATCCATCAGCATTGTCATTTTAATACATTTTCAGAATGGATGTTTTCTTTAGAGATGGCAGTGTTGAGTTTTGGCATTGTATTTCCTTTCAATATCGCAAGCTTTTGAGATCCTCTCCATATATATTACCCAAACCTCCCTGGCACATTTGAATTAACTGTGCTGTGCACTCAACACACCCATCACAACCAACCTAAGACCTTTTCTGGTGCTGAGGTACATCTCACGTTGAAATAGATTTACAAAATTAAATGGAAAACTTTTACTCTCGTGGAAAGAGTGTGTCTTTACTGTAATAAGCTGTGGTTGATGTCTCAGGGTTTGATGTTTATTTAAGAACAAGCTCATCCATGATCTGATCTCATTGTCACTAAAGATATCCAAAATATGTCAGTTGCAGGTTTATTTATCAGAAATATAATATTGCAGCAGTACTTCATTTAAAAGTCATTTCATTGAACAGAGCAAGTCAGCTTCCTGTAGCTCACTTTCTATATCTGAGTCACAAAACCATAAAGATCACAGGATCAGTCCTCAATGTGCTGAGTTAATTGGTCTCCAGCAGAGCACTGTAGTTGACCTGAGTATTCTTGGTTTGGGAACTGGAAACGGCCAGGGTTCCTGCTCCTGATTGGTAATCAACAACCAATGCTGGAAATTAGGCAGAGTGGATGTGAATGAGGAAGGTTTAGGCTTAGTTAACATTTCTCTGCTCTCCATCCTCTGAAAAATAAAAATATTTTTGCTGTCAAAGCTCTGAGTATTGACCAGTAGGTAATGTATCAAGGGCTACAGGAGGCAGCAACGGATCAACATCTTCAGGAATTGTAGAATCGTAACAGTAAAGCTGGAAACCATTCAGTCCATTATATCTATGCCAGCTCTGTGTAAGATCAACTTGGCGAATCCTCTAGCCTTTCCATGTAGCCCTTTGATATTTTATTTTCAGATAGTCATCTAGATCCCTTTTGAAATTCAGGAATGAACTATCCTCTATCACACAATTAGGCAATGCATTCCAGATCCCAATGACTCCCTATGTTAAAATTCTTTCTGTTGCTGTTGGTTCTTTTGTCATTCAATTTAAATCTGTGACTTCTCGTTCTCAACTCTTCTGCAGGCAAAACAGCTTCTCCCTACTTATTGTCGAGATACCTCATGACTTGGAATACTTCTATCAAACCTCCTCTGTCTTTTTTCTCTCCAAGGAGAATAACCTCAGTTTCTCTACTAAATATGCGTAACTGAAGTCCTTCATCCTTGGTGACCATTCTTGTAAATCTTTTTATACCTTCTCCAACATCTTAATGACCTTCCTAAAATATGGGCTCACTATTCTACTTTGAGGGAGAAATTGTTAATATAAAGTTTCAGCGTAACCTTCTCGTATCTTTTTCTAAGATGCAGGATCTTGTATGTTTTAATTTTTTCCTCAATGTGCCCTGCTATCTTTAACAATTTGTGTAAAATACCCTGGATCCCTCTGCTCCTGCAAGCCCTTTAGAATTGTACCTTTTATTTTATATTGTCCAAAGATGTGTAGGTTAGGTTGATTGGCCATGCTAAATTGCCCCTTGATGTCCCGGGTTGTGTATGTAAGAGGGATTAGTTGAGTAAATGTGTGGGGTTGTGGGGATAGGGCCTGGGATAGGATTGTTGTTAGTGCAGACTTGATGGGCTTTATGGCCGCCTACTGCACTGTAGGATTTCTATGATTCTCCTCATTCTTCCTACCAAAATGTATCACTTCATATTTCTCTGCATTAAATTTCATCTGCTGCATGTCTGCCCTTTCCATCAGCCTGTCCATGTCCTCTTGAAATCTTTTCTGTCCTCCTCCCAATTCACAAATACTTCCAAATTCTGTCATCTGCAAATTTTGAAATTGTGCCCTATACACCAAAGTTTAAGTTAGTTCAAGTAAAGCAGCGATCCTAGTGACCCCTGATTGAAATCAAGGGAACCCCACTGTTTATCTTGCTCATATCCAAAATTTGGCTGTTCACCATAGCCATCTGTTTCCTGTCACCCAGCCAGCTTTGTATCTAAGTAGCTACTGTCTCTTTTATTCCATGGACTTCAACTTTTCTGACAGTCCTGTTAAATGGCATTTCAGTTGCTTTTGGGATTACCTTCATCAACTCTTCATCAAAAAAAATTTAAATCCAGTAAGTTAAACATAATTTTCCCTTAGCAAATCTGTATTACTTTTCCTTAATGTATCTGCCCTCCTTAAAGTGACTGTTAATTTTGTCCTAGATTATAGTTTCATAAAGCTTTCCCACAACACAAGTTGTTGCGCTTGCCCTTGGCCAGTCCTGTGTGTGATTTCTGTATCTCAGGAGGATTGGTAGGTTATCATCCTAATGTCTCTGTCATTAGATCATCTTTTAATAGAAAACAAGTTTAGCATATGCAACCGATCCTTGTAACTCAACTGAGAGCTGGGGCTTTTCTCTTTAGAGTGGAGGAGGATGAGAGGTGACTTAATAGATGTTTATAAGATGATGAAGGGGATAGATAGAGTGGACATGCATTTCCTCAGGTAGATGTAACTGTTACTATGGTGCATAACTATAAGGTTCATGGTGGGAGATAGAGGAGGGATGTCCAAGGTAGATTCTACTCAGAGAGTGATTGGGGTACACTGCCTGCTTGATAGTGGAGTTGGATACTTTAGGAACTTGCAAGCGGTTATTGGATAAGCACATTGGAGCACATCAGAATGATAGGGAGTGGGATAGCTTGATCTTGGATTTGGACATAGCTCGGCACAACATTGAGGGCCAAAGGGCCTGTCTGGTGCTGTACTGATCTATCTATCTAACTATTCAGATTTTGGGATCATTTTGGTGAACATGTGTCAGATTACTCCAAAGGAAAATATATCCCTGCTGAGTGTGGTGCGCAAAACTGAGCACAGTTCAATTGATACAATCTAACGACAGCACTAACAATCCTCAATGTGAAACTTCCTCCCTTTATGATCTAATACTATCATACGAAAAATTATGGCTATGTAAAGATCCTCCGGTCTCTGCAGTCTTTCCTACCCAATTGTAAAATCTTGTGAATTACGAGATATTTTCTCCATCCCCTCTGAAACCATGAGACCTTCTGGGAGAGGCAAAAAAACACAGGTAAATTAAAATAATTGAACCATTATGGCATAGTAGGAAACCAATCAGTTCCATAGTCCTGCAAGTTTATTTCCCTCAATTGTCCCACTAATTTTCTTGGGAAATTATTGATTCTTTCCATTTTCATAGGCAGTGAATTGCAGGTCATTACGTTAGATGTTTAAGAAAGATGTTTTCTCAAATCTTTCCTGCATCTCTTGCTTCAGACCTTAAATCTATGTCCCTAGACTTTGTACAACCAACCAATGGGAACAGCCTTGCTCTGTCTACTTTATCGAGCCTGTTACAATCTTGTACACCTCTATCAAATTTCCCCTCAATCTCCTTTGCTCCAAGGAACTTCTCCATCCTGATCTTGTAGCTGCACTCCCTCATCCTTGGAATCATTCTGGTGCATCTCCTCTGTTACCTCTCAGGGTGGTTGGAATCTGGCAAGACAAATAGTGCAAGGAAGGAACATTTGCTGAAAGTATTTAAGAGTAATGTGTGCTGAGCAAAAAGCAGGTTTTAGTATTTTCTCTGACAGTGCTTTATGTTGTAAAGCTTTTGTGGTTTTCTATGTGTTTCATAAAGTAGGAAGTTGAGATACCATATTCTGTTGACTGCCTGTCACCAAATTGAGCTGTAAATGTATTCTTCAATATATTAACTATATTGTAACTAATACTGTAGTGTAAGGACTAGTACAGGTGATTTTATTTTCAAGGTATGCTTCTCCATAATCTCAATTGTCAAACAATTTTGCACAGAAGAACACAGCTTGTTGACTGGTACATAATTCCAGCCTTCCTGGTATACACGATGCCATTTTGATTCTTGTCAGTTTTGTATTGTCTGGCATTGATTAAAACTAACTCAGAAATGGGATCTGTTCAACAAATTTTCTGGAATCCGATCTTTACGTCTGAATAATTTCTCCGCTGGAAAAATAAACACATATTTT
This sequence comes from Sphyrna mokarran, assembly GCA_024679065.1. Classification (NCBI taxonomy): domain Eukaryota; kingdom Metazoa; phylum Chordata; class Chondrichthyes; order Carcharhiniformes; family Carcharhinidae; genus Sphyrna; species Sphyrna mokarran. The sequence goes on along the minus strand of JAGIQG010000022.1, from coordinate 47,181,869 downwards.
AGATATGTAGTAAATCTGTTTTGGCCCATTCTGTTTCACTCCCAAACTGTGCAGAATAATCCTGCTGCTTGGCTTTACAATTGATTGCCTCATTTTGAAATTCCACCTCATCTTGACATCCCTGTCTTCACAAACGAACATCCACACTCCCATTAGGTTATTTCCTGCCTTTCTCCAATTTCTCCATTTTCAAAATGTTATTCCAATTGATAACTGTAGTTGTGTAACCATTAACAAAGTGGGAAGATAAAACATTGATTTGATTTATTATTGTCACGTATTAACATACAGTAAAAATTATAGTTTCTTGTATGTTATACAGACAAAGCATACCATTCATAGAGAAGGAAACAGTGCAGAATGTAATGTTACAATCATAGCTGGGTTGTGGAGAAAGATCAACTTAAATTGAGTTAAGCATTGTTAGAGAGTTTAAAAGAGTTAGAATGAAGCTTTAGAAGCATAAAACAAGAGTAGAGGATAGAATAGTATGCGAGAAGCTTGCGAGAAGTCCCCTCGCTCTGATGCCATCTTGGATCCACATCTCTCAGTTTGACACATCCACATCTTCCAGTTTGACATTGACATGAAAAGAGCACTGTAAAATTCTGAAACTATGGAATGAAAACAAAAAGGGTGCAAGTTTGCATGTGTGTAGGTATGTGAAAAAAGGAGAGGCTGTAATGTTGCAGTTGAAAATTTGTCATCAGATAAGATGGCTGAATATAAGATGAGGTGGCGCTATAAACTTTTTAATGGCAAGGTAAATTTTAAATAAAAACTTTATAAGGAGTTGATAGTGAGAAAGCAAATTTTAAACAGACAAGACAAGGCAAAGCTTAACCAGAGTGGTTTTTAATAGTGATCTTGTGATGGAAGCAGTCCAGATCCCTAGTACTGCAACAATTGCCACAAATAAATCATCTTTATCAATAGTAGACACTGCTCTTTCTGGGTTCTCCCAATTGGAACAGAGATAAACAATTGATTAAATTTGTAAATACATGACCTTTGATATGTTCCTTTCTAGTCTTTCAGAACACACACATCTGTGCAAACTTGACAGCCTGAAAGTTGTGTGGAGAAGCATTATATTTAATTGTAAGGACATCAGTATCACATTGCTTCATAAAAAGGTGCTGTGAGACTTCTGGTGTATTTGTTGTACTTTTCAGATTCTGGAGCTCTTCTTGTTAAAAGCCAGTACAAGATATTGTTTATAGCAAGCTTTGTGAATAGCACAAATCCAGAATTGAAAAGACAAAGTTCCACATTTAGCAAAGGCAATGTTAACTCTGAGTGTATTTAAGGTCATGATATTGTCCGGTATTGAAATGAACTGCGTAATCTGGAAACGCATTCTTTCGCTGAGGGAACATGGGTGCTGGAGCCAGAAATGTCTGAGAAATGTCACCTATCCAGTTCATCTTTCAGAAATCTGTTTATTTCATCATCAGTGTCAATGCAACTAATTTTAACTGTAGTTTTTGTAACTTAGCTATTTAACATGTTTTTGCAGAAAGTTTGCCTTCCCCTTCCTCATTACGAAGATACTATTTTATCAGTTTAATCTTGGATACATTTGTGCTTGTTGAGGTTTTTTTAATCAGTTCTTATCAAATACTGACGTATTTTGTTTTTCGAATTTTCCTGTAAAATGCAATAAGTTACAGGGAAATGTTAAACTTGTTGAATGAACAAATAATTGTAAAACGAAGTATATAATATTAATAAATATTAGCTGGTATATTGGTAGGTAGACTGGAGAGATGACTTATGACTAGGTGCAATTCTGGGTAGGGCAAGGAATAAATGGATCTGAGTACAAATACATTGACAGAATTATCCCACAGGTTAGCAAGGCCATTAATTTAAAAAAAAGCAAAGGTTTTATTTCTAGAAGACTAGACTTAAAAAGTTGGGTGTTTATGCTAACACTGTATCGAACACGTGTTAGACCACATTTAGATTATTATGTGCAGTTCTAATTGTCATATTATAAAAAATAATATAGAAGCATGGGAGAGAAGATTCATAAGAATAATACCAGAAATGCTGGAGTATACCAACCAGGAAACGATAGGCTGGGTCTCTTCTCTCGAACAAAAGCTGAACAGTGACCAAATGCAGGTCTTTAAAATGATAAAACATTTTGATAGAGTGGATACGGGGAGAATGTTTCCTGTTGTGGGGAAAAGCATAACTACAGGCACCCAAGAAATACAATAGGGAATTCAGAAGAAATCTCTTTACCCAGAAAGTACTGAGAATGTCACTATCACAGGGCATAGTTGAAGCGAATGGTGTAGATGCATTTAAGGGAAAGCTAGATAAGCATTTAAATGAGAGGGAATCAATGGTTATAGTGGTAGAATTAGGGAAAAAAAGATATGGGAGGTTCGAGCACAAACACCAGCATGGACTAGATGGGCGATTGGTCTGTTTCTGTGCCGTATATTCTAATAATCTAAAATGTAATTTTTGTAATAAATGCAAAACCTGTGCTGTGCAGATGGCCAGTATAGAGCAGAGTGGAAGTGTATAATAAAGAAAATATCTTAGCAGAAAATTAAACCTTATTAATGCAAAAATGTTACTTTCAGTTAGAGTGAGCAAGCGTTTAGGTTGATGGTGCACAGGAAACGTAGGAGAAGTTTGTAAGAAGTCATGGGATACACATATATTACATTAGTAATACATTGAATTAATTGCTATCAATAAGTTTCACAATATAACAAGAAATAGGAGTCAACCATGTGGCCCCTTGAGCCTGCTCCACCATTCAATAAGATAATGGCTAAACTTTTATGTCCGCTCCACTTTCCAACCCGACTCATATATTCCTTGATTCCTTAATTAGCCTCAGAAAACCTTTTATACAAAAATCTTGAATGTACTCAACAACTGAATATCAACAGCCCTCTGAAGCAGAGAACTCCAAAGAATATTAAAAAATTAAGAAATTTCTCATGAGTTCTAAGTAGCTGGCTTCATATTCTGAGATTCATAGTCTCTACTTTTTGACTCTGCAGCCAGAGGAAAGCAGATTCTCACAAGTATCCTGCCAAGCCCTGTAAAAATTGTACATGTTTCAATGAAACCATCTATTGTTGTAAATTCTCGATAGCGTAGGCTCATTGCACTCAATCTGTTCTCGTAGGCCAATCCCTTCATCCCAGGAATCAATAATGGACTTTATTGCATTCCCCTCTTAAGGGATGATCTCCATACCTAAGGACTGTGCTTTGTATTCCAGGTTTGTTCTAACCAAAGCCCTACATAATTTCAACAAGACTTCCTCAGCCTTGTACTCCAACCCCTTTGTAATATACAAAATATTTATGGATCATTTGCCTTGCTAAAGGCTTGTTTTATCTGCATGCTACCAATCCGTGATTCATGTACAAGCATATTTCAATCTTCCTGTATGCCGACGTTTGCTAGTATCACATCTTTAAAAAAAAAATCTGCTTTTCCATTCCTCCTCACAAACTTGATAATTTCATAGTTGACCATATTATACTCCACTTGCTGCCTACTTGCACTTGAATTCCTATCTTCAACCTGAATAAAGGTTAATGAAAATTAAGTAATTGTTTGGAGAATAAGGAGGCTACTGATTTGATTTGATTATTATTGTTACTTGTATTAGGGTACAGTGAAAAGTATTGTTTCTTGCACCCAAATAGACAGAGCATATCATACATAGAAAAGGAAAGGAGAGAGTGCAGAATGTAACATCAACATCAGGATTATTGGTGCAAAGGCTATTTTAAAATGATTTTTGTGCCACTGAGGGTCATAAAGATATCTCTGTCATGAAACTCAACTGCCCTTTCCCACCTTCCTTCTCATCATTGGAAACACAATCCATTAAAACAAATCAGTGACAGTATATATTGTGTGCTCCAGTATATAGCATGCTAGGTCACTGTAAAGAGACAAAAACACTCCCCCTTGTTTTTTATTCTTATCAAAACTTGTTTTTTAACAGAGGTTCCAGGCCAGAACATACAAAGAGTGTTGCAGGAAGTAAAGAAACGAAGATATGGTTCAGAAGGTAGGTCTGGGATGTTCTGTTAATTACAGCCAATAGGATTCATGTAATATAGTAAATATACAAAACACAAGTTATGTGGTCTGATACTGGCCTGGAATCTGCTGGAAAACAGATAATGTAAGTATAAAAATTCAAGGCATTAATTCCTTAAAGCTGCAATGAGCAATGGTTTAATGCTTATAATTTAAATCAATTTTTGAGCACATTTATTATCCTCAAACTGCATTTTAATAAATTCCTAATTGCAAGTTGCTTATTTTAAATAATTTGATTATCATTTGTTACTACTTTGTAAATGTAATGAAAAGGATTACTCTGCAGTAGCTGTTTAAGTGACTCAGATAGCTTGGCTCCTGGGAGGATACTTGGGAGATGAGGTGAATTTTTGTCTTTTTGACGTAGAAACTGGAAGCAGGATAGGCCATTTGGCTCTTCAGGCCTGCTCTGACATTCATGGACAATCATCATTTTCAATATCTTGCCTTCCTCCCGTATCCCTTGATTTCTTTAATCCCTAGAGCTGTATCTAATTTTTTCTTGAAATCACACAATGTTTTAGTCTCAAATACTTTCTGTGGTAGTGAATTCCACAGATTCACCACTTTTGGGTGAACAAATTTCTCCTCACCTCAGTCCTAAAATGTTTACCCCTTATCCTGAAACTATGATCTTTTGTTCTGGATTCCTTCAACTTCAGTAACATTATTTCTGAATCTACCCTATCAAACCCTGTTAGAATTTTATAAGTTTCTATGAGTTCCTCCTCATGCTTCTAAACTCCAATGAATACATCCTGATTTAGTCTAAATATAACTGATTTAGTCTCTTCTCGTTGTCGTCCAGGAATCAGCTTGGTAAATCTCTGATGTATTTCCTCTATAGCAAAGACATGCTTCCTCAGATAAAGGCACTAAAACTGCATACAATATCCAGATGTGACCTCACCAATGCAATAGAATTGCAGTAAAACATCTCTAATTGCAGTAAAATATCCTCTTACTATGAAGGCCAACATACCATTTGCTTCTTTATTGCCTTTGTACTTGTGTGCTTGCTTTCAGTGACAGATGCACAAGAATACCAAAGTCTCGCTGCGTATTTACCTCTCAATTTACACCCATTTAAGTAATAATCTTCCTTTCTATGTTTGCTACCGAAGTGGCTAGTCTCTCATTCATTCACTTTATATTGTGTCTCACAAGCATATATTCTCTCTCTCACACACACACACACACACATACCTTATCCAAATCACACGGAAGCATCTCTGCATCCTCCCATCACCCTCCCATCAAACTTTGTATCATCTGCAAATTTGGAGTTAATACATCTAGTTTCCCCTTCCAAATCATTAATATATATGAACAGTTGGGGTCCTAGCACAGGTCCCTGTGGTCCTCCATTAGTTGCTGCATGTCAGTTGGAAAAGGGTCCATTTATGCCAACCCTTCTATCTGCTTCCTATCTGCTAACCAGCTTTCATCTCAAGACACTACCTTCAATCCCATTTATTTAAACCCTACATAATAATCTGCATGTGAGACCTTGTTGAAAGCTTTATGAAGCCTAAATAAACCACATCCGCCGGTTCTAAATAGACCACATCCACAGTTAAACTGCAGAAAGTGGAAGTTGCATGTTTTACTTCGCAATCTGGAACAAAATGAAGTTGTTCAGAGAGAAATAACTGTACTTCAACAAATTTGATTTAAAAAGCATTGCAGCTTTAAGTGATGACTGACATAAATTAATAGTTGTAATTTAATGAAGCTTATGGCTTGAATTACTTCTGTGATCTGTTACCTGGGGACATTCAGAAGACTGGAATCTGCTTTGTTAGCTGATCCACAGGTTATCTCAAGTTTTGTTCATCAGTTGAAGTATTTCCAAGTTCCTATGACCCAGTAGTTTCTGACTACATACAGCAGTTTGGTCAAGTAAAATATTGATCGTATAACTTGGGTAATTAAGATCATTTAATACATTCTGGTCAGCTGCATGATCACCCTGTTAGATTGATGAGATGGAATGAAATGGAGAATTTAACCCTATGAAGCCCATGTGATATTTTTAGAAAACTTAAAAGCTCCAAGCTTTATTTAAAGTTATTTCTGACTAAGTTACTGGATATACTTTTAGTTGCAGTAAAATCCTTTTTTTTTCGAAAAAGGTTATAAGTAGGATAACCAAGTTTGTGATTTTATCCAAGTCAAATTAGTTGTGTATTCGTACTTTAACCTAATGTAGGGGATTGAGCAACATTCTTTCTCAACCCATTGGTTGCCACATTTTTAGAGAAATGGTTGTGATTATACCTCAAAAATAACATGTCTGTGAAAGGCTTTGTGATGTTCCAAAAATGTGTAAAATGCAAGTTATAGTTACTGAAATTGACTGACTGTTGAGCTCAAATTTCAGGGAAATGCATTGCTTGTGTATTTAACTGGTGCCTTTGCTGTTATTTTCACCAGCTCTACTGTGACACAGTTTATTAAGAGAAAAAATTTGAAATGGGAATTGGAATTGATCACACTATAGACAGGGCAGTGTAGATGCTGTATTCAGGATGAAATAAATAAGCTGTCAGAGTGAGTAGGTAAAATTTACAAATAGCAAAGCTTATATTGTTACAGTATATGTTTGTAATTTTCACTTTGTGCTGTTTTAGAGCTGTTGTATAATAGGATTGGTGAGGATTCATGAGGTAGAAATCTGTCGTTGATGTGACGCAGAATGGGCAATGCCAAATCAGCCACCTGTTCTGTGCAGTGCCTCATATTAATTCCATTGACATGTTTACTTGTGTCTTGCACCAATTACATTGTAGACGTATGCATGCATCCTGCCAAATTGCATAGAATGTTGGTTAAACCCATTACAGTCATCATAATGAAAACATGACTGAAATGACTGAAAACAACACAACAGAACCTTACCTAACGATAAAACAAAAATCGGCAATCTAGAATTTCCAGTTGTCTCTTATGGTGATTTTCACCAGTTCTTATTTGGAATCTTCGATGGAATGCTTACAGTCATAGCAGTACCCATTGTTGAGAGGGATGAAGTAAGAAAAGATGGCCAGAAAATTACCTTACAAAATATACCTCCTGCAAGATAAGCCATGGATAATCAGATGACAGAAGTTCTGCTTTCTTGCCCACATGAGCATTTCAGGGTAGTAAGATGTTGTGATTCTTTTTGGCAAGATAGTCTTTTTTAGCTGAAAAGATTCTTCCACATCTACGAGATAATTTTAGTTTTTATTTCAACAAAATAATGTGGTTAAAGTCACTAAAAACCCTGCGAATATAACCATGTTTTGTGTTGGTAGAGCCACATTGGTCACTTTATATTACAAGGATGTATCTGAAGACTTTTACCATCAGCAGGCCCAGCACCTTTTTATTAATCGTAAAGTTCACATGCTTGTAAAATTTCCTAAGTACACAGAAAATAGAATGCTTTGCAGAAGGCTGGAAGGGAGCTGACAATACAGAGATAAGGAGAGTGGGAGGTCCATTGAGAGGAGTCATACGATAAATATATGGACTGGATAAGCATGGAATGGGAACAAGACTGTCTCTGAGGAACTGAGGGCATGTGCAGAGACTTGTGACTAGAGGAGATCTCAGCTATTGGAATGTGTGAGATTAAGCCAGTAATGACAAGTCATTGCTCTGAGGAACAGGGTTCTGTGGGCTTGGCAAAGATGGTGTACAGTTGAAAGCAATGATGAGTAGTTTGTGCAAACTGCATGTTGCAAGACTAAGTAGAGATGTGAAATAGTGCAATCTTAAATAGAGGTTTACAGCATGGAAACAAGCCCTTTGACCCAACTTGTCCATGCTGCCCTTTCTTTCATCCCAAAGCTAATTCCAGTTGCCAGCATTTGGCCCATATCCATCTATACCCTTCGTACCGTGTGATGGTCTAAATGCTCATTTAGGGTAGAAGTGGGAACATCGGGGTGGCGGCGAGGGCTCATTGGGCCGAAGGACCTGTTTCCCGTGCTGTTTTGTTCTTTGTTCTTTGCTTTTTAAAAGACAACATTGTATCCGCCTCTCCTACTACCTCTGGCAGCTTGTGCCAGACACTCACCACTCTGTGTGAAAAAAATTACCCCTCTGGACCCTTTTGTATCTCTCCCCTCTCACCTTAGACCTATGCCCTCTAGTTTTAGACTTCCCTACCTGTGGGAAAAGATATTGACTATCTAACTAATCTGTGCCTCTCAGCCTCTGCTCCAGAGAAAAAAGTCCCAGTCTATCCAGCCTCTCCTTATAACTCAATCCATCAAGTCCCAGTAGCATCCTAATAAATCTTTTCTGCACTCTTTCTAGTTCAATAATATCCTTTCTATAATGAGGTGACCATAATAGTATTCCAAGTGTTGTCTTGTACAATTTCAACAAGATGCCCCAACTCCTGTATTCAATGTTCTGATCAATGAAACCAAGCAAGCTGAATGCTGCCTTCACCACTCTGTCCACCTGTGACTTCACTTTCAAGGAGCTATGAACATGAACCCTTGTTCTGTAACTCTCCACAGTCCCTACCATTAACTGAGTAAATCTTGCCCTGGTTCAATCTTCCAAAATGCATCACCACACATTTGTCTAAATTAAACTCCATCTGCCATTCATCAGCCCACTGGCATTAAAGTTGGTAATGAAGTTGTGAGTTGAGAAACAAACCCCACTCCCCCCCTCCTTCCCTTTGCAGAAAATTGCTGGTAATTTTCATTATATTTGAGCTAGTTTGGATAGGTTTCATGAGACATTTCAATCATCTGTCTAAATAACAACTGTAATGTCATAAAATGCACTTTAACAATTGACATATTTTTAAAGAAAACCCTGTCATAGCATAAAATGGCAATCCACATTACTGAAACCAAATAAAACTGAGATGATAGTAATGTGACATATGAGATACACAACATTCTATCCCTATCATCTCTCAAGTGACATGAGCTCATATTGATTTCTTGTTGCTTCTTTTTATTTGACATGATTTGATGTGACTCATTGCATTCAATTTTCATTTCTGACACGTTTAATTTAGATATACTGTTGTTAGCAGCACTGTAATTCTATTTAATGGGACACAGTTATGATCCTTTCTCAGTGTAAATCTGTATTGTGGCATGTTTTTTGTTTTCTAACATCTGACACTAAATTTCTTTGAAACCAAGGCCTATTAAATAAGCTGAGCTCAGATTTGCACATTAAACACATCAGTATGTTCGACCGATATTTTTGTTTTGGTGATAATGTATATGGAAGGGTCCATTGCTGTGCTGTACTGTTCTTTGTTCTTTGCTTTATTTACAGTTGTTGTGTCTTTGACGTAGATGTAATTTTCATTTAAACCACGTCACCAGTATGCTTAAACTAGCATTCTACCTTTACCTTTCTTTTAACTCTGAGAGAGGCTGCTTAAGGTGCCTAAAGGTGCAATCAGAAATTGTTGGAACCTGTGTATACATCTTTTGTTTAATAGTCTGCAACTTCTTCATTAATGAAAAAGAAAAATAAGGTCCTTGGTGGCTAATTTCTGAGAAACACTGTTGCCATTCTCACAGGTTGGTCTCCAGACTGATTTCTTGTCCAATTCTATACTGAGCTGGTTTCTCTCAACAGGTTGAAGCCACGCTAGGGCTTCAGTTACAGTTACGGTGAGTTAGGGAAATATTCCTGTATCCCATCAGTATCTAGTGACCCTTCTGGAGAATGTACGTTGCTGGGGTCCCAATGGGTGAATAGCCTGCTAATATTCACTGTGAGAGATCAAATTGACGTAATTGACACACAGGGAGGTAGTAAGCAAAGAAATGAAAGGGGAAGAGAGCAGTTTAGTAATTCATGGAGTGACTGAGATTGGATCAGGGCAATTGAAATTTGGAAAAGCAAATTGTTAGAGCAGTATGTTGATACAGGTGAATACAGGTCCTGCTGCTATGTTTTTTCATGTGCCAAGCACTCAGTCTGAAGGAATTAACTACTTGTACTTTATAGAAGAAGTGTATGTGGTATGTGCCAGCATGAACACACATCTTACTGATGCAGATGTTGGCATGGTGTCCCATTGCACTGGTAGACACTCAACAACACCTGGAAAGTATTTGCAGTACAGAGAAATTTAAAAGCAGGGAGTAAGCATTGAGAATTTTTTTTAAGAAAAATTCAAGTCCCCGGCACAAGTTCTATTGAGTGAATTTGTTGGGGTGTGCAGGAATATGCTGCTTTTATAACCAGCAGCTGACTGACAGATTAATTACCAGAATGGGAGTTATTGGAGGTCAGCCAGTATTTGTGACTTTGGATGGAGCTCATTGCTGGTAGATATAGATTAGGCTTTCATACAAGAGTCCCAGGGCTGCTTGTCATTATACATCAGGCTTTCTTAGTTGTAGTGAATTTTGTCTGTCATCAATGGGTCTGTATGATGGAGTGGTTCATGACAACAGAACATTCCGTGCCAGGAAAATATTGATAGTTGGTGGAAGTATATATGCACAACATCTCTTTCAGTGGGCTCACAGCAGAGCAGCCCTTGGGAGAAGGATGCAAAGAATCACATAGGTGCCTGTTCAAATGACTTGGAACCAAAGCCTTGAGCATTAAAAAGAATTGTTCATTGAAGTCCCCGGCATGCCCGAGGCATGTTTCAGGCATGCAAAACTTGTCATCTTTATTAATATCAAAACCATGTTCATGATGTGTCCTCTTAATATTGAGGTCACAGAAGTACATTCATGCTGTCAATTGTTAAATAGCTGCAATTCTTTGTTAATTTGTTTCCAGTAAAGAATTACTTGCTGTGTGCTTGATCCATAATGTGTACAAAACAAAATGAATCTTACATAGCTACTTATCCAATATTGTAATGTGAAGAAATCCACCAAACGTGGATTATAAGGTACATTTAGACCACAACAATTTTATGACCTTTTCACCAACATCACGCCAAATTCAGCTCATATTAGTATCTGTGTTACAGCCTAGTCAGTTTTAGTTTATCTCCTGAGCTGTTGGACAGGAGGTAGTGGAAAGTGGCTCTTCCTCTCTTCTGCTGGCCTATTCTTTCTATCTCTGTCTTCCTCCTGCTGTTCGTTAGACCTCTGTTTCAGCAGAGAGGTGCTCCGCATGGCACAGGGAAGCTGAGGCACCTCACACCACATCTTTCTGTGGCTTCCTCATTTTGGGTCCTCCACTATAAAGAGAGGAAATTTTGCTTACTGTTCCTGAACACAAAGTAGTTTTAGCATTTTTTTTTAATTAAATCAGTGCAAATTACAGTGAAAAACCCTCCATTCCAATGAGAAGAGATATTGACAGGAATATTGAAACAATCTCGGATTTGAAGCTTCTTATCTACCTTTTGTTATTTTGTTTTCAATGTGATCTACCACAGTTTGCTCTACAGTTTTGTTTCCATTTGTATTATTTGCTTGGGATAGAGTAGCAAGTTCTGTTAAACTCTTGGATCAGGTTTTCTTTCTGGGTAGTGTCGTCAAACTGGTTCAGCGTTACACTTGGCTGATGAAGCAAGTTAAGGAGCAAACAGGTAACAGCGTGGAAGATGAAGTAACAAGAAAACCCAGCAAATGCATGTGTTTCTGATCTGTAGTGCATGTATCAGAGGATTCCGGGTGTTAAGAGTACAGACAAATAAGAAACAAAGGGCTTGCTTCTGTCTGTTAGCAGAAATGTATTCATCCAAGAATGAACATAAAACATAGAACATTACAGCGCAGAACAGGCCCTTCGGCCTTCGATGTTGTGCCGACCAATTAGGAAAAAGAAATGACTCTCTAACCTAAACCATTCCCTTTTCGTCCATAAACTTATCAACTAACCTCTTAAACGCCACCAAACTTGGCGCATCTACAACTGCAGCAGGCAGGGCATTCCATACCCTTACCACCCTCTGGGTAAAGAACCTACCTCTGACATCAGTCCTATAACTACCACCCCTTAATTTAAAGCTATGTCCCCTCGTGCTAGCTTTCTCCATCCTAGGAAAAAGGCTATCACTGTCCACCCTATCTAAAACTCTAATCATCTTATATGTTTCAATAAGGTCTCCTCTTAGCCGCCTTCTTTCTAACGAAAACAACCTCAAATCCCTCAGCCTCTCTTCATAAGACCTGTCTTCCATACCAGGCAACATCCTGGTAAACCTCCTCTGTACCCTCTCCAATGCCTCCACATCTTTCTTATAATGTGGGGACCAGAACTGCACAAATACTCCAAGTGCGGCCGCACTAGAGTTTTGTACAGTTGCAACATGACGTTGCGGCTCCGAAATTCAATCCCCCTACCAATAAAAGCTAAGACTCCATATGCCTTCTTAACAACCTTCTCGACTTGATTGCCAGTTATTCATTTTGTATTGGGAAGGGGCAAGAATGGGCAGTGCAGAAGTTATTTTTAGGTGAGGTGAGACAAGATGTCAGAGACTTTTTTTGTATGGTTCTTTTTGTGTCCATAATAATTAGAAATAAGAATGCAGAGATGGCCCTGGGATTTGACTGGTTAATATTCTGAGATGCAATTGGTTGAAGGGAGAAGTAGACAGGGCAATTGACTTCGGGATTTGATTGGTGTACAGCTGGCTGAATTCATCCATGGATTAGGAAATTGAGCATTGGCAACCCAGTAATGCTGGGACTCTGTGTGGACAGGATCATCTATTGAACTGTCCTGTTGAATTCTAAGATTCTTCTGGTTATAGGGCAGTTCTTTCCTGTCTGAAAAATGGTAGGGAGGGGAATAAAGGCACAACTCCACCCAGAAACATTTAATGCAGTAAGACAAATGGTTGAATTGAGAAATCAGAGGTTGATCTAGAGTTATGCAATTCTGTTTTAGTTACTGTAAAATGCCATTTTGTTTGCAACCATATTTGAAGTTTTGCACTTGTTTGTGATAATTGCGTGTTGAGTTGCGTCAGTGCACAATGCAGTCATTAAAAACCTGCAGTGAGCTATAAGTTGTACATCAGATGTATTGTTGCTTGTTATTGTTTTGGGGTGAGTATAGAACACTCCAGTGCTTTGCATAGTAAACAGGGCCACAGATGTTCGGGCACAATGTGAAAGGTACTTTTAAAAAATATTAACAATGTCAGTAGTACAGATACTGATTTCAAATGGTTTGATTGAGGCTGAATTTGTTCGGTCAGGACCACAGAATCGAAAAAGTATTCTTGGTTTTATATTATTCTGTTCCATGTAATGTCCTGCATATTTCTGCAAATTACTTTGGGTATTTTGTATGTTTATTTATTTTTAAAATTCAGGAATCAGCAATGTTGCCATCTGAAGAACTACAACTTCATCTTTCTTTCCCATCTGCCTGACGTATGTTACAGGATGGATCATATTACTTGCATTGCTGTTTTAGAATCATAGGATGGTTACAGCATGGAAGAGGCTGTTGAGCCCAACCTATTCATGCTGGACCTCAGCAAGAGCAAATCATCTAGTATCAATTTCCTGCTTTCTCTGTGCAGCCATTTCTGCTTTTCAAATAATAATCCAATTCCCCTTTGCTTCAATTGAAGCTGTCTTGATTGAATCTGCCTCCATTACACTCTCAGACAGTGTATTCCAGACTTAACCAGTCATGGTGTGAAAAAGACCCGCCTCTGTTCTGTTCACTTTAGTGGGAGCCAATGAATAAAAGGCACCTGAACTTGGAAAGACTTTCACCAGCTGAGTATGTACTTTCCTTGAAAGCTTCTAGTCTGGCTTGATAAATAACTTGCTTAGGAGTGAATGGAAATGCTATGAGAGGATAGCAGTCACTCTCACGTTGCAGAGGGATTGAGGGCTGAAAGGAACATGGAATGATGGCTCTCCTTGAGGAACAAGATGAATAGCACTTTTTTACTTGGCTAAATATGAACAGAAAACATTACACTTTTCCCCCTATCTTATTGATAGTCAACCATTTATGAACTGTCTCAACACTTGAAATGTCTACATGACCAAAAGGAAGTTACAAAATTAAGAAAGGCATTCAAAAATTACATTTTTCATAATAAGATGATTAAGTCCAACCATAAAATTTCCTTATGTTTCTTTGAGTAAATTCATTAATAGTTTTTACCTGAAAGCCTTGTGTTTTCTCTCAAAAATCTAGGGTTGGTATTTTTGCCCAAAGCTGTTGCACTGCAAGCCGTAGGCAGATTCCAGAGTCTGAGGGCAGGATTTTAGTCTCTGTTCTGAAACTGTAAAATCCTGCCCCAGGTCAACAGATCTTTCCACAGTTCCCATGGCAGAATGTTTGCACAGTTTCCTATACTGCATTAGTAGTTTTCTGCAAAGATCCTTCTTAATCAGCCTCCAAGATCATCTTTTGCTCTATTCAGGTAAAGTTTAAATAGAGAGAGGTAAGAGAGATAGAAAGAGGAAGAGAGAGAATGAGTGGGTGAGGGAGAAAGAAGCAGGGAGAGTGACTCTAACTGGGTGGTAGTAATAACACCAATGCTGCAGTTTTTATTTTAATTGCAAACAAAGCAAGAGAAAGAGAAATAGTGAAAGCAAACTAGACAATTAGCTTAAGTGTTTTTCTACATAAAAATTGTTAATTTAGTCATAAAAAAACATGTCTGTTTGGATAAACACAGGCCCATTGTTTACAATTAGAATTTTAAAACAAGTCTTTATCTAGCAAAAGATTCGATATTTGGGTTAATTTTACATGTGGACATAAAGTATTTCTGTTACATATTCCTCTGTAAACTGGTCACACTGTAATTACACCCTTCCACCGGTGGCAGCACCCTGTTTTTCAATATCCTGTTCTTTCTATAATGGAGAGAATCCCTGAAGTTTTAACACAATCCATTATTATGATTCTCAAAATATTGCAATGTGTACTGTTACACCTAGATAGTAAAGTGACTGAAGTATGTTTGCATTTCTGTTCCACTAACTCTGTGCCCTTGAACTCTGCTTCATCTGGTGACCCACACAATTCTTGACTGTGCAAAGTGTTACAACCAAGGTAGGAGGAGTGTGTGGTTCAATTAGCCCCATTTCTCCACAGCTCTCACCATTAGTTTAAAGTTTGGTTCATTCACCAAAATGAGCAATAATTTATCTTTGCTACTGTTACCAGAATAAAAGAGACTTCAACCAGGCTTCTTTCAATGAACAAATCTATTGGTTAATCTTGTTAAATGGAAAGGCAAAGTTGATTAACCTCAACTATGGAATATGAAAAAATAATAATTCCTGTTTTGAGATATCCTAAGATACCCTAACTCAGTCAGATACACACCCCAAAAGAGTGGAATTCTGCCAAAGGTTAAAAGTCAATGGTTTAAGGGAAAGAAAAGATATAGTCCTTGCAATACATCTGGCGTATAGGTGGGATCTTAAGTGCTCATCTGTGAAACAGTCAGTGACTCTTCTCATTTTACCACTTTTCATGAAGGCTTGAGGAGCAATGGCAGATACTTAATCCCAATACATAAAGAAATTTAGGAGCAGCTTATACTCCTGCCTGTGAACTGCTTCTAGTCTGCAAAAAGTTTTCTGAATTCTCACGAACAGTTGGCCCTCCTCTTTCTCCTCAAAGCAAAATCAAAATCAACTTTTAAATGCACTGTTCCAGGCATTGTTTGTCTCAGAGCCATTCCATGCGACTCCCTTTGTACACAGTTCACAAAAGGTTGTGTTTCCAGTTTCTTCAAAACTTTTCATTTCATTGTCTTGTATGAGATGTAGGGGCAGATTTTCCAGCTCTCCCTGCCAGCAAGATTTCCTGTCCCACCGTAGCACCCCCAATCCTTCTCTCCCCCTCTTCCATCATGCCGGTGTGAGATGGACAAGCTACGCAAAATAGTATAGATTTCAGCAGAAGATCCTTTCAGCGGCCAATGATGAGCAACCTACCAAAAATAATCAGGAGATCATCCAGTATCTTAATAAAAATTCTACAGTTAACACTTCCTATACATGTTATATTTAATTCTTTTGTCACCAATGTATAATGGGTGGTGGTAATTTCACAGGATAGTAATCCAGAGTGCCTGGGATAATGCTCTGGGGTTCATGTCACTCTATCTCTAACCCCCACGACTTGCCTGGGTTTGCAAAGTCTCACTAACTGTCCTGTCTGGAGACAATACACGTATCTTTAACCTGTGCTTAAAGCTCTCTCCACTCACATTACCTTTAAGAATTGATTCCCTGTAAAGACTTGCATTCCAACTATTATTTTGTAAATTGAATTTGTGTTTATGTGCCCTGTTGAATTGAACACCCACTCACCTGATGAAGGGGCAATGCTCCAAAAGCCAGTAGTTTTTGCTATCAAATAAACCTGTTGGACTTTAGCCTGGTGTTATGAGACTTCTTACTGTAATGCTCTGAGGACATGGGCTCAAATCCCACCATGAAATTCAGTCAATTAAAGTGAATAATCTTGTACACAAAATAACATTTTAAACATTTCATAATGGCATTGCAATTTGATGTCTTTTAATGGCTTCAATAACTGTTGTAGCCAGATTATAGAGTTGATCGTTGTTGAATCCAAGTCATGTCGTACTGTCTTCTTGCGCCTTATTCATTTTAGATTGTCTTCCAAATTAAAGCTGGAGAACAAATTTCAAAAGCTTTATTTATGCAAAACTTATAGAATATTTAAAAATAGCTGCATATGTGTGGAAGAGAGAGAAATGGCTTCAACTCTGCTGATTAGCTAACTATAGTCACCCTAGTTGGTGTTCAATTATATGCACAATAAACCACTTAAAACCTGAGAGATAAAGCAAATCGCATGCCTTTCCTCACCTTTAGCGTTTAAAATTCAAATCCATTCAATCATGAAAAGTAAGAGAGCCTCTAATTAGCTCCTTTGTATTGCATAATTGGTGTTGATAGTTAGAAAATGGTAACTGACTCATTACTGATACCTATAAGGCAGACAGAATCGTAACAAAGTTATAGAATGGGGAATATATGTAGAACAAGGAAGATAGAGGGAATGCAGAGCTTCACTTCATAAAGCTAACTACAAAACATTTAATGAATGTTTGCAGCATCTGTTGAATAATTACAGACTTGTGCTGCCAACACTGGGACACCCATCCCCCTCCCTCCCTCCCTCCCTCCCTCCCTCCGATTTCCTGCCAGTTCTGAAATGAAGCTGAGTATAAGACACATGTGGAGTAATAATGAATGATATACAGAAGTTGTGTTGAATGGTCTGTAATGTGTATTTTAAGTCTCCCGCTTTTTTTAGCCACCACCCACATGCACACACAGATATTCCCACACATACCCACTCCTGCACAGACGCCTACTCTCACACACATCCACACTCCTCCTTGCACCCCGACACCTGCACACACACACCACCTCCCGCACACACACACCTCCTCCCACGCACGCGCACACTCCACATGTGTGCACACACACTCCTGCATGTGCAGCCACTCCTGCACATACACCCACTCCTGCACATACACCCACTCCTGCACACACACATGCGTGTGGCTGCTTCCATGCACGTGCCTGCTCCTATGTGCATCTGCTTGCACACGCGCACACCCACATGCACTCCTGCACATGTATACACACCCATTCCTGTGCACGCACAGACCCACTCCCATGCACAGACCCACTCCCATGCACAGACCCACTCCCATGCACAGACCCACTCCCATGCACAGACCCACTCCCACGCACAGACCCACTCCCACGCACAGACCCACTCCCACGCACAGACCCACTCCCACGCACAGACCCACTCCCACGCACAGACTTGCAGGTCCTTTGCTTGGTATTACCATTCCCTACTTTGTAATTGACACAAACATTTGCCAGCATGTCAGACAGAGAAATTTGAATTTTTGTTAGGGGCCATTGAAAAGATTGCCATCACTAACCAAACTGAGAAAAATACGAAAAAAATACCTTCTGTTGACTTCTGGATAATTTTAAGTTGACCCAAGATGACTAAGAATGATAGCAGTGAGTGCATAATCAGAGGTTAATGCAGTTCAAGTAATGGACAAAATATCTTTCATGAGTTATTTAATACTTAAGATTATAAATACCTGTTTACTCTAGTGTTCTGTAAATACATTTCTGCTGGCTATAAGCCTTTCTTCAGTGTTAATTTGCATTTTTAATGTCTCCAGGCAATATCACAACACGGATTAGAACCCCTGAGACAGGTTCTGATGAAGCCATCAAATCTATTCTGGAACAGGCGAAGAGAGAACTACAGGTGCAAAAAAATGGTGAGTAAAGTGAAAGCACAGATAAATAGGAGCAGACCTCCGGTGGAATTGCTTTGTTCTCTTCAATAATTGGAGGTGAGACATCTTTTGTGCTGAAACTGCAGTTTTTGCATGAAGCAATTGCATTCTATGTCCAAAACCAAAGTGGGATCTAACATCAACAACTCCATATTGTGACACAAACCAGTGAACCTCAATTTATCAATCTTATATATTGCAAACTTTACTGTGAGTTTTAAGAACATAAGAACTAGGAGCTGTAAGCCCTAGAACTGTAAGCCATCTGGCCCCTTGAGTCTGCTTCACCACTCAATAAGATCATGGCTCATCTTTTTGTGGACTCAGCTTGACTTATCCACCCACTCACCATAATCCTTAACTCCTTTACTGTTCTTTACTGTAATACTGATTTATCTATCTTGCCTTAAGAACATTTAATGAGGTAGCCTCAACTTCTTCACTGAGCAGGGAATTCCACGGTTTCACAACCGTTTGTGTGAAGAAGTTCCTTCTCAAATCAGTCTTAAATCTGCTTCCCCTTATTTTGATGCTATGTCCCTAGTTCCAGTTTCATCTGCCAGTGAAAACAACTTCCCTCTTCTATCTTATCTATTTGCTTCATAATCTTATGTATTTCTATGAGATCTTCCCTCATTCTTCTGAATTCGGATGAATATAGCCCCAGTCAACTCAGTCTCTCCTCATAAGCGAACCCTCTCAACTCCGGAATCAACCTAGTGAATCTCCTCTGCACGCCTTCCCGTGCCAGTATATCCTTTCTCAGTAAGGAGACTAAAATTGTACACAGTACTCCAGGTGTGGCCTCATTTTTCTTACGTTCTTAAAACTCATACAAAACTGGCTCAGTCAAAGAAGACAGAGAGTAGCAGTGGAAGGGTGCATTAATGAATGGAGGGCTGTGACAAGTGGTGTTCATGATGTGGAGATGCTGGCATTGTAGTGGGGTAAACACAGTAAGAAGTCTGACAACACCAGAAGTCTGACGTTTGCAACGTCATGTTGCAACTGTACAAAACTCTAGTACGGCCGCACTTGGAGTATTGTGTGCAGTTCTGGTCCCCGCATTATAAGAAAGATGTGGAGGCTTTGGAGAGGGTACAGAGGAGGTTTACCAGGATGTTGCCTGGTATGGAGGGCAGGTCTTATGAAGAGAGGCTGAGGGATTTGAGGTTGTTTTCGTTAGAAAGGAGGCGGCTAAGAGGGGACCTTATCGAAACATATAAGATGATTAGAGGTTTAGATAGGGTGGACAGTGATAGCCTTTTTCCTAGGATGGAGAAAGCTAGCACGAGGGGACACAGCTTTAAATTAAGGGGTGATAGTTATAGGACGGATATCAGAGGTAGGTTCTTTACCCAAAGGGTGGTTCGGGAGTGGAATGCCCTGCCTGCAGCAGTTGTAGATGCGCCAAGTTTGGTGGCGTTTAAGAGGTTAGTTGATAAGTATATGGAAGAGAAGGGAATGGTTTAGTTTGGAGGGGCATTGCTTTTTATATTGGTCGACGCAACATTGAAGGCCGAAGGGCCTGTTCTGTGCTGTAATGTTCTATGTTCTACCAGGCTTAAGTCCAACCAATTTATTTGATAGTAAATTCACAAGCTTTCAGGGTTTGCCCTTTGTTCACCCAATTTTTCTATACCCTCTCCGACTTTGGAGAGAGTCTAGAAAAGATTTACCAGGACGTTGCCTGGTATAGAAGAGTTATGGGGAGAGATTGGAGAAACTTGGTTTGTTCTCACTGGAGCAACACAGGTTGAGAGGAGACCTGATAGAAGTCTACAAGATTATGAGGGGCATGGAGAGAGTGGATAGTCAGA
This sequence comes from Sphyrna mokarran, assembly GCA_024679065.1. Lineage (NCBI taxonomy): Eukaryota > Metazoa > Chordata > Chondrichthyes > Carcharhiniformes > Carcharhinidae > Sphyrna > Sphyrna mokarran. The sequence continues at coordinate 47,161,700 of JAGIQG010000022.1, read as the reverse complement.
AGCTTTTTCCCAGGGTGAAAGAGTCAATTAGTAGGGGGCATAGGTTTAAGGTGTGAAGGGCAAGTTTTAAAAAAGATGAATGAAGCAGATTTTTTACATAGAGTGGTGGGTGCCTGGAACTCGATACTGGGGGAAGTAGTGGAAGTGGATATGGTAGTGACTTTTAAGGGGCGTCTTGACCAGTACATGAAGGAGATGGGAATAGAGGGATATGGTCCCTGAAGTGTCGAGTGTTTTAGTTAAATCAGGCAGAATGGTCAGTGCAGACTTGGAGGGCCGAAGGGTGTGTTCATATACTGTAATTTTCTTTGTTCACCAGCACTATATAGCTGCAATATAACCTCACCGTTTTTAAACTCCATCTCCAACTCCATCTAGCAATGAAGGTTAAAATTCTATTTGCCTTCTTAATTCTATATTTCTTAATTGTATATTTTCACTCAGAGGGTGGTGAATGAATGGAACCGTCGGAGGTTGTTGACGCAAACTCGCTGGGGTCTTTTAAGAGACTTCTGGATGAGTATATGGAAAAGAATAGGATGGGGGGTTATAGATAGGTCTGTGGATTGGTAGATGTGATCGGCGCAACTCGTGGATCGAAGGGCCTGTTTGTGCTGTATTGTTCTATGTTCTATGTTAATTATCTGCTGCACCTGCAAACCAACTCCTGGAGATTCCTGCACAAGGACACCCAGGTCCCTCTGCACAGTAAAATGCAGCACTTTTTTAACCATTTAAATAATAGTCCATTTTGCTGTTATTCCTACCAAAATGGATAACCTCACGTTTACCAACATAGTACTCCATCTGCCAGACCCTCGCCCACTCATTTAGACTATATCCCTTTGTAGACTTTCAGCATCCTCTGCACACTTTGCTCTGCCACCCACCTTGGTGTTACCTGTGAATTTTGAAACATTAAACTTGGTCCCAAACTCCAAATCATCTGTGTAAATTGTAAATAATTACGGTCCCAACAATGATTTCTAAGGCACACCACTAGTCACTGCTCGCCAACCAGAAAAACACCCTTTGATCCCCGCTCTTTGAGGGTAAATTTCTGCTAGCTAACCAATCCTCTATCCATCCTAATACATTACCTGTAACACCTTTTATTTACGTAGCAGTCTTTGGTGTGGCACCTCATCAACCGTCTTCTGGAAATCCAGATACACTATATTCACGGGTTCCCTATTGTCCATTGCATACATAATATTCTTAAAGAATTTCACCAAATCAGTCAAACATGACCTTCCATTCATGAACCATGCTGCATCTTAACCAATGGAACAGTTTATATCCAGATGTCTCACTATTTCTTTCTTGATGATAGATTCAAGTATTTTCTCTACTACAGAAAATCTTCAAAGATAATACATTCTGGAAAACACTTGCAACTGCAAAAAATTGTGTTTTTTAGAATTATGCTCTGCTAGTTAATTATTTCAGTTCAGAATTGTTTTCCAAAATATATTTTTTAAGTCAAAAGCTTTTAATCCTTTGTGAGTTTTTGTTACACAAGAGACTGAGAGACTGACCCACTGAGATTCACTTGACATTTGTAAGGAAGTTGCCTTTCTGAAATTTTGAAGCATTGTCTTAATGTCTTAATTCTGCACTGTGATAATGACAAAAAAATCTTAAGTATTGCTGAAAAGGCTACATGCTGTTGAAACTTTTCATCTTGCGCTCATCATGACAGTTTACAAGAAGAGTACAGAAAACAGCAATATATATTGTATGAGAGGATAGTACTGATTAATAGGCAAGTGGACTCTGATTGACAGATGCATTGCTATGGGGAATGCATCAGAAAACAGTTAATGAAAGACGTTTATTCAAATTCAAACTGGGCAGGTCAATTGTTCATAATGTAGAGATGCCGGCGTTGGACTGGGGTAAACACAGTAAGAGGTCTGACAACACCAGTTTTAAATCCAACTGATTTATTTGATAAAGGCTATAAAGCCGAAAGCTTGTGAGTTTACTATCAAATAAATCAGTTGGATTTAAAACTGGTGTTGTCAGACCTCTTACTGCTCTAAGTGTTGCCAAGGGGAATGAACCAGGGAATGGCTGCCATTCAAGCTTGAAAAAGGTGCAAAGCTCCTTCTATCTGCAAAGAACAGGGCTGTGTGTGAACATATGTAGCTTCTAAGGAAGATACGTGTAAGGAGGGCATGTTGCCAACCCGACTGATAATCTTAAATTAGTTTTCAGTGCCATGCACGATCCAAATTGTTTAGCAAATGTTGCTCAATTGTAGAATCACATCTAATGTTGAATGTTTTGAGTTTTGCAAGGTTATGTTTTGCTAGTACTTGTTTGTTTCAAACAGCAGAAGAGATGTGCTGTGTGATACAATCCCCCAGTCATTGGGATGTATGGCCTACATATCTGGCATCACACCAGTGCTCAAATTCAAATACTACATTCCTATTTTGTGTAATAGGCTTTTTGGTTTGTTGGCAGCATCAGTTTTTGGAGAATATCACTCATGTTGCTACAGCATAGTGACAGCATGGAATGGCTAGCTTCACCTATTGTTTGAGTTACCTTGCCTTCCAGAATAATCTGGAGCAAACTGGGCACTTTTAAAATCATAGAAGGAAGCCATTCGGCCCATCCAGCCTGCACCAGCAACAATCCCATCCAGTCCCCAACCCCATAACCCATTTACTCTGACACTCCCCTGACGCATTATTTCAAAGATATTAGAAAAAAAGATTTGACCCACTACATAGATATAAATTATTTTAAGAATGTGTTGATATATTTCTTGTCTAAAAAATGGGTGAAAGTGTTATGGAGAAAATTTAGCATGGTCAAACAACCTAACCCACACATTTTTGGACTGAGAGGGCAAGCCAGAGCACCCAAAGGAAATCCACACAGACATGGGAATGTGCAGATTCCACACAGACAGTAACCTGAGGCCAAACTTGAACCCGGGTCCGTGGTGCTGTGAGGCAGCAACGCTAGCCACCGTGCCACCCCCCTTTTCAAGGTAAAATGTGGCTGCCTTATGCTCTTCAATGATATATTCTTGCATGATATGGAAGCCATATAGCCCAATAACTGGGAATTGTATATGCAGCACATCGCTTGTTTGCAACAAGCGAAGTACAAACCAAACGCAACCAGCTGTTCCTTGCAAAACTCAAAACATTTGCGGGATGGGCAGAGGAAACCTGTAAAATCGTGCAAGAGATGCAAAGTTAGGATCGCACCCCAGTTTCTCGGTTTTCATGACCATAGGATAGCCAAATTTCCAACAAAGTCATCCTCTCGCCAAAAATGAGCAAGAGGTGAAATAAATTATTCAAATACATTCCAGTGTTAATTTCCATGTGATTAGCACTAAAGGGTCCAAGCTCACTTACCTTTCTGGTTCTGTCTGGCGAGGAAAACACCTGCTGTCCATGAACAGGGAAGAGTTGTGTTGGCCTCACCAGGCCAGATTCCTCTTGATCTTGAACTCCTCTATCAAATTTCCTTTCCATCCTCCCTTCTGTAAAGAAACAACCCACAGCTTCTCCAAACTATCCAAGTAACTTAAGTCCGTCCTCTTTACCAGCCTATTCATATCCCCTTGAAGTCTCATTTCACAATTGAGACCTGGCAGGTTTGCTACATTAATACAATTTTTCAATGATTTTATGAATTTGGAACTGGCCAGAATTTGAGAAAGATCCATAATAAAATTACCACTGTTGAAATAAATTTTCAGATGTATTTTGTTTTGTACGTTACAGTTGATTCAACTCAGCCACCCTGTACATCTAGCAGTGGTGGTTCAGATGAAGCAATTTGGTCAATATTGGAACAGGCCCGACGTGAAATGGAAGCTCAGAAGGCAGGCCTTGAGCCAACACCGAAGCCAACAGCAGTTACTCAAGCTGAATCGGCCCTCCATTCGTCCAAAGCGACATCATCTTCCTCTTCATCGTTCTCTTCCTCTGTAACAGTCATGAAGAAACCTTACACAGTAGATTCCAGCAACAATGTGACACAAAGCTCTCATGGATTTAAAAAAGAAGCTTTGTATGACACATGCTCCTCAGAGCACCATGGGATAGCAGACACATCACACAATGTGCTCAAGCAAGTTAAAAATGAATTGGGACGAAGTAGTATATGGAGGGACCAATGGTGGAACACAGTTTGTCCTGACAGAAGAAATTCAGCCTTTTCAGAAGATGGAAGAGCAGAGGAAGCTTGCAGTGGGAGAGAAAGGATTGGTAATCCAAGCAGATTGGAACGAAATGCTTTGCAAGGACCTGCTGCTTCTGACCACTGGAAGGACTGGCAAAATGCAGAGTCGCCATACTCTCAAGCATCAGATTTAGGCACAGTGGCCGCAAGTAGCAGTGTGACCCCACAGAGCAGTCCACTACCTTCTTCACCTCTTGTCCCCATTGCAAAACCTCATAAGCCCTCTGTCCCACCACTAACACCAGAGCAGTATGAGATTTACATGTACCAGGAAGTGGACACAGCTGAACTGACTCGACAGGTGAAGGAAAAGTTGGCCAAGAATGGGATTTGTCAAAGGATCTTTGGGGAAAAGGTAAGCAATTTCTAAAAACATCTTGCTTTTTTTAGGATAGTTTATTAGGACATCTTATGTGAATTACAAATATGTTTAAAATTTAGGTCACCTTCCAACATTTGTAATATTTAGACCCCAAAAGTTTTTGCTTCCAAAATGAGGTCAGTACAAAGTGCAATTGCAAAGTACTGCCATTGTGAATGTCAGGTTGCTTACTGTGCAGCACACTTTGAGTCCAGATGTACATCACAAATCTTGAGTCAAACATTTTGACTTGGGTCTCTCCAAATCTGCCCTGCTATACACATCCCAGTTCCTTTTCCCCACCAGTGATAACCATGCTTACAACAATCTAGGCGCTAAGCTTCAAACTTCACTATCACACCTCTTCAACTCTTCACTTTTCTTTTCATCTTTAAGATGCATTTCAAAAATCTACGTCTTTGACCAAGGCCACTCATCCTCATATCTTCTTCATGACACAGAATCAATTTTTAATCTTATTAATCCATTTTTCTGTGGCTCATTCCATAGCACACTTGCCTCTGAATCTCAGATCTCTAGAATTGAAATCCCACTCAAGGGCTTGAGCACAGAAATCAAGGCAGACTCTCCAGTGCAGAAACTGGCAGAGGTGTTGTCATTTGGATGAGATGTTAAACCAAGGCCCCATCCGCCATTTCAGGTGTATGTAAAAGATCACGTGACACTGTTTTGGGAAATAAAAAGCAGAGAAGGTTTCCCCAGTATTCTGGAACCAATATTTATCCCTCATTCAAAATCACAGAAACAGATTATCTGGTCATTATTATATTGCTGTTAGTGCGATTTTGTTGAACACATTAACTGCTGTGTTTCCTACAATGCAACACTTCAAAAAGTATATCATAGAATCGCCACAGTGCAGGAGGCCATTCAGCCCTTCCACTTTGCACCAATTCCCGAACAGAATATCTTACGTAGGCCCTCTCCCCCACATATCCCCGTAACCCGTAACATTTAGCATAACCGATCCACCTAACCTATACATCTTTGAACTGTGGGAGGAAACGGAGCACCTGGAGAAAACCCACACAGATGCGGGGAGAATGTGTAAACTCTACATAGACATTGTCCCAAGGCTGGAATTGAAGCCGGGTCCCTTTGAGCTAGCACTGCTAATCACTGTGCTATTAACACTTTGGCTGTAAAATGTTTTGAGATTTCCAATGGTCGTGAAAAATTTGATTTAAGTATAATCTTTTCTCTTGGGCAGGCACTATTTAAATGCAAAATGTTTTTGTTATCTTGGAATCTTTTTTAAAACAAAGTACTTCAGATATTGCAGAGTATTTAGAAGTAACGTTATTCATTTTAGTAAAGAACAAAGAAAATTACAGCACAGGAACAGGCCCTTCGGCCCTCCAAGCCTGCATCGACCATGCTGACCGACTGAACTAAAACCCCCCAACCCTTCTGGGGATCATATCTCTCCATTAGCATACTATTCTTTTATTTGTCCAGATACCCTTCAAAACTCATTATTGTATCTGCTTCCACCACCTCCTCTAGCAGTGACTTCCAGGCACCCATTGCCCTCTGTGTAAAAAAAAAACTTGCCTCGTACACCTCCTCTACACCTTACACCTATGTCCCCTACTAATTGACTCTTCCACTCTGAGAAAAAGCTTCTGAGTATCCACTCTGCCCATGCCTCTCATAATCTTGTAGACTTTTATCAGGCCCCTCAGCCTTTGTCATTCCAATGAGAACAAACTAAATTTCTCCAATCTCATCTCATAGCTAATGCCCTCCATACCAGGCAACATCCTAGTAAATCTTTTCTGTATCCTCTCCAAAGCCTCCACATCCTTCTGGTAGTGTGGCGACCAGAATTGAACACTATTCCAAATGCGGCCTAACTAAGGTTCCATAAAGCTGCAAAATGACTTGCCAATTTTTAAACTTAGTATCCCAGCTGATGAAGGTAAGCATGCCTTCTTGACTCTCTCCCCCACATGCTTTGCCACTGTCAGTGACCTGTGTGCCTGTACAGCCAGATCCCTGTGTCTATTAATACTTTTCAGGGTTCTGCCATTTACTGTATATTTCCTATCTTTATCAGATCTTCCAAAATGCATTGTCTCACATTTGTCTGGATTAAACTCCATCTGCCACCCCTACAGCCAAGCCTCAGCCTATCTATATCCTGCTGTGTCCTATGATGATCGTCATCGCTATCTAAAAATCTACCAACCTTTATATGCAAACTTAGTAATCAAACCAGTTACATTTTCCTCAGCAAAGATCCCAGCACTGATCCCTGAGGAACATCACTTGTCACAGCTCTCCATTCAGAAACATACCCTTCCACTGCTATCCTCTGTCTTCTGTAACCGAGCCAGTTCTGCATTCCGCTTGCCAGCTCACCTCTGACCCAACGCGACTTCATCTTCTGCACCAGTCTGCCACAAGGAACCTCGTCAGAAGTCATACTGAAGTCCACTGTCCTCCCCTCATCAATTGTCTTCGTCAATTCTTTGAAAAACTCAATCAAGTGGACGCGACCTCCCCTTCGCAAAACCAAATTGCTTCTTGCTAATACATCCACTTATTTCCAAGTGGGAGTACATCTTGTCTCGAAGAGTCCTCTCCAATAATTTCCCTACCACTGATGTAAGACTCACTGGTCTGTGATCACCTGGATTATTTTTGCTACCCTTCTTAAACAAAGGAATGACATTGGCCACTCCCCAATCCTCTCGCACTTCCCCTGTAACCAGTGAGGATACAAAGATTCTCTTAACTCCACAATGATTTCCTCCCTTGCCTGTCTCAGTATTTTGGGGGATATCTCATCAGGATAGTCATTTGATATGGCCAGTGCAAAGTTTTTAAGAGTTCTAATGAGTTACATTTTAACTTTGTCTCTGTTTCACATTATAAACAGATCTGTATACGTTCAATACATGTATTGTATGTAATTGCAATACAAAAGTTTGTTTCAGTTCTTAATCAGTTGGTAATCCTGCTGAAGCTTTAATCTCAGAATAGCTCACAAAGAACAATGCTGTTAAATCCAAGTTAACATCCTAGTTACAGCATCCAATTTATTTGTTAATACGCTCCATCATTATACTGTTCCACATTTGATGTGTGTGCATGCTTGGCAATATTGAAATTGTGTTCAAAAGTGCCAATGTGAGAATCACAAATGAAGCACTATTTTGGTCTGAAGCTATTGTATTATTGTATTAGAGGTTTACTGAATTGTGCATTCACATAACCAATGCTTGTTGTAATACTTCCTTTTCGTAAAGCTAAACCATTGAGGACAAAAGATTTTTTTCTTTTGGAGCAACGTGAATCTCCAGTTAGCCAAGTCACTGGCACTAAATTATGTTGCCTTTAAAAAGCAGGAAAGAGATTTAATCTTAATTTCACTGTAATATAATGTTATATCACCTTCCAAAATAATCTGATTTATTGGAAGATTTGCAGGTTAACTGGAGAATGGGCCATAGCCAGTGCCAAGATATAATATCAGTCTCTACTAATAAGTTGTGCTCAGCATTGTAAGTGGAAAGTGTTTTGGTATATATGACTGCTGACCACCAGCGAACCTTTATATCAAATTTAGCAGATTATAAATTCTGATTGAGTTTGTTTTTTATATGACCACATAAGGGTGGAACTGTGAAAAACAAGCTTCTATGTTCCCACATCAGAAGGTGTGGTTTCCATTATACAATGGTTCTGGCTTCTCAAACAATATCATAGCACCAGTGTGATAACACTTAGAAGGGAACTATTTATCATTCTAATTGTCATCACTCAGGTGTTGCGTCTGACTACACAACCAATCAGCTCCGCATCGGCCACATCAAATGACTACAGTGGAGCATTCTGCACTGGAGCAACACCGGTAAGTCCCTGATTAATTCTTAAGAAAATCCATCTTGTTAAAAGAAAAGTTGCAGGCCAGAACCATTGTATAAACATTATAATAAAAGAAAAATATTAAAACATTATAATGGTGAAATCAGACCTAGATAACACACTCTTACCTCTTTTACTTTATATGGACGTTATCTGCCATTGTAAAGTCTTACCAAACACCAAGTTCAGCAAAGTATCCTTTATTTATATAAGAGTGGAGCCGCTTGATAAAATTCAGGCAGTATAAGAAGTCTGGAGTCCACTGGTTTTAGAGTCTAAATGAATTCTTCTCCGTAACAGTGAGCCAGTTGTATTATTTGACATTAGGTGTTGTACAGCAAAATTCATTTTCTACTACAAAAATGTGGAATTGGAACATTATTTGGGATTATTTTGATAAGTGGCTGAAACACAGTGTGCATGGAAGACAGGAAGGGAAAAGAAGTTGAAAAGACAAAGAAGAAAGAAACATAAATGAGCAAGGAAAGCAAATGAAATTATTGAAAACATTATGGAAAATGGAGTAAAAGATAAATAATACCAGTGATCCAAATTACTGCCAGAAAATTCTTGCTTTGCTTATAACTGTCTGCATCAGTGACTTTGAAATCTGGATCAGTAACCCATCAAAATAACTTGTGATCCTTGAAATGACTTTCAACACTTGGATGCATTTTGCATGCTTATAAATGTAAAACTATGTAGCATTTTCTTTATTAGCAAAGTCAAATTAAAAGACACCATTACTCACAAAGTTTTTTATTTTTCTTTGCCATGCCCTTTCTCTTTTTTTTAGGTTTTGGGACTGTCACAGGGCAGTGTCAGTGACATGCTATCTAGGCCTAAGCCTTGGAGTAAACTGACTCAGAAAGGCCGAGAACCCTTTATTCGTATGCAGCTATGGCTGAATGGTGAGCTGGGACAGAGCGTTCTTCCATCCCAGATCCAGCAAACTGGACAAGGTAGGCCCGAGAGTCCATGTGTATTAAAACATAACTGGATTCAACATCTATGTGAACAGAATTATTGACCACTATCTTGTGGCTATTCACATAGCCAAAATGACACAGAATATCTTTTTACCATAGTTACAGGAAGTATCTTTTAGTTTAAAAGAAATTCCTTTACATTGTACTAATCCCACTTTTCTGCTCTCTTCCTACCCTTCCATATTTTTCTTTCTTTAATAATTAGCAAATAATTTAATCATTTTGAACATTCTAATCAATTTAGCATCAATTCTATCAATGGCAAAGCATTCCAATTATTTTTGCATGAAAATGGTATTTATAGTCAAAATGGTTGTGTAATTAACAAATAAATTTCATTGTAGACAAATATTAGGTGATGCATTTTAATAGAATGAATGAGGAGGCAATTTATTACTTGGAAGTTAAGTATCTAAATGGGGCAGAGCAGCAAAGGGATCAATAAATCACAGAGTAGGACCATGGGTTAATATGGTCATAGAGAGACAAGGCAGAACATTAAGTTTCATTTCTGGAGGGTAAGATTTGCAAAACAGTGTTATGATACACTTTGATCGAATCTTAGTTAGGCCACACTCAAAAGTCACAGTTTTGGCATTAAAAAAAAGGCCATTTGACCCATTGAGTCTTTGCCAGCTCTTCTTAGAACAGTCCAGTCAATGCCATTTCTCTGAAGGTTTATTTCTTTTAAGCATCTATCACGTTTTCCTTTTGCAATTATTGACTATTCTAATAGGTAATGAGATCCATAGCTCGCTGTATAAAGAAGGTTTCCCTCACCCAAGCTGTTATATGCTTTGCTAGCATTTCCTCAATGTGTCCTGCCAAATAATGCACTCCCAAATAATACTGTTCTTGCACACTCTTTAGAACTGTGCCATTAAGTATATATTGCCTCTTCCTATTCTATCAAAATATATCACCTCATAATAATCAGTATTATGTTCTATCTGTCATTTGCCTGCCCATCTATGTCACGTTCATATCATCCTCACTGTTTAACATCCCTCTGAGTTTGATATCACAGCAAATTTTGTAATTCTGCTCTCTAGTCTAAGATTCAAGTCATTTATATAAAGCAAAAATAAATATCTAGCACTGATCCTGGGGGAACATTACTTTCTACCATCCTCCAGTCTAAAAAATTACTCCTCTTCCTTCCTTAAGCCAATTTTTGTTTGATCAAATTTTGTTTGATCGCCTCACTATAGGAAGGACGTGGAAGCTATTGAAAGGGTGCAGAGGAGATTTACAAGGATGTTGCCTGGATTGGGAGGCATGCCTTATGAAGACAGGTTGAGGGAGTGGGGACTGTTCTCCCTGGAGAGACGAAGGTTGAGAGGCGACCTGATAGAGGTTTACAAGATGTTGAGAGGAATAGATAGGGTGGACTCTCAGAGACTATTTCCCAGGGCTGAAATGGTCACGACGAGAGGGCACAGATTTAAGGTGCAGGAAAGCAAGTACAGAGGGGATGCTAGGGGAAAGTTTTTCACTCAGAGGGTGGTGAGTGAATGGAATCGGCTGCCGTCGGTGGTGGTCGAGGTGAACTCGCTGGGGTCTTTTAAAAGACTTCTGGATGAGTATATGGGATCCAATGGGATTGGGGGTTATAGATAGGTCTATGGCTGGGTAGGTTTTTGATGTGTTCGGCACAACTTGTGGGCCGAAGGGCCTGTTTGTGCTGTAGTGTTCTATGTTCTATGTTCTATCTAATTGGGTACTGACCCTGCTATTCCACAAGCCCCAGTTTTGTTAACTTAGAATATTGTGCGTATTTTGTCTTCGTATTGTGTCTGAAGGTCAGGAATAGTTGTCCCTTTCTCGGAGTGGGTCATCATTTTATGAACATAGAACATTACAGCACAGAACAGGCCCTTCGGCCTTCGATGTTGCGCCGACCAATATAAAAAGCAATGCCCCTCCAAACTAAACCATTCCCTTCTCTTCCATATACTTATCAACTAACCTCTTAAATGCCACCAAACTTGGTGCATCTTCAACTGCTGCAGGCAGGGCATTCCACTCCCAAACCACCCTTTGGGTAAAGAACCTGCCTCTGATATCCGTAAAGTCCTCACCTTCTGATATCTGTGAAGGTGAGGATGGCTGTCATTTTGTGAAGCTCACAAAAGATTATTTTCTAGAGGAGTGTTACCAAGGTGTCACTTTGCAAAGGCTGTGCTGGGATGGGTTAAGCTGTCATTTTGTTGATTCCTACAGCAAACATCTGGCTGAGTGAGGGGATAACGTGGGAGAAGGGTGCGGCACGAGTGAGAAAGTCAGCATCTGGCGATGGGGAAGGAGATGTAGGAGTGGATAAGTGTCCCTGCAATTACACGTGCACCTGCTGTGCTGAGACCATACTCATGTTTTACAGCAGTATTTGGTCACCAATTATCTTAGGAACCCTTTCATCATTGGTTCACGGCCTCACTGTGTCGAGACTATGTGGTGGCCGTGCATGGGCATCTATTTGTCTGAATGAAGTTTGGAAGCTGGAATGTCAGGATCCTCATGGTCAGTTCTGAGATCTGCACTGCCTTCATAGCTCAGGAACTCAGGTATCTCGACATTGATATTACCACCTGCGTGAGACACAACACACAGAAGGACAACTGAAGGAGCCAGGTGGCGGCCACGTCCTTTCCTGAAAGGATCTTCCAGAAGAGGAACATGGCGTAGACTTCAACAATGAAAACGAGCTTGCCTGGCACCACAGCCGCTTCTCCTCTTGGATAAGCAAGTGCCTCATGACTGACTGGCTCACCCTGATGAGGAATCACTGTGTTGTCATCATCAGAGTATGACTCTTACACTTGAGGCAACAGACTAGGCTGACCTTGAGCATTCCCTTGCCTGAGTCCCAGTAAATGATAGATTAAATCGCTTCAGAGATGGGTCAATGCCAAGGTCAGGAAGGAGAAAATCTCTGAAAGGCCATCTTTGGCATGGAAGGAGGAAGGAAGTCTTCATCTTTACAAAGGCAGGCATAGGGAATGGAATTCATTATTGCTTCCAAAATGACAGCATAGCGTTCAGCTGCTTGAGCCAGATATTAAATATTTAAGGATCAGGACCTCTAACCCAGGTTTACCAGGCAGCAGTGATCTCCATGCTCTTAAAAAATCAGAGACTTGGATGTCCCGCAGGAGGCAGTCTAGTAAGAGGTCTAGTAAACAGTCTAGTAAGAGGTCTGACAACACCAATTTTAAATCCAACCGATTTATTTGATAGTAAATTTGCTAGCTTTCGGCCTTTGTAGCCTTCGTCAGGCAAAGGCTACAAAGGCCGAAAGCTAGCAAGTTTACTATCAAATAAATCGGTTGGATTTAAAATTGGTGTTGTCAGACATCCTACTGAGTTTACACCAGTCCAACGCTGGCATCTCTACATCAAGAAAACAGTCTAACAGCAGTGTCCTGTCCCAAGCCAATATGCCCAGCATTGAGGTGCCTGCCATTTAATTGTCTGATACTAGACTTCAGAGACCTCAGGACTCAGTTGTGGCAGGAGACTCCCAGCGCAACAGAACACTTTAAGGATGTGTTCAAAGTATTCAAGATGTAGTGGATGCAAGTCATCCTTGATCCAAGTGACAATCAAGAAGGTATTATAGAAAGAATATAGAGGCACTGGTAAAGGTGCAGAAAATTGATAGGTTAATATCAAATTAAAAGGTTATATTCAAAAGGAAAGATTAAACTAGCTAGGGTTCCTTTTTCTGGAAAGGCTAAGATTGAGGGCTCACTAAGTGTATTTCGAAGGAGTAGATGTAGAGAAACTATTTTTACTTATCATCTTGTGACAAAGATTGTGATTATTTTTCAGGCTGCCTTTGCCATTTCCCCAGGTCATGGCTTTAAGTTCACATCTTTTGTCATTACTGTCCTATTTCCCAATATACCCTCTCTGAGCTCATTTTTTTTGTAATATTTCTTTGTGTGGCGAGGTGTCAAATTCTGTGCTCCTGTGAAGTTGTTTTGGATGTTTTACCATGTTAAGAATACTATATAAATTCTGGTGGTTGTTCTGGGGACCAAAACTGGGAGCTATAAATATAACAGTCACAAAAAAATCCAACAAGGAAATCAGAACAAATGTCTTCACCTGGAATATGGAACTGGTACGAAGTAATTGAAGTGAATGAACCAGGCTAGATGTCAGATATGGAGGTAGGTGAGCACTTTAGTGATAGTGACCATAATTCAGTTACGTTTACTTTAGCGATGGAAAGGGATAGGAATATACCATGGGGCAAGAGTTACAGCTGGGGGAAAGGAAAGTATGATGCGATTAGACAAAATTTAGGTTACATAGTATGGGGACAAGATCTGCAGGGGATGGGCACAATTGAAATGTGGAGCTTGTTTAAGGAATAACTACTGTGTGTCCTTGAGAAGTATGTACCTATCAGAAAAGACTGAAGTGGTTGAGCGAGGGAACCATGGTTTACTGAAGAAGTTGAATCTCTTGTGAAGAGGAAGAAGAAAACTTATGTATGAATGAGACATGAAGGCTTGGTTAGGTCGCTTGAGAGTTACAAATTAACCAGGAAGGATCTAAAGAGAGAGCTAAGAAGAGCCAGGAGGGGATATGAGAAGTCTTTGGCAGGTAGGATTAAGAAAAACAGTAAAGCTTTCTACAGGTATGTCAGGAATAAAAGAATGACTAGAATAAGATTAGGGCCAGTCAAGGACAGTAACGTGAAGTTGTGCGTGGAGTCCGAAGAGATAGGAGAAGCGCTACTGAATATTTTTCGTCAGTATTCTATAAACATGGACAGGGATTGCGGGTAGAGGTGGGAACATCGGGGTGGTGGCACGGGCTCGTTGGGCCGAAGGGCCTGTTTCCCGTGCTGTTTTGTTCTTTATTCACACAAAAAAAAGACTATGTTGTTGAAGAGAATACTGAGAGACAGGCTTTTGGCTAAATGGTATTGAAGTTCATAAGGAGGAAGTGTTAGCAATTCTGGAAAGTGTGAAAATAGATAAGTCCCCTGGGCCAGATAGAATTTATCCTAGGATTCTTTGGAAAGGTAGGGCTTTGCAGAGCCTTTGGCTTTGATCTTTATAGTGTCATTGTCTACAGAAATAGTGCCAGAAGACTAGAGGATAGCAAATGTTGTCCCCTTGTTCAAGAAGGGGAATAGAGACAACTCTGATAATTATAAACCAATGTACCTTACTTCTGTTGTGGACAAAGTTTTAGAAAGGATTATAAGAGATTGGATTTACAATCATCTAGAAAGGAGCAATTTGATAGTCAATACGGTTTTGTGAAGGGTAGGTCGTGCCTCACAATCCTTATTGAGTTCTTCAAGAAGGTGACCAAAGAGATGGATGAGGGTAAAGCAGTTGATGTGGTGTATATGGATTTCAATAAAACATTTGATAAGGTTCCCCGCAGTAGGCTATTGCAGAAAATGCAGAGGTATGGGATTGAGGGTGATTTTGTGATTTGGATCAGAAATTGGTCAGCTGAAAGAAGATAGAGGATGGTGGTTAAAGGAAAATGTTCATCCTGGAGTTCCGTTACTAGTGATGTATCGTAAGGATCTGTTTAACTACCTTATTGAGTTTTTTGAAAAAGTGACCGAAGAGGTGGATGGGGGTAAGGCAGTTGATGTGGTATATATGGACTTTAGTAAGGCATTCGATAAGGTGGCCCATGGAAGGCTTCTGCAGAAAATGCAGATATACGGGATTGAGGGTGATTTAGCTAATTGGATTAGGAATTGGCTAGCAGATAGAAGACAGAGGGTAGTGGTTGATGGAAGATATTCATCGTGGAGTTCGGTTACAAGTGGTGTACCTCAGGGATCTGTTTTGGGGCCCTGCTGTTTGTAATTTTTATAAATGATCTGGATGAGGGTATTGAAGGATGGATTAGTAAATTTGCGGATGACACCAAAGTCGTAGGAGTGGTAGATAGTGAAGAGGGGTGTTCTAGTTTGCAGAGAGACTTGGACAAGTTGCAGAGCTGGGCCGAGAGGTGGCAAATGGAGTTTAATGTGGAAAAGTGTGAGGTAATGCACTTTGGCAGGAATAATAAATGTGTAGAGTAATAGGGCTAATGGTAGGATTCTTAATAGTGTTGATGAACAGAGGGATCTTGGTGTATTTGTGCATAGATCCCTGAAAGTAGGCAGTCAAGTCGATAAGGTTGTTAAGAAGGCATACGGAGTCTTAGCTTTATTGGTAGGGGGATTGAATTTCGGAGCCGCAACGTCATGTTGCAACTGTACAAAACTCTAGTGCGGCCGCACTTGGAGTATTGGTTGCAGTTCTGGTCCCCGCATTATAAGAAAGATGTGGAGGCATTGGAGAGGGTACAGAGGAGGTTTACCAGGATGTTGCCTGGTATGGAGGGCAAGTCTTATGAAGAGAGGCTGAGGGATTTGAGGTTGTTTTCGTTAGAAAGAAGGAGGCTAAGAGGAGACCTTATTGAAACATATAAGATGATTCAAGGTTTAGATAGGGTGGACAGTAATAGCCTTTTTCCTAGGATGGAGAAAGCTAGCACGAGGGGACATAGCTTTAAATTAAGGGGTGGTGGTTTTAGGACAGATGTCAGAGGTAGGTTCTTTACCCAGAGGGTGGTAATGGTATGGAATGCCTTGCCTGCGTCAGTTGTAGATGTGCCAAGTTTGGTAGCGTTTAAGAGGTTAGTAGATAAGTTTATGGACGAAAAGGGAATGGTTTAGGTTAGAGGGTCATTGCTTTTTCCTAATTGTTCGGCGCAACATCGAAGGCCGAAGGGCCTGTTCTGCGCTGTAATATTCTATGTTCTATGTTTTTGGGCCACTGCTGTTTGTCATTTTTATAAATGACCTGGATGAAGGATAGAAGGATGGGTTAGTAAATTTGCTGACGATGCTAAAGTTGGTGGAGTTGTGGACAGTGTGGGAGGATGTTGCAGATTACAGAGGGACGTCAATAAGCTGCAGACAGAGCTGGGCTGAGGGATGGCAAATGGAGCTTCATGTGGAAAAGTGTGAGGTGATTCACTTTGGAAGGAGTAACAGGAATACAGAGTACTGGTATAATGGTTAGATACTTGGTAGTGTGGGTGAGCAGAGAGATCTCGGTGTCTATGTGCATAGATCTCTGAAAGTTGGCACGTAGGTTGATAGGGTTGTTAAGAAGGTGTACAATGAGTTAGCTTTTATTGGTAGAGGGATTGAGTTTTGGAGCCATGAGGTCGTGTTGCAGCTGTATAAAATTCTGGTGTGGCCGCACTTGGAGTATTGCGAACAGTTCTGTTTGCTACCTTATAGGAAGGATGTGGAAGCATTGGAAAGGGTGCAGAGGAGATTTACCAGGATGTTTCCTGGTATGGTAGAAAGATCTTATGAGGAAAGGCTAAGGGACTAGAGGCTGCTTTTGTTATAGAGAAAAAGATTAAGAGGTGACTTAATAGAGGCATACAAGGTGATCAGAGGATTAGATAGGGTGGACAGTGTAAACCTTTCACCTTGGATGGTGATGGCTAGTACGAGGGGATATAGCTTTAATTTGAGGGGTGATAGATATAGGACAGATGTCAGAAGTAGGTTCTTTACTCAGAGAGTCATTGGATAAGCATATGGATGATATTAGAACAGTGTAGGTTAGATGGGCTTTAGATACGTTTCACAGGTCAATGCAACATTGAAGGCCTAAAGGCCTGTATTGCACTATAATGTTCTATTAATGATAATGCTTTGTTTAAGGAGAAGCTTATTTGGCACATGAGGCAAAAGAAAAATATATTGTTAGGATTATATGACATTGGGTAGATGGAGGCTTTATAAGTACTGGCATGCATCACTTGGGCTGAATGGCATGTCTCTGTGTTTCTTTTGTACTTTATAATCTGCCCCTTCACGTATCAGATTGAGGGCCGAAGGGCCTGTACTGTTCTATGTTATCTTGATATCATGGCTGTTGGCATTTCTGTGCCAACCAGTGATTATAACTTTGTTATCTTGACTGTCACTTTTATCAGTTTGAGACTCCCTATTGTCAGACCCCACTTGGAGTATTGTGCGCAGTTCTGGTCGCCTCACTATAGGAAGGATGTAGAGGCAATTGAGAGAGTGCAGAGGAGATTTACAAGGATGCTGCCTGGATTGGGAGGCAGGCCTTATGAAGATAGGTTGAGGGAGCTGGGACTCTTCTCACTGGAGAGACGTAGGTTGAGAGGCGACCTGATAGAGGTTTATAAAATGTTGAGAAGAATAGATAGGGTGGACTCTCAGAGACTATTTCCCCGAGCTGAAATGGTCACTACGAGAGGACACAGATTTAAGGTGCAGGGAAGCAAATACAAAGGAGATGTCAGGGGTAGGTTTTTCACTCAGATGGTGGTGAGTGAATGGAACCGACTGCCGTCGGAGGTTGTTGAGGTAAACTCACTGGGGTCTTTTAAGAGATTTCTGGATGAGTATATGGAAAAGAATAGGATAGGGGGTTATAGATAGGTCTGTGGATTGGTAGATGTGATCGGCGCAACTTGTGGGCCGAAGGGCCTGTTTGTGCTGTATTGTTCTATGTTCTATGTTATAATCTCCCTATCAATATGATTGATTTGACAGAGTATAGCCCTAGTTACTCTAGTCATTCTTCATAACTCAAACCCTCTGGTAAATTGCACATTTTACAGAGAAGTTATATCTTCCACAGTGAGCAGTCTGAAGCTTACGCCAACATATGTAACAATCACTACAATTTCATTTGTAATGTGTGTTTTGATATTTTAAGCAAAGAAATTGAATGAGCGTAAGTTTTATTATATTTTTTGTGTTGTGTGTTACAGACACAAGGGCGAATTGTATTGAATTATTATTACTGTTCCACTATTCTGCCCGAGATAGCGGCAGTTTTAATTTCTAATTTCATTTGTTTTGCTTTGTATCATTCTCTTGTCGTAATGAGCAGTGGTGTGTTTCCCAAACCTCAATTTATCAGGTTAGAAATAACCCCGCAGCAAAGTTTTTAAGGCGAAATAAAACTAAAATTTACTAGCATGTTCAAAACGTGAGATACGAATTGCTTCACATACTTGAGCCTACACATCCAAAACGCAGAGAAAGGAGGAAGCAGTGTTACAAATTGTGAGGTACTTGGAAATCAAAAAGGTACTTCCATTAATTCATGTGTGTGGAGTCCAGAATGTCAGAGTCCACTGAAGATTCTTTGAGGTGGCTTTGTCCAGCAGAATTCCTGCTCTTTGTCCTCAGAAGTCAGTTGAGGCTGCAGAAGAGCAATTTGTATTCTGGAAATTAGTTCACTCTGTCGGTGAAATACAAGGTCCTTTCTGATGATCCCACTTTGATGGAAAAGGAAGTCAGAGGTAGGCTGCAGGCCTGGAGTTCAGTCTCTTCTTGTGGTTAAACTGCAATTGAAGACAGAATCTAGAAGCTGTATAATTAAAGCAATTCAAACAACTCAGATCTCAGCCATGTGACAAGGTGTTTACAGGTTAAACCATTCAGTTAACAATGTACTTTAAGGACCCTTATTAAACCCCATTGCATTTTGAGCAGATAACTGTGGAAACATTAACACAGTCTTGGAGATGAGAGTCACAACAAAGTCATGGAGGTTTACAATATGGAAACAAGCCCTTCAGCCCAACTTGGCCTTGCTGCCCTTTTTTTTAAACCTCTAAATTAATCCCAATTGCCCACATTTGGTCCAAATCCCTCTATACCCATCATATCCATGTAACGATCTAAATGCTTTTTATAACACAACATTGTACCCGTCTCTACTACTACCTCTGGCAGCTTGTTCTAGATACTCACCACCCTCTGTGTGAAAAGATTGCCCCTTCTGGACACTTTTGTTTCTCTCCCCTCTCACCTTAAACCTATACCCCTTAGTTTTAAATTCCCCAATTTTGGGAAAACTAATGAGGGGCACAGCTGATTTTATTTTATAGACCTCTATAATGTCATCCTCAACTTTCTATGCTGCAGAGAAAAAAGCCCAGTCTATCCAGCCTCTCCTTGTAACCCAAGTCATCAAGTCCCAGTAGTATTCTAGTAAATCTTTTCTGTACTCTTTCTAGTTTAATAATATCCTTTCTATAATAGAGCCACTAGAATTGCACACACTATTTCAAATGTGGCCTTGCCATTGTCTTGTACAACTTCAATGAGACAGCCCAACTCCTGTATTCAGTGTTCTGACTGTGAAACCAAGCATGCCAAATTCCTTCTTCATCGTTCTGTCCACCTGTGACTCCACATTCAAGGAGCTATGAACCTGTACCCTAGATCTTTGTTCTACAACTCTCCCCAATACACTACCATTAACTGAGTAAATCCTGCCCTGCTGCAATCTACCAAAATCGCCTCACATTTGTTTAAATTAAACTCCACTTGCCATTCGTCAGCCCACTGGCCCAATTGATCAAGATCCCATTGGAATTGGAGGTAATTTTCTTCACTGTCCACTATGCCACCAATCTTGGTGTCATAGAAACCTTATGGCACACTTGATACTGAGCTCCAGGTTTCGTTACCATTGAAGCAAGCTGCAGGCAGTAATAGGCAGCTCACCACTGAAGAGAAATTGGCAATTGGTCGCTGCAATGCCAACAGGAGCCCTCATGCGTAATGAAGACTGGGGCAGGAAGCATTCAGGGAAGTAAGGGAGCTATAATTGGAAAAGACTGCCTTGTTTGGGATGAGGGTGCAGCCGGCAGCAGTTAAGTTCTGTTATTGTAGCTTTGGGAAAAGCACTCCAACTCTTGGTTCTACAGTGTTAGAACGATATTGTATTGTTTTATGTACAGCGGATTTTCCTGGATGCTGATAGCATCCCGTCATAAAGTGGGAACCTCAAACTGCTGCTTGGCTCCTAACTTGAAGATGTGCAGGCATGGATACTGCATACTGCTTTCTTTGGCTGTATTAACGTGTTGTATTTCTGGGTGCCCCATTGTATGAAGGTTGTAAAAGATTTGGAAAAGTGCAGGATCGATTCACCTGCATGTTACTAGAATTGAGGGGTTACAGTAGGATGAGAAACTTGCTAAATTAGGGAATAAACAAAAATCTTAAACATTGGATGTGCTGGAGTCTGTAACAAAACCTAAAACATACTGGAAACACTTATCAGATCAATCAGCATCTATGGAAAAAGGAAAGCAGTTAGTGTTTCAGCTATATTACCCTTCTACTGATGAAGGATTGTAAACTTAAAGTACAATCAACTTTAATTGAAGAAAACAATAATTTTCTTCTTCCCACAACTGCTGCATCAGCTTTCTCAGCATTTATCATTTTTCCTTGAGAAATTAGGACTTTTTTAGGAGAACTGAGAAGGTTCTTCAGATCTTGTTAGAGTCTTTAAGGTTATAAAGGGTTTTGATCAGATAATAATGAATCACATTGTATCACTTGGCTTATAACATGACCTCATTTTGTCAGCATCTAAATACATGTTTCAACCTGTGGTCAGTGTATAGGCAGCCCTGACTTTTCTGCCATTAAATTTCCTCGGGTTTGTCTGGATTCAGTCTTCAAATCATTTCTTTCAAAATGTTGAAATGAAACTTGACTGTGAATTCAATCATACCATAAAGAAATATCATTGAACTTTATAGTGACCAAAAAATGATTTACAAATTTTGAATAAATGATTTAATGGGACAGTTTCGAGAATTAAAATGTTAGCTTTTTCATCCTGGTTATTATAGTTCACAAAAAACATTGGAGAAAATGTTAAGCTGACAATGGATAAAGCTCGTGGGTGGCACATTTACCTTTTAACACATCAGCTCTGGGATTGTCATAACCTGCAGTAGTTTGCAGCACTAAGATTCAAGGTAGGGATACTGTTGAACAGTAAAATTGTCTTAGAGATAACTGGAGTTGGGGGCACATCTAAAAAGAGTTTTGAGTCATTAATAAATAACTATATTCATGTTAACAGAACTTGCATGATTTCTATTCATAACAGAAAGAACATGACCTTTTTATGGAGTTACATTTGCATCAATTCGTCAAATACAGATCAGTGATCCCTGAGGTGTTTCAATCAGTAGATTATATTAAAGAGGAAGGAAAAAAATTTTGAATTTTTGCAAAATAATTTAATATATGTTCAATGCATCTCTAGATTCCTTTGCTGAGTGCAATCTAACAGGCAGAAAGTATTTTTTTGGCACTCATGTTTATTGCAATGCAGCAGAACAAACTGCATTTCATAGAACCCCTACTGTACAGGAGGAGGCCATTTGGCCCATTGAGCTTGTACCAACAACAATCCCATCCTATCCCTGGAACCCCACATATTTACCATGCTAATCCCTCCAAAACTAAGGTCAATTTAATATGGCCAATCAACCTCACCTGCATACCTCTAGATTGTGGGAAGAAACCAGAACACCCAGAAGAAACTCATGCAGACACAAGGACAACATGCAAACTCCATACAGACAGTGAACCAAGCCAGAATTGAACCAGGTCCCAGGCACTAAGGCAGCAGTGCTATGCCACCCTGTTGCTGGAGTTCGGCTTTCCATCTTCCCTTGTAAGTGGTGTACAGTCTGAACATTTGTATTCCTGTTGCTGCCTGCCTTAACATGTTTTATACTGGGCGTGTAAGTTGACCTCCATTTTTGGGAGGTTTTTTTGATATTTCTAAGGTCGACTTATCCACCATATCTATAGTAAATAGTGTATGACGCTTCCACTTATCAGTAGACGGTAACAAGGAGCATAAATTTAACTAAGTCTCACAGTAATTAAAGAGAAGATTAGAAGTAAATGTTTTACAAACATGGTACAGGTTATATATTCTGTGTTATAGCCATTGTAGCAATGCACATGAGAAAGAATTGTTTGAGAAAGATGATTGTTAAAAAGACTAAGAAGCAAGCAGGAGAGTGGGATTTGACTCGGAGCCCTGGAGACTGGTGCAGCCTTGCTCTGTTTCTGAACTGTGGCATTTTATGTTCGTGTGTTATAAATGGCTTCAGTGCATCTGAGTTATGTTGGCTAAGGGGGAACGATGGAATTGTCAATAAAACACCAGGTACTAATTCTTTATATGATCAACAGTAACACCATGTATAGCTCTCTCAGTGGACTCAGTTGAGTTAAACCTCAGACATTTGTTCTCAGCTAGAAGATTTTAAACTCTCAGGTACTCTTGCTTCCCCAGTCAGCACAGGTAAATAGCAGCTTGCCAGTTTGAGATGGAGAGGGTACTGCCCCTTTGTTCACAGTTTCCTGGTTTTAAGCATGTTGTCATATACAGTAAGCATTACAACAAGACTATATGGCTCTCTGATAGTGTCAGTTCATTCTTTAAACATTGTCCTGATCAGTTGAGTAGTCTTTCAGTTAGAGAGACTAAGGTTCTACAAGCTGACATATAATCAATAAGTTGTAGGTTATGCACAATCACAATGAAATGTTATAGTTTGTCTTTAAAGCATTGTAGCTAAAATGACTCAACTCCTTAAGATAGTTTGGCTCTGATGTGATGGCCAACGTTTTCTAACCCACCAAAGCAATAAGGGATTGAGTAACACAATACTCAGAAAGAAGCCCTGACCCTCAAAAGGGAATTATTCTTTACAAATTGCACATTATCCAAAATTTTGGTTGCATGTTTACCCATGTTGCAGTTGCTATTAATCCTCTGCTCATCTGACCTTCACTGGGCCTGTAATCCAATCAACTTCAGAGTCTTTGTTTTCATATACAAATAACTTCTTGTCATTGCCATTCCTGCAGCCTCATTCCCCATCCTATGTTTCTCTTATCTCTATTCTTCCAGTTCTAGTTTCACTTGCAACATTCTCTGTTTCTCTCCACTTCCTGATAATGGATTATTTTTACCTCTTAACTATTTGAATAATCAATGTGACTTTTATCCCATCTTTGTAACCTTTTCTAACCTTTGAGCGTTAGCTTGAATTGGTAGCACTGTTGCCTCTTGAGTCACAGTGTCCTGAGTTCAAATTCCATTCCAGGGTTTGAGCACAAAACTTGAGGCTGACACTCTATTGCAGCACTGGGGGATTGCTGCACAGTCTGAAGTGCTGTCTTTTGGGTGAAATGTTAAACTGAGGTGGCATCTGTTTAAAAAAAAATTCAAGGAAGAGGGGAGTTAATGTTGATATTCTGATTAATATTAATCATTCAATCAACATCACGAAGGACAGATGATATGGTCATCATCACTTTGCTCTTTGTGCAAGTTTGTTGTTCTGCATTTCCTACAGCAAAGTGATGACACTTCACAAGCATGTGGCTCTGAATTTCTTTGAGCTGTCAATGCTCATGAAAATCTCTGTATAAATAATCTGTTTTTCTTGACCCTATAGCCTGTCCTGGAACTCTCCATTTTTCTTCTCATCTTGCACATTTCCCTTCCTTTACCTCATTATTAGTAATGTGTCTTCACTTCTATAGGTGTCATGGTTTAGAATTAACTCCACAATTCCTTCCACTATCCTCCCCTTAAAACCCATCCTTCCAACACAGCTTTTTGTCCACCCTTCTTTGCAAGATGTTCCCTTTGTGCTTATGTAAACCCACATTTTTCTCTTAATTATTCTATGTAAATACAAATTGATGCTATAGAAGTGCAAGTTGTTGAGTAGTAAAATGCGCATGGATTATCTCTATTTCTCAAACAGTCCATAGTAAATAGTGTATGATGCTTCCACTTATTAATAGATGGTATAATGTCTACACTTTCAAATTGTTTTACATTTGGGAGAAGATTCTGTCTGAATACAAGAACCTGTTTTACATTTTATGTGGTACGTTTATTTGAATGAATCAAGCTTACAGGCTTTTTCCTACTCTTTCAAAAGACATTGTGATAAAGTTGTGAAAAATAGAGGCCATCTCCATTTTCAGGAAATGCTGTAGAAACTTTAATAAGATGTACTGAATATACTGTATCTTAATGTTGAATTGGGGATAGCAGCTTTCTGCTTCAATAAATTTAGCAGTCCTCAGATGGAACATCGACTGGGAACTGATTTGCATTTGTTTTCTTTGTTCTTCCCAGAGTATTTCAACAGTGGAAAGTTAATTATTTCTCTAATCCTCCTCCCTCTTACCAATTTTAATTTTGTTTAATAGGAAGTTGTTTTCTTTCCTCTGTTGGGTCTTCAGGATTGATACTGTACTCAGTCTATCCCAGTGCTGTGTTATCGCCAGTGGCAGCAAATATATGAGAGTGGCTCCAAGTGCTTTCCCTCTGATTCCCCCTCTCTCCCCCCGTCCCCTTCATTGTGTGGGGCAGTTCCAGGAATCTTGCTGCTACTTCACCCTCTGCACCCTCGCTGTGCCACCTGACCTCAAAGAGAGTATCCCTGTAATTCCCATTTTTAATGAACAGGGCAGCTTTCTTCAGGGTTGGGGAATCTTATTGGATAATAAATAGCAACATTTGCCACAGAAATGCCAAAAATTAAACATTTTGAACAATGTTTTCCGAAAGAATTCCAATTTAATATTATTAATAGTGGTCTGTAGTAGGGCAATGAAATGAAATGTGATTTTAACTAGTCTTGTGCAAAAGTGATCTTAAATGTTTATGCAGATCAATCATATTGATAACTATTGAATAACATCTATTTACTAATTCCTTTTTTTAACATTGCTTCCGATACACTTATTGTTGAAGACCGTTTGAAAAGAAATGTTTCATCTGCGATAAGCTGTAAAGCCATTTTAATGCAAAAGGTTCTTAATGATAACTAATACACAATAGCAAGAAGTTATTTTTCAATCGCTAAGATTCAGCCGTGCGGTAAGGTATCTGTGTTATTTAGGCTGTTCAGTGAACTAGATCCTGACCTGCTGAACTCAATTTTAAGATGCAGCTGCAGTGACCCACAGGGAGCCTGAATTTTATGTTTGTTTAGTTTGTCCCATGATATCATTCGTCATTCCTCTATGCGCTCGCACTGCATTGCCTGGTAATGGGAATACCCAGAGGAGCCGTATAAAGCATTAACGCAGCAGAAAGTGCCTAATTAGAATTGGTATTGTTAAAGGCATTGGTATTACTCTGAATAATTTGTCTTGCTTTAGGGATTCATAAAACTTAATCCCTTTTTAATAAAAGTATAAGAATCTCCATTTTTTTGCTATTTCATATTAGGCAGGACAAAATTAATCTATAGTTTCTCTTCAGGGTAAATTAATATGTGAGAAAATCCCTTCAAAAAGCACGATACTGCCAGTACGTAAATACAAATTACGTGAAGGTAATTTTAAAAATTCCCTTAAATTGCATTGTACCAGTATTAATAGTATCTGAAGGAGGCGATAGAATGCAAAATACTAGGTGCAGGCTAGTTAAAGACTTAGTGTAAAAGATTAATTGTGTCAGTGACCATCAAAAGCAAATTCCATTCCATCTGGACCTTTTAAAAATCTATTCCAAATAACAAAGTACATGGCAGGTTACATATTTAGAAAAAGAGAAGCCCCCCCTCCCCCCGCACCCCACTCCATTTCAGCTTCCTTGGTGTCACATAACATTTCCCAGTGGGAGCCTGATCACCAACCATCTGCTCTCTGGTGCACAAGAATGTCCCTCTATTTGAGTCACTCCAGTTTGCCCTTCCCCTCTCTCTCTCTTCCTCTCTCTCTCTCTCCCCCCCCCCCCCCCCCCCCCCCCCCCCCCCCCCCCCCCCCACCCCTCACACCTTCCACCCCCTCCAAGGATTTACATGATCTTCTTTCACATTTCTAAGATGCAGCCATGTTCAGAAGCTCCAACTGTGGAGGATTTGAGCACAGATCTATATTCCCTTGTAGTCCTTGGCTTCCACATTATATTATGCTTGGCTGCCTTAATGAGTGTTGTTCTTTTTATTTCAAGATTGCAAACAGTACAAAGTGAGGCCACTAACAGCTGAAATTATGCAAGTATAACATTTTCCATTGGTAAATAATTGATGATTTATTTCTCACGTTGCTATTTATGATGTTGCAATTTTACCATTTAAAAAGTACCAACTTTTGATTCACACACAAACGCACACACACAAAATATTCCTTAGCATCAGCTCAGCCCAGGTATTTGTATCTTTGTTATATAGTGAGATTTAAGCCTGCTATGCAGTCCCCAGCTTGCTATAAAGGTCAGTGATCTGTTTTTTTTGTAACTCATCCTTGTTTGTGTGCTTGAATGAGGAATTTAGACTTGCACTGCTCTGCCTAGAGGTGGGCGAGTTTGAGGACTCCCCAGGCGCAGAGAAAGATGTTGTAATCAATTACCACATCATAACACTGATGCATGATAATTACTGAATGTTCCTCCAGAGATAGCACAGCATTTGGCTGGCAAGCAGTCCTTTCTGGTCGGATGCCTGATTAATATGCAAATAATCGCCCGATTGTATGATGAATGCAGTAGAAGAGTGTACTGATAATGTGATCAGCGGTGCGAAGAGATGATAAATTGCTTTTACTCACTGCAGTTCTTGGTCTGCATAAAGTATCTTCATTTTATAAATGTTTGATCAAAATCAACTACAGGAGTGTTTTATAATGGCCAATGAAGACGCATTGCCAAGGATTTTATGTAAATTATATGTTTTCATAAATGTAATATGCCCGTAATAGACTTAAAAAGGCATCTGGTATTGTGCTTACTCTAGACGGGTTTCTTAATGATTTTTTAAATCCATTGTGCCCAGCACGTTTTCCCTGCAATTTTATAGCCTCCCTTCCCCTCTCAAAGGCAATAGCTCCCTTACTGTGATACCATTCCATCGATGCCAGATGCTCTGCTGTATCTTACCTGACTGCCTATCGTTCTTGTATGAATCTCAGCAGGTGATGACAGGAGAGGGCATTGCAGCTAAATCTTGTTCTGTCTACATACGAGCACTCCTATCAGACGTTCCTCTATGGAGTGAGATCCCTGATCAATCACTTCTTCTCTTATCAAGCACCAGTCTCCTAATTATTGTTTTTTAACCACTGCTACCATTTCTTAACCTGGAGCCTGTAGGTGAGATTTGGTTTTCCAGCAGTACACAATAAGAATATAGGAAATTGGAGAAAGAGTAGGCCATCTGACCCCTCGAGCCTGCTCTGTCATTCAATAAGATTATGGCTGATCTTCTCGTGGACCAGCTCCACTTTCTTGCCCAGTCACCATACCCTTAATTTCTTATTGTCAAAAATTCATCTATCCTTGCTTTAAAAAACATTCAATGAGGGAGCCTCAACTGCTTCACTGGGCAGGGAGTTCCACAGATTCACAACCCTTTAGGTGAAGAAGTTTCTCCTCATCTCAGTCCTAAATCTGTTCCCCTTTACTTTGAGGCTATACCCGCTAGTTCTGGTTTCATGCGACAGTGAAAACAACTTCCCTGTTTCTCATATCTATTCCTTTCATAATCTTATGTTTTTATACTCATCCCAATGCATATAGCTCCAGTCTACCCAGTCTTTCTTCATAAGCCAATCTTTTCAACTCCAGAATCAACCTAATGAATCTCCTCTGCACCTCCTCCAGTGCCAGTATATCCTTTCTCAAGTAAGGAGACCAAAACTGTACACAGTAACTCCAGGTGTGGCTTCACCTGCACCTTATACAGCTGCAACATAACCTCGCTGTTTTTAAACTCCACCCCTCTAGCAATGAAGGACAAAATTCCATTTACCACCTTAATTACCTGCTGTACTTGCAAACCAACATTTTGTGATTCCTGCATAAGGACACCCAGATCCTCTGCTCAATAGCATGCTGCCATTTTTTTACTTTTAAGTAATTGTCCATTTTTCTGTTATTCCTACCAAAATAGATGGCCTCGTGTTTACCAACGTTATACTCCATCTGACAAATCCTTGCCTTACACTATTTGTATCCCTTTACAGACTTTCAGTGTCCTCTGCATACTTTGCTCTATCACAATCCATAATTCCTGTACTGTTCAAAAATCTATCTTTGCCTTAAAAACCTTCACTGAGGTAGCCTCAAATGCTTCACTGGGCAGGGAATTTCATAGATTCAAACTCCTTGGATGAAAAAGTTCCTCTTTAATTCAGACCAAAATCTGCTCCCCTCATTTTGAAGCAATACCACATATTTTTACTTTCACTCCCAGTGTGTCATCTGCAAACTTGATACCACTACTCCAAATCATCTATACGAATTATAAACAATTGGGTCCCAACACTGATCCTTGAGGCACATCACTAGTCACTGAGTGGCAAACAGAAAAACACCCATTTGCACCACTCTTGCTTCTGTTAGTTAACCAATCCTCTCTCTGTGCTAATGCGTTACCTGTGACACTGTGCGTCTTTATCTTATGGAGCAATTTTTGTGCAGCACCTTGCTAAATGCCTTCGGGAAATCCAGATACACTGGTACCCTGTTGTCTGCCACGCTTGTAGTGTCCTCCAAGAATTCCAGTAAATTAGTTGAACATGACTTGCCATTCAAGAACCCATGCTGCATCTTCCAATGGGATAGTATCTATACAGATATAGTTTGGTACCTAAGATTATTGATTTTCTTTATTCAGTGAATGTGAAAACATTTTGTTTCTCTTTAATGATATTCAAGTTATATAAAAGTATGGAAGCAACCAGGTCAATACACATTGTTACATGTTTTGTACTTCCCGTGTCCAATATGATCTGCACCTACTTTAGTTTGCTCAAACACCTTAACCTGTATCATAGCTTAAAAAATGCTGTAATATTATTATAATTGAAGCCATAGCATTCATATTGTGATGATAGTCATGAGGCTGAGTGTCAAAACCCCATCAATGTAGGTTGGAAATTAAATTCAAGAAAACCAGTAATTGTGGGCTAGCACCAGAAGTAATAATTACACCTGCTTCCAGAATGCTATTAAAATCTAACTGCCATGCCAGCTATTCAGATAAGGAACTTCAAATCAATCGGGCATCCCCGGAAGGGCAGCGGGTTTAGTTCAGTCGGGCAGCATGGTCAGTGCTGTTTTGCAGGGATGAAGGGCCTGTTCTGTGCTGTAATTTTCTTTGTTCTTTGTTCATTGAGCCCAGTATCACAAATTTGATTGGCTTTTCATGCAAGAGAAGTGACTAAATTCTAAAGAATCATGTCTCAGTGGTATATAAAACCACAAGTGGGGACACTTCCACAGTTCGATGGGCATGCCATTGGCTGTCTTTGATATTGATC
Organism: Sphyrna mokarran; assembly: GCA_024679065.1. Taxonomy (NCBI): domain Eukaryota; kingdom Metazoa; phylum Chordata; class Chondrichthyes; order Carcharhiniformes; family Carcharhinidae; genus Sphyrna; species Sphyrna mokarran. The sequence continues at coordinate 47,132,080 of JAGIQG010000022.1, read as the reverse complement.
ACAGACAACATAAATCTCTCAGTCTTAAAGCAAGCAAAGACAATGAAATTTGCTGATCATCAATTAGTGTCTCCCACACTGGAAGAAACAATATTCCTCCGTACTGAACGTTATTTGGAGGAAGCATTGAGGGGAACAAAATGTACTTTGCCTTGATGACCTTCAGTCGGTGGCATGAAGTCCTCAAGGACAAAGATTGCTCTCTGGTATCCATTGATGCTTCGCAGAGATGATCATGCCTCCAGTAGTTCAAAACAGGGCACCTATAATGCCCATCAACAGTAGCAGAAGTATTACTGACAAGGGCGCTACAGTGGCATAATGGTTAGCACTGCTGCCTCAATTCCAGCCTCGGGTCACTGTCTGTGTGGAGTTTGTATGTTAGAACATAGAACATAGAACACTACAGCACAGAACAGGCCCTTCGGCCTTCGATGTTGTGCCGACCAAAATAAAAAGCAATGCCCCTCCAAACTAAACCATTCCCTTCTCTTCCATATACTTATCAATTAAGAATGTTCTCCCCGTGTCTCCGTGGGTTTCCTCCTGATGCTCCGGTTCCCTCCCACAATCCAAAGATGTGTGGGTTAGATTGATTGGCCATGCTAAAATTGCCCCTTAGTGTTGGGAGATTAGGGGGTTAAATATGTGGGATTATGGGAATAGGACCTCGATGGGTTTGTGGTCAGTAGAGACTTGATGGGCCGAATGACCACCCTCTGCACTGTAGGGATTCGATGATTCTGAGATGCAGGATTGCAAACTTCAAGTTCCCTAGGCATGGGTTGTAATCAATTAGTTTATAATACATGAGGAAAAAGATGCTGATTTGTTGGCTGATTGACTTTGGTTGGTCAATTTGTTGCCATGATACATGCACCCGGAAGCTATTGTTTTCCATGCTTGCAAAACTTAGAACATAGAACAATACAGCACAAACAGGCCCTTCGGCCCACGAGTTGCGCCAATCACATCTACCAATCCACAGACCTATCTATAACCCCCTATCCTATTCTTTTCCATATACTCATCCAGAAGTCTCTTAAAAGACCCCAATGAGTTTGCCTCAACAACCTCCGACGGCAGTCGGTTCCATTCACTCACCACCCTCTGAGTGAAAAACCTACCCCTGACATCTCCTTTGTATTTGCTTCCCTGCACCTTAATCTGTGTCCTCTCGTAGTGACCATTTCAGCTCAGGGAAATAGTCTCTGAGAGTCCACCCTATCTATCCCTCTCAACATTTTATAAACCTCTATCAGGTCGCCTCTCAACCTACGTCTCCCCAGTGAGAAGAGTCCCAGCTCCCTCAACCTATCTTCATAAGGCCTGCCTCCCAATCCAGGCAGCATCCTTGTAAATCTCCTCTGAACTCTCTCAATAGCCTCTACATCCTTCCTATAATGAGTCGACCAGAACTGCGCACAATACTCCAACTGGGGTCTGACAAGAGTCTTATAGAGCTGCATCATTACCTCCTGACTCCTAAACTCTATTCCTCGATTAATGAAGGCCAGTACACCGTACGCCTTCTTGACCACTTCCTCCACCTGCGAGGCCAATTTAAGATTCCTATGGACCCGGACCCCGAGATCCTTCTGCTCTACAACACAGCTAAGACTCCTACCCCTTATATTGTACTCCTTCATCCCATTATTCCTGCCAAAATGGACCACTATACATTTATCTGCGTTGAAGTCCATCTGCCACTTCTCCGCCCAGTCTTGCATCCTGTCTATGTCCTGCTGCAACTTTTGGCATCCCTCCAGACCATTTACAACACCACCGATCTTTGTATCGTCAGCGAACTTGCTAACCCATCCCTCCACTTCCTCATCCAGGTCATTTATGAAAATGACAAACAGCAGGGGTCCCAGAACAGATCCCTGGGGCACTCCACTGGTTACTGACCTCTATGCAGAACAAGACCCATCCACAACCACTCTCTGCCTTCTGCCGGCAAGCCAGTTCTGGATCCACGAGGCCAAAGCCCCTTGGATTCCATGCCTTCTCATCTTCTCCAGATGCCTTGCATGTGGGACCTTATCAAACGCCTTACTAAAGTCCATGTACACTACGTCCACCGCCCTTCCTTCGTCAATGTGTTCAGTCACATTTTTGAAGAACTCAACTAGACTCGTAAGGCATGACCTGCCTTTGACAAAACCATGCTGACTATTTCTAATCAGTCCAAACTTCTCCAAATGTTCATATATCTTATCCCTCAGAAGCCTCTCCATCAACTTACCAACCACTGAAGTCAAACTCACTGGTCGGTAATTTCCTGCACTATCCCTGTTCCCTTTCTTAAAGATAGGAACCACATCCGCAATGCTCCGGAACCTCTATCGTTTCCATGGACAACGCAAAGATCATTGCCAGGGGCTCTGCAACCACTTCCCTCACCTCCCACAATAACCTGGGGTACATCCCATCCGGTCCCGGTGACTTGTCTATCTTGATAGAATTTAACAGGTCTAACACATCCTCTTTCCTAATATCCACATACTCAATCTTTTCCATATGCCGCAAACCTACAGTGCAATCTCTCAGTTCACCTTCCACTGTGAATACCGAGGCAAAGTACTCGTTAAGCACCTCTGCCATTTCTTCCGGATTCACACAGACTTTTCCCCCTTCACCTTTTGTAGGCCCTATCCCTTCTCTTCTCATCCTTTTACTTTTCACATATTTGTAGAAGGCCTTGGGATTCTCCTTAATCTTATCTGCCAAGGCCTTCTCATGACCCCTTCTGGCTCTCCTAATTTCCTTTTTAAGTTCCCTTCTACACACCTTATACTCCTCTAGATCCCTAACATCCCCTAGCTCTCTGAACCTTTTATATACCATTTTCTTCTTCCTAACTAGGTTCACCACTACCTTCGTGCACCACCGTTCCTGCGTCCTACCTGAACCTCCTTGACTCCTCGGAACGTTGTCTTGCAGTGCCCTAGACAAACATTCCTTAAAAAACCACCACTTCCCATCTGTACTCTTCCCCAAGAACACCTCCTTCCAGTTTATGCGTCCAATTACCTGCCTAATGTTTTCATATTTCTAACATTAGATGTGATTCTACGACTGGGCAGCACATGCTGAATAATTTTGAATGTGTAGAGAATTATGCCAACAGTCATTTTAAGATTATTAGTCAGGTTCACAATGTTGCTCTCTTATGCTTACTGGAAGTTATATATTTACATATGCAGGAGCCTGCACTCTAAAAGCAAAAGGAATATGACCAGACATTAAGGCACCTTTGAATAAATTAAAATATTTATGGGGACCATAGCCTAACTTATGAAAAATAAAGCTGAAACTAAAACATTTTTTGACCATGATAACCGCTTTCATTCATATATTTGATATTTCTGATGGGCAATACAGTGCAATCGAAGATAACCCTATTTCATAAATGTCATAGAATCCTACAATGCAGAAAGAGGCTATTCAGCCCATTGAGTCTGCTCCCACCACAATCCTACCCAGGCTCGATTGCCATAATCCCATGCGTTTATCCTGCTAGTCCCCCTGACAGTAAGGAGCAATTTAATATGGCCAATCCACCTAACTCACATCTTTGGACTGTGCGAGGAAACCAGAGCATATGGAGAAAACCCATGCAGACACAAGAAGAATGTGCAAACTCCACAGAGATAGTGACCCACAACGGGTATTGAACCCAAGTCCCTAGTGCTGTGAGGCAACAGTGCTAACCCAGTGTGCCATGTTTACAGCTGCTAGAATGATTTCTTTCCAAAGCCAGCCTTTCTGGCATGGTTCTAATGACACCTGCTGTGTGCCAAGGCTCTTGGTTCTCTGACTGGCTGAAACTTGGAATGAAAAGTGACATAATGGTGCAATGCACGAATCAGGTTTTGCACAGAATTAAGGCACAGAAGTAGGCCATCAGAAAGTATGCTGTAATAAATCTTAATTAACTGTTTTAACTGTTAATCCAGCAAAATAGTTATTGAAAAGGTTTTCAAGAACTAAAATGGTCTGTATTTGAACTTAATTCTCAAAATGGACAATGTCAATTGTAGGCAAATGAAGGCTGACATTTGCAACTGAAGTTTACTGTGGTTAACTGACATTGCAGATTTCCACTAGTTCCTCTGTTAAAAGATGCCAACTATTTGTGTTTGCTTACCTGAGCTGCATAGGCAGTAATAACTACCTTAGAGATCCACCATGGAGATAACAGACTTCATGTTGGCTTACCCATTAGTTAAGGTACAGGCAGTTGCTTTGTTAACATAGAACATAGAACATTACATTGTAGTTGGAAGTGATTTCCCAGTGAAACTGTTTGCCATCTTGGGCTCTCTGGACTTTACCCTTGGCAATGATATTGTAGTCCTCTGAGACTTAAGTGCCTCTGCAAGTAAACCACAAGTGGAACTTAGGCACAGTTGCATAGGTAACCAGTTCCCACTCATTCTCTATGCAGACAATAGTGGGCTTGTTTCCATGCAAGACAGCACTAGCAACTATTGTTGTCTACAGCAAGCTTTTAGTGTTATCTGCCCTGCTCTGGTCTTATTGTAAAGTGAAATATTCATGAAATTTATCCAGTTCACATGATATCATGGAAAACATCAATGTTAAGCCCCTTGCAAAAACCTTTTTTTGAAGAAAAGAAATTAAAAATTCTTTCCATAAAGATAAGATAAAATTGACAGACTGTGATTAATTATCAAATGCTGGATCTGTGCAATATGATCTACGTCATATAAAAAGCACTTTGTTCACTTATGAAAAGATATTTATTTGATTCCTTTTCTTCACAACATCCTGCGATTTTGAATTTGCTACAGGAATATTACCAAATGGGAGGAGGTGTTCAGTAGTTTTAATAGCAAATAGTATCGACAAACAGATTAATGCCAGCTAAACAAATAGGCATTGTTTTGGCAGCCATGGCAGATGACAATAGACTTCACAGAAAGCTCTGCATTTGCACATTTCTTCTCTGCCATTTTAGTAACCAGAACAGTGATTATGTCTGGCAGCATATTGCTGAATGCTCTTCTGTTTCTTTCTAATAATGCCTTTTTTTTTGAAATGCACATTGTGCCTTGTGGCATGCCAGCAGTAGAAATGTCAGTTGCAATAATTTTTGGTGAAAAATGCTTGCAGACATCATCATCTAGCTGCTCGCACAGTAGTTTAATAATAAGAAATGACTTTATCCTGACTGTTCAAATAGGCAGAAAATGAAGACAGTCAAGTTTATTATACCAAACTCATCTGGTTTCTGAACTTTATTTTAAAGAAAGCATGGAAAAGCTTAAAAGCAGCTGCTTTGAGACAGAATCCTGTATGGCCAATGGATGTATCAGAATCTTTGTTCATTTAATGGTTGTAAATTCATATCAGATGTGAATCTTTAACAAAGTCTGTCTTAGATGCTTAAATCTGTGGTCAATTAGCAGCAAAAATCTTTTGCTCCACGGCATGGATTTAGGGCAGTGGAATGGTGCTCTGTTTCATACCACTTGGAGATTGAGGCTGATGTGTTGTCCAGTGATAACATATTTTAAAACTACAGCCAAACATCCCTACAGCAACCACATTCACTTAGAAATATACAACCCAATACTAGCTTATTGGAGTGATGTAAGGATACACTGGCTAGTACTGAGAGAATACTATGGCAGGGAGATTAGGTAAGGCTCAGAAATGGACTCAAGGATGGTAACGTGCAATTAACCTCTGCAGGTTCACTATGATGGAGACAACTAGAAATTTGCCTGTTAATTTAAATAACACTAAATGCTCCTCTGGGTGACTGTACAGGAGGCCCTGGTTTGTGCAAGACTGGCACCTCTTAAAGCTAAGGAAAATGCTGGAAATTTAAATAAAAACAAATTCCTGGAAATATTGAACAGGTTTGGCAGATTCTTTAGAGAAAGATCAGAGTTTTGTTTTGTACCTCTCAAAGCTGGCCTGCAGAGGTACAAAGAGGTGCATCTAACTGGATTAGGTGTGGGTGTTGCTGAGGAAGAGAGTCTATCCTGCAAAAAGAGTGACTACAGTAACATGGCAGAGGGCCAACGGCATTGGACACCTTGGTGCAGATGCTGGGCAGGGGGAGAGAGGTCCTATACCCACAGGGGACCCACTGCAAAGACAATGGCAGAAGCAAATTGTCAGATCAATGCTAGCAGTGTAATCTGGAGAAACTGAATGCAGTGCAGAAAGACATTCAGTGGCATCCCAAGGATGGTCATTGTTAACAAAATGCCCTTCAAATGCCATATCCTCACAACTGAAACATTAGCACCATGCAGTGCTGTATTCATCTTGCTCCTACCCCTTCATTTACATTCTAACATTTTATATCAACGATGACTCAAGCTTCAATTTTATCGCCTCATCTCACCTTCATGCTTATATAACAGCTGCAGGCACCATATCCCTGCTTCTTCAAGTTTATACACACTGATAGCTGTTCAGTTATGACAAGCACATCACCTAGATACATTATATCACGCTGAGTGAGACACTTTCTCTCTGCACAACAAGGTGGGTGTTAAACCACAGATAACACCTTCTAATCGGAGAGCGACAGGCATGTCTTCACCCCCATGGAGGAAACAGTGGTTGCCTTCATAATAAGAACCGGCATAAACCATTTGGACCCTCAAGCCTGCTTGTCTTCATGGATCATGGCTGATCTGACATTCCTCACGTCCATTTTCCTGTCCTTTTGCCGATTCTCTTACTGATCAAGTATCTTGTATATCTCAGCCTTAAGTGTACAGAAGAACTCTGCCCCCATTCTCTCTGTGGCAGAGTTCCAAAGACTTACAACCCTTTGAGAGAAGAAATTCCTCCTCATTCAGTGTTAAATTGGTACCTCTTTATTCTGACACTCTGGTCCTAGACTCTCCCATGAGGTGAAACATCATCTATCGTTTACCCTGTCAAGCTCCTTAAGAATCCGATATATTTTGCTGAGATCGCTTCTCATTCATCTAAATTCAAATGAGTAGAGGCCCAACCTGTTAAATCTTTACAGTAGATTTCCTTCTCGAAAGAACATTCGTGAACGAAATGGTCATCATTTGGACTTTTAATTCCAGGTTTAAATTCAAATTGCGCCATCTGCTGTGGTGGGTTTGAAGCTGATCCCCAGAGTATTACTCTGAGTTTCTTGATTACTGGTCCAGCGACAATATCACCACACCACTGCTTCCCCTCACTGGAGCAGCCACAACGTCAGCAATGGAGCTAAACCTATTGAAGTAGCTCATAACTAATCCGCCTCCTCACATGGCACTTCATTTTAGCAAACAATCTTGTCTGATTTACAATTCAGTGGAAACATTCATCTCTTGCTTTTTTACCCTTTCCTCACCACAAACTCACTGTGGTGCCTTTCTGCTTTCTGGTGCACAAGAGTAAGAAGTTCAAGAGGAAGGGCAGTTCTTAAGGGCAATTAGGTATGGTTAGTAAATGTTGGATACAGATTATGGTTAGTAAATGTTGGATTATGTTAGATACAGAGAACCTTGGATAATTCAGGTTATTGAGGATCTGGTCAAGAAGAAGCAGGCACATGCATAAGCAACTGGGATCAAATGGATTCCTTGAAAAGCATGGAGGAGTAGAGTTGAGAGAGAAATCAGGAGGGCAAGAAGACGACATGAGATTGTTTTGGCAGAAAAGGCAAAGGAGAATCCAAAGAACTTCTACAAATACATAAAGGGCAAAAGAATAATTAGAGAGCAAGATCTCTTAAGGATCAACGAGGTCACCTATGTATGGATCCACAAGAGATGGGTGAGATCCTAAATGAATATTTCTCATCAGTATTCACTATTGAGAAAAGCATGGATGTTAGGGAATTTGGGAAAATAAATAGTGATGTATTCACAATAAGGTGGAGGAACTTGCAGCTTGGATCAGTACCTGAAACTTTGATGTTGTGGCCATTTCAGAGACATGGATAGAGCAGGGACAAGAATGGTTGTTGCAGGTTCCGGGGTTCACATGCTTCAGTCAGAGTAGAGAAGGAGGTAGAAGGGGGCGAGGAGTGGCATTATTAGTCAAAGACTGTATCACAGTGACAGAAAGGAAGTTTGATGAGGACTTGTCTGTTGAGGTAGTATGGGCTGAGATTAGAAACAGGAGAGGAGAGGTCACCCTGTTGGGAGTCTTTTATAGACCTCCTAAAAGTTCTAGAGAGGTAGAGGAAAGGATTGCAAAGTCGATCCTGGACAGGAGTGAAAGTAATAGGGTAATTGTTATGGGGGACTTTAACTTTACTAATATTGATTGGAATAGCTATAGTTCTAGCTCGTTAGAGGGGTCAGTTTTTATACAAAGTGTGCAAGAAGATTTTTTGACTCAGTATGTAGATAGGCCAACTAGAGGTGAGGCTACATTGGATTTGGTGCTGAGCAATGAGCCAGAGCAGCTGTTAGACTTGGAAGTTGGTGAACATTTTGGTGATAGTGACCACAATTTGGTTATGTTCACCTTAGTGATGGATAGGGATAGGCATGAAGCTGGGGGCAGTAGTTATAGCTGGGGGAATGGTAATTATGAGGCCATCAGGAGGGAATTAGGGTGCATAGATTGGACTAGGAAACTACAGGGACTGGGAACATCTGAAATGTGGAGTATATTCAAGGAGCAGCTACTGCGAGTCCTTGGTTAGTATGTCCCTGTCAGGCAAGGAGGAAATGGTCGAGTAAGGGAACCATGGTGTACTAAAAAAGTTAATTCGCTGGTTAAAAGGAAAAAGGAGGCTTATGTCAGGATGAGGCTTGAAGGCTCAGTTAGTGCACTGGAAAGCTATAGATTAGCCAGGAGGGAGCTAAAGAATGAGTTGAGAAGAGCTAAAAGAGGACACGAGAAGACTTTGGCTGATAGGATCAAGGAGAATCCTAAAGCTTTCTTTAGATATGTTAAGAATAGAAGATTGGTTAGGGCAAGATTAGGGCCAGTCAGAGACAGCAGTGGGAAGTTGTGCGTGGAGCCTGAAGAGATTGGAGAGGCACTGAACAAATATTTCTCTTCGATATTCACACAGGGAGATGTAAATGTAGTTGTGGAGAACACTGGGATAAAGGGTTGCAAACTGGAAAGTATTGAAGTAGATAAGGAGGATGTGTAGATATTCTTGAGGGTTTGAAGTTAGATAAGTCCCCTGGGCCGGACGGGATTTACCCTAGGATTCTCTGGGAGGCGAGAGAGGTGATTGCAGAGCCTCTGGCTCTGATCTTCAGATCGTCGTAAACGATCTGAAGGTAGATGAGGGCAGTGTAGTCAACGTTTCCCTACATTGGAGTTTAACAAGGCCCTGACAAGATCCAGCATGCTGGTTATAGGTTCCCATCCTCACATGATCCAGGGTGAGGTATCTAAATAGATACAAAATCGGCTTGATGACAGAATGTGGAGACGCCGGTGTTGGACTGGGATAAGCACAGTAAGAAGTCTCTCAATATCTTGATGACAGAAGACAGAGGGTGGTTATAGAACATAGAACATTACAGCACAGAACAGGCCCTTCGGCCTTCGATGTTGCGCCGACCAATATAAAAAGCAATGCCCCTCCAAACTAAACCATTCCCTTCTCTTCCATATACTTATCAACTAACCTCTTAAACACCACCAAACTTGGCGCATCTACAACTGCTGTTATAGATGGTTCTTTTTCAGTTGGAGGCCTGTGACCAGTCATGTGCCTCGGATCAGTGCTGGGTCCACTGTTATTTGTCATTAATATAAATGAATTAATTGAGAACATAGGGGGGCTTGGTGAGTAAGTTTGCAGATGACACCAAGATTGGTGGCATAGTGGACAGTGAAGAAAGTTATCTTCAGTTGCAACGGGTTCTTGATCTGTTGAGCCACTGAGCTGACGAATGATAGATGGAGCTTAATTTAGACAAATGCGAGGTAATGCATTTTGGTAGATTGAACCAGGGCTTACTCAATGGTAGGGCATTGGGGAGAGTTATAAAACAGAGATGTCGGAATACAGGTTCATACTTGTATTCCGACTTTGTCATACTTGTGACAAAGTAGAGTCACAGGTGGATAGAGTGGTGAAGAAGGCATTTGGCATGCTTTGTTCCATCAGTCAGAACATTGAAGATAGGAGTTGGGACAGTCTGGTTGAAGTTGGTGAGGCTACACTTGGGACACTGTGTACAGTTTTGGTCACCCTATCATAGAAAAGATATTATTAAATGAGAGAGTGCAGAAGAGATTTATTAGGGTGCCTACTGGATTTGATAGCTTGAGTTATAAGGAGAGGCTGGATAGACTGACACTTTTTCGCTGGAGTGTAGGAGGCTGAGGGTGATCTTATAGGGATCTATAAAATAATGAGGGGCAGCAATCAGCAAGATAGTCAATATCTTTTCCCAAAAGTAGGGGAGTCTAACTAAAGGGCATAAGTTTAAGGTGAGAGGGGAGAGATATAAAAGTGTGCAGAGGGGCAATTTTTTCATTTAGAGGGTGGTGAGTGTCTGGAACAAGCTGCCAGAGGCAGTAGTAAAGGCAGGTACGATGTTATCTTTTAAAAAGCATTTAGACAGTTACATGGGTAAGATGGGTATAGAGGAATATGGGCCAAATGCATTTGGGACTAGCTTAGGATTAACAAAAGGGATGGCATGGATAAGTTGGGCTGAAGGGCATGTTTCCATTGCTGTAAACCTCTATGATTCTAACAAGAATAATAATGTACTGTTAGACCTACCAGTAAGCCTACTGTCACTGTCAAGAAGCATGATTAAGTCTGGCACCAACTTGCCACAGGACTGTGCACAGATTTTGGAACACTTTCTATCCAGTATGGAAGTGGTGACCAACTTGAAAACCTTTGTAGAGTTGACTACAATGCAGTGTTTGATATGAATGTCCCAGCTTTCATTATAGCTGAAGTATAAGCCATCAATGTCTGAGCGTCAGGCTGAGGTCATGCAATCTCAGTTTTGTGCCTTGCAAGCTCAGCTTGCTGCCATGTAGACTTAAACTACTACCATTGTAGCTGCAGATATCAGTGTTCAAAGTGCTTTCAAGATCTCATAACACCGCAATAGTCTGTCTTGCAACAGATCACTAGAATTGCTGAGGCACTGCCCCATAGGAGTTGCAGTGACTCCTTGGACCATGAACCTTCTATCTTCACTGAGAATGAGTATTCTCCCTCCCAGTTCTGCCACTCTGCACCTTGTCTGTCAGCCAGTTAGCCACTACCCTTGCCAAGGTGATGTAAGTTGCAGCCAGAACCTCAATGCCGAGAGCTGCTCAAAGCTATCTACATGGAAATGATGCAGAATAGAAGCATCATGACTTCTGCCAGCGCACCAGCTGTTCACCAGTTGCACACCAACTGTAGAGACTTTTAGCCCTTTGTGGTTGCAGTATCTATGTATTTAGATATGGTGCCATGTGTGCAGGTGATGGCACCTGCATGGACTATTCTCTCCATGTGTGCAGTTCATCTGCTTTTGTCTGGTCAGAGAGAGCAAATGCATTCCTGGCATAATGGGTGTTAGCTTGATTATAGAGCTATGGGCAGTAAGTTGGGATACATTCACCATGTCACCTGCTGTACCCTCAGTCTTCCTTTGCTGAAAAACAGTGTAACAATGAACTACAAAGGAAGCAACAGCTTGTGTTCTGTAGCCAGGAATGACAGCACCAGCACAAAAAAATGTTATTTAGGAAGGGGAGAGATGAGATAGAAAGTTAGACTTCTTTGAAATACAGAAGGAAAGAAAGTTTCTGCATCTTGTTTTATATTAAATTCCATTAATATCCTATTTTAGATTTGGCAAAAATTATCCTCGTATTCTCAGATACTTTAACCTGAAAATGAGAAACTTACAAAAGGAAAAACTGTATTAGCGAGGTACATTACTCGTGTTTATGACTGAACGAAATCAGGACTAACACAACTCAGGGAAAAAAAAAACTCTGAATGTCATTAGCTGAGCGGTGGTATGTTTGACCTTCATACAGGTTAAAGGACATGGACCTCAGTAGAAATATCTTCATCATGTAGGAGTTTCTGCCATCTCTGACACCATACAGTGAGGAAGATGGATGATCTGCCAAACTACTCCCTCGCATGGGTGAATTAAGAGCAAATTTGGCACACAATTCTCTGGCTGCGATGATTTTTAAAAAAAATAGTTTTGAACCAGAATGGCGTCCTGGATTTGCATTAGGTCTTTTAAGGATGAATGATACATGTTGAGAGTTTGTAATGTTTTAATTGTTGATTTACAATATAATAATTTTCTCATTACCAATTACATTTTAGTAAGAAGCATATGAGATGTATATTAAAAATATACTGTTCAGTTTTTCTATCCCTCAAGTTTGAGTTGTTTATTGAGTTTGCTCTTCAGATTTCAGAAATATGTATTTATCAAATGGCTATAGTCATTATTATTGACTATTGGCTAATTTATCAAACTGATGTTTTAGAGATAAAAAAGTTGCCAGACTGACTACGTCAATGCCAGCTTTCCTTTAAAGTAAAAGTATTGCTTTGATACTGAATCAAAACACCCAGTTTGTGTACATGTACAGTTGTTTGGCATGAATTCCCTGCTGTAACATGTACTACTGCATATTTATGAATGAGCATAAATTTCTGTTTTACAGGGTTCTAAGCAATTTTTGTTTTATTCTCTTGCCAGAGACAACATTAGATTTTTAGTTAGCTTATTGCATCACCACAATTTATGATATTCCTCATAGTTACTTCAAACAATTCAAGCTGTGTCCCACATGTAACAAAAGAATGAAACCTTAAATAATTAAACTACCTTTGTTACCAACAAAGTTACTCAGTGCAACTAGGAGTTATTCTGATATTTTTTTGTTGTAGATCACCATTGTTTTATGTGGAATCCATTCATTGGCATATAGTCCAAGCAGTTGTAGAGGTAAAGGTCAAAAAGCCTTCTCCCTCAGTCTTTGTACTTACATTGCAAATGTTTTCGATGATGTGATATTTCAGATGTTTTCTTTGTCCTTATTAAATCCCCATCCAATTCCCAAATTCTGGGATAGTTCAATCATAGAATCATAAAATGATACAGCACACAAGGAGGCTATTTAGCCCACTGTGCTTGTGCCAACTTTATTTCAATCCAGGGAATACAGGCTGAACACACCTGTACACAGCCACTCTTTCTTGGAATTGGTGCTCAGATTGACCTTCCTCGTGCTCTATATCTTTTGCACACAAGACATTTCTCCTCTCTGTTATTTTCCATTCTGTCTCTTATTTTCCCTACTCTTATTTTGCAACTTTGCTCTTTTGACTGCCCGCTGGTTACCTTGGGTGCGGTTTGCATTTAATTGCCGTGGCTGTTCTTTATATTTGAGTTCAGACAAAGTGTGGCAGACTATTTGGTTGTAGATGGCGTTGTCTCCCAAGTATTCTCCTGAGATCGTGAAGTAAGCACGTAAGAGCATCCACATTGTGCATCTCTGGAAAGCCAGCAGAGCAAAAACCTTGCCTTAGTTGTCTGTCTCTAACCCAGTGGTTTTGACATCAATCACTCAGATTCTACAGGACTGCTGAGAGTTTAGCACAAGGCAATTGGATGAACAGCTGAGGGAAGTAACCTTATAGGGCTTTCAGAAGAGTGCAGGGAAGTGGAATTGATTGGAGTGCTCCATAGAGAGCTGCAAGTACTGTATGGGCCAAATGATTTCCTCCTCCTGTGCCATAAAGACTTTATGGTCATGGATTGAACTTTGTACATTCCTACTGCATGGCTCAGCTACTCACTGACTTAACCATCTTCACTAATGGGATGGTGTTCTTAAACCCCTGATTACATGTCTGATTTTGCATCCCTGATCGAACAAATAAAATATAACTTTTATAATGTGGTTTAGTTTTACTAAAAGTCTAGGACTGCCTACAATAGAAAGTGACTTAAATGTTATGTAGCAAGTAAAGAAAAAGAACTTTTACAATGAACTCTTTTATTTTTTCATTTTAGAGATTACCCCAAAGACCTCGGCTAGTTGCAGCCCAGCCCCTGAATCTCCAGTCAGCTCTGCTGAATCTGTGAAGAGTGTGACTGAGTTATCATCACAGCAGTCCACAGCTACAGAGAACAGTAAGGACATCAAGCCACCAGAACCGTGTGAACAGCCTTCGAATGATCCTCAGGTTCTAGCATCACTGCCAATTTCTGGTCAGTCAGCATTAAGTATACAGGAGCTGGTAGCCATGTCTCCTGAACTCGATACATACGCCATCACAAAGAAGGTCAAAGAGGTGCTGACAGACAACAACTTAGGTAGGTAACAGCGCACCTTTTAAATGGGAATGGGTGATTCCACTTTGTGAACTGGCATCTTGTATAAAAAGCAAACAAGTTTTTTTTCTCACTTGAATCCCCCCAAAACTTGATTACATTATATAAGTTGTTCTAATTATATAAATTGTTTATCAAACTGTTTTCATTATCCCTATTTTCATATTAACATTGCAACTAATTTTAGAATATGTTATCACACCTGGAGTATGCATGTAAACAGATATTTTGTTAAAAGCATGCTCTGAGTTTTCTTTATACAAGATCCTGACAAAATCATGTGACTGTACAGGAAGTTGGATCTGGGATCTGTTCGTCCTTAGTTAACTACTTTGTTTTGGCTATCTGTATTTGCCTATTGATGTGTGAAAATATGAAAACCTTCAGCACACCCTTAGATTTATATTAATTTCTGAAATAGTTGTGACACTAGCAAGATGATGCAGGTCAGGTGAGGAATGGATGGGGGAAGCCAGTTTGAGAGCTAAAGCAGTAACAGTAACCTCAAGTGATGTTTCAACTTGGCTGTTCTCCATGAATGGGTGAGTCAGATCCAATTCATGTGATGCAGCCCTGGTGTGGTGAATGTTACCAAGAATGTGAGCATGTTGTAATCATTAGTTTTTAACTTAAAAAAAACTATCAAGTTACAGCGGGACTTTTTAAAATTCCGAATGTATTCTTTGAAAGGGGTAGTTTGGAATTAAGAAATTAAGCTTGTATTTATCATGCTTTTAATGATTTTGAACAGTTCAGCCTGTGATGAGATAAATAACCAAAACAATTTTGTTTTCATAATATTGATGGCCAGGAGAATTCCCCTGCTCTTCTTTGTATTGTGTCTGGGGCTCATCTGTGCCCACCTGATAGGGTTTAACATCTCATCTTAGAAGAAGGCATTGCAGACTATGTAGTCTTTCAATATGTATAACTATGTATGACTTTCAATACAACCCATTGGTGTTATCAATGAACTGGTCATATATACGTCATCTTCCTCACTGCAGATAATAACATCAAACTGGTAAAAGTACGGCGAGTGGTTCTATGCTACAAATATCCCAATGTTTAATCAGCATGCTTGTTGTTGCTCAAAGATGTCCTCAGAAATAGATGTTCATTGATGTGCTGAGTTCCCCATTAATAGCATTCTTGAGTACAGTAGTACATTAGTTAATCTGGCATAACAATAATACAGAGAGATTGGAATATTGTTGTCCTCTCACCATAAACAAGTGTTACAGTGATGCTTGTCAGTTTTCTTGTGGCTCTCAATGTGGCCTACTCTAACTCTGTTGTTTGTTGGTTATATTGCTGTTAGGCTTGAGCTGATGCTATTTAAATCACAGTTTATTAAGGTTACCATGATATCTAGACCTCATAGGATGCAATTTAAACTTGTGATTGGGTGTTGTTTAATCTAGAGTGTTTTACACAAATATATCACAGAATAACCCTGGAAACATGAGCAAGATGTTTGTTGTGATTGGTCTGCAATTGCATCATGCACCATAATAAGTGCTAACCTCCATTTATCAGTTTGTCAGACGTCTGCAGGGCAATGATTGGTCTCTGTGCTGTTAAATGCTGAGGCTGCAGAATGAGCTCTTTCATCAAAGCACAGGAGCTCTTTGTTGCCAAGGACATTCCTGACAAATGGAGGTCATACAGAGTGTAATATACTCGATGTGTTATTCCCTAGTAATTTACTGCAGGATCTATCACGTGGTGTGTCACTCCTGAGGTCAAACATCATCAACGCTCTGTTATACCCCCCACACTCTCACTTATCAAAGTCTTTGATGCTAAATACTGAAATTATAACATCAAAAAGATTGCATATAATGCTAGTACAATGAAAACGCTGTTGCAAATAAGCTTCTAAGGATCATCAAGTGACCCCATCGATGCTTGTGGAGAAAAGTCTCCAGTTTTAACTTTGTCAGATTGCTCTAATTGATTGTATCATTGATGTCAACTTGCCATAATAATAGCAATGTCTCCACTCCTGATGAAAAAAATTTCTTCAATGCCTGTTCAACACTGTGTGTGCGAAACAGATTAGCACAAATAATCTATCAAATGAAAAGCATTTGGAACAATTTGAAAGAGTTATTTTCTTGGAGGTTTCAGAAGATTAGGCAATTGAGATTTGCTTTTGCTGTTTACGGCTTTGTTTCAGTAGAGTTGCTGCTTTGTAACTCACTCCCAGTTATGTTTATTGTAATCATTGGTGTGAAGACCCATTGTGTTCTCAGTGAGTATAAGATTAATTCAAATCACACACTCAGTGGACAAGTAGACAACAGTGATTGTCCCAGAGATCAAGTATAATTGTGAGTTACTCTTCACTTACTGGTCTGTTTGGAAAATATGCGATTAATATAAGATTAATTACAAAAGTTGAGACCAACCTCTATAATAATTCCAGTTGTTTCATTTATAGCACTATTTATGTGTGTGAGATCAATGTAATAATTATAGGCAGACTGTTCCTGTTGAGAATAGTAACTAGTTGCTTCTCGCTAATAATGAACATAGCGTCCTACTGTTGGGCTGTTTAATAATGTGTTTTAGAACATAGAACACTACAGCACAAACAGGCCCTACGGCCCACAAGTTGTGCCGATCATATCTATACCTACCAGGTCATAGAACTATCTGTAATTCCCAATCCCATTAAATTCCATTATGCAGAACTCATGCAGAAGTCTCTTAAAAGACGCCAGCAAGTTTGCTTCTACCACCACTGATGGCAACCGATTCCATTCACTCACCACCCTTACCTCTAACATCTCCTCTGTACTTGCCCCCCAGCACCTTAAACCTGTGTCCTCTCGTAGCGACCATTTCAGCCCTGGGAAATAGCCTCTGAGAATCCACTCTATCTATTCCTCTCAACATCTTATAAACCTCTATCAGGTCACCTCTCAACCTTCGTCTTTCCAGGGAAAAGAAACCAAGCTCTCTCTCAACCTATCTTCATAAGGCATGCCCCCCAATCCAAGCAACATCCTTGTAAATGTCCTCTGCACCCTCTCAATAGCTTCCACATCCTTCCTATAGTGAGGTGACCAGAACTACACATAGTACTCCAAGTGGGGTCTGACAAGGGTCTTATAAAGTTGCAGCACTACTCCTGACTCCTAAACTCAATCCCTCTATTAATGAAGGCCAGTACACCATATGCCTTCTTGATCACATCCTCCACTTGTGGGGCAGATTTAAGAGTCCTATGGACCCAGACCCCAAGATCCTTCTGCTCCTCAACCCTGCCAAGACTCCTACCCTTGATATTATACTCCTTCATCCCATTGGTCCTGCCAAAATGGGTCACCACATATTTATCCGCATTGAAGTCCATCTGCCACTTCTCCGCCCAGTCTTGCACCCTATCTATGTCTCGCTGCAACTTCAGACATCCTTCCAGACTATCCACAACACCGCCAACCTTTGTATCGTCGGCGAACTTACTAACCCATCCCTCCATAGAACATAGAACATTACAGCACAGAACAGGCCCTTCGGCCTTCGATGTTGTGCCGACCAATATAAAAAGCAATGACCCTCCAAACTAAACCATTCCCTTCTCTTCCATATACTTATCAACTAACCTCTTAAACGCCACCAAACTTGGCGCATCTACAACTGCTGCAGGCAGGGCATTCCACTCCCAAACCACCCTTTGGGTAAAGAACCTACCTCTGATATCCGTCCTATAACTATCACCCTTAATTTAAAGCTGTGTCCCCTCGCGCTAGCTTTCTCCATCCTAAGAAAAAGGCTATCACTGTCCAAAAACCTATCCACTTCCTCATCCAGGTCATTTATGAAAATGACAAACATCAAGGGTCCTAGAACAGATCCCTGGGACACTCCACTGCTGACTGACCTCCATGCTGAAGAAGACCCATCCACAACCACTCTCTGCCTTCTGCAGGCAAGCCAGTTCTGGATCCACAAGGCCAAAGCCCCTTGGATCCCATGCCCTCTCACCTTCTCAAGAAGTCTTGCATGGGAGACCTTATCAAACGCCTTGCTGAAATCCATGTAAACCACGTCCACTGCTCTTCCTTCGTCAATGTGTTCAGTCACGTTTTCGAAGAAGGCGTTTGATAAGGTGGCCCATGGAAGACTTCTACAGAAAATGCAGATGTGTGGAATAGAGGGTGATTTAGCTAATTGGATTGGAAATTGGCTGGCAGATAGAAGACAGAGGGTGGTGGTTGATGGGAGATATTCATCGTGGAGTTCGGTGACGAGTGGTGTGCCTCAGGGGTCTGTTGTGGGGCCCCTGCTGTTTGTAATTTTTATAAATGATCTGGATGAGGGTATTGAAGGATGGATTAGTAAATTTGCAGATGACACTAAAGTCGGTGGATTGGTAGATAGTGAAGAGGGGTGTTATAGTTTGCAGAGAGACTTGGACAAGTTGCAGAGCTGGGCCGAGAGGTGGCAAATGGAGTTTAATGCGAAAAAGTGTGAGGTAATTCACTTTGGCAGGAATAACAAATGTGTAGAGTATAGGGCTAATGGTAGGACTCTTAATAGTGTTGAAGAACAGAGGGATCTTGGTGTATATGTGCATAGATCCCTGAAAGTTGGCAATCAAGTCGATAAGGTTGTTAAGAAGGCAATATGGAGTCTTAGCTTTTATTGGTAGGGGGATTGAATTTCGGAGCCGCAACGTCATGTTGCAACTGTACAAAACTCTAGTGCGGCAGCACTTGGAGTATTGTGTACAGTTCTGGTCCCCGCATTATAAGAAAGATGTGGAGGCATTGGAGAGGGTACAGAGGAGGTTTACCAGGGTGTTGCCTGGTATGGAAGGCAGGTCTTATGAAGAGAGGCTGAGGGATTTGAGGTTGTTTTCGTTAGAAAGAAGGCGGCTAAGAGGAGACCTTATTGAAACATATAAGATGATTAGAGGTTAGATAGGGTGGACAGTGATAGCCTTTTTCCTAGGATGGAGAAAGCTAGCACGAGGGGACACAGCTTTAAATTAAGGGGTATGAGTTATAGGACGGATATCAGAGGTAGGGTCTTTACTCAAAGAGTGATTAGGGAGTGGAATGCCCTGCCTGCAGCTGTTGTAGATGCGCCAAGTTTGGTGGCATTTAAGAGGTTAATTGATAAGTATATGGAAGAGAAGGGAATGGTTTAGTTTGGAAGGGCATTGCTTTTTATTTTGGTCGGCACAACATCGAAGGCTGAAGGGCCTGTTCTGTGCTGTAATGTTCTATGTTCTATGTTCTAACTAGGCTCGTAAGTCACGATCTGCCCTTAACAAAGCCGTGTTGACTATTTCTGATCATATTGAACTTCTCTAAATGCTCATAAATCCTATCTCTCAGAATCCTCTCCATCAACTTACCGATCACTGAAGTCGGTAATTGCCTGGGCTATCCCTGTTCCCCTTCTTGAAAATAGGCACCACATCTGCAACCCTCCACTCTTCCAGAACCTCTCCCATCTCCATCGAGACGCAAAGATCATCGCCAGAGGCTCTGCAATCACTTCCCTCACCTCCCACAGTAACCTGGCGTACATCCCATCCGGACCCAGCGACTTATCTACCTTGATGGAATCTAACAGTTCCAACACCACCTCTTCCTTAATGTCCACATACTGAATCTTTTCAGTTTGCTGAAATCTTGCAGTAGAACCCTCCCAGTTCACTTTCCACCGTGAATACCGAGGCAAAGTACTTATTAAGCACCTCTGCCATTTCTTCTGGTTCCACACAGACTTTTCCCCCTTCACCTTTTATAGGTCCTATCCCTTCTCTTCTCATCCTTTTACTCTTCACATATTTGTAGAATGCCTTGGGATTCTCCTTAATGCTACCTGCCAAAGCCTTCTCGTGACCCCTTCTGGCTCTTCTAATTTCGTTTTTAAGCTCCCTTCTACAAGTCTTATACACCTCTAAATCCTTAACATCCCCTAGCTCCCTGAACCTATTGTACAACTTTCTTTTCTTCCTAACTAGGTTCATCACAACCTTTGTGCACCACGATTCTCTCAACCTACCAAAACCTTCTTGTCTCACCGGAACGTTGTCGTGCAGAGCTCCAGACAAACATTCCTTGAAAATCCGGCACCTTCCTTCAGTACTTTTCCCCAAGAACAACACCTTCCGGTTTACTCTTCTAATTTCCTGCCTAATGATTTCATATTTCCCCTACTCCAGATAAACACCTTCCTATCCTGCCTGATTCCTATCTCTTTCCAATGCTATCGTGAAGGAGATAGAATTATGATCACCATTCCCGAGATGCTCTCCTACCGAGATCCGACACCTGTCCTGGTTCATTAGCTAGCACCAGGTCCAGTACAGCCTCTCCTCTCGTAGGCTTGTCCATGTGCTGTGTCAGGAAACCCTCCTGAACACACCTATCAAACTCTTCACCATCCGAACCCCTTACCCTGGGGATATTCTAGTCGATGTTTGGGAAATTAAAGTCTCCCATCACGACAATTCTGTTATTTCTACATCTCTCTTGGATCTGTTTCGCTGTCTGCATCTCAACATCCCTGTCACTATTGGGCAGCCTATAAAAAAAACACCCAGCAAAGTTTTCGATTCCTTGCTGTTCCTAACTTGCATCCACAGAGACTCCATAGACAATCTCTCCACAGCATCCTCCTTCTCTACAGCTGTGACACTGTCCCTGATCAACAGTGCCACTCCCCCATCTCTTCTACCTCCCTCCCTGTCATTCCTGAAGCATCTAAATCCTGGCACCTGAAGTACCCAGTCCTGTCTCTGAGACATCCAAGTCTCTGTAATGGCCACCACATCACATTCCCAACCAGCAATCCACGCCCTGAGCTCATCCACTTTATCCACTACACTCCTGCTCTTGGTGGTTGTCTAATGCTCAAAAAGGATAGAAATTTTTATTTCCAGATTTTCTGTGCTTTCTTTTGTGTGACTTAAGTTCCTCTCTGTTTTCACTTCTGTGTTTTAAATGATTTTGTGTTGATGCAGATGAAAGATGCCAGTTGAGGCAAGTAGAGCAATTTCTCACTTCCTGCACCGTGTCCAAATCAAGTGTTCCCACGTCTTTGGAACTTGTATTAGATACGGAGCAACATTCTCTCTGCATTGCCTCATCAGATATTCATGGATCGGGCATTGCATGGCCAGGTGTAATGTTGCTTCAACAATACAAATCAATCCTAACCTCAGAACAATGCTTTCTGTGATGATTCCATTTGTATTATCTCCCTGTTTATTTAATTCTTTCAGTTAGTTTTCCATTAGTAACTTTCCATTTTAAATCATTTCTAATGGACACTGTAAGCATTTGTAAAAGAAAAAGTTATGGAAAGTATATCAGCAGTTTGCATGAAGGGAAAATGCAATGCTGCATTTGCAAACTACCATCACTGGTGACACTTTGGCGGTTGTCCAAGTCTGCATGAAAGAAATCTTTATCATTTTCTTTCTTTGTCCTGGACTCTTTCTTTCTGAACCCCCATCTTTACCCAGAGGGTGGTTAGGGAGTGGAATGCCCTGCCTGCGTCAGTTGTAGATGCGCCAAGTTTGGTGGCATTTAAGAGGTTAGTTGATAAGTTTATGGAAGAGAAGGGAATGGTTTAGTTTGGAGGGTCATTGCTTTTTTCATAATTGGTCGGCACAACATCGAAGGCCGAAGGGCCTGTTCTGCGCTGTAATGTTCTATGTTCTATCTATGTTCTATCCTCTGGTGAGGAAATCCAGAATAAAGAGGCATAAATTTAAAATTAGAATTAGACTATTTCAAGAGTAAAATTGAGGCTTATTTTCACTCGAGTAGTGAAAGTTTGGAACTTGCCTCATCCATGTTGCCTTCTAAATGCTATGGATGCTGGGGGAACAATTGAAAATTTAAAACTCAGATCAATAGATTTTTGTGAGATGTTAATTCAAAGGATATAAAACAAAGGCAGATAACTAGCGAATATGTTCCAAATGGCTATGAATGGTGAATCTGATTTTAGGAGCTGTTTGAGAGTTACCATGCTCCCTGCTTCCACATGATGTAGAGATGCCGGCGTTGGATTGGGGTGGTAAGAACTCAGTAAGAATTTAGCAACACCAATTTTTAATCCAACCGATTTATTTGATAGTAAAATTGTGAGCTTTCAACACTCTTGTGTCTTCCTCAGGCAAATGCAGTGTTCTGGTCTGCAATAGCACACATCAGCACAGACAGTCAGAGATTGCTGATTAGAATGCGAATCCTTACATCTAACCTGCTATTCAAGTGTTAAAGTGGCTAACAATGTGTGTGAAGGGGATCCTGAGCATTGGTTAGAGAATTGTGTATTTTCTCCAGACAGCACAGTAAGTGAGGTTTTTTGCTAACCCAGGCAAGTTACGGGGGTTACAGATAGTGTGTCATGAAGCCAAGATCCCTGTTAAGACCGTCCTCATGTGTGCGGAGCTTGGCTATCAGTCTCTGCTCAGCGACTCTGCGCTGTCGTGTATCACGAAAGCCCCCTTGAAGAACATTTACCCGCAGGTCGGAGGCCGAATGCCCATGACTGCTGAAGTGTTCGCCCACAGGAAGGGAACTGTTTTGCCTGGTGATTGTTGAGCGATGCTCATTCATCCGCTGTCGTAGTGTCTGCATGGTCTCCCCAATGTACCATGCTTCGGGACATCCTTTCTTGCAACGTATTAGGTAGACAACGTTGGCCGAGTTGCAAGAGTATGTACCGTGTACCTGGTGAATGGTATCCTCACGTTTGATGATGTCGTCCATGTCTATGATCCGGCATGTCTTGCAGAGGTTGCTGTGGCAGGGTTGTGTGGTATTGTGGTCACTGTTCTCCTGAAGGTTGGGTAGTTTGCTGCGAACAATGATCTGTTTGAGGTTGTGCGGTTGTCTGAAAGCAAGAAGTGGGGGGGTGGGGATGGCCCTAGCGAGATGTTCATCGTCATCAATGATATGTTGAAGACTCCGGAGAAGATGTCGTAGCTTCTCCGCTCCGGGGAAGTACTGGACAACAAAGGGTACTCTGTCCACCGTGTCCCGTGTTCATCTTCTGAGGAGGTCAGTGCAGTTTATCGTTGTGGCACGTCGGCCATCCCCACCCCCCCACTTCTTGCTTTCAGACAACCGCACAACCTCAAACAGATCATTGTTCGCAGCAAACTACCCAACCTTCAGGAGATCAGTGACCACAATACCACACAACCCTGCCACAGCAACCTCTGCAAGACATGCCGGATCATAGACATGGACGACATCATCAAACGTGAGGATACCATTCACCAGGTACACGGTACATACTCTTGCAACTCGGCCAACGTTGTCTACCTAATACGTTGCAAGAAAGGATGTCCCGAAGCATGGTACATTGGGGAGACCATGCAGACACTACGACAGCGGATGAATGAGCATCGCTCAACAATCACCAGGCAAAACAGTTCCCTTCCTGTGGGCGAACACTTCAACAGTCATGGGCATTCGGCCTCCGACCTGCGGGTAAATGTTCTTCAAGGGGGCTTTCGTGATACACGACAGCGCAGAGTCGCTGAGCAGAGACTGATAGCCAAGCTCCGCACACATGAGGACGGTCTTAACAGGGATCTTGGCTTCATGACACACTATCTGTAACCCCCGTAACTTGCCTGGGTTAGCAAAAAACCTCACTTACTGTGCTGTCTGGAGAAAATACACAACTCTCTAACAATGCTCAGGATCCCCTTCACACACATTGTTAGCCACTTTAACACTTGAATAGCAGGTTAGATGTAAGGATTCGCATTCTAATCAGCAATCTCTGACTGTCTGTGCTGATGTGTGCTATTGCAGGCCAGAACACTGCATTTGCCTGAGGAAGACACAAGAGTGTTGAAAGCTCACAATTTTACTATCAAATAAATCGGTTGGATTAAAAATTGGTGTTGCTAAATTCTTACCGAGTTCCTGCTTCCACATACACACACCTATCTGCAGCTTCGTTTACTCATTCACCTTCAGGATCCCCCCCACACAACCCCAAAAATCATCTCAAGTCTCAGCAACCATTGAACCAGACCCAGCTACCCTCTCAGTAGTAACTCCCTCATTGTCAGCTGTATTCACCCAAATGGTTCTCCAGGCTGGAGCAGGGCCCAATGACCACTATTCCAGGCCTGCCTTACATCTTCTCAGTGCCAGCCCTGCAGGCCACATCAATCCCCTGTCAATAATATTAAATAGACAAATGGTACTTCAGTTCTGAAATTCTAATTCACCATTAGCACTTGTGATTTTAAAATTGGCTTGCTGGTTATAAAATCATAGAATGATTATAACATTGGAGACCATTTAGCCCATTGTTTCAGTACTGGCCGTCTTCAGAAGATATTCACCTTGTGCCACTCCCTTTTCCAGGGAGCCCTGCATATTTTTCCTTTCCAGATAATAATATGTTTCCTTTCAAATGACTCGATTGAATCTGCCTCCACCACACCCTCGGGCAGCACATTGTAGACCCTCACCACTTGTGTAGAAAGGGTGTTCTCATGTCACCATTGCCTCTCCTGCCAATTATTTTGCATCTGTGCCCTCTGGTTCTTGATCCTCCCAACAGTGTGAAAAGTCTGCTCATGATTTTGAATACCTCTGTCAAATCTCCTCTCAACCTTCACCAAGGAGTATGGTCCCAGATTCTTTGGATCTGCCTGTTAAGTTTCTCATCTCTGGAACCATTCTTCTCTGCAACCTTTCATATCCTTCCTAATGTCTGGCGCCCAGAACTGGATGCAGTTTTTCAAATGAGGGCAAACCAATATTTTATACAGGTTTAATAACTTCCTTGCTTTTTTATTTGATGCCTTTATTAATAAAGTCCGGGATTCCAGATACCTTATTAACTTATTTTCTGGTCCCCACATTATAAGAAAGATGTGGAGGCATTGGAGAGGGTACAGAGGAGGTTTACCAGGATGTTGCCTGGTATGGAGGGCAGGTCCTATGAAGAGAGGTTGAAGGATTTGAGGTTGTTTTCGTTAGAAAGGAGGCGGCTAAGAGGGGATCTTATTGAAGCATATAAGATGATTAGAGGTTTAGATAGGGTGGACAGTGATAGCCTTTTTCCTAGGATGGAGAAAGCTAGCACGAGGGGACACAGCTTTAAATTAAGGGGTATGAGTTATAGGACGGATATCAGAGGTAGGTTCTTTACTCAAAGAGTGATTAGGGAGTGGAATGCCCTGCCTGCAGCTGTTGTAGATGCGCCAAGTTTGGTGGCGTTTAAGAGGTTAATTGATAAGTATATGGAAGAGAAGGGAATGGTTTAGTTTGGAGGGGCATTGCTTTTTATTTTGGTCGGCACAACATCGAAGGCCGAAGGGCCTGTTCTGTGCTGTAATGTTCTATGTTCTAACTACTCACTCAATTTGTCCTGCCAGCTTCAGTGAATTATATACATACATAACACGTATATCTCCAGGTCCTTCTGCTCCTGCACTCCCTTTAGAATTGTACATTTTAGTTTAAGTTTATTTATTAGTGTTGCAAGTAGGCTGACATTAACACTGCAATGAAGTAACTGTGCAAATCCCTTAGTTGCCATACTCCAGCACCTGTTCAGGTACACTGGGGAGAATTTAGCATGACCAATGCACCTAACCAGCGCATCTTTCGGACCGAGGGAGGTAGCCAGAGAAACCCGCGCAGTCATGGAGAATGCGCAAACTCCACACAGACAGTGATCCGAGCCAGGAATCGATCCTGGGTCCCTGGCACTGTGAGGCAGCAGTGTTAATCACTGTGCCACCATGTCACCCCATTCTTTTGTCTTGCCATGCTCTTTCTATGAAAATGAATCACTTTACGCTTTTCTGCATTAAATTTCATGTCACTTTTCTACCCATTGTTCCAACCTGTCTGTAGATTTGAAACTATTCTCTTCACAGTTCAAAATGCTTCCAAGTACCTGTTACACTGGGGCCTACATCAAATGGATCAGGAAGAGTAGGGGTCCTGATGTCCATCGCTAGGGAACCCCACAATGAAGCTTCCTCAGTGCAAAAAACAACCATCCAGCTGTTTCCTGCCAGTCAGCCAATTTTGATTTCATATTGCAACTGTCCCTTTTATTCCATGAGCTCTAATCTTGCTCCAATTTTTTGTGTGGTACTTCATCACATGCCTTTTGGATCTCTGCCACTGCCAGTATTAACCCTCTCTGTTACTCATCAAAAAATCCTAACACAATTTGTTAAACACAATTTGTCCTAACAAATCTTATGTTGGCTTTCTTCAGTTATTTGCCCAAGTGACTATTAATTTTGTCCCAAATCATTGTTTCTAAAAGTTTCACTCCCACCAAAGTTAAACTGACTAAGCTTGTAGCTGCTGGATGTGTCTCTTTTTGAACAGAGATGTAACATCTGAAATTCTCCAGTGCTCTGAGGAGGTTTGCAGTTTCAACTCTCAGTTCCCTTGATGTCCTTCCCTAGATATCCTCATCTGATCCTGGCACCTTATCAAATTTAGGTAAATTCAGTCCATCCATTCAATTTTAAACTAATCAGATGTCTAATATACCTTCTCTTTCACCATGATTTAGGTAGGGCAGATGCATAGTATTAATTTAATACCCCAATCGAAAAGTGGAAAAGTGTGAGGTAATGCACTTTGGCAGGAATAATAAATGTGTAGAGTATAGGGCTAATGGTAGGATTCTTAATAGTGTTGATGAACAGAGGGATCTTGGTGTATTTGTGCATAGATCCCTGAAAGTAGGCAGTCAAGTTGATAAGGTTGTTAAGAAGGCATATGGAGTCTTAGCTTTTATTGGTAGGGGGATTGAATTTCGGAGCCGCAACGTCATGTTGCAACTGTACAAAACTCTAGTGCGGCCGCACTTGGAGTATTGTGTGCAGTTCTGGTCCCCACATTATAAGAAAGATGTGGAGGCAGTGGAGAGGGTACAGAGGAGGTTTACCAGGATGTTGCCTGGTATGGAGGGCAGGTCTTATGAAGAGAGGCTGAGGGATTTGAGGTTGTTTTCGTTAGAAAGGAGGTGGCTAAGAGGGGACCTTATCGAAACATATAAGATGATTAGAGGTTTAGATAGGGTGGACAGTGATAGCCTTTTTCCTAGGATGGAGAAAGCTAGCACGAGGGGACACAGCTTTAAATTAAGGGGTGATAGTTATAGGACGGATATCAGAGGTAGGTTCTTTACCCAAAGGGTGGTTCGGGAGTGGAATGCCCTGCCTGCGGCAGTTGTAGATGCGCCAAGTTTGGTGGCGTTTAAGAGGTTAGTTGATAAGTATATGGAAGAGAAGGGAATGGTTTAGTTTAGTTTGGAGGGTCATTGCTTTTTATATTGGTCGGCGCAACATCGAAGGCCGAAGGGCCTGTTCTGTGCTGTAATGTTCTATGTTCAATCGTGTCCCCTTGCTTTGATGCATAAATTCCCTTTTTGTTCCTTAATTAGCCCCACACCTTCTTTTCTCATCCTTTTACTTTCTAATTTCCTGTAGATAATTTTTGGGTCCCCTTGTACCTTTGCTGCCTGTCTTTTCTTGTATCCTCTTTTTGCTTCTTATTTTATGTTTTTAAATTCTTCTCCAAATCCTCCATATTGAGCCTGACTGTCAATTGTATTATCCACCTTGTATCTGCTATATGCATCTTTTTTCATCTTCCTCTCGTTTCCTATCTTGTGCTACCCAGGGAGCTTTGGATGTCGTAGCTCTACCATTCCTTTTGTGAGCATATATCTTAACTGTAACTGAACTGGGAGGCTAGAGAATAAATTGCAAAGGCCCTTGCAGAGATATTTGGTTCATTTCTTTCCATTGATGAAGTCCCAGTGGTGGCTAATGTTGTTTTGTTATTTAAGAAGGAGAGCATAGACAAGTCAGAGAATTACAGGCCATAAGCCTGATATCAGTGGTTGGTAAGAACATAGAACATTACAGCGCAGAACAGGCCCTTCGGCCCTCAATGTTGCGCCGACCAATTAGGAACAACCCTCTAATCTAAACCATTCCCCTTTCATCCATAAACTTATCTACTAACCTCTTAAACGCCACCAAACTTGGCGCATCTACAACTGATGCAGGCAGGGCATTCCATATCCTTACCACCCTGGGTAAGGGTATGGAATTATGTATGGGTATGGATGATACTAAAGGGTATGGATGATACTAAATTAAGTTACTGGATGGGATTCCGAGGGACAGGATCTGCCAACGTTTGCATGCTCAAGGTTTGATTTAGGATAGTCAGCAAGGCTTTGTGCTTAGGAACTCATGTCTGATGAATCTTTGAGTTTTTCAAAGAGATAACGAAGAGGATAGCTGAAGTAGGCTAGCAGTTGTTATCTATGTGGACTTTAGCAAGGTCTTTGACAAGGTCCCACATGGCAGGCTAGTCTGGAAGATTAGGTCACAACAGAGCCAGGAAGAGCCAGCTAATTGGATCCAAAATCAGCTTGATGGTAGGAATGATATAGAGGTGCTGGCATTAGACTGGGTAAGAAGTCACAGCAAGAAGACCAACAAACTGTAGGAAACAGAAGGCGATGGTTCTTTCTCAGACTGGAGACCTGTGACCAGTGGTGTGCCTTAGAGGTAGATGTTGGAACTCTTGTTATTGGTTATTTATATAAATGATTTGGATGTGATTGTGTAAGCTTGCTGATGATACTAAATTAAATTGGATCATCAGTAGAGAAAAAGATTATCAAACATTACAGGGGATATTGATCAATTAGGGAAGTGGGTCGAGAATTGGCAAATGGATTTCAATGCAGGTAAGTGTGAGGTGTTAAGTTTTGGAAAGTCAAACCTAGGTAGGCCTTATACAGTGAATGACAGTGCCTAGGGGAGTGTTGGGGAATAGAGGGATCTACGAGTGCATGTACATAATTCATTGAAAGCAGTAGGATGGTGAAGAAAGTATTTAACCTACTGGCCTTCATTAGTCAGGGCATTTAGTATAGGTGTTGGGACATTGTGTTACAATTGTTTGGTCATCGGTGAAGCTGCATTTGGAGTATTGTGTACAGTTTTAGTGACCCTGTTATTGAAAAGACATTGATAAACTGGAAAAGGTGCAAAGGAGATTTACGAGGACATAGCTAGGACTAGTGGGCCTGAGTTACAGGGAGCGGTTGGCCGGGCTAGAGCTTTATTCTTTGCAACATAGGAGAATGATGGGTGACCTTATTAAGCTGTACAAAATCATGAGGAGTTTAGATTGGGTGAATGCACACAGCCTTTTTCCCAGAATAGGGGAATTGAAGACAACAGGATGTAGGTTTAAGGCGAGAGGGGGAAGATTTAAAAGGAACCTGAAGGGCAGCTTCTTCATACAGAGGGTGATGGGTATATGGAGTGAGTTGCCAGAGAAGGTTGAAGCAGGTACAACAGCAGCATTTAGAAAGTACTTGAATAAGTACATGGGTGGGAAAGGATTAGAGGGATATGGGGCATGCGTGGACATTTGGGACTAGCTGGGAGGGCACCATGGCTGGCATGGACCAGTTGGACCACATGGCCTGTTTCCATGACTCTATAACTATTTCTTTTAAAGACAGTCTGTTGTTCAGTCATAGTTTTTGGTCAGCCAACCTTTGCTTTCAGTTTGTATGGACCTGATCCATTCTCACTCCATTGCAGATGGCTGTCCTTCAATTAATTATTCTTATTTTGGATTGCATCTTGTCCTTTTCCATCATTAACCAACAATTAGTCAACTGAGATCTGGGAGTAGGTCTGGAGTTGGAAATTGACAGGCAGCTTGGTATTGGGATATTGCAGTCAGGCCTCAGCCTGATATTGGAGCAGCACGGTAAAACACCTTTATGCTTGGCAAAAGGTTACAAGTGAAGGAGGCAGAGCAGTAGACCATACAATAATGATACATCAGTGCCCCAAAATGTTTTTCTCAAAACCAAAAAGGGACAGGATAGATTAGGCTAAGATACAAGGAAATATCAGGTGTGCATAGTTAAAAGACATGCTAAGGAAGACCAACCAGTGACGGACAAGATGAGAGAGAGGGTTATCACAGGAGGGGCAATAAATACATACAGCTGTAGCACAGCAGCTGAGCCAAAGGCCACAAACAGGGCCCCAAAAGAGAAAATCAGGTTACATACCTTCCAATATCCTGTTAATTCTATTGAACATAGAACAATACAGCACAAACAGGACCTTCGGCCCACGAGTTGCGCCGATCACATCTACCAATCCACAGACCTATCTATAACCCCCATCCTATTCTTTTCCATATACTCATCCAGAAGTCTCTTAAAAGACCCCAGTGAGTTTGCCTCAACAACCTCTGATGGCAGTCGGTTCCATTCACTCACCACCCTCTGAGTGAAAAACCTACCCCTGACATCTCCTTTGTATTTGCTTCCCTGC
Organism: Sphyrna mokarran; assembly: GCA_024679065.1. NCBI lineage: Eukaryota > Metazoa > Chordata > Chondrichthyes > Carcharhiniformes > Carcharhinidae > Sphyrna > Sphyrna mokarran. The sequence continues at coordinate 47,101,387 of JAGIQG010000022.1, read as the reverse complement.
ACCTTAAATCTGTGTCCTCTCGTAGTGACCATTTCAGCTCGGGGAAATAGTCTCTGAGAGTCCACCCTATCTATTCCTCTCAACATTTTATAAACCTCTATCAGGTCGCCTCTCAACCTACGTCTCTCCAGTGAGAAGAGTCCCAGCTCCCTCAACCTATCTTCATAAGGCCTACCTCCCAGTCCAGGCAGCATCCTTGTAAATCTCCTCTGAACTCTCTCAATAACCTCTACATCCTTCCTATAATGAGGCAACCAGAACTGCGCACAATACTCCAAGTGGGGTCTGACAAGAGTCTTATAGAGCTGCATCATTACCTCCTGACTGCTAAACTCTATTCCTCGATTAATGAAGGCCAATACACCGTACGCCTTCTTGACCACTTCCTCCACCTGCGAGGCCGATTTAAGATTCCTATGGACCTGGACCCCGAGATCCTTCTGCTCTACAACACAGCTAAGACTCCTACCCCTTATATTGTACTCCTTCATCCCATTGTTCCTGCCAAAATGGACCACTGCACATTTATCTGCGTTGAAGTCCATCTGCCACTTCTCCGCCCAGTCTTGCATCCTGTCTATGTCCCGCTGCAACTTTTGGCATCCCTCCAGACCATCCACAACACCACCGACCTTTGTATCGTCGGCGAACTTGCTAACCCATCCCTCCACTTCCTCATCCAGGTCATTTATGAAAATGACAAACAGCAGGGGTCCCAGAACAGATCCCTGGGGCACTCCACTGGTTACCGACCTCCATGCAGAACAAGACCCATCCACAACCACTCTCTGCCTTCTGCCGGCAAGCCAGTTCTGGATCCACGAGGCCAAAGCCCCTTGGATCCCATGCCCTCTCACCTTCTCCAGAAGCCTTGCATGTGGGACCTTATCAAACGCCTTACTAAAGTCCATGTACACTACGTCCACCGCCCTTCCTTCGTCAATGTGTTCAGTCACATTTTTGAAGAACTCAACTAGGCTCGTAAGGCATGACCTGCCCTTGACAAAACCATGCTGACTATTTCTAATCAGTCCAAACTTCTCCAAATGTTCATATATCTTATCCCTCAGAAGCCTCTCCATCAGCTTACCAACCACTGAAGTCAAACTCACCGGTCGGTAATTTCCTGCACTATCCCTGTTCCCTTTCTTAAAGATAGGAACCACATCCGCAATCCTCCAATCCTCCGGAACCTCTCCCGTTTCCATGGACGACGCAAAGATCATCGCCAGGGGCTCTGCAACCACTTCCCTCACCTCCCACAATAACCTGGGGTACATCCCATCCGGTCCCGGCGACTTGTCTATCTTGATAGAATTTAACAGGTCTAACACATCCTCTTTCCTAACATCCACATACTCAATCTTTTCCGTATGCCTCAAACCTGCAGTGCAATCTCCCAGTTCACTTTCCACCGTGAATACCAAGGCAAAGTACTCGTTAAGCACCTCTGCCATTTCTTCCGGATTCACACAGACTTTTCCTCCTTCACCTTTTATAGGCCCTATCCCTTCTCTTCTCATCCTTTTACTTTTCACATATTTGTAGAAGGCCTTGGGATTCTCCTTAATTTTACCTGCCAAGGCCTTCTCATGACCCCTTCTGGCTCTCCTAATTTCCTTTTTAAGTTCCCTTCTACACACCTTATACTCCTCTAGATCCCTAACATCCCCTAGCTCTCTGAACCTTTTATATACCTTTTTTTTCATCCTAACTAGCTTCCTAACTAGGTATTGAGATGTACAAAATTCAACTTTATTGATCTGCCATGGTGCCACATAGGACAAGTAGATCTTCAGAGAGTGATGAGCAGAGCATGCAGGTATAACTCAGTCCCCATTTTAAAATCACATTCTTTTTTTGTGATCCTTTGATCTAATATGTATAGTTGAATAGCAATACTTAAGGCAATTGGGAAGCCAGAGAAATAGTTGGAGCTTAGAAGTCTCTCAGCAGTTCAGCCTGAGGTGCCAAGGCATGCAAAATTGAAATGTTGCCATTGCCATGAAGGCTGTGATTTAAACCAGGGTCAGAGGTGGGAAGGTTGCGTGATAGAACAGAAAGGAATAAGACTGCACAAAGTTGAGAAACACAGGAATTTTGAAGCAATTTGATAGGAGAATGTAAAGTCACAGAAGTTTGCTGTGGAAAAGAAGTTAAGGAATTGAATATGGATCCAAATATTTCCAGTAGTCAGCTGTGTTCATAACATGCATTTTGTCAGCCAGTCGCATCTGTTCAGCAAACGTTATGTAGCTGATCCCTGGGATAGCAGGATTGTCATTTCAGGAGAGGTTAAGTTGCTTAAGATTATATTCTTTGAAGTTTAGAAGAGTGGGAAGGGATCTCATAGAAACAGGATTAGACAGGTTAGATTCAGAAAGAATGGTGGAGGAGTCTAGAAGTAGGAGCCATAATTTAAGGATAAGGGGCAAACCTTTTAGAACTGAAGTGAGGAGAAATTCCTTCACCCAGAGAGTGATGAATATGTGGAACTCACTCCCACAGAATGTAGTTGAGGCCAAAATATATGATTTCAAGAACTAATTAGATATATCTTTTGGAGCAAAGAGGACCAAGGAATATGGGGGAAAGGGGATATCAGGATATTGAATTTGCTGATCAGCTATGATCATATCGAATGGCGGAGCAGGCTCGTAGGGCCAAATGGCCTATTCCTGTTTCTATTTTCTGTGTATATTTCTATGCATCTACTAATTTTGTGTTGTAGCCTTACATGATTTACTGAAATGGCATACTCATAAAATCACAGCAGAATGGAAGTTCAGTACTTATAACTTGCCGCTATATAGATAGTAGCCACTTGAATATTTAAAATGTTTTCTATTGGAGGCTTATCCTTAACTGAACAACCTAGTGCTTGAGTTTATGAAATGTCCTGAAGCTATCACTCAGCTTTAAATAATGTAGCAGCCTATATGCCAAGGATGCATTTATGTCGAAAACTCCAAAATTTATTTTGCTTGATAGAAGTCTTTACTTTCAGAATGTGACTATACTTTCTAAGCCCTAGCTCTTTTCTACTTTCTACGAACATGATAGTGGTGATAGCTTTCTGAAAAATCAGAGCAAGTGGCATTTCTTTTTCTATGTGACATCCTCAAAACAAGGATATATGTGAATGTATCAAATTTTCTGTTACATTTGCTTTCAAATGGTGCAAGATGCTTCATTTAAAGGTTTATTTACTAATTTCAACTTGCAACTTGTGTGGCATTATATTTTACAATGGTTGAATTTTAACTTGATTTCAGGTGATTAGAGTAGCTGTGTTTTTACATATGTATATCAGAATTTGAAGGATCAATGATAGCTGGAAGGGCTGTACTGTTAGATTGGACGGTTGTTCAGAATAAGCATTTAAATAGCTTTCAATAAGTAGAATGCTTTACAACCGTTTTTATGTTACTCTTAGTTGTAAATAAGGATTAATGGATATGATGTGGTTTAATATTTTATTAGGTCTTGCGTCTTTCTGCTAATTGCCAATCAGGAGAACATTTAATTTTCCAGGAACCAATTAGAAAACAGTTATTTCACTGTACCTTAGTGTTCCTCTCACTAACTTATTCCCAGATACTTTCAGTGATGAAAGGACCCATTGACAGGATTTGTAAAGAATTTTGAGAGGTATGATGCAGTGAATGAATGGTTCCCACACACCAGCAACCAACCCTCCTAACTGCATTGCTACTGACTTACATTAAACAACAATATCAAAGATTTCCTAATGCTGTTGTTTTCCTTATCTCTTTTTCAGACTTTTGTTGTCCCAATTTTCTCTTTATTATTTTATTCAGTCTTTTCTGTAGATTTTTTTTCAGCTGCTATTACTTTCTTCCAGTAAATAATTCCTCAAGCACGCCTGCTAGTATTAACATAATGTAGAGTCACAAAGGGTTATGTGCTACAAGGCTTCTTTGTAGTTCTTAAGCCATTTATGCTATAATCTTTCCTATTGGAGGTTGAGTTTCTCCTTTTCAAATGCAGTTAAGAATACAGATAATATCTATTGATGCTTGGGATCAAACTTTTCAATAAGAGGTCTGACAACACCAATTTTAAATCCAACCGATTTATTTGATAGTAAACTTGCTAGCTTTCGGCCTTTGTAGTCTTCGTCAGGCAAATGAGGTGTTCTGGTCTTTAGGCATAGCCTAAAGTCATGGATACGTCATTAAGACGTTAGGACGGCGGCGCGGGCTCGTTGGGCCGAAGGGCCTGTTTCCCGTGCTGTGTTGCTCTTTGTTCTTTGTTCTCTTTGGTGTTGTCAGACCTCTTACTGAGTTTACCCCAGTCCAACACCGGCATCTCTACATCAACTTTTTCCCCCACTGAAGTCATTAGTGGCGTTGTTAAAGATGATAACACTTACTTTTGTTGTATCACATTGTTCAACTGTAGGAGTTGGCACCAGCCAAGTCTGATAATGTCTCAATGATGTAAGCTTATTTGAATTTTTGACCAAGGGAGCTGAAGGCAAAGATGGAAACCTGGGCTAAAATTTCCCCTCCATGAACCATAACGGTTGCATACTTTTTTTAATAATTCAAGGGATGCGGGTGTTGCTAACTAGGCCATCATTTATTGTTGTCCCCAATTGTCCATGAGAACGTGCTGGTGAGCTGCTTTCTTGAACTGCTGCAGTCCATGTTGTGTAGTTACACTGTAAGAAGTCTCACAACACCAGGTTAAAGTTTTAACAAGTTTATTTGGTAGCACAAGCCACAAGCTTTTGGAACACTGTCCCTTCATCGGGTGAGTGGGAAGTGTGTTCACAAACAGGGCATATAGACACAAACTCAATGCAGTTACACCCTCAGTGCTGTTGGAAAGGAGTTCCAGGATTTTGACTCACCAAAGTGAAGGAATGCCTATATTATTCCAACTCAGGAAAGTGAGTGACTTGGAGGGGAACTTTCAGGTGTGGTTTTCCCATGTATCTGTTGTTCTTGTCCTTCTAGATGACAGTGATTGTGAGTTTGGAAGGTACTGCTGAAGATCCTTGTTGAGTTCTTGCAGGATATATTGTAGATGGCGCATGCTGCTACTGTGAGTCATTGATTGAGGGAATGAATGCTTGTAGATGAATTGCTTTGTCCTGAGTGATATTGAATTCTTCAATGTTTTTGGAGTTGTACTCATTCATGCAAGTGGAGAGTATTCCATCACACTCTTGACATGTGCCTTGTAGATGGTGGACAGGCTTTGGGGAGCTACTCACTGCAGGATTTCCAGTCTCTGACCTGCTCTTGTTGCCACAGTGTTTTTATGGTTGGTCCAGTTCAGTTTCTGGTCAGTGATAATCCGCAGGATGTTGCTAGTGGAGGATTCAGCAATAGTGTTGTCATTGGATGTCTAAGGTTTTGATACTAACAACATTCTTTACTGCTGCTCCAGTGGAGACCAGCAAATCAATCCGTGACCTTTTGAGTCAGCAGAGGACTGCTGGTCTCTGAATCATAAATATTGGTATCAGTTTCTGAACTATTTTTAAGTTCTTCCCCCTTCCTAATTACCGGAGATCTTTAAAGCCTGAACCTCCCAGATAGAGCCCATTAATCAAGATTTTCATCTAAGTGAATTGATTCACGCTGTATAACTAAGCACGTAAGCTATTCTTACTGTGCTTAACCCAGTCCAACGCTGACATCTTACATCATAATAAGCAATACTAGCAACAGTGTTTGACCTGCATTATTCAAGCACAGTAACTTTTTGTAAAACTTTACTTTTCAATTTGCATATTTTTATTCCTTGGTTTGATGCTGAATGCTGCAGTGTAAACTGATTTGTTGTATATATATAGTTTCTGTATATGTATGAATATCTGAAATATGATATAAGCAAAGTTGTGTTGCTACCTGCCATTGAATTGTGCAACCAAAACCAAAGATCTGCAGCATGAAAATAATGAACATATATATGCAGATCAGGGTGCATTTGAAGATGCACTGTGGTGCATTTTTCTGAAAATAAACAAGGAAAGCTGTATTTGAATTTCTTTTCTTACTCTGAATATATTTGCTGCCCTTGGAAATGGGGCCATACACAGCTTTAGGCTATGATTAGCAGCAGCTCAAACTACTGGCTTTTTGAAATGTGTTTCTGATAGCAATGGGCCCAGGGATTCCACAGCAGATGAATGAAAGATGTGGTGAAAACATGAGCTGCACAAGAATTTATTCCCCATCAAATAACAAAGAGAAGGTACTGTGTAGATTGTTCCAACACTTATATCTTTGGGAGCTTAAAAACAGTTCCTCTGGAACTCATCAACATTCAGAACAGATAATATCTAAAATGCAAACTGTGCAGCGATTACCGGTCAAGAGAAGTTCACGTAGTCATTAAGGAGAAACTAAAAATAGTGTCTTAGTCATCTGATCACATTTTACTTCACAATAAAAGCAAGAAAACTCTTAAGCCAATGATAATAGGGAAAAGTAATCCAGCTTTGAATCTCGCCATTTAAGAAAAATGAAAGAGCAACAATAGGCTTTCTAGATTAAACAAATCTTATTCCAAAATTGTCAGCGACAGCAAAGAATTGTCAGTTTTGTAAGTAAAGTTTGGAAAAACTGGAGTTTGTTTATTTCTATAATGTTACTTCTTGAGATGAGCAAATTGTCAGCAGTATTGAGAGGTTTGTAACAAACTCTTGCTGAAAAGCTGCCTTTGAAAAGGCATTGTTGATGTTTTGGATAATTTCACTTTCCCCTTTTTTGGTTCTTTTCTGGTTTTGTTTTTCTCCATTTCTTTTTCCATTGCGGAATTTTAGTTTTCTTCACTTGGCAGTGAGCAGTACTGAAAGCAGTCAAATTTAAATAAGATTAAGATCAAAGATCACTTAGAAGTAGTTCATGAAGAGTTCACAGCTTTCTGGCTTGCTTCAAGAAATGTGATCTGGTAAACATTCATCCTTTTTTGGGATGTAAGAGTTTTTAGGAACACCAAAAGGAGATTCACCCCATAAACTCTTTCTGTGAAATAAACCTGTTTCTCAGTTTGCCCCACGATTCCTTTTCAATCTCTTTCATAATGTCTCTTTGCTTCCTTTCTGCAATTATATGTTTGCTTCATTGGTCTTTTTTCACAACTCATTTCTATTGCCCTCTGTGTGAATACGTCCTGGCCGACTGCCCTTTCACCTGATGCCCTAGATTTTACCCTTCGTTTTAAACCCTTCACCACAGTGAACGATTTTCATGAATGATTGATGACTTTCTTTATCACATTGAAAGCAGTAATTGGGTCACTTCAAAGTCAGTTGCCTAAGAGAAAATAAGCACAGCTTCCTGAACCTTTCCACATAATGCAAATGATCAGCAAAACAAAGGCTTGCATTTATATAGCGCTTTTCATGTCCAGCAGTATGTCTCAAAGTACTGACAGCCAATGAAGTACTTTTGAAATCTAGTTGCCATCATAACGTGGAATATGCAGCAGCCAGATTCACGTACAGCAAACTCCCATAAACAGCAATGTGATAATGACCAGAGAATCTGTGGTGTTGATTGGAGTGTAAGTAACAGACAGATCACTGGGACTAACTCAAATAAAAACAGAAAATGCTGGAAAATCTGGATGACCCTTCGTCAAAGCTAACAAAACGTCATTCAGATCTGTTTTTACTTTCTCCCTAATAGCACAGATCTATTTTTACTTATTAATTTAGATGTGTTGAGCTGAATCCGGAATCTGTGTGAATCCGGAAGAAATTGGAGAGGTGCTTAACGAGTACTTTGCCTCGGTATTCACGGTGGAAAGTGAACTGGGAGATTGCACTGCAGGTTTGCGGCATACGGAAAAGATTGAGTATGTGGATGTTAGGAAAGAGGATGTGTTAGACCTGTTAAATTCTATCAAGGTAGACAAGTCGCCGGGACCGGATGGGATGTACCCCAGGTTATTGTGGGAGGTGAGGGAAGTGGTTGCAGAGCCCCTGGCGATGAACTTTGCGTCGTCCATGGAAACGGGAGAAGTTCCGGAGGATTGGAGGATTGCGGATGTGGTTCCTATCTTTAAGAAAGGGAACAGGGATAGTGCAGGAAATTACTGACCAGTGAGTTTGACTTCAGTGGTTGGTAAGCTGATGGAGAGGCTTCTGAGGGATAAGATATATGAACATTTGAAGAAGTTTGGACTGATTAGAAATAGTCAGCATGGTTTTGTTCAAGGGCAGGTCATGCCTTATGAGCCTAGTTGAGTTCTTCAAAAATGTGACTGAACACATTGACGAAGGAAGGGCGGTGGACGTAGTGTACCTGGACTTTAGTAAGGCGTTTGATAAGGTCCCACATGCAAGGCTTCTGGAGAAGGTGAGAGGGCATGGGATCCAAGGGGCTTTGGCCTCGTGGATCCAGAACTGGCTTGCCGGCAGAAAGCAGAGAGTGATTGTGGATGGGTCTTGTTCTGCTTGGAGGTCGGTCACCAGTGGAGTGCCCCAGGGATCAATTCTGGGACCCCTGCTGTTTGTCATTTTCATAAATGACCTGGATGAGGAAGTGGAGGGATGGGTTAGCAAGTTCGCCGACGATACAAAGGTTGGTGGTGTTGTGGATGGTCTGGAGGGATGCCAAAAGTTGCAGCGGGACATAGACAGGATGCAAGACTAGGCAGAGAAGTGGCAGATGGACTTCAACGCAGATAAATGTGTAGTGGTCCATTTTGGCAGGAATAATGGGATGAAGGAGTACAATATAAGGGGTAGGAGTCTTAGCTGTGTTGTAGAGCAGAAGGATCTCAGGGTCTGGGTCCATAGGACTCTTAAATCGGCCTTGCAGGTGGAGGAAGTGGTCAAGAAGGCATACGGTGTACTGGCCTTCATTAATCGAGGAATAGAGTTTAGGAGAAGGGAGGTAATGATGCAGCTCTATAAGACTCTTGTCAGACCCCAGTTGGAGTATTGTGTACAGTTCTGGTCGCCTCATTATAGGAAGGATGTAGAGGCTATTGAGAGAGTTCAGAGGAGATTTACAAGGATGCTGCCTGGATTGGGAGGCAGGCCTTATGAAGATAGGTTGAGGGAGCTGGGACTCTTCTCACTGGAGAGACGTAGGTTGAGAGGCGACCTGATAGAGGTTTATAAAATGTTGAGAGGGATAGATAGGGTGGACTCTCAATATTTCCCCGAGCTGAAATGGTCACTATGAGAGGACACAGATTTAAGGTGCAGGGAAGCAAATACAAAGGGGATGTCAGGGGTAGGTTTTTCACTCACAGGGTGGTGAGTGAATGGAACCAACTGCTGTCGGAGGTTGTTGAGGCAAACTCACTGGGGTCTTTTAAGAAACTTCTGGATGAGTATATGGAAAAGAATAGGATAGGGGGTTATAGATAGGTCTGTGGATTGGTAGGTGCGATCGACGCAACTCGTGGCCGAAGAGCCTGTTTGTGCTGTATTGTTCTATGTTCTATGAATTGTCTTAGGTTTGTAATGACTCACTGACTGGCATCAGACAATTTCTTTTCTTTAAAACAATTGAATTGTTGCAGGATTTTAAAATGGGTGTGTTGTTGCTGCTTGAATGTGAAACTGACAAAGTGGATCAACTGATTTAAGAAACTGTCGTTCTCATTCCCATTGATATCAGAGAAGTGAAATTCCAACAGACAAACCTCAACACTAGTTGAAGATCTATCTGTGATTCTAATTCCATTCCTACTTGAATGTTGAGAGCAAATAGAGTGATATTGAAGAAAGTAATCTGAATGGAGTGTTAATAAGACTGAGAGTTAAAAGTGGATTAACCATAAAAAGTAGGATTTACATCCTTTTGTTAATTTCACTCATTGGTCATATGTTTTTTCAAAGTATTTTTGTTTAGAAAGTGAGCAGTAGTGATATCACTAGGAATATTTCTTTGGAAAGATTACTAAGCCCAATACTGAGACAGTGCTCAGTTTAACATGTAATCACTGCACTCATTGTTATTTTCTGTTATTGTTAATTCCCATACACTGATCATCAAACTCAAACATAGTACCATCATCCAAACTCACTTAAACAAAATTAAAACTGTGCAACTGTGATCTGTAAATCTTTGTAACAATTTCAGTTTAAAATGAGTCCTGTGTTACGATTCATTTTTTAAAAATCAACATCTTCGATTGTTGCTTATTGGACAAGTCACAATGGGTATGCCCCATTTTAAAGTAACAATGCCAGTTCAGTTTAAAAATCTATAATAGAACATCTATAATTAAAGACAAAGCCCCAATTTTAACTTAGCATACACGATGAGAACAGGTGCCCAATAAAATTGGAGCTAAAAGTTTCTGGTTTAGATTTAGTAAATGGTCAACTGGGGTACTAGACCAATGGCGTCTTCTTCTAAACTACGGGCACTTAAAAAAAAATTTGGAATCATTTGCAGTAATTTAGGTGTTCAAGTGCCTTCTGATCTTCAAAATGGCATTGTCATACTGGGCAGTTCTGCTCCCCGCATTGTAAGAAAGATGTGGAGGCATTGGAGAGGGTACAGAGGAGGTTTACCAGGATGTTGCCTGGTATGAAAGGCATATCTTATGAGGAGAGGCTGAGGGATTTGAGGTTGTTTTCGTTAGAAAGGAGGCAGCTAAGAGGAGACCTTATTGAAACATATAAGATGATTAGAGGTTTCGATAGGGTGGACAGTGATAGCCTTTTTCCGAGGATGGAGAAAGCTAGCACGAGGGGACATAGCTTTAAATTAAGGGGTGGTAGTTATAGGATGGATGTCAGAGGTAGGTTCTTTATCCAGAGGGTGGTAAGGGTATGGAATGCCCTGCCTGCTGCAGTTGTAGATGCGCCAAGTTTGGTGGCGTTTAAGAGGTTAGTAGATAAGTTTATGGATGAAAGGGGAATGGTTTAGGTTAGAGGGCCACTGCTTGTTCCTAATTGGTCGGCGCAACATCGAAGGCCAAAGGGCCTGTTCTGCACTGTAATGTTCTATGTTCTATTGGTGAGGGATTTGTGTGCGCAGTAAACGACCAGAACAGATTGATCTCTATCAATCAGATCAGTACTCCAGCCAGCTCACCAAGAGGAGGAACATGCTTTCAGTACCAAGCAGGATTATCTTCCCATCCTCATTCTTACTGGCACCATTTAAAGGACTCGTGATTGCTTCTATTGATTTCTTCTGGATGTTGGTTGAATTCTATGGGTGTTTGGTGCTTTCCATATTTGTTGAAAATTTGCAGGAGTGTACAGGGAATGTTGTGGCAGGTTTTTACTAATTTCAGAATCCAGACATGGGTGTGTGTTAGTCATTCCCCTTGAAACACAGCACAGCCTGGAAAATGACAATGGTCAGGCAGAGCAGAACAGTTTGCTGGAAGAGGGAGAAGATCTCTCAGTAGGCAGTCATGTTTTTTTGCTGTGCTCAGAGAGTATTTTTTCTCAGGGCTATGGCCATGACATTTACACTTCAGTAAAGTTGTCCTCACTTAAATCTGCCACTTGCAGCCACTGGTAAAGTCCCAGAGCGGGGTAAGGACAACATTGCCAGTACGTGTGACTGTAACCATGGCTGTGATCATTTATCTGTCAGGGTTTCTGCAGGCCAGAACTGGAGATATATACAGTATCTCAAGTTTGCTGTCTATTGTTACATTACTGATGCATTGTATTCATTGTATTTGATAATCCCCCACCAAAAAGAAACAGGTGAAAGATGTATAAAAGTTTCACTAGGATTCCAGGCTTCCCCATGGCGCAGGGCTGTGCACACATTGCTTTCTGGATTTCACATGTCAACACAAGCCTAAACCATAAATGAAAGTGTTTCCACACCATCAGCATCCAGCTGGTGTGTCAGCAGATGCAGTGAATCATATAGGTTAATCCTCGCTCTCCAATCTGAACTCATCGTGCCTTCATTTTGTGGCAGTCTGTTGTGTCAGCTGCGATGGGGTCACAATGGCAAACAAAAAGGTGATTACTTGGCTACAAGGGCTATCTATTGATGGCATGTGAGAGGACAGCTCTTGTCATCGGCTATATAGCAACGAAATAAGGAAGTGGGGGATTAAGTGCAGGAAGAGGAAGAGAGTGGCATTGTTTCTGGCCGGAGCATTTGTGAAGAACTCATTCAGTTGCAAACCAGTATCAATTACCATTCACCAACACTCCATCTTATCTTTCTTCTGACACTGGCCACAGTACACAAATATTTAAACATCACAAAGCATTTCAAACCAAATTAATAAATTAAATGATTTCATATTGCATACAAATGTGAACTATTTTCCTTTGTGCATTCCCTTAATACCTATCTTCCATGTTCCTCTGTGCAGTGTTGGTGGAATTCTGCTGACTTTATGGAGGAGACTAGATATATACTTGGAGGGTGACTTAAACCAGCTCTGAGAGAAGGGCAGCAGGGTCCTGCTGCATGGATAAAAGCAAATTACAATGGATATTGGACTCTGAATCCTTACAGAATGTGGGATGTGAAGAGCTGTAGTCCAGACAGCTTTGGGAGTCAGTGGGCCTGTAATGGATATTGGTGCTAGTCTATTGCTTGAATTGTAGACAGAAAGGTCAAAGAAGGGAATGGAAATATCTGAGATGGAACAGGTAAAGGCAATGGAGAAGTAGAAACTGGAAGCAAAGTTAATGAGTTTTTCAAGATCTGGATGAGAGATCTGGAGTGGCAGCAAAATAGTCATCGATGTAGCAGTAAAGGAGTTGTAGGAGGGGACTTGGGTAGGCCTGGAACCAGGAATGTTTCACATACCCGTAAAAAAGATAAGTTAGCTAGGATCCAAACAGGTACTCATTGCTGCTACTTTGATTTGGTGAAGATGTTGAAATAATGGCTTGATGTTCAGCGGTATGTTCATGGTCTTGGGGAGATAGGAGGAAGTATCTGAGAGTTAGCACTCAGCTCTGTGAGGTAGAGATCAGTACGCCAAACAACAATAGCACTCCCTTTGTCAGTAGGTTTGATGACAATATCATGGTTGGACCTGAGGGAGCAAAGGGCGGAAAGTTCAGAAGGAGAAAGGTTGGAATAGATGAGGGGGCAGAAAAATTGAGACGGCCAATGTCCTGACAACAGGTCCCAGTGAAAAGATCAAGGGCAGATCATTGTCCTGGTGGGGTTGTCCAATTGGAGGCAGAATGTTGGAGACACGTGAAAGGATTCGTGGAATGTGGGGAGGACTCTTGCCCAAGTGGGCACAGAGACGAAAGTGAAGGAAGAACAGTTTAACGTCATGTTGAGCCTGGAATCTGTTGAGGTGGGGATGTTAGGGTATGAAGCTGAGTCCTTTGCTGAGAATAGCATGCTCAGCCTCAGAGAGGGAAAGATTGGAGAGTATGGTGAAGACACAGCACACCATAGAAGAGATGGAGTTTGAAGGATTGGGACTGGTTGAGGGTCTGGGATGGTGTTGATGAATTGTTGAAGCTTGCGTTCCTTTACATCTGCAAGAAACAGGAAAAGTTTTTTGTTAAGACATCGAATGATGCAGAAGATGAAATGAAACTGGGGTCCGGGACAGCTTTAAGGGAGAGTAAGACAATGTTCTGGAGACAGATGTCGAGTGTCTTCATGTGGCAATGCATGGAACCGGGCGTAGCTTTCAGGATGCAGAGAGAACAGCAGTTCGAAGAATGTTGTACATCTTGGAGGTACCTGTAGTTACATGCAGAGTGGAATTTGAGATGAAATCCACATGGGGTAAGTTGGAGACAGAGTCTCCAAAATCTCTCGGGATCTAGGGTGAGGTATCTATTGTGGATACAAAATTGGCTTCTTAATAGAAGCCAGAGGGTAGTTGTAGAGAGTTGTTTTTCAAACTGGAGACCTGTGACCAGCATATGCCTTAGGGTCCACTGTTATTTGTTATTAATGATTTGGATGAGAATATAGAAAACATGGTTAGTAAGTTTGCAGATGACAACAAGATTGTCGGCATAGTGGACAATGATTGCAGTGGGATCTTGATAAATTGGGCCAGTGGGCTGACTAATGGCAAATGAAGTTTAATTCAGACAAATGTAAGGTGATGCATTTTGTAGATTGAACCAGGGCAGTTAATGGTAGGGCATTGAAGAGAGTCAAAGAACAAAGAGATCTCTGAGTACATGTTCATAGCTCCTTGAAAGTGGAGCCACAGGTGGACAGAGTGGTGAAGAAGGCATTTGGCATGCTTGGTTTCATCGGTCAGAACACTGAATACAGGAGTTGTGACATCTCGTTGAAGTTGTACAAAACATTAGTAAGGCCACACTTGGAATACCGTGTGCAATTCTGATCACCGTATTATAGAAAGGATACTATAAAACTAAAAAGAATGCAGAAAAGATTTACTGGAATGCTGTTGGGACTTGATGGATCAGGTTATAAAGAGAGGCTTGGATAGACTGGGGCTCTCTTCTCTGAAGCGTAGGAGACTGAGGGCTGATCTTATAGAGGTCTATAAATTAATGAGGGACATAGATCAGCTAGATAGTTAATATCTTCCCCCAAAGGCAGGGGAGTCTAAAACTAGAGGGCGTAGGTTTAAGGTGAGAGGGGAGAGATACAAAAGTGTCCAGAGGGGCAATTTTTTCACACACAGGGTGGTGAGTGTCTGGAACAAGTGCCTGAGATAGGGATAGAGGTGGTTACAATTTTGTCTTTTAAAAAGCATTTAGATAGTTACATGGGTGTGATGGGTAAGGCGCAATATGTGCACTTGGGACTAGCTTAAGGGTTTTAAAAAAAGAGTGGCATGGACAAGTTGGGCCGAAAGGCCTTTTTCCATGCTGTAAACCTCTGTGACAGTTACTGAGGAAGAAAATGTGGCTGTGGAAGTGATTCTCAGTAAATACCTTGTCCAGCACTAAGAGAGAAATTGAAAGCAGTGAGGGTAGATGGGAATCCTGTTGGAGAGAAGAGCAGTACTTCTTCAGAGTAGGCATTCCTCGAAAACGAGTGACAGTAGTTAAATATTGGACAAAAGCAAATCACTGCTGATGCTGGAATCTGAAACCAAAGAAAAGCATTGGAAAATCTCAGTAGGTCTGGGAGCCCCTGTCAGCAGAGAAAAAAGCTAATGTTTCAAGTTCAGATGACCCTTTGTCAAAGCTAAAAGGCATAGAAAGTGAGAGATATTTATACTGCAGGGGGAAGAAATGAAATATGAGTCATAGCCATAGAAATCAGGGGAAATACTGCTAATGGCTGTCCACAGAGAGAATAAAGGGTGTGAATGGCCAAATGGCAGAGAAGCTGTAAGCTGTGATAGATGGAGATGTTGGGGAGGGGAGAAATGGGACAGAGGTAGGATGTAGAAAAGGAGAAGCAGGGGAGAGAAAAGGTAATGGAAGAGAGATGAACTGATGGAAGGAAAGAATGGGGATAGGGAAGTAAAATGAAGAAAGACCATAAAGGAATAAAAGGTAGAGTACAGTAAGAAATTAAATAAAATAGAATGAAGATAAAGGAGGCTGAGGTGGGATAGAGTAAATCATCTGAAGTTGTTGAATTTGATGTTGAGACCAGAAGGCTGTAAAGTGTCTGGCTGGAAGATGAGATGCTGTTCCGCCAGTTTGCATTGAGCTTCACTGGAACATTGTAGCAAGCCAAAGACAGATGTGGGGATGGGAGCAGGATCGTGTGTTAAAACAGCAAGCAGGACCCAGGTATCCTCCCATAATTCCTTTTCTGGTACATCGTTGACTATTTTGTTGCCACTTCATGTTGTCATCCAGATCCCGAAAAATCGACCTCGCTTCTGGTTTCCACCCTTTCATCGCCTTCACCTAGTCCATCTCAAACACTTCCAAAGAACAAAACAGCACAGGAAACAGGCCCTTCGTCCCAACGAGCCGCGCTGCCACCCCGATGTTCACACCTCTACCCGCGATCCCTGTCCATATTTATAGATCTATGGATTAAAAACCAAATTTGAGACAATTTAGGGAGAATTTGTTTTGCCAATTAGCCTAAGAGCACATCTTTGGGATGTGGGAGGAAACCGGAGCACCCGGAGAAAACCCACGCAAGCATGGGGAGAATGCGCAAACTCCCAGACACAGGCCCAAATCCATGTATCTGCACAGCACAGTGATAGTCACTGAGCTGTCGTGTTGCCCATCAGATGGTCCAGGTCAAGCGTACATTAGAACATAGAACATAGAACAATACAGCACAGAACAGGCCCTTCGGCCTTCGATGTTGTGCCGACCAAAATAAAAAGCAATGCCCCTCCTAACTAAACCATTCCCTTCTCATCCATATACTTATCAACTAACCTCTTAAACGCCACCAAACTTGGCGCATCTACAACAGCTGCAGGCAGGGCATTCCACTCCCTAATCACTCTTTGAGTAAAGAACCTACCTCTGATATCCGTCCTATAACTCATACCCCTTAATTTAAAGTTGTGTCCCCTCGTGCTAGCTTTCTCCATCCTAGGAAAAAGGCTATCACTGTCCACCCTATCCAAACCTCTAATCATCTTATATGCTCAATAAGATCCCCCCTTAGCCGCCTCCTTTCTAACGAAAACAACCTCAAATCCTAACCTCTCTTCATAGGACCTGCCCTCCATACCAGGCAACATCCTAGTAAACCTCCTCTGTACCCTCTCCAATGCCTCCACATCTTTCTTATAATGTGGCGACCAGAACTCACACAATACTCCAAGTGCGGCCGCACTAGAGTTGTTTACAGCTGCAACATGATGCTGCGGCTCCTAAATTCAATCCCCCTACCAATAAAAGCTAAGACTCAAAGCCTTCTTAACAACTTTATCCACTTGACTGCCTACTTTCAGGGATCTATTGACACATACACCAAGATCCTTCTGTTCCTCAACACTATTAAGAGCCCTACCATTAGCCCTATACTCTACACATTTATTGTTCCTGCCAAAGTGCATTACCTCACACTTTTCCACATTAAACTCCATTTGCCTATGACGACATGAAGCACTAGGATACTCTCGAAAAAGATCCAAGAGCAGCCTTCACGACCCATCGTGTGTATGCCCCTCGTTAGACAACAAGGTGGACCAAAGCACCTGTAGGATAAAAACAAGTACATCAATATCATCATCTATTTACACACTTCCCAGGGACTCCCAAGGCTCATGATCCCTATTTTAAATCAGTTTTCTATATCCCTCCACTCCTATTCTGTTCATGTGCCCATGTAAGTATTTCTTAAATAACTCCAGAGTGCATGTCTCCACCACTTTACTTGGCAGCGCATTCCATACCCCCACCACCCTCTGTGTGAAAAAACTCCCTCTAGCATCCAAATTATACCTTACCCCCCTCACCCTAAGCCCGTGACCCCTCGTGCTATTTGAGTCCATCCTAGGAAAAAGCTTAACCCTGTTTACTCTATCTATCCTCTTCAAAATCTTGTACACCTCTATCAGATCTCCTCTAAGTCTACATCTTTCTAAGGAAAACAGTCCCAATTTGCCTAATCTCTCCTTGTAACTCAGACCTTCCATACCAGGCAGCATCCTGGTCAACCTCCTCTGCACTCTCTCCAGAGTCTCCACGTCCTTCTGGTAGTAAGGTGACCAGAACTGGACGCAGTATTCCAAATGAAGTCTTCACCTCCCTCCCTTGGCCTTTCTGTCTCTATTTTAGGCAGTACCAATATCTATTACAAGCCCACTGACTTTCATAGCTATCTGGACTACAGCTCTTCACACTCCACATCCTGTAAGGACTCCATCCCTTCTCTCAACTACTTTGCCTCTGTCACATTTGTTCCCAGTGATGCCACTTTCCAAAGTGCTCCTTCTAATATGTGCTGTTTTTCCTCAACTGTGGATTCCCATTTACAGTTATCAATAAGGCCCTCGACAGCATGCAGTCCATCTCCCGCACCATGGTCCTAACTCCCTCCCCTTCCTCCCAGACCAAGGATAGAATCCCTCTTGCTCTCGCATTTCAGTTCACCAGCTTCTGTATGCAAAGTATAATCCCCCGCCATTTTCGCCACCTCCAGTGTGTTGCTATCACCAAACACATTTTCTCTTCACTCCCTCTGTCGGCATTCTGCAGAGACCATTTCCTCTGGGATAACCTAGTCCAGTCCTCTACCAAACCCAACACCTCTCCATCACTCATTACAACTTCCCATGCAATCGCAGAAGGTGTTATACCTGTCCCTTTACCTCTGCCATGCTCACCATTCAAGGTCCAAAACATTCATTCCAAATAAAGCAACATTTCACTTGCACCTCTTTCAATTTGGTGTATTGCATTTGCTGCTTCCAAGATGGTGGTCTCTATATTGGAGAGACCAAGCATAGAATGGGTGATCACTTTGATGAGCAACTTTGGTCTGTGCACGATCAGGATCCTGACCTTTCGGTTTATTGTAACACGTGACCTCACTCCTGTGCCCACATATCTGCCTTTGGTTTGCTGTAGTGTTCCAGTAAAGCTCAACGCAAACGGGAGGAACTGGAGCGGCCAGACACTTAACAGCTTTCCGGTCTCAACATCAAATTCAGCAGCTTCAGATGATTTGGTCTGCCCTACCTCAGCATCCTTTGTCTTCATTTTATACTACTTAATTCCTTACTTTCTCTACCCTTTATTTCTTTATAGTGTTTCTTCAGTTTTCTTCCTCTCCCTCCACTCTTTCCTTCCCTCTACTTCATCCATTTTCCTTCAGCTTTTCTCTCCCCGCCGCTTCTCCTTTTCTATATTCTACCTCTGTCCCATTTCTGCCTCTCCCTCAACATCTTCATCTGTCATAGCTTCTGTGCTGTTTGGTCATTCACACCCTTTATTCTCTCTGTGGATAGCTATTAGCAGTCTTTTCTATGGCTATAACTCATCTTTAAATCCCTCCCCCTGTAGTATAAATATCTCCCACTTTCTATACCTTTTAGCTTTGACAAAAGATCATCTGGATTCGAAACGTCAGTTCTTTTCCCTCCTTACAGATGCTACCAGACCTGCTGAGATTTTCCAGCATTTTCTCGTTTGGTTTCATGCTCAGCAGAACCCTTATCACTCCCACACACTTGCACTTAGCAATCTTAGAAGAGATTTCTGGATTACAGTGATAACTCTTCAAGTCCCTGCATTCTAATCCACAGCTATGAGCCTGTTTTTGGCGTAATCCTCAGTCTACTTCTATAGACTGCTCAAGAGAGTGCTTTTGAGACTTTCAGCAGAACTCATGTGCAACCTTATATTCTGGTAAACTGCAGTTACGCCAATCTTTTCCCTGGCATTGACTACAGTCCAGTATCTCATCAGGTGCACATTGCACCACTGTGTTAACCTCTAATTTACAGTGGTATCAATATCTGAATTGGTGGCTAGTATTGTGAAATTGAGTGACTGTATGCCTTCATCGTCACTATCTACTTGCTATTCCCTTGCTGTCTGGGTTGAGTACACGGTTTGAGTATTTGAAAAGAGAATGGCACAAGGAAGCTTGTCGTGTGGGGAGGGTGGGGGGTAAGTCAGAGATACAGCTTGTGAGGAGAGGATAATGGGTTTTGAGAAGAAAAATTAGGCAAGAAGCTCCTGCCATTTCTATGATTGAAGGTCTTCCACTGACCACAGCTTCAGCAGTCTCCCTCTCAATAGTGGCCAGCACTATCTCCTGCAAGAGAATCAGGAAAGGCTTTTGTTCCACTCTTTTAGCTCCTGCTGTCTCTGAATGTGCACCACCTTACCCTGCAGGAGAGAGAGAAGTATGTCAGTGAATGTGGTGCGACATGGCTGTTGAGATTGAATAGCTGACAGTGGATGCAACCTTTGAAATGTGGATGTGAGGCTTGCAGCAGTACTAAGTATCTGAGGTTGTGATGGAGGTTGAGTCCTGACATTGTTGGTAGATGAGTGCTCGGGGTGGAATGAAGTGAGCAATCTCAGTCCAATAGTGCAGGTGGTGCGACAAGCATTTGTGAAAGGTGCATTCATTGACTTTGGCCACTCTTGTGAGATCATTGGAATTCTTGAAGCATGGCAACCAAATCCTTGGGGCTGTTCCGCTGCCATTAAACTCTAGGATTGTCAGCTCTCCTGGCCTTCCGAACTTGATTCCACCCCCCAGCAGATCCAGAACATTGCTTCTACTTTCCACCTGCTCCAAAAACCTTAGAGCTCACTCTCCTGTATTGTGCCATTATTCATTGTCACTTCCGCATGACTGCCAGCGGCAAGACACCTTCTCTTTAAACAATAAGGCTAACTTTACATGGCACTAGCCATTCTCAGTATTGTTTCCCTGCTGATACGTCCAGTCAATAGTGGATGATGGGCGGATGCTGGAGACATTGAAATGAGCAGGCAACACAGTGTTTGCATTTTGCCAGTTTCAGACTCAATGGGCACAGTTCAATTGCATGTCATAATCCCACGCTCGTTTTCAAGGCAATTGGATTTTGATCTTCATGTCTCTTATGATTGTTAATCAAGTTCTTATTAATAGATAGAGTGCCTGAAAACCCACAACCACAAGATTGAGTCCATACCTGATTTCAGATCTTGCTGGTTTTCAAAAATAAATTAGAATCTTAATACAATGACTAAGGGACACATGAAATCAAGAAAATAAGTTCCATTGGAATATACATTGAAGTTTTTCTATGCATTTGAGTTTCTAGATTTTCTAAAGCATCTTCCTGCCAAGGAGCTTCACCCATCTTTTCTATTGATACTAACTAAGCTGGATTTGATGGCTTTTTTGACATGTTTACTTTAACTATATTAAGCCTCACCACCTGTATCAGAACTTTTTTTCTTAACCTGCACATAATGCTATCCATTATATTAAACATTGGTGATGGTTGGGCAGATTTGGTCAGGTTAGTTAAGGATTGCTCCAACCACTTGGCGTACAAGTAACATCAGGCGCATGAGTGGATAGCTACTTTGCACACCATCATAGCCAGTAAGATTTTTCACTTATCTATAGGACTTAAAATTCTCACACAGTCTATAAAATAATGTTTGTTTTAAAATGCCATTAATTTTTGGATTTGAGTTACTCTAATGTTAGTACCAAATGTCAATGGTTTTAATTTGAATGTTGATCCAAACTTTGAATTTGCTTGTTTGCAGAACTCAAGTTAATTAATTGGAACCGATAACAATGGTGGTGCAGTGATGTTGGATGGAACAGGCAGCAATGTTAGTGCAGTGATATTTGGATGGAACAGGCAATGATGGTGAGCAGTGATGTTGGATGGAACAGGCAGTGATGGTGGGCAGTGATATTGGATGGAACAGGCAGTGATGGTGGGCAGTGATGTTGGATGGAACAGGCAGTGATGGTGGTGCAGTGATGTGGATGAAACAGGCAGTGATGGTGGGCAGTGATGTGGATGGAACAGGCAGTGATGGTGGGCAGTGATGTGGATGGAACAGGCAGTGATGGTGGGCAGTGATGTTGGATGGAACAGGCAGTGATGGTGGGCGTGATGTTGGATGGAACAGGCAGTGATGGTGGGCAGTGATGTTGGATGGAACAGGCAGAAATGGTGGGCAGTGATGTTGGATGGAACAGGCAGCGATGGTGGGCAGTGATATTGGATGGAACAGGCAGCGATGGTGGGCAGTGATGTTGGATGGAACAGGCAGTGATGGTGGGCAGTGATGTTGGATGGAACAGCCAGTGATGGTGGTGCAGTGATATTGGATGGAACAGGCAGCAATGGTGGGCAGTGATGTTGGATAGAACAGGCAGTGATGGTGGGCAGTGATATTGGATGGAAAAGGCAGAAATCATGTAGTGATATTGGAAAAACAGGCAGCGATGGTGGTGCAGTGATATTGGATGGAACAGCCAGAAATGGTGGGCAGTGATGTTGGATGGAACAGGCAGCGATGGTGGGCAGTGATATTGGATGGAACAGGCAGAAATGGTGGGCAGTGATGTTGGATGAACAGGCAGCGATGGTGGGCAGTGATATTGGATGGAAAGGCAGCGATGGTGGGCAGTGATGTTGGATGGAACAGGCAGTGATGGTGGGCAGTGATGTTGGATGGAACAGCAGTGATGGTGGGCAGTGAGTTGGATGGAACAGGCAGTGATGGTGGGCAGTGATATTGGAGAACAGGCAGCGATGGTGGGCAGTGATGTTGGAGGACAGGCAGTGATGGTGTGCAGTGATGTTGGATGGAACAGGCAGTGATGGCGTGCAGTGATGGGATGGAACAGGCAGTGATGGTGGCAGTGATGTTGGATGGAACAGGCAGTGATGGTGGGCAGTGATGTTGGATGGAACAGGCAGTGATGGTGGGCAGTGATGTTGGATGGAACAGGCAGGATGGTGTGCAGTGATGTTGGAAGGAACAGGCAGTGATGGTGGGCAGTGTGTTGGATGGAACAGGCAGTGATGGTGGGCAGTGATGTTGGATGGAACAGGCAGTGATGGTGGGCAGTGATGTGGATGAAAGCAGATGGTGGGCGTGATGTTGGATGGAACAGGCAGGAGGTGGGCAGTGATATTGGATGGAACAGCAGAATATGGTAGTGCAGTGATGTTGGATGGAACAGGCAGTGATGTGGTGCAGTGATTTGGATGGAACAGGCAGTGATGGTGGGCAGTGGATGTTGGATGGAAACAGGCAGTGATGGTGGGCAGTGATGTTGGATAGAAAAGGCAGGATGGTGTGCAGTGATATTGGATGGAACAGGCAGAAATGGTTAGTGCAGGATTGAGAACAGCAGTGATTGGTGCAGGATTGATGACAGCGATGGTGGCAGTGATGTTGGATGAAGGCAGTGATGGGGCGTGATTTGATGACAGGCAGACAAAAAAACAACAAGTTGGATGGAAAAGGCAGTGATGGTGGTGCAGTGATGAAACACAACAAAAACAACAAAAAACACAACAAAAAAGGCAGTGATGGTGGTGCAGTGATATGATGGAACAGCAGTGATGGTGGCAGTGATGGTGATGGAACAGGCAGTGAATGTGGGCCGTGATGTTGGAAACACAAGTGGGCAGTGATATTGGATGGAACAGGCAGTGATGGTGGCAGTGATGTTGGATGGAACAGCAGAAATGGTGGGCAGTGATGTTGGATGGAACAGGCAGCGTGGGTGGGCAGTGATATTGGATGGAACAGGCAGCGATGGTGGGCAGTGATGTTGGAGAACAGGCAGTGATGTGGTGCAGTGAGTGGATGGAAAGGCAGTGAGGTGTGCAGTGATATTGGATGGAACAGGCAGAAATGGGGCAGGATGTGGAGGAACAGGCAGGATGATGGGCAGGATTGGATGGAACAGCAGCAATGGGCAAAAAAGGCAATGTCATGATTGGATGGAACAGGCAGTGATGGTGGGCAGTGATGTTGGAGAACAGCAGTGCAGTGATGTTGGATGGAACAGGCAGTGATGGTGGTGCAGTGATGTTGGATGGAACAGGCAGTGATGGTGGTGCAGTGATGTTGGATGGAACAGGCAGTGATGGTGGGCAGTGATGTTGGATGGAACAGGCAGTGATGGTGGGCAGTGATATTGGATGGAACAGGCAGTGATGGTGGTGCAGTGATATTGGATGGAACAGGCAGAAATGGTAGTGCAGTGATGTTGGATGGAACAGGCAGTGATGGTGGTGCAGTGATGTTGGATGGAACAGGCAGTGATGGTGGCAGTGATGTTGGTGGAACAGCAGGATGGTGGTGCAGTGATGTTGGATGAACAGGCAGTGATGGTGGGCAGTGATGTTGGATGGAACAGGCAGAAATGGTGGGCAGTGATGTTGGATGGAACAGGCAGCAATGGTGGCAGTGTGTTGGATGGAACAGGCAGTGATGGTGGTGCAGTGATATTGGATGAACAGGCAGTGATGGTGTGCAGTGATATTGGATGGAACAGGCAGCAATGGTGGTGCAGTGATGTTGGATGGAACAGGCAGTGATGGTGGGCAGTGATGTTGGATGGAACAGGCAGTGATGGTGGTGCAGTGATATTGGATGGAACAGGCAGCAATGGTGGTGCAGTGATATTGGATGGAACAGGCAGTGATGGTGGGCAGTGATGTTGGATGGAACAGGCAGTGATGGTGGTGCAGTGATGTTGGATGGAACAGGCAGTGATGGTGGGCAGTGATATTGGATGGAAAGGCAGTGATGGTGGTGCAGTGATGTTGGATGGAACAGGCAGTGATGGTGGTGCAGTGATATTGGATGGAACAGGCAGTGATGGTGGTGCAGTATGTTGGATAGAACAGGCAGTGATGGGGTGCATGATGTTGGATAGAACAGGCAGTGATGTGGTGCCAGGATGGAGGAACAGGCAGAAATGGTGGGCAGTGATGTTGGATGGAACAGGCAGAAATGGTGGGCAGTGAGTGGATGGAACAGGCAGTGATGGTGGGCAGTGATGTTGGATGGAACAGGCAGTGATGGTGGTGCAGTGATATTGGATGGAACAGGCAGTGATGGTGGTGCAGTGATATTGGATGGAACAGGCAGTGATGGTGGTGCAGTGATATTGGATGGAACAGGCAGTGATGGGTGGGCAGTGATGTTGGATGGAACGGCAGTGATGGTGGGCAGTGATGTTGGATGGAACAGGCAGTGATGGTGGTGCAGTGATGTTGGATGGAACAGGCAGTGATGGTGGTGCAGTGATGTTGGATGGAACACAAGCAGCAATGGTGGGCAGTGATGTTGGATGGAACAGGCAGTGATGGTGGTGCAGTGATGTTGGATGGAACAGGCAGAAATGGTGGTGCAGTGATGTTGGATGGAACACAAGCAGCAGTGGTGGGCTGGATACTGAATGGAACAGGCAGCAATATTGAATGGAGTAGACAGCTGTGGATGATGCAATGATATTGCATGAAGCAGGCAGCAGAAATGGTGCATTGCCAAGCTTCAGCAGAAACAGATCAACCAATGTTTATAATATTACTTTGTGTCAGGGAACATTTTGAGCTAGTATTTTATTTATTTTGGCAGGCATTATCACTTCCATAGTCATTTACTAGCCTATATTAACGGTGGAAATGAGATACAGCTGACAAAAATAAGAGAGTTCCGTCAACCTCCTTATTCCCAATTCTGATAGAAGTCCTGTTTTAATTTAAGAATTTTCAGTATGAAACTGCGAAATGTTTTTGTATAACTGGTAAAATGTAGCTTTGTGCCTCAGTAGGCTGATTGTTTTCTGTGTCCCACGAACAGGCCAACGTCTGTTTGGAGAGACCATCCTTGGCCTGACACAAGGTTCCGTGTCTGATCTGCTAGCACGGCCCAAACCCTGGCACAAGCTGAGCCTGAAGGGAAGGGAGCCTTTTGTCCGCATGCAGCTCTGGCTCAATGACCCAAGCAATGTTGAGAAGCTGATGGACATGAAACGAATGGAAAAGAAAGGTAAATGAATCAACATCTTAAACTGAACTTTAGTGGACCAGTCCTTTGTTATAATATTAAGTCACGGACTGTTTGCTATGCTTTTTGCATTCACTATTGTTTATGGCCATGAAATGATAACTTTTTCATCTTTTTGTGAAAATATCCGTTAAATTTCGGTTGCTTCCTTGGACTTTGGGGCTTTTAGGTTAGAAAATGCAACCACAAAGTTGATCCATAAAAGAAGCATGGTTTAGGCTTAAATTGGAATATGCACTATTAAAGGATAGGGTACACTCAATCATTAAATATATACTTCAACCACATTCAGAGCAATTCACCATGGAGCTCTTTAAGGCACATGACAGTCCTGCTTTCCCAGTTATAAGCAGGAGAAAGATTAGGGATTAGCCAAATATATACTTTGAACGTGACTTTATTGCTCAGATTTAGTTTTTAATTTGTTGGGGTTTTCAAACACAGACATCGAACTCCTAAATTTCAATGTAAGAAAATATTTTGCCAGGATTGACTGTAGGAAAATATAATTTGAGCTTGAAGGCTTGTGGTCTCTTCAGTTAATTGGCACAGCACTACTTATTGCTTACTATACTCTGAACAAACAGAAACGATTGTAGTGCATTGTGGCTTTGCAGTTAAGCTCATGCCTTTTCTAAGATGGCATTTCAGAGGTTTTGCAGGTTTGAAATGCTGAAATAAGTGCATCCATCAATGCTTCTCAATCAAAAACCCATTCCATTTTCATTATCCTTTTGTGTTCAGCAAGCGGCAAAGAATTCAATTCAAAATTTTGAACAATAAAGCTTTTGGAAGTGAAATTAGAGATCAGCGTATTTTTAAGTCAGTGGATGGCTTTAATTCTTCTTTGATAGGTTTAAAAAAGGCAGTCACCCATTGAGCAGGTGTATTTTTTTCAAGTATGTTGTATGTTTTTACCTGAAAACTGAATTGTAGCCTTAATTTGTAAAACTGTTAAGAAGTGAGGGAGTGCCACCTACTGGACTGTTTGTGATAGCTATTTGCTCAAGTGTTGTTTATCAAGTGGCACTTAGTTGGTCTGCAGCACAGAATTGGGGCTGTCTAACTAGGCTGCAAGGGAATACTGCGTTAAGGAAAGATCTAATAGGAAGAGAATTACTTTTTATTTAAAAATAAAGAAACAAAAATTTGCCATGTACCAGAACTCCAGTAGAAATAATCAATGGGGATTATGTTATCTCTATTTTAAAAGTGTCAAAAGATTCTCAGAGTATATGATTTTCTTGTATGTTTTATTATTGAAATTTTGTTGCGGTCACCTTACAGCTATCATCTTGTGGCTGTGGGTTCAGATCTGATCATAGGAAACTGTGACACTGAGTACAGTAAATCTAGTCATTTGTAGGTTGGTGTGAGAAAAATAACAAGGAAAACTCTGGTGTCATAAAAACCTGGCTGCTTCGTTAATGGAGGAGAACCTGCCAGATCCCCATCGTGTCATATTGTTGACTCTGTGCCACAGTGAAGCTAGTAATGGGCAAAGATACCGCTATGCCAGTGTCACCTATTTGCCAAGAACAAATTAACAAATTATCACTCAAATATTGCGTAGTCAGTAGTTATTGTCATTGTAATAGTTTGATATATTTGTCTTTCTCGCAATTAACCTGGACATTATATTTAAAAAAAATTATACTGTAGCAAGATGAAATTCCATGACACCATAACACAGTTTAAATCCATTCTCGAAATATCACTAGTAGTCCGTAAAAAAATCAAAGACAGGGATAAAAAGCTCAAGAAACGTTCACTTTACCCAGTATCAATTCACATTTATGGATCCCCCATGGTCAGGAGCTGAACAATTGCAGTCACAGACATCTTATTGAGATTGGAAACATCAATGCTCAGTTTGATTGGAAGAGCAGCAAATGTGGGAGAAACAGTGTGTGGAACTGCAGATTCTCTGTCCTTTATACTGGCTCCTCCAGTCTCCCTTGATCTTGCTGCTCATCCAGAGACAAAATCTATTTTGGGGGGAGGAAGGAAGAGAACTAGTGTTTAATGGAGCTGTACAGCAACACAGGAGAGACTGGAAAGATGGAGAGCCAAGATACAGTGCAGGTAGTGGCTCCGGCTGTGTCTGTGGGAGAGAGAATGTAACAGTGGTTTGTGTTTGTGAGAGTGACTGAGTGTTTGTGGGAAGGAGAGGGGGAGAAGGCCTCAGGGCCAAAGAGAGTCTTGCAGCTTTATTTATTTATGCAAATTATTTCCCAACTTTAAAAAATCTTATTTTAACATATAAAACCCTTCCTCAGGAGTTTACTAACTACTACCAAAACAATAACCAAAGAAAAATGTTGAATCCCTTCCAATGACCTCCTTCCTCTTTTATATTTATTCAGTAAATTACTTTGGTGGTAAAGTTGAAAGTAGGGAGATCTTGGGGAGAGAGAGAGAGAGAAAAAACACATTGTGGGAAAACCCATTTCTGCTGCCCATAGATTTTTCTTTAAATTTTTTTTCTGTTATAGAAGTGTTTGCCTGTATACATGTTTTTTGTTTTGGCTGTCAGTCTGTATGTGTGTTTTGTTCATTTTGATGTATAGAAAAAGTTAGGGGTGCAGTTGATCCAGGAGAGCCCAATATTTCAGGCCTTACTATCAGGTTTGAAAATCAGCCAATGGAGGAGGCACAGGGTTGTGCACAGAGGGGTGAATGACGGAAAACTGTTTTAATTGTTGCTGGATTCTTGGCTACCTGCCTAGCACCGAATCTCTCATTTCTTTAATATTTAGTGGTAACGTTGAAAGTGTTTGCAAGTTCCTGTTTGTTTTCTTAGATCTTAAATCTTTAGATCTAAAGAGCCTTGAAAATGAAAAAGTTGTTCTCGAAATCAAAAAGTAGCTCTCGCAAAATCTCAAAAATTTCAAATGTAAAATACTTGAAATTTTTTTTAACCATGCATCATAGCTATAAGCCCTCTCTTGATTGATTTGAACAACGTAAGTTTATTACAGCAGATGTATCACAAGATTATTATGGCACACCCACTGCAGGTTTATTACTGAACCCATATGTTGCAATTTTATTATAATTTGAGTTAACAAATTGGTTTTAACACATTGAGTGTATTGCAGCACATGCATTATAGCACGTACGTTACAAGTGTTGCTGTGATCACAAATACAATATGCAGTTGAGTGTAATTTAGCATGCACATAGCGGTGATTCTTAAACTGGGGTCCACAAACCTCTGTTGATAATTTTCATTGAGAGTTTGTAAAATAATGTGATCATTTGCTAACTGAGCAAGTTTGGCCCACGAGTAGATGATGTAGGTAACTGCCAAGGCTGAGCTTTGGATATCATCACCTCATAACCACTCAGGATAGCCCGCTCCTGATAAAAGCCCTCACAGGGTGCAGTAGTAGATGTAATGCAGCCTCCTACATTGATGCACTGTCATTCAAGGAAATGCACAAAGTTTTCAAACTAATTTCAAGTTATCCTTAAGCCAATTTCCCAGTGCACTGCAGAGTCTCTGCTTTTCCAGACTGATGTAGAGTTGCTGGCGTTGGACCGGGGTAAACACGGTAAGAAGTGTCACAACACCAGGTTAGAGTCCAACCAATTTATTTGATAGTAATCTAACAAGCTTTCGGAAATGGTGTTTCTTTGTCACCTATTTCCGAAAGCTTGTGAGATTACTATCAAATAAACTATTTGGACTCTAACCTGGTGTTGTGACACTTCTTACTGTGTTTTCCAGAGTGAGTCATTAAATTTTATTTCTAATTACATGGGACTTGTACTAGTTTCCCTCGATCTTTTGAATGGCAATTTGGTTTGGACAGTAAATGCTGGCCTTTCAAATGATGTCTGAACTTAGGAGAAGAGAAAAAAGGAATAGACCATCCTAATTAGGACATCACCACTGGGACCAAATCCTATAATTTCTTCCCCTCAGTACTGTGGGAATACCTTCAGCATATGGACTGCAGTTTAGAAGGTGGCTCAAGGTAATTAGAGATGGGTTCTAAATGCTGACTTTGCCAGCAATGCCTATTTCCCAATTGATTTCTTTTTAAACAATTTTATATCTACATAATAATCATGGCATGGCCAGTATATTTAAAAGCATTGACAAATGATAATATTTGCTTTATTATGGCATCCTTTGACACAGAAACATCTCAAAAAATTCCACTTAAAGGACATTGGCCTTACTTAAGGATTAGTGATCATTGCAGATTTATTTAGGATAGTTTGGTGTTTATCTCAGGGAATAACCTCGCTGATTTTGTTGTCAGAGATGCATCTAAGCTGTATATTTAGTACTTTTGGATATTCATTCTGTGCCTGGAATTATTTGTGAGATTGTACTTGGTACGTGCTCAATCTGCAGAAGTTTCTTGCTACCTTTGTGACTCCCCTTTTCTACAGTCCCTGAATATTTGTCATTCTTTTCCTAAAGATTGTTTCAATTAAATATTAGCTGACAAGTAGATGTGTGATATGCAAGTCTCTGCTCCTGCAATCTTCTTCATTGTCATGTCTTAGCAAGCACTGTAGCCTGCAGAGCATCTCTAATTTGCTGTCTCTTCTGTTGAGCCTTCAGCCTCCATACTTCATATTTGGTTTGATTTATTGTTGTCACATGTATTAGTACACAATGAAAAGTATTGTTTCTTGTATGCTATCCAGACAAAGCATACTGTATATAGAGAAGGAAAGGAGAGAAGGTAGAGTGTAGTGTTACAGTCATAGCAAGGGTATAGAACTAGATCACTTTAATATAAGTCCATTCAAAAGTCTGATGGCAGCAGAGAAGAAGCCGTACTTGAGTCAGTTAGTACGTGGTCTTAGACTTCTGTGTCATTTTCCCAATGAAGGAAGATGGAAGAGAATATGTCCAGGGTGCATGGGGTCCTTGATTATTTTGGCTGCTTTTCTGAGGAAACGGGAAGTGTAGACAGATCTGGAATTGGAATTTTATCTATTTAAACTCTTCTCGCTATTTGTCATGGTGATACCACCTCAGCAATTTCTTCTGTGACTAATTTCTCCCCTACATCTGCTCAACATTCATCATTTCTCTGAAAAGAAACACTTTGAACTGATCAGGCACATCAAAAATAAGCATAAACTGTTGCTTATTGCTCATATTTGCCGTCTCCGGCCACTGCATGCTAGCACACACTTGCATAATTTCTGCATCTAAAATAAAGCCTGCAGCAAGTTTTTAAAGCTGCATTTTTCAACATGGTGAAGCATTGGAAGACTTGTGTGAAGGAAATGTAAACTGTACCTTGTAAAGAAGAGCTGGGGTTGAGTAGACGTTACATCCAGTGATGATTTTAATCACATGATTGATCAGCTATAACAGACAGTGTTGAGCTGGTGACCCAAATTGGGCAGCACTACTTTGCTATATAGTTGACTATCCATTGCCTTGTTTCCTAACTGCAGGTGAGTGGTTCTCCAGTATTTCACTTGAGATATGAATGAGCCACGGCAATGGATTCAGTAAAGTCGATGGATACACAACATTTTACTGGTTGTATGATACACAAGTGGAAAGTCTCAATTCTCAGTGATCACCTCAGAAAGTAGTTTTTGTGCATGAGAGAGAGAGAATGAGTATGCACTAGTGGGCAAATTAAAGTTGACCTTTCTTATATCTGATATTGAATAAATAACTTTGATGCCAACATAATGGTGAGATTCCAGATCTCTGAATCCACTTAAAGCCACGGACATTTGATGAGTGTTCAAATTAGATGAATGTTCCATTTACCACCGATGCCAGTTTGAAGATAATTTTTTTTATTTGAAAGCAAAATGTGAAAATGGCTTTTCTTTAACTTTAAGCTGAACTGGAAATTTTAACTTCTTTGTTTCAGCCTACATGAAGCGCCGGCACAGTTCAGTGAGTGATGGTCATGGCAGTGATTCTTCAGTAGCTGGGCTTGACTACAGTCAGAGTGCCAGTCCCCAGCCACAGGTTCATCTGAAGAAGCCTAGAGTGGTGTTGGCCCCCGAGGAGAAGGAAGCCTTGAAGCGAGCTTACCAGCTAAAGCCATATCCATCCCCAAAAACTATTGAGGAACTTGCTGCTCAGTTGAATCTGAAAACCAGTACCGTCATCAACTGGTTTCATAACTACAGGTGAGTGCCTGTCAAGTATTTCACTTTGGAAACGGGTGGCCCAAAGCAATGGATACAGCAAATCAATAGATAGGCAGCATTTGACTGGTGTATGAGTGGGAAGCCTCAATTCTCAGTGCTCATCTCAAAAATGCAGGTTTAGTGTATGTGAGAAAGTGAGACAAAGGGTGGACACTGAGAGATACGTAATGAATATTATAATATCCATCCTGGAAAGAAGCCAAACACTCTACCTTTTATCTTGTACTCTAGCACACAGAATTAATATGAGATAAACCTGAATTATCAGGCAAGCTGTAGTCAAACACACTGTACGCTGCACACTAATTGCAGACTCCATAGAACAGATTCCATAAATTTCTCAGAGACCTACCCAGACATCCACGAGTCTCAAAAAAGTCCTCAAAATCTGCCTTCCAAGTGAGGAATCTTAGATCCTCTTTTTGAGGAGTAAAGGAGACCTCTAGGTGACAATGATTGTAACGTAAGACAGAAAGAATGACAGAGAAAGGGAGTATTAGAGAAAGCTTGCTATGAACATGAAACAGATGATAAGAGTTTCTACAGGTGCTTAAATAGAAAAAGAGGAACTAAAACAAGCGTTGGTTCTCTGGAGATTGAGTCTGGGGAATTGATGATGAAAAACAATGAAGGGGCAGAGGTGTTGAACCGATATTTTATGTCTTGTCTTCACTGTAGAGAAGTTGGAACATTTTCTAAAGATATTTGAAAATCAAGAGGTGAGCAGGAGAGAGGAACTTAAAACAATCACTATCTTTAGGAAACAGATGGTGAATAAACTGTTCGACCTTAAACATGGCACGGTGATCTGCATTCTAAGGTCTTGAAGAAAGTGGCTGTAGAGATAATTATAATCTTCCAAAATTCCTGAAGTTTTCGAAGGATCACAAGAAAGGAGAGAGAGAGAAAGCCAGAAACTCCAGGCTAGTTAGACCAATATCTCAGAGAAATTGCTAGAATCCATTATTAAGAGAGTTTTAGCAAGATACTTAGAAAATCACGATTTGATCAGGATTAACGTGGCTTTGTGAAAGAGAAATTGTGTTTAACTGATTTATTAGAGTTTTTTGAAGTAATAAGCAAAGAGGATAAAGGGAAATCAGTAGATGTTCTGCACCTGGATTTCCAGAAAGTATTTGATAAGATGCCACATCAAAGGTTACTATACAAGGTAAGATTACATAGTGAAGGGAGTAACCTGCCAGTATAAAGAATTAAGTTAGCTAATAGGAAACAGAAAGTAAGGATAAATGGATTAACAAGCTGTAACTAGAGGATTGCCACAGCAATCAGTGCTGGGCCTCAATTATTTACAAGCTGCATCAAAGATTTGGATGAGTATTGTAGCTAAACTTGCTGATTACACCAAGATTGTAGGAAAATAATCTGTCAAAAGGTGATAGAGACTCTATAAAGGGATATTGATAGGTTAAGTGGGAAAATGTTTGGCAAATGGAGTATAATGTGGAAAAATATGAACTTGTCCATCCTGGCAGGAAAAATGGAAAAGAAGTATACTATTTAAATGGCAAGACATTGCAGAACTTGATGGGATAGAGAGATCTGGATGTCCTTGTATGTGAATCACAAAAAGTTAGTTATTATGCAGGTGGGAAGAACTGGTTGGGAAGAAAATAGATGGCCGATGTTTATTACAAGATTTTACTGCAGCTGTGCAGGGCCTTGGTGAAACCACATCTGGAATACTGTGTACAGATTTGATCACTTTATTTAAAAAATACATAATTATATCAGAAATAGTACAGAGAAAGTCCACTGGATTCATTCCTGTGGTGGGGGACTTACCTTATGGAGCCAGTACCCATTTGTATTCAGAAGCCTGACAGATGACCTTATTGAAATATGTAAGATCTTGAAGGGATTTGACAGAGTGGACACCACAAAGATGTTTTCACTTGTTGGAGAGCCTAGAAGCAGAGAACACAGCTTAATAATAAGAGGCATACTGTTTGAATTTGAGAAAAGATTTTTTTTCTCCAACAGCATTTGGAAATCTCTTTCCCCTGAAAGCATTGGAGGCTGGGTCATTGAATTTACTCCAGGTTGAGTTAAACAGAATTTTTTTTGGAAAATATTTTTAAGTTTTTCCTTTTTTTTTAATAAACAAAACAACACAGCCTTTAAACTGGCACAGTACAGTACAATCACTTCACCATACGTAAAGGAAGGAAGGCAGCAGAGCTGTTTCATCTAATCCAGCATTTCCAATAAAAGAAGAAAAAAAAAATGAGTAACAGGATGGGGACAAAGCTGTAAAGAAATGGAAAAGAGGCAGTATGTTAGAGAATGAGATGTGTACCCCACACAACACCTTGTAGAAGTAAATTTGACATGGAATCTGTACGTTTAATAGGGGGTCCCATACTTTCAGGAATGACTGATTTAGAGCGGAGTATAGAAGTTAGAAATTCCATTGGGATATATTCCATAATAAATTTGTGTCGGTTCTGTACTGATTTATTACTAATCCAAGAGCATAAACATTTTTCTGTGCTGTAAATGTTGGAATACTATCCATTTTCTCTTTGATATCAATTATCCGTTTATCTGGAAGCAGCAGAATCAACAACACGGGATCCGTCTCCAAGGTCATATCAAATATTTTTTCCAGCCCTTTAAGTATGCTTGACCAATAATTATTAATGTTGGCACAGGACCTGATGCACACAATATAGTCCCCTAAGACTAATTTATATTATTGGCATAGTGTGAATATGGCAGGATCTTGAGCGTAGCATGAGGTATAGACGGTGTGAAATTTTTAGTTGAGTCTTCGTTTTGTTACAGATTTTATATGCATTCTCCCAGATAATGCCCCAGATTCCATATGGTCCTTTTCCAAGTCTGCAAAGCCTCTTGCATATTCATATTTGATCCAGAGCATAATGTGCCATGAAACTTAATTAATCACTTTGGTTCTGTGGACAGTTTGATTTTTCCACCAGTGAAAAACTGGCATAAAGATGCATAGATATTTTATTAAGAATGAAGTCTCTAGGTTATAAGTATCTTTAAAAAAATGAATTTTCTTGGGATATCGCATTATTGACACTGTTGCTCAAAAGACAACAAGGAGGTCCCTCTAAGCAGTTTCTCTAGTCTTCTGAGTCCTAAACCCTCCAAATGCTAAAACCAGGTTCCATGCGTAAGTCTAAGATGAGAGGCTAGTTGATAAAATTTTGTATGCAGCACACCAAGGTTTTCTTTTGAACTTGGAAGTTGCAATTTGGTCAATTTTAAGTGAGGTCTCTTATGTTCCATATGAAGAAATTAAAATCCCATTATTTCCTTCAGAACCTGAATGGGAAGTAAAATTGATAGCACCTGCAAACAGTAATGTGTTCATTGTAATCTGTTCTACCTTGATATAGATAGAGAAGATCACCGATCTAGATTCCACCTTATAGATATGAGTAAGGGAGTTAAGTTTGCCTTATCCAGCTGTTGGACTGAGGGGCCAGTAGAAAATCCCAAATAGGTAAACCCCTGAGGGGACCGTCCAGAGAAGAAAGAAGCAAAGGGATGAGGTCTTCCCCCTAAGCCTTCCCAATGGTATGGCCTCAGTCTGAGCAAAATCTATTTTGTATGATGTTATTTGATTGATATTGCGACATGAACCTGGACAGGTGTCAGATCTCTTAGTGGGTGAACATTTTGGGGATAGTGATCATAACTCTATCTCCTTTACATTAGCATTGGAGAGAGATAGGATCAGACAAGCTAGAAAAGTATTTATTTGGAATAAGGGGAATTATGAGGCTATCAGGCAGGAAATTAGAGGCTTAAATTGGAAAGAGGTTTTCTCAAGGAAATGTACGGAAAAAATATGGCAAATTTTTAGGGAATATTTATCTGGTGTTCTGAGTAGCAGCACTCCAAAGAGACAGGGAAATTATGGTAGGTTACAGGAACCATGGTGTATGAAAGCTGTAATGAATTTAGTCAAGAAGAAAAAAGCTTACAAAAGGTTCAGGGACCTAGGTAATGTTAGAGATCTAGGAGAGTACATGGCTAGTAGGAAGGATCTTAAGAAGGAAGGGGTCATAAGAAGGCCTTAGCAGGCAAGATTAAGAAAATCTTCAAGGCATTCTACAAGTAGGTGAAGAGCAAGAGGATAAGACATGAAGGAATAGGACCTATCAGGTGTGACAATGGGAAAGTTTGTTTGGAACCTGTAGAAATAGCAGAGGTACTTAATGCATACTTTACTTCAATATTCACAGTGGAAAAGGATCTTGGTGGTTGTAGTGCAGACTTGCAGTAGACTGAAAAGCTTGAGCATGTAGATATTAAAGATGATGTGTTGGAACTTTTGAAAAGCATCAAGTTAGTTAAGTCACCAGGATCCGCATGGGATGTACCCCAGGTTACTGTGGGAGGTGAGGGAGGAGATTGCTGAGCCTCTGGCAATGATCTTTGCGTCATCAATGAAGACAGGAGAGGTTCCGGAGGATTAGAGGATTGTGGATGTGGTTCCTTTATTCAAGAAAGGGAGAGTAGAGATGGCCCAGGAAATTATAGACTAGTGAGTCTAACCTTAGTGGTTGGTAAGTTGATAGAGAAGACTCTGAGAAGCAGGATTTATGAACATTTGGAGAGGTATAGTATGATCAAGAATAGTCAGCATGGCTTTGTCAAAGGCAGATCATGCCTTACGAGCCTTCCATTCCCATTCTGTTCATGTGCCCATCTAAGTATTTCTTAAATAACTCCAGAGTACCTGCCTCCACCACTTTACTTGGCAGCGTATTCCATATCCCCACCACCCTCTGTGTGAAAAAACTCCCTCTAGATTCAAATTATACCTTACCCCCCTCACTCTAAGCCCGTGACCCCTTGTGCTATTCGAGTCCATAGAACATAGAACAATACAGCACAAACAGGCCCTTCGGCCCACGAGTTGCGCCGATCACCTCTACCAATCCACAGACCTATCTATAACCCCCTACCCTATTCTTTTCCATATACTCATTCAGAAGTCTCTTAAAAGACCCCAGTGAGTTTGCCTCAACAACCTCCGACGGCAGTCAGTTCCATTCACTCACCACCCTCTGAGTGAAAAACCTACCCCTGACATCTCCTTTGTATTTGCTTCCCTGCACCTTAAATCTGTGTCCTCTTGTAGTGACCATTTCAGCTCGGGGAAATAGTCTCTGAGAGTCCACGCTATCTATCCCTCTCAACATTTTATAAACCTCTATCAGGTCGCCTCTCAACCTACGTCTCTCCAGTGAGAAGAGTCCCAGCTCCAGAAGAGTCCATCCTAGGAAAAAACTTAACCCTGTTTACTCTATCTCTCCCCTTCAAAATCTTGTACTCCTCTAGCAGATCTCCTCTAAGTCTACGTCTTTCTAAGGAAAACAGTCCCAATTTGCCTAATCTCTCCTCGTAACTCAGACCTTCCATACCAGGCAGCATCCTGGTAAACTTCCTCTGCACTCTCTCCAGAGTCTCCACGTCCTTCTGGTAGTAAGGCGACCAGAACTGGACAGTATTCCAGTATTCCAAATGAGGTCTAACCAGCGTTTTATACAACTGCAACATTAAAGGCCAGCTCTTGTACTCTAAGGGTAAGACTCTTGGCAGTGTAGAAGATCAGAAGGATCTTGGGATCTGGATTCATAGAACATTCAAAGCAGCTTCGCAGAAGGTGTATGGTGTACTGGCATTCATTAATCAAGGAATTGAGTTTAAGAGTGGGGAGATAATGCTGCAGCTGTGTAAGACCCTGGTCAGACCCCACTTGGAGTACTGTGCTCAGTTCTGGTTACCTCATTACAGAAAGGATATGGAAGCCATAGAAAGGTTACAGAGGAGATTTACAAGGATGTTGCCTGGATTGGGAGGATAGGTTGAGCGAGTTCAATCTTTTCTCCTTGGAGAGATGAAGGATGAGGGGTAACATGATAGAGGTGTATAAGATGTTGAGAGGTATTGATCAAGTGGATGCTCAGAGGCTATTTCCCAGTGCTGAAATGGTTGCCACAAGAGGACACAGGTTTAAGGTGCTGGGGATTGAGTACAAAGGAGATATCAAGGGTAAATTTTTTACTCGAAGGGTGGTGGGTGCGTGGAATTGGCTGCCGGCAATGGTGGCGGAGGCGGATTTGATAGGATCTTTTAAGAGAATTTTGGATAAGTACATGAAACGTAGTAAGGTAGAGGGTTGTAGGTAAGTCTAGTACGTAGAACATAGAACATTACAGCACAGAACAGGCCCTTCGGCCTTCGATGTTGCGCCGACCAATATAAAAAGCAATGCCCCTCCAAACTAAACCATTCCCTTCTCTTCCATATACTTATCAACTAACCTCTTAAACGCCACCAAACTTGGCGCATCTACAAATGCTGCAGGCAGGGCATTCCACTCCCGAACCACCCTTTGGGTAAAGAACCTACCTCTGATATCCGTCCTATAACTATCACCCCTTAATTTAAAGCTGTGCCCCCTCATGCTAGCTTTCTCCATCCTAGGAAAAAGGCTATCACTGTTCACCCTATCTAAACCTCTAATCATCTTATATGTTTCGATTAGGTCCCCTCTTAGCCGCCTCCTTTCTAACGAAAACAACCTCAAATCCCTCAGCCTATCCTCATAAGACCTGCCCTCCATACCAGGCAACATCCTGGTAAACCTCCTCTGTACCCTCTCCAATGCCTCCACATCTTTCTTATAATGTGGGGACCAGAACTGCACACAATACTCCAAGTGCGGCCCACTAGAGTTTTGTACAGTTGCAACATGACGTTGCGGCTCCGAAATTCAATCCCTCTACCAATAAAAGCCAAGACTCCATATGCCTTCCTAACCACCTTCTCGACCTGACTGCCTACTTTCAGGGATCTATGCACATACACACCAAGATCCCTCTGTTCATCTAGACTACTAAGAATCCTACCATTTGCCCTATACTCTACACATTTATTATTTCTGCCATAGTGCATTACCTCACACTTTTCCACATTAAACTCCATTTGCCACCTCTCGGCCCAGGTAGGGACATGTTTGGCACAACCTGTGGGCCAAAGG
This sequence comes from Sphyrna mokarran, assembly GCA_024679065.1. Lineage (NCBI taxonomy): Eukaryota > Metazoa > Chordata > Chondrichthyes > Carcharhiniformes > Carcharhinidae > Sphyrna > Sphyrna mokarran. Next base: position 47,062,844 of record JAGIQG010000022.1, on the reverse strand, counting down.
GCCTGTTTTGTGCTGTAGTTTTTCTGTTTCCATAACTCAAGAAGGAATCAAACCCACCCACAATGTCAATAATTGGAACAGAGATTTCCGGCTTAGACTGGAATAGTAACTTCAGCGTATAACAAAATCTTACTGTGCTCTTCACCATTAGCCAAGCCAAATACCGAAGCAAATGATGTCCCGTTGCCTTGGCTAAGGCAAACAACAACGGGATTGCTAGGCAACTGTGCCTGACCTCCTGCTGAAGACTAAAATGATTCAATCTATAATTGTTAGTGAGAACTGTTGCAACTGAGTTTTATAAAGCATTTGTATCCACTTGTCAAACCACCACCCCCACCATTACGAATAGAGTAGTTTCATTCTACCCAGTTTTCTGCATCCAATGAAGTTACCAAGCTGTCTATTGCATATTTTTGAGAAACCCGAATGATATTTAATAATCTCCAGACATTATTACATGAATTACACCCAGTCTGACCACCCTGGCAAAACACAGTAAGAAGTCTCACAATACTAGGTTAACGTCCAACCAGTTTACTTAATAGTAAACCCATAAGCTTTCGGGGTTTTACCCTTTGTCAGGCGAGTGGAGAGTTCTGGTCTCAAACAGAGCATATAGAAGGCACACACAGTTTACAAAATATTGATTAGAATGTGAGTCTTTACAGCTAACCTGCTATTCAAGTCTTAAAGATGCAGACAGTTGAGTGGAGATAGCATCAGGCACAGACTAAAGAGATGTGTATTGTCTCCAGATAGGACAGTAAGTGAGATTTTACAAGTTCAGGCAAGTCACAGGGGTTACAGATAGTACAACATGAACCCAAGATCCCTGTTGAGGCCGTCCTCGTGTGTGGAACTTGGCTATCAGTCTGTGCTCAGCAACTCTGCGCTGTCGTGTGTCATGAAGGCCACGTTGGAGAATGCTTACCCGAAGATTAGAAGCCAAAGGCCTTGAAGCAACTACCTTGCTTCAAATGAATGGTTATATATACCACTCAGAGGATCTATCAGCATGTCTTTGAATTCCTTATAAAATTCACTTCCAAAACTACCAAGTCACAAAGCCTTACCAGATTGAAGATCCTTCAGTGCAAATAATATCTCTCCCTTGGAATTGTGAGTATATAAGGTTGATGTTTGTTCTTCAGAGATTGTTGGAAGCTCAAAAGAAGAGAAAAATCATTTAATTTCCATTAATGCATCTCCAGACTGGTACTTTTTATATCAATCAACATAAAAGCTTTTAACTGCCTTATTTTTTTAACGTTTTTGTTGAAGATTTTCCATTTTGCCAAATAACATAACAAACCCTTAAAATGCAATACAGCACAGAATAATCGTCATTCTGTATTATGCGCACTCTCACTCAGGATAACAAGCACCAAGCTACATAGCATCAGGGACGCCCTGTGCATTTAAATACAACCAATCAGAACCTAAAGCAACATCTCAAAGCCTCCAGTGAAAGCATACCCCAGAAAGAGGGGACCATCAGGATATCACCCCAAACCCAAGATATGGTGTGATAGTGTACACTCTGACATACAGGAGCAAACCTCATGGGAAGAATGCAAATAAAATAGAACCCAGGAATTTAAACGCTGCCTTGGACCCCACAGATAACATAATACTTTCTAACAGAGAAACCTAAACCTCAACAAGAGGAGCTGTCCAGATGTCCCCCCAAATTGGAGCATCTGGGGAGATTCTTGCACCACACTTGAGTTCATAACAAAACTAGCCTCACTCATTTCCAGCCACCCCAGAGGTGCTGCTCAGCCAGATCCTAGGATTTGGGGATTGACACCAGGCCAGGAACAGGATGGGCTGACTCCTTACCAATCTTGCTCACCTGATGCCATATGGAAAGATCAAGATTGACTGTAAACTATGGCAGACTTTAAACTAAGGCGTCCCCTATTCCGTCATCAAAACATACTGGTGGGATGAATTCCATTATAAAAAAAAATGGATGAAGCAGAGGAAAGAATCCTGTCTGTCGGGAGGTCAGTTTCCTTGGTGGAGGCTCACCTTCCATCCTTGAAAATCCTGCTATCTGGTTGGACATGCTGGTTAGTTCAAGGAAATGGGATCAAAGAAGGAATGTCCATGCACCTGATCACCTGAGGGGAGCTGAGCTTAAATTCCAGCCAGATTTAAAAACTGGTTGCCATTCTTTTGTAATCTCAATTTGAAGGCTGGACATTTCAAGTTTGAAGAGAAATAATAGGAGATAAATGTCTCAGTGCTCATATATCAAACACCTTTATCAGGATAAAAGACAACATCCAGAAATAAGGATTGTAATCATAAGGGGAATGGCTCAGCTTAATGATGAACTGCAGGATAATATAGCCAGCTAAGGAGCTTGAAAAGACAAAAGTCTTGACAGGAGTGTTAAATGATACCAGCAATCCAACCATGGTTCCACTGAGGTCTCTGCTCCTCCGTTGTGTAGTTGCTCAGAAGTCCTGGCAGACTGTGACCTCGGTCGCAGTGAATGACAAGATCCCATTGTATCCGGCTGTCTCCAACTTTTCTTGATGAACATAGAGGTCAAGACGATGTAAGACCAGTTATCAGGATATGCAACCAACTACAGATCTCGCAGACTGGATACAGTATGCCTCTTTGAATTTGAAATGTCCAGCCTTCAAATTGAAATTATAAAAGCACAACAGCCAGTTCTCAAATTTGGCTGCGGTTTATCCTCAATTCCTCTTGAGAGGTTGGGTGCACAGATAAGCCTTCACTGGCCTCATCTCCCCAAATTAACCAGAATGTCCAATCAGGTAGCTGCATTTCCAAGGATGGAAGTGAGCCTCCACCAAGGAAACTTCCCTTTCAACTGACAGGATTCTTTCCTCCATTTTCTTTTGGATATCTTGCAGTTCATCAGTGTGAGCACCAATGATTTATGCCAGGGAGCCAAGACTGTGATGCTAAACAAGGCCCAATTCCCACTGCCTACGACTGCCTTGATCAAATAAGGATTGTCTTGACTTTGCTTGGCTTTCTGTCACCCAAACTTAACCAGGATCTTCCAGGAACATAACATTCCAGGATTAAATAAGTGTGGATTGTGTTTCAGGACAAGTGAAAGGATTGAAAAATGAGTAGTGTCAGAGCTTTGAAAATACAGCCCTCCCTTACATCATATGACTTGCTAAATGCCTTATTAATATCCTTAATCCTCCTTTGAATCCAGCTTGCATCTGATATGCCCCATTTTATTAGCTAGCTTGCAGTTTATGTTAACTATCCCTGACTGTATTAATACCAGAAAAGAGACTCACTGAGCACTTGTCCTATCTCTTTAAATCACCCTTGAATGATTACTATCCAGAACTGAAATCCTACAAATTCTGAGTTACTCTTAATGAGCTCTTGAATTCTAACCCAAAATCGCACAACTATCTAGTTTAATATGAATTACAGTCTTCAATGCAAAGTACTCTTCATCCGGAATATAGGCATCATCGACATGATGAGTATAGACTTGATGCACAATAGTCATTTAGCAGCTCTGCCACAACCTGAGAATCAGTTTGAATCTGTCCTATGCTATCTTTCAATGACCATATACTATCATTAGGGGGACTTTTGACAATATCTATTAAAAAAAAACTTTTGCTATTATTGCCACAATTGCACACCATATTTCTTTCTAAGAATCTCCTGGCCATTCTTATGGCTGTTTTTGTCTTTGACAATTATATGCCTGGCTTCCTGGTTAAATTCCTTTCATGTGTCTTCTATTTTAGTCACATCTCTGGGAGAACTCCCTGTTCTTGAGCAAGTGCTGTAGATTAAAATACGAATATATTTGTGAGTTTGCTATCTTCCAGTATGAGGGAGATTGATATCTGAGATTCCTGTCAGCAATGTGATGTATTGCTTTAGTACATTTGCTGTAGTTAGTCTGCAGTAAGACTGCACGTCAGGTCCCAAGCTGCCTGTGAGTATTACATGAGAGATTTACCAGGAGAATTTAAATAGCTTTGTTGCAGTGAAGAAGTGACCTAGATTCCTGGCCTGAACATCAGCCTTGAAAAACAGGCAAATTTGCCTTAAACAGGAAACCTCTTGTTTAGATTTCACGGAATTTGTTGTGTAAATTTCAGAACCCAGTACAACATTGATTTAGCATTTGCATTTGTTTCTAGAAGCTTAAGGAAATAAGCTTAACAATGGAAGTTAAATCATTCAATTTGCTACTTCATCAGTACAAATTAGCTAACTATTCTAATGATATTTCTGTAGCCCAATTTGTATTTAATTCTAATCCTTTCCTTAATCCCGTTGTGCAAGAATCTCGAACATTGTGCTGTAGCACATCTATCAGAGAGAGAAGGCAGTGGCATGTTGCTTTTATTTGTAATTTTGTCCTTCAGCATTGCTTTCAGCTCTAAGTCCCTCATAAATCTCCCACCTCTCTACTTCTCTCCGTTCCTTTAAGATGCTCTTAAAGTCCTTTGACCAAGCTTTAGGGTCACCTGGTCCCATGTCTTATATGACTTGATGTCAGGCTTTTGTCCAATAACACTTCTGTGAAATGCCTCAGGAGGTTTTTGTACATTAAAAATCTGTACAAATGCAAGTTGCTGCTGTGAGAATGGTATCCTTAAGATTTGTCTTTGGATTGAACATTATAACCACTGGATCAGCACTGGGGTATTCCAGACCTGAGATTGCCTGAATACCCCATGGTGAATTGCTAGTGTGCCTATCTCACATCCAACATATGCATCACATACTCAACTGCTGTGGATGTAAAACAATCTTTAAAGAACTTAGGGAAGTTAATCTAGGAACTACTCACGTGTTTTTATTTTAAGAAAAATAGGGGTCTATTTCCTTAATAACAAGAAGTCTGGGATTTAAAATAAGCTGATAATTCACAAACACCTTTAACTCGCTATTGCTAACTTCAGGGTATACCTGTCTCTAGCAGTTATTTCATATTCTTAACAGAAGAGATCAGGTATGGTACACTGTTTGATACCCCTGTCATTTTAAAATACCAAACGTTTCAGTTTATTTTCAAACCTCTGCTTCAATTTTTTATCTTTCTACTCTATTTACCTTATTGCTACTTATAATGTAAAACAGCAACATTCTTAAACCTTTATTGCACCTTTAATATATTAAAATATCCTAAAGCGCTTCATAGGATCATTGTAGAACAAAGTAAGACATTGAGCTGCATAAAGATTTATTAGTTTAACTGTCCAGAAGTTTGGTCAAAGAGGTAGGCTTTAGGAATATCTCTGAGAAGGAACGTGAAGTACAAGACGAAGAGATTAAGAAGAGGTTAACCTCTTGGCCAGAACTGAGGATCTAAATACCTCTATACTTTTTACTTTGGTTAACCAGGTGGATATACACGTTTTCCATTGAATATCTTCGGGGATGTAGTGTAAATATGATAAATTATTGAAACAAAATCTCAGGAATAATGTTTGTTGTCTAATACTTTATTTTCGTGTTGTTCTGTTACAGATCCCGCATTCGAAGGGAGCTGTTCATTGAGGAAGTGCAGGCAGGGCCTCATGGGCAGACTGGACCCAGCGGCTCTCCATCTGTCAGAGGAAGTAGGACAGGTCACAGCTCAGAAGGAGAAAGCTGTGATGGAGGAGACTTGGAAGCAGTGACTGAAGAAAAGGATAATGTCATGGGAATGGAAAATTACAGCACTGGGTGTGTAACCCCTCAGGGAGGGCAAGTAGAGTCGGCTTGTGATGAGGATTCCGAGTCTGTTGTGCAGGCTGACGTTAAGAATGCCACAGTGATTAACACAAAGGACTCATCCCGTTTAGAAGGAGATGCCATGATCTCTCCAAATGCTGAGAGTGAAGATGAGGGCATCCTGAAGCATCCGGGCCGAAACAAGAGATTACACCAGGAAGCACATGCATCAGGAACATCCCTGGAGGAGTTCCAGAAAAGCCAGCCTTTGGTCCAGTCAGTTGTAGAAGAGGACAACTCTACCTCATCCGCCTCCACGTCGACAACTGTAGCAGACACCTCCCGAGATTTGAAAGAAGATACCTCTTTGATGCAGCAGGCAAGCAGTGGGCAGAGCACAGGTTGTGGGGGCACCCTGTCGTCTTCTACTAAAGGCTTTCAGAAAGGCCTGTTCAACTTTACTGACACGGCCTCACCTGCCCAAAAAACAAGTCTACGTGAAAACAGCTTAAGGCGTAAGAAAGCAGCAAACTTGAATAACATTATCCATCGTTTGGAGAAGGCTGCAAGTCGGGAAGAGCCCATTGAATGGGAATTTTGAGATTAAATTATTAATTATGCACAACTCCCGAGAGTTAGGTATTAAGAGACCTTGGACATTCTGTACTCATTTATCCTGTCACGCACTTAATGCCCTGCAGGCCACAGGGCAAAAATGCCATAGGCCAAGGTGCATATAGAAAAGGAGAGCATTAAGTTCCGTTCATCATTGCATTTTCAAAGCGAGAGAGTTGAAACATGCAGTTAAGCTTTTGTACCCTGAAGTGTTTTTGTGTCATGACTGATTTTCAAACTGTCTGGGATTAACTGTTACAGCTTTGCCTCCCCCACCCCCTCCCCGCCAAGTGGGCTTCAAGCAGCGGCACCTATCGGCTAAGGAGGGGTGTCCTTTGCCATAAAATGGCAGCAGAGCGATATTACACTATTAACTTCTTAACCAGAAAAAGATTGGAGAGTTTTCAAATGACTAGAATTTTGTAGCTGTTCAGTTGCCACTGAGAGATTGCACAGTCATCTGACTCTAAACACACTAGTTTGGTTTCTTAGATATTTTGAGAATTCTTGCTGTTTTAAACTTTGAAAGAGAAAAAAAAACACATTTAGTCCACTTATTTTTTAAAAAAAGTCACGTAAAAAAGATTTGTCTAAAAAGATGTGGTAGGTGAGTTAGTGTTTTCTTGTATGTGAATTTAGGATAATGATATGTAGTGCACATTGTTTCATAGCTTTAACTGACTCTGGTTTCTCTGCAGGCCAGGGTTTGTTTAATACACTCCATTTTAGGCCAAATCAGGACAAGATCTGAACCTAGGTATTTTATAACCTGCTTTTTAACCTCTAAACCACAAAAGCACGCTGATCAGACCTCATATTGTCTTTATGTGTGTGTGTGAGAGAGAGAGAGAGAGAGAGAGTGTGTGAGAGCAAGTTATATGTATGTGAGTTCTTAGGTCTGGCTGATTTCATACGTACCAATGCACATTTACAGTGCGTTTACTGCCACCCTTTTTTCAATAAGCTGTGTCATCAGTAAGGCATGTATGAGTTAGCTTGTCACAAGTTGCATATTTTTTTCTTGCCATATCTTTAATTAAAACTAACAATAGATGATTTCAGTATACAAGAATATTTTTGTGCTTATTTATAGGTGCTGTTTTTTTTTTCTATCCATTGTTAGGAAGGGATGAAAGGGAGCAAGTCTTGTTCTAGAGGGTCAGACTGCCGGCAGTATTTGGGATATTTTACAAGTTTCACTGGATAAATATTGGCTCCTTGGCATCTTTCAAGCTCCAAATTATTGATTAGACGTTGTTTCTCGATGTAAATTGCATCATGATTTTTGTGTTGGTCTTTTAGGTCAGAATCCATTGAAGTAACTGTTTAGCACAATCATAACCTGTCATTTTAATTATAATATATGAATTCTGTTTTCTATAATAATTATGGTTGAGGAGTTATATACCTGATATTGCACCACAGTGAGTTGTGTGTAGTTTTTGTAGCAGATTATGACTGTTTATAGGGAAAATTACATTACCTGCATGTTACGTTAAATAATCATATATTTCATACATAAAATTGTACACGTAGATTGAGCACTTAGCTATTAAGTACTGATAGTGCTGATTCAACTCCAACTAGTCATAGGGAAGGGCTCTAGGAGGCTGCAAGGCAGTGAGTTAGAATGAAATCCTCCAGCATTCCTTGGTATCAAGCTGCATATACTGAATTTTATCATTTGCAAATATGAGGTGAAATTACCTTCTCCCAAAATAAATGTACTGGGCAGGAGCACAAAAAACAGATTGCACTCACACAAGTCCCCCTCCACCAGTGCTGAAGTACAAAATGGCGTTGCTTTATAAATGTTTAATTATCAAGGGCAGGCTTCATTTACTTTTTCTCTCAATCTCCTGAATCCATTCACCAAATGCATCCAGAGGGTGAGAGAGGCAAGCTATTCCTAGTGCTCCGATCTTGAAGAATGGTCCAAGGATAACCCTGATATTTCTCTTTCTCTCATTGAGGAGTTATTTAAGATCCACTCCATAAATACGATTAGCTCTAATATCAAGGCCTCAGTGACTCAGAGAATTGGACAGTGTTCTTTCCTCATTCGCATCTCTGCACTGTGCCCACTGTTGCCCCAATTAATAAGAAAATGCTCCATTTTATTAGCAGAATGGTCTCCTGCCCTCGTGCTTTTATCACAAAATCTTTGCACTCGAGGCTGTGGTAAATAAAATGGTAATAATCAAACAGAATATTTCAGAACAATCGACACTTGTGCTCAATTTTCTAGTTCCTGCCCCCTCTCGCTCCAAGCATTGTAATGACTGCTGTAGCAGCACTACTGCTCCGTACAATTCTGCATCGGTATTGAGCATCATTTAAACATAGCTTTGCACAATATTGTCATGTTGAAAGTTCACCCTCTGTTGCAGATGGGGAAGATTTTGTGCTTGAGTTTGTACCAATACAAAGAAAGGCTGGGAAGGAGGGTTGATGGACCAGGCCCATGGTCTTGACAGTGTTCTCATTTTGCTAACTTTAGCAAAAAAAAAGACATTTATAAATACATTTTCGTAATTATCTTTTGAGAAATGGTAGTCTGTTAATCTGTGTTTCATCCTCTCCTAAAGCATCCATGCCCCTTCTCAAATTAGTCCACTTTGCAATGCATGCATAAGGCTGGACAACTCAGGAAATCAAACCTTAATTGGAATCTAATATAATCGATGTAAATGTAACTTGAAGTTTCAGATTTTGATACTATTTCTTAGAATGTAATAACTTTATCCCAGGAACGTTTACAGTAATGTGTATTTCTGCAGGGCCCACACTAGGGGTTTGAGAATGGCTGTACAACTGTCCCATAGCCACTGTAATTAGTGATTATTAGAAATACTCAAAATAATATTTAAAGCTGACATCTTGCTGAGATTATTTTTTCATACAACCTTTTGCTATACATTCTAAGCCTATATAGAGCAATGAAAAGAATGCTATATTGGCAATGTTTTTAGCAGGCCATTATACAGTTTTGTTCCTTTTAATTTTCTATTTTGTCTCTCATATATTCCACAATTGTAGCTTTTGGCCTTATGTCGTCACTGCGGTTTAAGTTTCAATATTACGTGGTGATCCATAATGACAAAGAGTGCTCCCTAATAATTTATGCATAAAACTGAGATTATTAACTACAAAATGCAAATCACCACCTTGGAAAATATGTGGACTCTAAAAACAAATGCTTTTTATTGATTTGCAAGATTTCGCACTTATTAATCAGAGCTGTACTGAGTTTAATTCTTGATGCTATTGGAATGAAGTCTCCTCAGTAGAAAAGTCTTAAAACTGATTTTTTATTTTGTAAATATTCTAGAAGCTGACATCCTGAGAACAATGTTAATTTATTCATTTGAAATTTATGTCTGACTGACTGGCAAATCCAGACTCTTTATTTTGAGAACTATAAAAGTCCATTAATTATCCCATTCTTTCTCTCTGTAATTGAACCCCTATTTCCCATTCACAATTATATTTACATTGGCTGCTTCAACTAAAAAACCTAATATTGCATTTCAGGAAATGTGTTTAGTTTTATTAAGTGAGTAAATGAATATTAATCTGTTATATATATTCAAATGCTGCATTTTAATTTGTATTTTAGGGTATGGTTTCCAGGCATTTTTTTATATATATTATATATATATATAAAATATGTGTGTGTATTAAGTTTTACTTTTTTATTTAGATAGTTTGGAGGGAAAGGTAAACTCCTTTCAAGATGTGCACCCTTTTAATCTCACCAGTTTGCCTGGTCAGAGTAAAAGATTTGTAACCTGTGATTTTATACTGTGTATTTATGGATTCTTATGTTTTATGTAACTTTCCTTCTGAGGAAAATAATAATAACTGTGGGCCCCTCCAATTTTACAAACTTGAAAAATATGTAAAATTGTTGATTTTGCTTGCAACCAATTTGGTAGTAAAATCTTTCAGTTCTCCAGCGTGAAATAATATGGTTGGAAAATGTCCAGCATATTGGCAACCATAGATCCTTTTAGCCATAAGAATAGAGGAACACCCACCCCCAACACACACACACACACACACACACACTCAATCCCTGTTACTAAAAATTCCCAAATGGCTGGTTGGATTTGGTGACATTTTCCAGGACCATTAATTGTGTCTGTTTATATTTGTGCTTCTGCAGTGTATTAGAATATTTGTAGTTTGAGTAAGTTTCACAGAAAAGCTAGATGCTGTATGAAGTTTTTAAAAATGTACTCAAGGGGCGATGCACCATTTCCATTTACTTAATGAAACTGAAGCATGTTATTCATGAAGGTTGCCATCAAAGGCTTTATGCTTTAGAGTTCTGTCCACTGGATGCTAGGTTGAGACTATTAACACACATTCCGTTTTTCACACGTAACAGGAAATATGGTCTTTGTAACTCTCCTTCATTCACCATGCCATAGTCTTTGGGTGGAATTGCACCCAGATCTTCTGAGATTACTGTCTGCACTACCAAGCCACCTTAAAAAAAGACAATGATTAAAACAAATATTCCTGTGAACCCCCAGCTCAATTTGTGCATGCTGGCATTTAATGCTAAAATTTCAAGCTAGTGCAAGTAGCAGGAAGCAAAAGAGCAAATCTCTTGTGTGCCTTGAATGGGTTAGTATGCTAAAAATGAAAGAGTAAAACTCTCTCATACCCACAGCTACCCGTGATTGCTGTCACTGAATTGGCTGACAGAAATACATGCAACAGCCAAAAAGAAGTAGAATACATTCCCCAAGCACTTAGAGCATATTTTATGAAGAATATATTTTTAAAACCTGTTTGAATGCAGTCACGTAAGCACAAAATTTGTAAAATCAAAAGTAGTAGAAGGAGAATAAATTCTGTTCACAGCCTTAGAAGTATTTTTCTATAAATCCCTTCTTAATGGTGGCTTCACCAACATATTTTGATGGTGAACGTTTTCTCTAAAAAGCACTATTAGAAAAAGCAATACTGACATTCCATGGATTTTTAATTGCAATTTTTGTAAAAATTTTTACTCTGAACTCTTTAAAAGATGCTTTAGAATTGTTTGCTGTCCAACAGCAAAAATGCACTCAAATCTCCATGACTTCTTAAAATTAACAAGCACAGCAGCACAATTTCAGATTGGTTTTATACCTGTGCTGAGACTCCATATGTAAATAACTTTCGACCACAATTGGCCACCTTTTATTGCCAATACTTTTCTATTGAAATACATGGCATACACTACATCATTTTCATGTAGCATATTTATATCTTGGAATCCAAAACCAGCTATTTCCTTTGGGAGGGTCTGCTTCAGAAAGAATATAGGCATCAGTTGTGTTGAACCTTTCAAGTTTTTACCTTGCATTTAGAGTCTCTTGGACCTGTTGTCTTGAACATTACTATTGTAATTGTTTTCTTTTAAGCTTAGAACTTAAAACTTGTTCTTCAGTGGGTTTCCTCTGGGTGCTCCAGTTTCCTCCCACAATCCAAAAGACGTGCTGGTTAGGTGCATTGGCCATACTAAATTCTCATTCAGTGTACCCAAACAGGCACTGGAGTGTGGCATCTAGGGGATTTTCACAGTAACTTCATTGCAGTGTTAACGTAAGCCTACTTGTGACACTGATAAATAAACTTTAACAGTCATCAGTAACCTTGAAAAAGATGGGTAGAGTTCCTGAGACATTGCTTCTAATGCTTTCATTATGCAAACCCCCCTGTTTTTTGAGCACTGTTGGAATGTAAGTAGTGGATAATAGGCAAATAAGATGTTCTCTACTGTTTGTTAAAAAATTGCACTGGCTTAGCATTTGATATAATATATCCAGAGAACAGCAATAGTGATGTAATTAATTTGTGCCTATTATCCACCAACAGAGTAAGCTTCCAAATAATAACAAGCAATTTGGACATAGTCAATAGATCAGACAGCATATGCGGAGAGAGAAAGAGTTAATGTTTCACTTCAACGACCTTTCAAAGATGAAGGGTTGTTGACCTGAAATGTTAATTCTGTTTCTTTAAAGGTACTATCTGATCTGCTGAATAGTTCCCACACTTTGTGCTTCTGTTTTCAATTTCCAGCATCCGTGATGTCTTGCTTTTCAATAAGACTCCCCATTATTGATTTCATAATTTAATACATGAAAAACAGTGAAATGAGGTTGACGCCATTAGTTAAATGGCATAAAGCAGTATACAATGAGCAGGATAATGGAATAAGTAAAGAATCAGATAAACCATATTTGGAGAATTTGTTCTTTTAAGTCATCATTTAGTTTTTACCTGTGAAATTGGAATCACCAGCATAATTGTTCTGAAGAATATTCTGTTAAGATAACCTTTATAGTTAGCAGCATGTTGGATCTTTTATCTTCGGTGTGAAATTGCAGGCCCTTAAGTTTCTTTGGATTTTCTCATTAGTTTATTCTATATAACCTGGCTAGAATAGCTTTGGCCATATTCACAACAGCTGTTTTTAATTCATTTCAATGGCAATTGGAGTTAGATTGATTGAGATAACTACAAGACAACCATGTTCCTGTAATTTTCTGTCTGGTATGGAATACTCTGGTCTTTCCAAGCTTTCATCTAGTAGCCTAATGAGGATGACACAAGTTTCAATGTCAAGTCAATGTATGTGTAATTAGCTCTTTAGAATTGCTACTATAATAATATTTGTTTGATTATTGGATTTTATTTCCTCATTAACCCATTCCACATTTTATTCTCTCATTGCCACATTCACTGATTTATTTCTTCATTGCTTTGCCATCTTCACCAAATCCAAACCTGTCAGAAAAGCAGCAATTACCAGTACAATTTTTTGTATTGGCAATGTTTCTGTCAAAAACCGCCCAAAGATGAGCCTAGCTTTCTTTAAACAAAAGTCAGCTTCAAAGCGAGGAAGCTTCTCATATTTATCAGCAGTTAATTGTAATATTGACCTTTTGCGAATTGAAGCCCAGTTCCTATATTTATTTTGAGGCAAGTGAGACCACAGTTGTTTTATCAATTGGCAATGGAATGGCTTTTGGAATAGCTAACAATAATCCAAATAATCAGAGTATTAATACATTTTACTATGATGCTTTACTTGGAGAAATTGACTGATTTCTTCCATTTACTATGGTCTGAATAACCTCAAAAATTTTTCTCTTTGCACGAATATATCAATGGAACTCACCTCAATGCAACTGAAATTAATTTTTTACAATTTTATGTCACTGATGCAACTTCCCAGCACCTTTCCCCATACGTAAAAATACAGCACAAAGATTTGAGGTGAGAGTCAATGATTAATTAGTTAAAATTGGAATGAATAACAGACTTAAAAGAAATATAACAAGCAGAGTGTGCTTTAAAGACTGAAACTGCAGGAAATACATAGGAAATCATTTAACATCTAAAAGAGAACACTTTCCTGTTTCTCATTTTTGTAGGGCCCCTTTTGCCCTAGATGCCAATATCAGAATCCTCATTCCACCACAATTCTGCCACTTATCTCAATGTTTGCAAGTTCTTTGCCTGTCCATGTTCCCCAAAAGCAGCAGAGCTTTCTGTCTCTAACATTTCTGCATTTCCCAAATAATATGCATTCTCAGAACGCATGAGTGATGTGCGACCTTCCTCTTTGGTCAACTACTAACTTCCCCCAGCCATGTTCTTTATCTAAGCAGAATGTTGGAATGGCAATATATAAAAGTAAGATTTTTGTATGTTACTTTAGTAAGGGTTGGCTTTGGATGTTTTAGCAACAGATCTGGAATATTTGTTTGGTTCATAAAACACTCAAGTTATGGACATGATTTGCCAATTGCTGAGTCAGATATATAGCCAAGTGCACCGATTTTAAATACAATTTTGTTTTAATTGGTAAAACAATCACTAACAAACTGCCATTTATTGTTGATTTCTACTTTTTGCTAAAAGGTTGGAAGTGGCCCTTCTTGAACTGTTGCAGTTTGATACAAGTGACTGGCTTAATAAGTTATTTTGGCATATAGTTCAGAATGAAATAGGAGTGGTAGGAGTTTGCAGCCACATATAGGTCAGATTTGGTAAGGAGGATACATCTGCTTCCCTAGAGGTCAGTAATGAAGTGATCTTATGACAACCTGGCAGCTTTATGGGTGCTGATTGCAGAATTCCTTTTTACTTCTAGCTTTATTAAACAGAGCTCAAATTCTCTAACAGTGCTACTGAGATTTGAACTCATATCTGCATTATTATTCCAAACACTGGTTAACACTGGCACCTCACAGTGCTAGGGACCTGGGTTTAGTTCCAGCCATGGGTCACTGTCTGTATGGAGTTTGCATGTTCTCCCTGTGTCTGCGTGTGTTTCCTTTGAGAGCTCCAGTTTCCTCCCACAGTCCAATGGTTAGGTTGATTGGCCATGCTAAATATACCCTAATGTCAGGGGATTAGCAGAATAAAATATTTGAGATTACGAGAATAGGGTCTGGGTGGGATTGTGGTTGATGAGGTTCCATAGTGAATGGCTTCCTCCTGTGCTGTAGGGATTCTATGAAACCTCTGGATTATTCTCTAGTAACAACCTTGATACTAGCTTACCTGGCACATTCTGACAGAGGTTTATAATTCACTTCCAGTACAGTTACCTGAAGATAGCAGATTTTCATATCCTCCAACCTCTGGTGCTCATGATAGATTCCTTCATGGCTCCAGTTGAATGGCTTAACTTGTCGCAAGGAAGGTGATTTATTGAAAAGTCAAGAACAGTTACCAGAGGTAAGGTCTGTCCTTGTATTGATCATGATGAAAGCCAGTTGTTAGTTGGTTAATAATGCATTTAAACAATAACGATGCAATTCCTTTAAAAATGTTTGATAAATATTGGGAGGTCAATAATTTTGGAACATAAAGCTCGCTATTTGTCAAAAACTTTACCATCAAGGTCTGGTCTATTTTTATCTTTTGTATTTAAAAATCTTTAAAACCCAGACTGATTGAAAGAGAGGTATATAATTTTAAACACATTCGTGTTAATATTTATATCTAGCATATAATCTCCAGTGTCTCTTTTGTGAGATTAATAACTGCACCAGACAATGTCAGTAGCAAAGATTTTACAGTCCATTCTAAAAGATGCTAAGTAGTTCAAAAGTATCCTCTGTCAATAATTTGTGGTGTTTCGGTTTGAACCAATTTACACCTCCTTTCTTTCACATGAAAAGAGCTATTTTCTGGCCTGGGAAATTATCTTGACATTGGGAAGCAGTTATACTGTGGCGTATACCAATAATGTTGGCTGGGTTATCATAGTGGTCCCAGTGAGTCTCCATTCCTTTGCTTTGCAGGTTTGTCACTTTCTTATGTAGCCCAAGTTTTCATTTTTAATATTTATAATGGTGTTCAAATTCTAGCTAAAGTTTACTAGTTTTTCTTTTTCTAAATATAAACTACTACAAAGTCACAAAAGCAAAAATGAAAAGCGTGCAATTACACATTGCTAGCTACCACGATCAACAAATGTGATTTTCATCAATGTTACAAAAGTTTGAACCTGCTTTTATCAGAACTCATAAAAACCTAAGAATTTAAAGCCTGGTGTATTTTTCTAACTATCCATCCCATGCACCCCTTTTCAGCTGGGTAAGGAAGACAAAGGCAGGCCACAGAAAACATAAGTAATGTACAATATTAGCATAAAATGTTTTCACATAACTAGATTCCTGAAACACCAGAGAATCCAGAAATTCCATGTGATTGAGAGCATGTGACTTGGTCACTGAGCATTTATACTGGCCTTGAATTTGGTCACATTGACCATCTGCTGCACTTCCTGAGAAATAAGATTGATAAAATCATGTCACAGAATGTGGGATTTTTGCCATGTTATTTGGCACATGCTTATTGACAGTCTAACAGGGAAAGTTCCTCAAGATGAAGAGAATGGCTTTTATGTGAACAGTAGTGGACTGTATTTTTTCTTATGGAAAAGTCAACACTGAATTTGCAAGGTGCCAGTGTGGAGCAGGTTTAGAAGTCTAGGTACATCCTGTACTGTTAATGGTGGCACAGTGGTTAGCACTAGTGCCTCATAGCGCCAGGGATCCAGATTCAATTTTGGCCTCTGGTCACTCTCTATGCAGAGTTTGCATGTTCACCCTGTATCTGTGTGGGTTTTCTCCAGGTGCTCCAGTTTCCTGCTCTCGCTGCGTCACTCCAAACATTACTTAATAACTTACTTAGGCTCTGAAAATGTCACCTAAATCCTGCATTCAAAAAACGAAGGTGCATACATTGTGGTGCAGCCTTTAGATTGATCTGGGAGCAGTGTTTATCATTGCCCTCTTAACAAATGGAAATCCTCATGCGAATAGATATTGCTGAACGGTTTAAATGCATTTCAGAGGAAGGCTGTGACAGATAGTTCAAAGCCCTGAATGCTGAATGTTGCTTTGTGCAAGGTGATACTCTTGTGGGCCCAAATGTGATATGACAATGTGATGCCCTTGACCCAATCTCATTCTCATATATGAATCATCTTGGCCTGTTTGCAGGCTGCTGTCCTCATGAATATCGTGAACTGTAGTGCTCACTACCAAGTTTATTTTGGTTGGTTGCTACAGAGTAGCATCTATTTTTAAGCTCTCCAGCATGAATTGCTCATGCCATGCTAGAGAGAACAAGCAAGTTAATGTTTCAAATATTACCGTTTATTCAGGTTTGAATAATAGGGTACTTTTGAAACCTTAACTTGTCACTCCTCAGGTGCTGACTGGCCCACTGAGTGTTTTTGGCATTTTGTTTAAGATTTCCCACATTTGCAGTTTTTACCTTTTACTTTGTACACATTGTAAGATCATATGACATGAAATGGCAGAGGAATCTAATTTTTGTCTGTTGAGCTTGGCCAGTTGGTTGTTATTTTGTGTGGTCGTGTTTTTTAATCATGTAAAACTGATTCATAGTTTATAAGTTTAAGTGAGACAGCGGTTGTAACTTTTGTTTCAGCCTCCTAGAGCCTCCTATAAGCCAAGTTGTTGAATACTCAGTAGAAAGAATAGATTTTATTTGCAAAGCATTTTTCTTTTTATTGGGGGAAGGTGGTGGGTATTCATGGAATTATACATGAATCATCTGCAATAATGACTTGCCATAGATAGACAGTGTCTGAACTGCTCCATGTAGTACTGCAGCACACGTGTGGCACACTGACCTGAACTATTTCAATAAGCTTATCTTCCCTCTCCATCTACGCTCTTCCCCCACCCCCCCAACCCCTCCACTCCCCCAAAAAGTGTGTTGTGGTGTCTTGCAGTTTAGCAGTATTTTATTTCTTATTGCTATCATGCACTAAATGTCTTAGAATTTTTTTTAGAATTTACTGTCCACAGGTAGTCACAAAGAAACTTCACAAATAATAAACCCAGTTGACCAAAAAAGTTGTCATTTTTGTGCACAGAGCTTTATGCCACCTATTCTTTTCACTGTGATCCGCGTTTCGTAACTGTTTTTTCTTGGTATTTGTTAGAAACTGGTTGAAACTTTTCTGTATGGCTGGCAGTAGTGGAATCTACTCCCTCCATTGGCAGAACTAGCTTTCTTTCTGTCTCTGGTGATTAGCCATATAGTATAGTCTGTTCTCAGCACTGTAAACAGTCCCTATATGATATGGAGAAGCAATATCACTGTATGAAACTCACATGATGTATTATTCACTAGCACCCTAGGTGTGATAATTGAAGTAAATATCTTTTATACAAACACAGCACTGGCCTGCATTGTCTTTATTTATGCATAAACCATTGAAAAAAATACTTCCTAATGTTGCACAGGTCACATACTTGGGTGTTATTTTGCTGTACCAATTTTTTTGAAATCCTTGTCTCTGTGACCATTCTACTTTTCCTAGTATAGGTATAACCGGCACTCATTCTAAAAAGCTTTGAGTCTTGCATGTTTTTAGTTTAACCCTCACTGCACTGGTGTACAAAGTGACAAACCTGGACTAGATTTGTTTTATGTTGAGGGTGACATCTGTAATCCCACTAACCAGGAGCAGCTGCTTGGTTCTTCTCTTCCCAGAGAAACGGCAGAACATTCACACTGACTGTTCTGCCTGCTGGAGATCTTCTGATCAACAGGTCAGGCCAATGGACCTCCTTATTCCTAGTCAGAAACTGATGAACGACTCCAACCTGCTTAATTCCTGTGATGTGAATTTTCAGTAACTGGAAATATACGTCTTTAGTCAACATGTGGTTGAATCATAGTTGTATAGCTTAGGAAAAGTCCTTTGCTCATTGTGTCCATGCCAGTCAAAACCAGCCATCTACCTATTCTAATCCCATTTTCCAGCATTTGGCCCATAGCTTGTCTGGCTTGGCATCGCAAGTTTGTTTTTAATCATTCATGAGACATGAGTGTCGCTTGTTGGCCATTTATTACCCATCCTTGTTGCCTTTGAGAAGGTGATAGTGAGCTCCCTTCTTGAAACGCTGCAGTATACATGCTGTGGGTTGACCTATAATCTAAATACCTCTATGTCTCTGCTTCCACCTTCCTTTCAGGCAGTGAGTTTAAGACTCCCATTACCCACTGAATAAAAAAGTTTTTTTTCCTCACATTCCCTCTAAATTTGCTGCCCTTTATGTGCCCTGGTCTTTGAATCTCCATCAAAGAAAAATTGTCTTTCTATCTATGCTCCTCATAAATGGCATTACAATTGCCTTTATACTTCAGTCTAATTAGATGTGTTGGCCCTAGTGTTTGAAACACTAAATCCCCCACTTTGCTATCTCATCCTACTTTCAGAAGCTTTCTCAAAACTGAGGTGTTGAGTATCTCTGCCTTTGTACAATTTGAAGAATAAGATTGAATCTAAAAGATCATTCATGTATTTACCATAATATGCAATGTGTGAATCGTGCCTTTTTTTTCAATTTAAAAATACTTTGTGATGTAAATCAAAGCAGAATCTACTGGAAGATGTGACTTTACTTTAGATTTTATAATGTATAACACACTGTTCAATTTATAGTTAAGCATTCAATCCAATGAGTCATCATTAGTACATTGAAACTTATAATCTAGCAGTAGGATTTATTATTTGCATGGCATTATAGATTTTAGTTTAGTGTTGTCCCATTTGATTTAATGTCTTCCATTTGTTTTGAGGGTAGATTTTGCTTCAAATTGTCCAGTTTTCTGTTATTAGTTTTCCAAATCTACTCTGTACTAGAGGTACCTCAATAAAAATCCAGCTCCCCAGAAAATTCTTGTAAGATGATGAAACAAACAGCTTTGAGTGTTGTCAATACAAAGCAAAATAATTATAGTCAATGACACTCATCAAGTGAGATTTCAAATTATATTTTGTGTCAGTGTCACTTCTAATGTCTCCATGTAATTATAAGTATGGCATTCAGTCATTCCTGAGTTTGGTTTAAATATGTACTAGAATATTGCTGAATTGTTTGATTCTGAAATTCAAAGCCTGATTTTTCCATAGTGCAGCCTCCAAATTTTGACGTTACAGCTCTGTATCTTGTATCTTTTATATATGATTTAGTCTGCCTCAGAATACTGTTACCGCACATCCCCAGAGACACAGCATTAGTTAACCTGAGGTCTGCTATTCCAGCACATAATCTATTGTATAACCAGTGATCGGTTGGTGCATTTTAATATTTGTGCTTAGAATCTGGTGTTGCATATTGTGTTGAGTTCAATGTGCAACAATATACAAAATATTTTGTTTGGAATGCAGCCTTACAGAGAAAATACTATTAAAACTCTAATTCAGGAAGCAGTGTGCCCCTCATAAATTCCCATGTAATGGTTTGCGCAGTCAGTGATGGTGGGGGAGGGAGAGATGCTTGTGAGCTTTACTGACAATCTCACTTTAATTAGCAAAAGCATACAAAATGTTTCAGTGCCATTTAAACAGCTGCCTTCCTGCTCATGGTATGCTAGTGAGCAGGACTGCTCCTTTCAAATCCACTTGCTAACAGGCAATAAGAAGAAGGAACTTGCATTCATATTGCACTTTTCACAATTTCAGAATGCCCAAAGCATTTCAGAGCCAAGACTTTTAAAGTGTGACAATGTAGGCTGAATAAACAGTTATTATTCATACTTTCCCATTATCTTACTCGGAATGGTATTTGGAATACAGGAATAGCAGTCTATGTATTGGTTATCAGTCCATATATCCTGTAGGATCAGTCTGCTACTGAAGGCAGACTCTTTTTTATCAATTTTCCTTCAAACTTGTTTGATTTCCCAGAGTGGCTCCTCACTAGATTCTTTGCTAGTTGACACCCATTTTATTTCTTTTCAGACATCATTAGTGCAAATAAAAAAAATCTGTTTCAATCTGTCTCACTGATATTCAGACTTATTAAGTTCTGAATATATGTCCTATCATTCCCTGCATTGTAATGAGGTACTGTCCAGACTTGATTTATTTGCTGCATGTTTACTTGCCAGTGTAGGGGCAGTGTTAGAGAATAGGACATTTTTCAGTTATACTTAAAAGACATCAAATGATTGGATGGGCATTATACATGAACATCAAAGTTTAGCATTCCTGTTGTTAGATTATGCTCTTAGGAACATGGATCGCTGAATCTGGAAAGGGAACCTGTAACTGGCTGAGATTATTCTGTACGTCCTGATGACATTATGCAGACTTTTAAATAATGCTAAAGTATTAGAAATTATATACCACTTTACCACAAATATTCCCTTTGTACCCAGGCTCACACCACATACACATTCATTGTACACAGACCCTAACCACACACTTTCGTTTTATGCAGACTCACATTTCTCACACACACACACATACACTCATAGTACACAAACTTACACCACACACAATTAAAGGATTTAACATTAGAACCATATATACGATACAGATGCAGTATGAATGTCTGTTGATATGACCAGCAAGTGAGAGGTCTGGAAGGAGGAGAAGCTCTGACCTATTGTGAATGCCAAACATGTAAAAATTTGTTATAAATAAAGAGTAATGGTTTTGAGAAGCTACAGACTTAAGTAGCATACTTTGAGAGAAGGGACAATCCTAAAATCCTCTGTCTCAACCCCAAATGCATAGCCCTTTTCACCCAGAGACATGATATAAATAGAAAATGAGGCACTGTGGAAAAACTGCATTGAGTTATTGGTGAAGGTCAGCTCTGGCTCAATTATTTGGTGTTTCACTTGAGTCAGAGGGTAAGGAGTTTGTATTCACTCCAGAGTCCTGAGCCCATAATTGAAGTGAACACTCCAGTGCAACACCGAGGATGTACTGGATTGATTGGATTTGTTATCGGTATACAGTTTAAAAAAAAATTGTTTCTTGCATGCTGTACAGAATAAAGCATTCTGTTCATAGAGAAGGAAATGAGAGTGCAGAATGTAGTATTACATTCATAGCTAGGGTGTAGAGAAAGATCAACTTAGGTCCATTCAAAAGTCTGATGGCAGCAGGGAAGAAGCTGTTCTTGAGTCGATTGGTACGTGACTTCAGACTTTTGTATTTTTTTTCACAATGGAGAAAGGTGAAAGAGAGAATGTCCAGGCTGTGTGGGGTCCTTGATTATGCTGACTGCTTTTCCAAGGCAGTGGGAAGTGTAGACAGAGTCAGTGAATGGGAGGATAGTTTGCATAATGGACAAGCTTTATTCACAATGCTTTATTGTTTCTTGCTGTCAAAATTTGGCACGTTCTTGCCAATATTTATTTCTCAGCCCATATCATTAAAACAGATTACCTGGCTCTTTATCTTAGTGTTGTCTGTGGCAGCTTGCTGTCAGCAGTTGTCTGCTGTGTTTCCTACAGCAGTGACTGTACTTTGCAGTCTATAAAACAACCTGGGACATGCGGAGGGAAAATAAATGAAGTCTTTCTTTCATTAAACAGTACCTTCAGACTGGTATCAATGAGACAACTGCCTTGTCTGTAGCTAGAGAGAATTTCGCCTGGAAGTCAGCCTGATTCACAAAATTGGCTTCCAGTCAAGTGAGGAGGAATTTATACCAAGCCACAAGCAGGTAGGTTAGATCCACAATCCCCAAGTCTTTTATTGATGATAGAATCAGAAAGTTTCCCAACACTGAAAGAGGCCCTTTGGCCTTTGTGTCAAATGTGCTGGAAAAGCTCAGCAGGTCTGGCAGCATCTGGTAAGAGAAATGGAATTAACATTTCAAACTGAATGTGACTCTTCACAATTTTTGTTCCTAAGAAGAGTCATATCCAACTTTATTCATTTTTTATGGGAGCATCATTGACAAGATTAATATTTGTTGCCCATTCCTAATTGCCCTTGAACTGAGTGGTTTATTGGGCCATTTCTGTGGACATTTAAGAGTCAACCACATTGCTGTGGGTCTAGAGTTATATGTAGGCCAGACCAGGTAAGGAAGACAGATTTCCCTCCTTAAAGGATATTAATGAACAAGATGGGTTTTTATTACAGTTTCATGGGCCTGGAATTTTAGAATGATGGGGCTGTCCTTCCTACCATACAAGGAGATGGCAAGGAACAGATCAGTGCTGGCACTGCCTGCCTCATTGCATTTAACATCCCAACAAGCCTTAATTGGCTTGAGATGGGACTTTTCACCGTGCCTATGTGGATTTCTCCAGGTGCTCCAGTTTCTTCCCACACTCCAAAGATGTGCTGGTTCAGCAGATTGGCCATGCTAAACTGTCCCTTAGTGTCCCAAGATGTGTAGGTTTGGTGGTTTAGCCATGGGAGTATGCAAGGTCACAGGATGATGAGAATGGGTAAGATGCTTTTTGGAGAATCACTGTGGATCTGATGGGCCGAATGGCCTCCTCCTGCACTTTAGTGATTCTGCCCCACTCAGGAGGATCTCCTCCCTCAGAGCTGCTGCCACTCAAGTACCTGGAGTTGCTAGAAACTATGATGAACAGGACTGGAACTGCAGAGCTTATGGTCTGATATTCAAGGCATGTGTAAGTTTTGGGGGCTCTCAGGAAAGGCAGGGCAAGGGGGTTTGACAGAGGGAATTGGGATGTTGTGGAGAGGGTAGGGGGTAAAAATTAAGGCAGAATGGGAAATGACCTTTAAGTGGTCAACAATTGGCCATAATTTTGCACAAAGGCATGCCAGCTTTGGCTTCACCTGACCCAGGGTGAAATTGTGGCGTGGGAGGTCATTTTGAGGAATTTTCTGCTCACCCAGTCCTTCCTCTCCCAATCGGCTAGTGGAGGAACATTAAAATTCTGCCCACGGTCACTCCTGTTACTGAGAGCAACTTTTAATTCCAGAATTATTAATTGAATTTAAATTCCACAGCTGCCATGCTGGGATTTGATCTCATGATCCAAGACCATCAATGTAGGCCCCTGGATTGCTATTGCAATGACTTAACCACAACGCCACCATCTCCCACCTAAATAAAAATATCTCTTTTTTTTCACCACAGAAGCTGCCAGACCTGCTGAGTTTTTGCAGCACTTTCTTACCTTACTTTAAGATTTCCAGCATCTGCTGCATTTTGCTTTTATTCCTGTGCGTCTTTTTATGGAGAGTGAGAGGTGAGTGTTCCTGTTCCTCCTGGCCCACAAGTAGTGTGGTAAAGACATTTATCTTCTCTCCAAAGCTATCCTTCCTTCAGTTCAAGTGGCAGGTTTCCCTGGCTGGCCAGAGTTACACCTGCAAACTAGCCTATGTAAGGAGTTGCCAGTCTCATTAAAACATCTAATTGTCAGCCCACTTCCTGGAAGTGCATTTGCTGCTTGCCTTTTGCCCTACCCCAGTTAAACCCCAAAGTGACTGCTTTGACGTCAGTTTTCAGATTTTTAAATTTTTAGCATCTGCCACCTGTTTGGGGTGCTACAATACATGTCTAATGTTTGTTAATAGCATCTTTTTTAGTTTGGTGAAATTCAGTGAGTCCATCAGTCCGTCACTGGGCCATCTGGGGAAGACTTGGCAATCTTCAGAAGCTTAAAAATGAAACGGTTTTGCACCTTCCTTAATGATGGTTCATAGACGGCAGCTCCATGATTCTACAGGGTGTCTCTTCAGTCGTGCCCACAAAACTCTCACAATTGTACAGTCGAGCCACAGTGAGTAGCAGCTGCCAAAACAATTTGGCCAGAATTCAAGCTCCACCTTCTTCCTGGGTAGTTAAAGGTTGAGAAAGAACTCCTGTTAGTTAAATGTCTAGATGCCAGAAGTATAATCTGTAAAGATGTCTAGGCAAATGAATTTTTGATTTGCAGTGATGACTGTTAAGGATCACATGGAATTATTGTAAGCACTAAAAATCTGAATCAAAGGAAGACAGTCTGCCCTCAGTTTGATCCACTTTCTACATGAAGTCCTTCAAATATTTCTTGGTAAGAAGTCTCACACCACCAAGCTAAAGAACAACAGGGTTTATTTGGAATCACGAGCTTTCGGAATGCTGCCCTTCATCAGATGAGTGATGGACTTTAACCTCAGTTGGACTTTAATCTGGTGGTGTGAGACTTTTTACAATGCCCACCCCAGTCCAATGCTGCCATCTCCATGATGGCAAACGTTTTCTTAGCAGAACATTACCTAAACAGTGTAGGGAAGCTATGTTCATTTTTAAACAGTAACAGGCCCCAGAGCCCAAGACATTAATTCCATCTCTCTATCTGCTTTTGTCTGTCTTCTGCATGTAGGTGGATTGCATAATGATTGGTGTGCAATATTAGTTTGATTGTTTGATTACTGTTTTTAGTACAGTAAATGCGAGAAAATTATAGCAAAAGAAATGTCAGTCATTATCTCAAAGTTATTAACCTGAAATGAGAGTGGGATAATTCCCTGTTACGTTTGAAAATTAAGTTTGTTGTAGTGACTCTGTGGGTGATTCAAGTTGATTTTATTTTATTTATTATTGTCACGTGTTAACATGCAAGAAACAATACTTTTCACTGTATGCTATACAGACAAAACATACCTTTCATAGAGAAAGAAACGAGAGCATGCAGAATGTAGTGTTACAATTATAGCCTAGGGTGTAGCCAAAGATCAACTTAATACAAGGTAAGTCCATTCTGATAGCAGCAGGGAAGAAGCTGTTTTTGAGTCGCTTGATACATGACCTCAGACTTCTGTATCATTTTCCAGATGGAAGAAGGTGAAACAGAAAATGTCTGGGGGTGCGTGGAGTCCTTAATAATGCTAGCTGCTTTTCCGAGGCAATGGGAAATGTATTCAGAGTCAATGGATGGGAGGCTGGTTTGTGTGATGGGTTGGGCCTCACTAACAACCTTCTATAGCTCCTTGCGATCTTTGGCAGAGCAGGAGCCATACCAAGCAGTGATACAACCAGAAAGAATGCTTTCTACAGTGCATCTGTAAAAGTTGGTGAGATGTAATTGACATGCCAAATTTCCTTTGTCTTCTGGGAAAGTAGAGGCATTGGTGGGTTTTCTTTATTATAGTGTCGGCATGGGGGGACCAGGACAGGTTGTTGATGATCTGGACACCTAAAAACTTGAAGCTTTCCAACCTTTCTACTTCATCCCCATTGACGTGGACAGGAGCATGTTCTCCTTTATGCTTCCTGAAGTCGATGACAATTTCCTTCATTTTGTTAACATTGAGAGAGAGATTATTGTTGTCGCACCAGTTCACCAGATTTTCTGAGACATTCCTATGCTCCATCTCGTTATTATTTGAGATCTGACCCACTGGAGTGCTGTCGTTAGCAAATTTGAAAATCGAATTGGAGGGGAATTTGGCCACCCAGTTACAGGTGTATAAGGAGTATAGTAGGGAGCTGAGAACGTGGTGTTGAGGATGGTCATGGAAGAGGTGTTGTTTCCTATCCTTACTGATTGTGGTCTACGAGTTAGAAAGTTCAGAGTCCAGTCACAGGAAGGTGTCAAGTTTGGAGAGGATTTTCGTGGGAATAATCGTGTTGAAGGACGAGCTGTGGCCAGTGGTGAAGTGGAGTTAGTGAAATTGTGGGGAAACTATAACCTTCTTTGTTTTTGATGTTTTACTCTGTTTTATTCTGCAGTGAATTGAAAGCGAGAAACAATGTCCCTTCTCAAAAGCAGTTAGTGCTTCCCATGGAGCACCTCCTACTTCCCTGTGGCAAGACCTTCACTCTGCTTTATCTTCAATATTGAGTCTGCATTTACACTTGTAAACTTATTTTCTTTAGTCTATTCAAGTCTGAATTATGAGTCATACAAAGATCTACATCTTCATATACTTCTATTGCTAAAGTCATTAATAAAAAGGTTTGTTCTGCCATTCTTAAAGTGGAGATTTCCTTGCTGAAAATGGATAGAAATACCTTAATCCTCCTTAGAAAACTTAATGTCTCTTTGAATTTCAGAATTATACTTTAGTGATCACAATAGAAATGACGGTTAAAAAATAATGAATTTTATGAATAGTAATGAATACTCTTACACATTTTGGTCACAGCTTAGCCGTCAGTAAAATGTGTAAGGGTATTCTAACCAGGTCTGCTGTGAATGTTCTATTACCCAGTTTGTATATCATGTTTAAGAATTCTGTGAATGATTGTATTTTGTAGCATGCTTGTTTTGATCCAGACACACAGTTGACTTATTTTATTCAATGAAATGATTATATCCTTTTGTTAACTGAGGTGAGATTGATTTTTCTTTTCATAACTCAGAATTTATATAATAATTTCACATTTCTTTCTTTAGTGATACCGATTTTTGGCATATTTTAATATTTTAGAGGCGTTAAGTGTAAGAAATCATTTGATGCTATTTTCCCAATTCTTTCATTGACTGTGAAGAGACCTGAGATTTCTCTGAGGGGTCATTTAAACTCAATGTTAACTCTGTTTCTCTCTCCACAGATGCTGCCAGACCTGCTGAATTTATCCAGCTTTTTCTGTCTTTGTTTCATGTTTCCTGCATCTGCAGCATTTTGCTTTTAATTGAGATGTAGAAATGTCAGTTTGCTTCTTAACTTTGACAATAAAGGTGCCACATAAAAGGTTACCGCACAATATAAGAGGTTATGGTGTTATAAATGATGCATTCATATGGATAGAAGACTAGCTAACTATCAGGAAGTAGAGAATCAGTATAAATAGGCTATTTTTCGAGATGGCAAATGGAATATCAGAGGTATCAATGTTGAAACCTCAACTATTTACTCAACTATAACTTGGGAAGAAGGGACTACCATATTAACCAAATTTGCTGATGATATTAAGGTTGATAGGAAAGAAGTTGTGAGGAGAATACAAAGAGATGTCAATAGATTGAGGGGGCAAAAAATTGGCGAATAAAGGGGAAATGTAAGAATGGAAAGGCAAAATATTATTTACCTGGAGAGAGACTTAAGAATACTGTGATACAGAGGAACCAGGGGTCCTTGTAAATGAATTAATAAAATAAAAAAATGCAAGTACAACAAGTAATTAGAATGACAGCTTCAGTGTTGGCTTTTGTTACAAGGAAAATGGAGTATATTTAACTAGATAGGACATTAGTGAGACTCATCTGGAGTACTGTGTACAGTTATGGTCTCCTTCTTGCAATGGAACCAGCTCAGGGAAGATTCACTCAGCTGATTGTTGGGATAAGGTGTTTGCCTAATATTATAAGGTTGAAAAGTTGTGCCTATACTCAGTGAAGTTTAAAGAAACGAGAGGTTGAAACAAATAACATTATGAGGCAGTTTGACAGGGTAGATGCTGGGAAGCTGTTTCTTCTCATGGGGGAATAAGGACTAAAGAGAACTATTTCAAAATAAGGGGATCTCCCACTTAAATGTAAATTTATTAGTAGGTTTATATTAACACTGCAATGAAGTTTCTTGAAAAGCCCCTCCCCTAGGGCTTTAATGAGTTGAGAATTCCTTCTGAGGGTCACATGTGTTTAGTAGGCAGCCCCATCACCAGCCAGCAGTGGGGATTAGGTTATTGAATTATATATATAAGATAATGTTTGACAGATTTGTAGTTGAAAATACTGCCATGGTTATGGGAAACGGGGAGGAGGAATGTGTAGTTGAGGCCACAATCAGATCAGCTATGATCATATTGAATGGTAAAGCAATCCCAAGGGGCCTAATGCCCTACTCCTACTATTATTCCTCATGTTAATGCAAGCCAAAGTTGTTCAAGGTAACTGCAAATCACACGTAACTCAAGAACAAAACAGCACGGGAAACAGACCCTTCGGCCCAACAAGCCTGCGCCACCACTTCAATGTTCCCACTTCTACCCATGATCCCTGTCTATGTTTATAGATCTATGCATTAGAACCAAATTTGAGACAATTTAGGGAGAATTTGTTCTGTCAATCAGCCTAAGAGCACATTTTCAGGACGTGGGAGGAAATTGGAGCACCCGGAGAAAACCCATGCAAGCATGGGGAGAATGTGCAAACTCCCACAGACACAGGCCCAAATCCATGTATCTGCACAGCACAGCGATAGTCACTGAGCTGTCGTGTTGCCCATTGAATGATCCAGGTCAAGTTACATTAACAACATGAAGCGCTAGGATACTCTCGAAAAAAAATCTAAGAGCAGCCCTCTCACGATCCATCGCGTGTATGCCCCTTGTTAGACAACAAGGTGGACCAAAGCACCTGTAGGATAAAACAAATACATCAATATGATTGACAATTTACACACTTCCCAGGGACTCTCCAGGCTCATGATCCCTATTTTAAATCAGTTTTCTATATCCTTCCATTCCCATTCTGTTCATGTGCCCATCTAAGTATCTCTTAAATAACTCCAGAGTGCCTGCCTCCACCACTTTACTTGCCAGCGCATTCCATACCCCCACCACCCTCTGTGAGATAAAACTCCCTCTAGCATCTAAATTATACCTTACCCCCCTCACCCTAAGCCCGTGTCCCCTCGTGCTATTTGAGTCCATCCTAAGAAAAAATTTAACTCTGTTTACTCTATCTATACCCCTCATAATCTTGTACGCCTTTATTAGATCTCCTCTAAGTCTACATCTTTCTCAGGAAAACAGCCCTAATTTGCCTAACTCTCCTCGTAACTCAGACCTTTCATACCAGGCAGCATCCTGGTAAACCTCCTCTGCACTCTCTCCAGTCTCCACGTCCTTCCAGTAGTAAGACGACCAGAACTGGACACACATTCCAATTGAGGTCTAACCAACATTTTATACAACTGCAACATTAAAGGCCAGTTCTTGTACTCTATACCCCTTCCTATAAAGGCTAGCATACCATATGCTTTCTTCACAACCTTCTCCACCTGCTCTGCCACCTTCAGAGACTTGTGCACCTGCCCCCCCAGGTCCCTCTGCGTTTCTATACTCTTAATAGGTCTACCCTTTATCATATACCTCCCCTCTACATTCTTTCTCCTGAAATGCATCACCTCGCATTTATCAGGATTGAATTCCATCTGCCATCTGTCTGCCCAAGCTACCAGCCTATCTATGTCCTGCTGCATCGCCTGACAATGCTCCTCACTATCCGCAAATTCAACCATCTTTGTATCGTCTGCAAACTTGCTGATCACTCCACTTACTCCCTCTTCCAAGTCATTTATATATATTACAAACAGACAAGGTCCCAGTACCGAGCCCTGCGGCACACCACTAGTGACCGACCTCCAGCTAGAAAAATACCCACTATAATTCTCTGTCTCCTATTATCAAGCCAGTTACTTATCCATCTAGCTACCTGTCCTTGTATCCCATTAGCCTTGACCTTTTCAACTAACCTCCCATGAGGGACTTTGTCAAACGCCTTACTGAAATCCATATAGACGACGTCAACGGCTCGCCCTTCGTCGACCGTTTTCATCACCACCTCAAAAAATTCTACCTGATTCGTAGGACACGACCTTCCCTTAACAAAGCCATGCTGAGTATCCCTAATCAGATCGCAACACTCTTAAGTGCCTATACATCCTATCTCTAAGAATCCCCTCCAACAATGAGTTTTGTATTCTGAAATGTAATGAATTTAAAATTGCATTATTTAATCTATTGAACAGCAGCATTACAAAACACAAGCATTACACGGTAGCAATCTAGGTCTGGAAAATTCTATTATGAATTATTAAATACCTCCACTAAAAGAGGAAAGTGCACAATTTTGGTTGATCTGTGCAGATATTAATACATAATTAATAATTCCAGATAAAAGTAAGGAACAACATAGCTGAAGAAAGAAGCTTTAAAATTAATCTAACCTTTTAAATATGTAATGGTGTTTGAAAGGAAGGAAGTGAAGTTGTGAACGTCACACAGTGGAATATAGGCACATGTTCACATGCTGCTGAGTGCAGTATATGTATAAATGATGTACTGTTTCTCAATTAGGAGTGGTCAGTGTGTGCACCTTATACAGCGTTCAAACCTTCATTACCTTTTTCTTTCCTGAAATAAAAGGGATATTGTTCCCAGTTGGCTATTAATTTAATAGTAAAGATGTTACAAAAAACAAAACAGCACGGGAAACAGGCCCTTTGGCCCAACAAGCCCGCACCGCCGCCCCGATGTTCCCACCTCTACCCGCAATCCCTGTCCATGTTTATAGATCTATGGATTAAAAACCAAATTTGAGACAATTTAGGGAGAATTTGTTTTGACAATTAGCCTAAGAGCACATCTTTGGGATGTGGGAGGAAACCGGAGCGCCCGGAGAAAACCCATGCAAGCACGGGGAGAATGCGCAAACTCCCAGACACAGGCCCAAATCCATGTATCCACACAGCACAGCGATAGTCACTGAGCTGTCGTGTTGTGCATCAAATGGTCCAGGTCAAGTGTACACTAACGATGTGAAGCACTAGGATACTCTCGAAAAAGATCCAAGAGCAGCCCTCTCACGACCCATCGCGTGTATGCCCCTCGTTAGACAACAAGGTGGACCAAAGCACCTGTAGGATAAAAACAATTACAAGTACTTAATGAATTCCTCCTGGGGGAAAAAAAATAAACGTGCAGAAGATCAGTTAGCATCAAAAAGGAAAGAGTAGCTCAGTGGTTAGCACTGCTGCTTCACAGCTCCAGTGTCTTGGGTTCGATTCCCGGCTCAGGTCACTGTCTGTGTGGAGTTTGCACATTCTCCTCATGTCTGCGTAGGTTTCCTCCGGGTGCTCTGGTTTCCTTCCACAGGCCAAAGATGTGTGGGTTAGGTTGATCGGCCATGCTAAAAATTGCTCCTTAGTATCCAAGGATGCATAGGTTAGAACATAGAACATTACAGCACAGAACAGGCCCTTCGGCCCTCGATGTTGTGCCGACCAAAATAAAAAGCAATGCCCCTCCAAACTAAACCATTCCCTTCTCTTCCATATACTTATCAATTTACCTCTTAAACGCCACCAAACTTGGCGCATCTACAACAGCTGCAGGCAGGGCATTCCACTCCCTAATCACTCTTTGAGTAAAGAACCTACCTCTGATATCCGTCCTATAACTCATACCCCTTAATTTAACGCTGTGTCCCCTCGTGCTAGCTTTCTCCCTCCTAGGAAAAAGGCTATCACTGTCCACCCTATCTAAACCTCTAATCATCTTATATGCTTCAATAAGATCCCCTCTTAGCCGCCTCCTTTCTAACGAAAACAACCTCAAATCCTTCAACCTCTCTTCATAGGACCTGCCCTCCATACCAGGCAACATCCTGGTAAACCTCCTCAAATACTCTCCTTAGAGGGTATGAGGAGGTATACCCTCCTTAGAGGGTATAATATGTAGGGATATGGGGATGGGGCCTGGGTGGGATTGTGTTCAGTGCAGACTCAGTCGGCTGAAGGGCTTCTTTCTGCATTTTAAGGTTCTATGATTCTAAATAATAGGTCCATCTATTCCACCTTTCTCCTTTTCCAATGAGGCGTTTTTCCCAAAAACATATACCTGAAAGAGATTTCTGATTTTCCTTTACAATTTGTTCCAAAAGCCATTCAATGTGCTGGCATTTTGTTTTGTTGATTTCTACTTCAATCTTTTATCTCTTCACCTTAAAATCAACCTCACAATCTGCCATCTTCTGTCAGAATCGGTAACCGGGACTGATCTGTCTCCCTGAATCCTGAAGACAATTGTAAGTCCCCTCTATAGAGAAATGGGGGACTGTATAATAGGGGACAAAGAAATGGCTGAACAACTGAATCCATACTTTAATACTGTCTTCACAAAAGAGGACACAAATCAGATGCCAGAAATGTTGATGAATATAAGATTTAGTGAGAGGGAAGAACTGAGGGAGATGATTATTAGTAGAGAAATGTTGCTGGGAAAATTGATGGGGTTGAAGGCAGATAAATACCCAAAGCCTGATAATCTACATCCCAGGGTACTTAAGGAAGTGGCTTGAGAAATAGTGGATACAATGGCAGTCATCTTCCAAGATTCTATACACTCTGGAATAGTCCCTGCAGATTGGAGGGTAGCGAATGTCACTCCAATATCCAAAAAGGCAGGTAAAGAGGAAACAATTATAGACCAGTAAGCTTAACATCAGGAATGGGGAAAATTCTCTAATCTATTGTCAAGGATTTTATAGCGGAACATTTAGAAAGCAGGGACAGAATCAGACAGAGTCAACGTGGATTTAAGAAGGGGAAATCAAATTTGATAAATCTGTTGGAATTCTTTGAAGATGTAACTAGTAGAGTTGACAAGGGGACGTCAGTCGATTGTCCCGCACAAGAGATTATCACACAAGATTAAAGGGCATGTTATTGGGGTAAGTGTATTGATATGGATAGAAAAGTGGTTGGCAGAGAGAAAACAAACAGTAGAAATGAATGGGTTTTTAATTTAGAACATAGAACATAGAACAATACAGCACAGAACAGGCCCTTCGGCCTTCGATGTTGTGCCGACCAAAATAAAAAGCAATGCCCCTCCAAACTAAACCATTCCCTTCTCTTCCATATACTTATCAATTAACCTCTTAAACGCCACAAACTTGGCGCATCTACAACAGCTGCAGGCAGGGCATTCCACTCCCTAATCACTCTTTGAGTAAGAACCTACCTCTGATATCCGTCCTATAACTCATACCCCTTAATTTAAAGCTGTGTCCCCTCGTGCTAGCTTTCTCCATCTAGGAAAAAGGCTATCACTGTCCACCCTATCTAAACCTCTAATCATCTTATATGCTTCAATAAGATCCCTCTTAGCCGCCTCCTTTCTAACGAAAACAACCTCAAATCCTTCAACCTCTCTTCATAGGACCTGCCCTCCATACCAGGCAACATCCTAGTAAACCTCCTCTGTACCCTCTCCAATGCATCCACATCTTTCTTATAATGTGGCGACCAGAACTGCACACAATACTCCAAGTGCGGCCGCACTAGCGTTTTGTACAGCTGCAACATGATGCTGCGGCTCCTAAATTCAATCCCCCTACCAATAAAAGCTAAGACTCCATAATCCTTCTTAACAACTTTATCCACTTGAATGCCTACTTTCAGGGATCTATTGACACATACACCAAGATCCTTCTGTTCCTCACCACTATTAAGAGCCCTACCATTAGCCCTATACTCTACACATTTATTGTTCCTGCCAAAGTGCATTACCTCACACTTTTTCACATTAAACTCCATTTGCCACCTCTCGGCCCAGCTCTGCAACTTGTCCAAGTCACTCTGTAAACTATAACACCCCTCTTCATTATCTACCACTCCACCGACTTTAGTGTCATCTGCAAATTTACTGATCGATCCATCCCTCAATACCCTCATCCAGATCATTTATAAAAATTACAAACAGCAGGGGCCCCAAAACAGACCCCTGAGGCACACCACTTGTCACCGAGAGGCAGAATTAGTGGGGTGCCACAGGTGTCAGTGCTGAGAGCCTAGTTATTCACGATATATAATGATTTGGATGCGGGAACAAAATGTAACATCCCTCAAAGTTTATAGAGGACAGCAAGGTGGGAGGGTGAACTGTGACAAGGATGCAGAGATCCTTCAGCATGATCTGGACAGTGAGTGGGCTAATCAGTGGCAAATGCAGTATAATTTGGATAAATGTGAGGTTACTCACCTTGGATGCAAGAACAAAAAGGCAGATTATTACCAGAATGGCTTTAAATTGGAAGAGGGGAGTGTGCAGAGGGACCTGGATGTCCTTTTGCACCAGTTACTGAAGGTAAGCATGCAGGTACAACAGGAGTAAAGAAGGCAAATGATATGTTGGCCTTTATTGCAAGAGACTTCAAGTACAGGAGCAGGGATGTGTTGTTGCAATTAAACAGGAGCCTTGCTGAGGCCGCACCGAGAGTATTGTGTGCAGTTTTCATCACCTTGAGAGAGTGCAGCGAGGGTTTACCAGGCTGATTCCGGGGATGGTGGGACTGATGTATGAGGAGAGATTGACTAGCTTAAGATTGTTACCGTTGGAGTTCAGACAAATGAGGGGGACTTATGTAGACTCAGAGAGATTTATAAAATTCTAACAGAATGAGACAGAGTAGATGCAGGAAGGATGTTCCCGAGGGTGGGGGGGGGGGGGGGGGGAGAGAGTCCAGAACCCAGGGGGTCACAGTCTGAGGACTGGGGGTAGACCGTTTAGGACGGAGGTGAGGAGACATTTCTTCACCCTGTGAATTCCACAGTGAGTCTGTGGAATTCATTCCCACAGAAAGGAGTTGATGCCAAAACATTGAATGTATTCAAGAGGCAGCTGGATACAACACTTGGGATGAATGGGTTATGGGGAAAAAAGCAGGATTAAGCTGGATGATCAACCATGATTGTAATAAACAGCAGAGCAGGCTCAATGGGCCAAATGGCCTCATCCTGCTCCTATCTTCTACTTATCATTGCTGCTTCTTTCAAAAAGGTAGAACAAAATATGTTTTATTCTCCAGCTCAATTGGCATCTTCGTAACTCTCCTCTGAGTTACTTTTCCCATTTTGATTCCACCCTTTCTGTATTGTGAGTGTGAAAATTTTGCACACTGCTCCAAATCAGCCTGCCGACACTCAGCCCTCACCTGCAGCTGTATAAGACTTTGGTTAGACCACATTTGGAATATTATGTACAATTACCAGAAAGATATTGATGCATTGGAAAGGATGCAGAAGAGATTTACCACAATGTTGCTTGGTTTGGAGTATATGGACTATGAAGAAAGATTGAACAAACTTGCCGGCAGAAGGCGGAGAGTGGTTGTGGATGGGTCTTGTTCTGCATGGAGGTCGGTCACCATTGGAGTGCCCCAGGGATCTGTTCTGGGACCCCTGCTGTTTGTCATTTTCATAAATGACCTGGATGAGGAAGTGGAGGGATGGGTTAGTAAGTTCGTTAGTAAGTTAGTAAGTTCGCCAATGATACAAAGGTCGGTGGTGTTGTGGATAGTCTGGAGGGATGCCTGAATTTGCAGCGAGACACAGATAGGATGCAGGACTGGGCGGAGAAATGGCAGATGGACTTCAACGCAGATAAATGTGCAGTGGTCCATTTTGGCAGGACCAATGGGATGAAGGAGTATAATATCAAGGGTAGGAGTCTTGGCAGTGTTGAGGAGCAAAAGGATCTTGGGGTCCGGGTCCATAGGTCTCTTAAATCTGCCCCACAAGTGGAGGATGTGGTCAAGAAGGCGTATGGTGTACTGGCCTTCATTAATAGATGAATTGAGTTTAGGAGTCGGGAGGTAATGCTGCAACTTTATAAGACCCTTGTCAGACCCCACTTGGAGTACTATGCACAGTTCTGGTTGCCTCACCATAGGAAGGATGTGGAAGCTATTGAGAGGGTGCAGAGGAGATTTACAAAGATGTTGCCTGGATTGGGGGACATGCCTTAGGTTGAGGGAGCTAGGTCTCTTCTCCCTGGAGAGACGAAGGTTGAGAGGCGACCTGTTAGAGGTTTATAAGATGTTGAGAGGAATAGATAGAGTGGATTCTTGGAGGCTATTTCCCAGGGCCGAAATGGTCACTACGAGAGGACACAGGTTTAAGGTGCTGGGGGGCAAGTACAGAGGAGATGTTAGAGGTAAGTTTTTCACTCAGAGGGTGGCAAGTGAATGGAATCGGTTGCCGTCAGTGGTGGTAGAGACAAACTCGCTGGGGTCTTTTAAAAGACTTCTGGATGAGTATATGGGATTTAATGGGATTGGGAGTTACAGATAGTTCTATGGCCTTGTAAGTATAGATATGAGCGGCACAACTTGTGGGCCAAAGGGCCTGTTCGTGCTGTAGTGTTCTATGTTCTAAACTTGGGTTGTTTTCGTTGGAATGTCAGAGGATGAGGGAATTCTGATAGAGGTTTACAAGATTACGACAGGTTTGGAAAGAGTGGGTAATCAAAATCTTTTTCCCAGGATTGAGGGGTCGATTGCTCAGGGATATAGGTTGAGAGAGGGGGGGAAAGTTTAAAAGAGATGAAAGGGGCAGGTTTTTCACACAGTGGGTGGTGAGTGCCTGGAACGCACTGCCTAAAGAGGTGGTGAAAGCAGGAGCATTGTTCAATCTGGATAGATACATGGATAGGCAGGGAATAGAGGGAAGCGGACCCCAAAGAGGCAGGAAAATATTAGATTGCAGAGGTACCTGTATCAGCACGGACATGGTGGGTCCTGTTCCTCTGTTCTATTGTTCTCAGCCTGACCGACACTCTGATAGAAACTTCAGAGCACTGAAGGAGGCCACACAGCTTATTTTATTCCTAATATTAAAATAAAATACTGCCATTTGCTGTAATTCTGAAATAAAAACAGAATTGCTGGAGAAAGGTGAGAAGGTCAGGCAGCATCTGTGGAGAGAAACAGAGTTAACACTTTAGGTTAATGACCTGATTCTGCTATCAGACTGGGTCCCCTGTTTATCTCTGTCTCTCATTAAACTGTTGCATTTCCCATTCTCCTGCTTTTTACTTTGCTGATGCCTCTTGCAGTATTAATCCCAGTCTATCCACAAGGTCTGACTGCTATCTGGCTCAGGTATTATATTTACCTGGACCCTGTGTAACTATCCAGTTACTATCACAGTCACTTCATCCCTCATAGGACAGGAATAGGACCATTCAACCTGTTCTGCCACTGAATGAGATTATGGATGATCTGTGACCTAACTCTATCCCTGTGTTTGGCCTGTATTCCATTCTGCCCTTTTTGCTGTAAATATTGAACTGCTGTGTCCACATGTCTAACCTCACTGAAGCCAGTGGATTTACATCCTGGTATTTATTTCCTTATTGATTGTAATTTACACTTGCTGTGCTCTGCTAATGTTTTTTTCCACTCTCTGAGTCTCTCAATACACTGATCAGTTCACCATGTGAAACATTTATTCTGTAAGATTCTGTAAGTCTTACTGTAAGACTTTGAGACTGGATGTTTGTTTCAAATTTCCATGATGTTTTGTATTTATAATCTGCGTTGCTGGTGTGTTGCTACAGCTCGCTGTGCTGAGTTACAGATGCAGTTCACCGAAGCTGTCAAAACCACAGCAGGACAGAAGGAGCTGATCATAAAGCTGGAACAGGATCTCAGCACCATCCAATCAATGTCTTCCCTTCAACGCCCTGACGCTGAGGTACAAGTGCTTCTTCCGTATACGCAGACAGTCCACACAGTGGTATCCAGTGTACTGATAACATCACAAATTACACACAGTGATTATACAAAGAACAAAACAGCACGGGAAACAGGCCCTTTGGCCCAACGAGCCCGCGCCGCCACCTCGATGTTCCCACCTCTACCCGTGATCCCTGTCTATATTTATAGATCTATGGATTAAAAACCAAATTTGATACAATTTAGGGAGAATTTGTTTTGCCAATTAGCCTAAGAGCACATCTTTGGGATGTGGGAGGAAACCGGAGCACCCGGAGAAAACCCACGCAAGCACAGGGAGAATGCGCAAACTCCCACAGACACAGGCCCAAATCCATGTATCTGCACGGCACAGCAACAGTCGCTGAGCTGTTGTGTTGCCCATCAACTGGTTCAGGTCAAGCGTACACTAATGACGAGGATACTCTTGAAAAATCCAAGAGCAGCCCTCTCACGACCCATCACGTGTATGCCCCAACAAAGAACCTGACCATCGCCTCTTAACGTTCAACTGCATTATCATCACTGAATCTAACACACCAACATTCTGGAGGCCACCGTCGCCCAGATACTGGACCAGCCGTGTAAACACCACAGTTACAGACCAGAAGCTGAGTGTTTGTAACTCACACCCAGGTTCCTCAAACCCTTCCCACCATCTAAAAGGCGTAAGTCAGGAGTGTGATTGTCTGCTTCCTGGATGCGTGCAGTCCCAGTAACACTCCAGAAGCACGATGCTATTTGAGAAGGAGTGCTCAGTTAGTGTGCCATCCACCCCTTCACTCACTATAAGATGCACTGCAGCAACTTGCCTAGGCTTCTTCAACACACCATCCGAAACCAGGAACTCTGTTGGATCACTGGTGGTTTATAAGGGTCTCTCAGGAGATCCAAATGCAAACGTTGACACACAACACTGTGGTTGAGGCCACTCGAGCCAACAGGCCTGAATCCTCACCCCACCACTCACATGATATCACACAACCAGGCTGGTTCCTACATGGACAACATGAGTTCCCATTAGCACAATCAACAACATATGGTTAAATAAACAAACGTTACATTAACTGCAAGATACATAGAACATAGAACACTACAGCACAAACAGGCCCTTAGGCCCACAAGTTGTACCGATCATATCAGTACCTTACCAGGCCATAGAACTATCTGTAACTCCCAATCCCATTAAATCCCATATACTCATCCGGAAGTCTTTTAAAAGACTCCACCACCACTGACAGCAGCCAATTCCACTCATCCATTACCTTCCGAGTGAAAATCCTACCCCTAACATCTCCTCTGTACCGGCTCCCCTGCACCTTAAACCTGTGATCTCTCGTAATGACTATTTTAGCTCTGGGAAATAGCCTCCGAGAATCCACCCTATCTATTCCTCTCAACATCTTATAAATCTCTATCAGGTCGCCTCTCAACCTTTGACTCTCCAGGGAGAAGAGTCCCAGCTCCCTCAACCTATCTTCATAAGGCATGCCCCCCAATCCAGGCAAATCCTTGTAAATCTCCTCTGCACTCTCTCAATAGCTTCCACATCCTTCCTATAGTGAGGTGACCAGAATTGCACACAGTACTCTTATTGTACTCTTATTGGGGA
The DNA here is from genome assembly GCA_024679065.1 of Sphyrna mokarran. Classification (NCBI taxonomy): domain Eukaryota; kingdom Metazoa; phylum Chordata; class Chondrichthyes; order Carcharhiniformes; family Carcharhinidae; genus Sphyrna; species Sphyrna mokarran. The sequence continues at coordinate 47,023,414 of JAGIQG010000022.1, read as the reverse complement.
TCTTATTGAAGCATATAAGATGATTAGAGGTTTAGATAGGGTGGACAGTGATAGCCTTTTTCCTAGGATGGAGAAAGCTAGCACGAGGGGACACAGCTTTAAATTAAGGGGGATGAGTTATAGGACGGATATCAGAGGTAGGTTCTTTACTCAAAGAGTGATTAGGGAGTGGAATGCCCTGCCTGCAGCTGTTGTAGATGCGCCAAGTTTGGTGGCGTTTAAGAGGTTAATTGATAAGTATATGGAAGAGAAGGGAATGGTTTAGTTTGGAGGGGCATTGCTTTTTATTTTGGTCGGCACAACATCGAAGGCCGAAGGGCCTGTTCTGTGCTGTAATGTTCTATGTTCTATGTACTCGAACTGGGGTCTGACAAGGATCTTATAAAGCTGCAGCATTACCTCCCAACTCCTAAACTCAGTCCCTCGATTAATAAAGGCCAGTACACCATACGTCTTCTTGACCACATCCTTCACCTGCGAGGCCGATTTAAGAGACCTTTGGACTCAGACCCCAAGATCCTTCTGCTCCTCAACACTGCTAAAACTCCTACCCTTGATATTGTACTTCTTCATCCCATAGGTCTTGCTAAAATGGACCACCACACATTTAGAACATAGAATATTACAGCGCAGAACAGGCCCTTTGGCCTTCGATGTTGCACTGACCAATTACGAAAAAAAAGCAATGACCCTCCAAACTAAACCATTCCCTTCTCTTCCATAAACGTATCAACTAACCTCTTAAATGCCACCAAACTTGGCGCATCTACAACTGCCGCAGGCAGGGCATTCCACTCCCTAACCACCTTCTGGGTAAAGAACCTACCTCTGATATCCGTCCTATAACTATCACCCCTTAATTTAAAGCTGTGTCCCCTCGTGCTAGCTTTCTCCATCCTAGGAAAAAGGCTATCACTGTCCACCCTATCTAAACCTCTAATCATCTTATATGTTTCAATAAGGTCTCCTCTTAGCCGCCTTCTTTCTAACGAAAACAACCTCAAATCCCTCAGCCTCTCCTCATAAGACCTGCCCTCCATACCAGGCAACATCCTGGTAAACCTCCTCTGTACCCTCTCCAATGCCTCCACATCTTTCTTATAATGTGGGGACCAGAACTACACACAATACTCCAAGTGCGGCCGCACTAGAGTTTTGTATAGTTGCAACATGACGTTGCGGCTCCGAAATTCAATCCCCCTACCAATAAAAGCTAAGACTCCGTATGCCTTCTTAACAACCTTATCGACTTGACTGCCTACTTTCAGGGATCTATGCACAAATACACCAAGATCCCTCTGTTCATCAACAGTATTAAGAATCCTACCATTAGCCCTATACTCTACACATTTATTATTCCTGTCAAAGTGCATTACCTCACACTTTTCCACATTAAACTCCATTTGCCACCTCTTGGCCCAGCTCTGCAACTTGTAGTAGGAGAGCATGTGTCTAATAGTGACCACAACTCTTTAGGGTGTTAATGGAAAAAGATGAAGCCTGCCCTAAGGGGAGGGTGTTAAACTGGGGGAGGGCTAGATATAGCCAGATTAGGCAGGATCTTAAGGATACCGACTGGGATAAGCTGTTCGAGGGTAGGTCGACACTGCACATGTGGGAATCTTTCAAGGGAAAACTAAAATTTTTGCAGGATAGACACGTGCCGGTAAGGAGAAAGGATGGGAAGGGTAGGATTAGAGAACCGTGGGTTACTAGGGATGTTGAAGACTTGGTCAGGAAGAAGCAGGAGGCGTACGTTAGATCCAGGCAATTGGGGACAGAGGCAGCGCTGGAAAAATATAGAGAGTGTAGACGGGATCTTAAAAGGGGTGTCAGAAAGGCAAAAAGAGGCCACAAAATCCTAAGGCATTTTACTCCCATGTAAGGAGCAAAAGGATGGTTAGAGGGAAGATAGGACCTCTCAGGGACAGAGGAGGGTATCTATGCTTAAGCCTGAGGGGATGGGGGAGATCCTGAATGAATACTTTGCGTCAGTATTCACGCGGGAGAGGGGCCTGATGTCTGATGCTGGCTTTGAGGATTTTGAGGACCCGTTAAAGGAAATAATCATTACGAGGGATGAAGTGTTGGGGCTTTTAGGTAGCATAAAGACTTATAAAGCTCCGGGGCCTGATGGTATTTATCCCAGGCTGCGAAGGGAGGTGAGAGATGACGTTGCTGGGCCTCTGACGCAAATCTTTGTCTCTTCTTTGGACACAGGTGAGGTCCCAGAGGACTGGAGGATTGCAAATGTAGTACCATTGTTTAAAAAGGGTCAGAGGGATAACCCAGGGAACTATAGGCCGGTGAGCTTGACTTCAGTTATAGGTAAACTAATGGAGAGGATCCTCAGGGACAGGATGTATGAGCATCTGGAGCGCTGCGATCTGATCAGGGATATGCAGCATGGCTTCGTTAAGGGGAGGTCGTGCCTTACGAACCTAGTGGAATTTTTTGAAGAGGTGACAAAAACAGTTGATGAAGGACAAGCCGTTGATGTCATCTACATGGATTTCAGTAAGGCGTTTGACAAGGTTCCCCATGGTAGGCTGATAAAAAAGGTGAAGGCGCATGGGATACAGGGCCAGGTATGTAGATGGGTTGAGAACTGGCTTGGGAGGAGGATGATGTAAAGATGCCGGCGTTGGATTGGAGTGGTAAGAACTCAGTAAGAATTTAGCAACACCAATTATTAATCCAACCGATTTATTTGATAGTAAAATAGCGAGCTTTCAACACTCCCGTGTCTTCATCAGGCAAGTGCAGTGTTCTGGTCTGCAATAGCACACATCAGCACAGACAGTCAGAGATTGCTGATTAGAATGCGAATCCTTACATCTAACCTGCTATTCAAGTGTTAAAGTGGCTAACAATGTGTGTGAAGGGGATCCTGAGCATTGTTAGAGAATTGTGTATTTTCTCCAGACAGCACAGTAAGTGAGGTTTTTTGCTAACCCAGGCAAGTTACGGGGGTTACAGATAGTGTGTCATGAAGCCAAGATCCCTGTTAAGACCGTCCTCATGTGTGCGGAGCTTGGCTATCAGTCTCTGCTCAGCGACTCTGCGCTGTCGTGTATCACGAAAGCCCCCTTGAAGAACATTTACCCGCAGGTCGGAGGCCGAATGCCCATGACTGCTGAAGTGTTCGCCCACAGGAAGGGAACTGTTTTGCCTGGTGATTGTTGAGCGATGCTCATTCATCCGCTGTCGTAGTGTTTGCATGGTCTCCCCAATATACCATGCTTCGGGACATCCTTTCTTGCAACGTATTAGGTAGACAACGTTGGCCGAGTTGCAAGAGTATGTACCGTGCACCTGGTGAATGGTATCCTCACGTTTGATGATGTCGTCCATGTCTATGATCCGGCATGTCTTGCAGAGGTTGCTGTGGCAGGGTTGTGTGGTATTGTGGTCACTGTTCTCCTGAAGGTTGGGTAGTTTGCTGCGAACAATGATCTGTTTGAGGTTGTGCGGTTGTCTGAAAGCAAGAAGTGGGGGGGTGGGGATGGCCCTAGCGAGATGTTCATCGTCATCAATGATATGTTGAAGACTCCGGAGAAGATGTCGTAGCTTCTCCGCTCCGGGGAAGTACTGGACAACAAAGGGTACTCTGTCCACCGTGTCCCGTGTTCGTCTTCTGAGGAGGTCAGTGCGGTTTATCGTTGTGGCACGTCGGAACTGTCGATCGATGAGTCGAGCGCCATATCCTGTTCTCACGAGGGCATCCTTCAGTGTCTGGAGGTGTCTGTCACGATCCTCCTCATCTGAGCAAATTCTGTGTATACGGAGGGCTTGTCCATAGGGAATGGCTTCTTTAACGTGTCTAGGGTGGAAGCTGGAGAAGTGGAGCATTGTGAGGTTGTCTGTCGGTTTGCGGTACAGTGAGGTGCTGAGGTGACCGTCCTTGATGGAGATGCGTGTGTCCAAGAATGCAACTGATTCTGGAGAATAGTCCATGGTGAGTCTGATGGTGGGATGGAACTTGTTGATATCATCATACAGTTGTTTCAATGATTGTTCACCATGAGTCCAAAGGAAAAAGATGTCATCAATGTATCTAGTATATAACCTTGGTTGGAGATCTTGTGTGGTGAAGAAGTCTTGTTCGAACCTGTGCATGAAGATGTTGGCATACTGAGGTGCGAATTTGGTCCCCATGGCTGTTCCGTGTGTCTGGATGAAAAGCTGATTGTTGAAGGTGAAGACATTGTGGTCCAAGATGAAGCGGATGAGTTGTAAAATTGCATCTGGAAACTGGCAGTTGTTGGCATTGAGTACTGAGGCAGTTGCAGCAATACCATCGTCGTGGGGGATGTTGGTGTAGAGCGCCGAGACATCCATTGTGACAAGGAGTGTCCCTGTTTCTACTGCTCCATGTGTGCTGAGTTTCTGCAGGAAGTCCGTAGTGTCAAGACAAAAGCTGGGGGTTCTTTGTACGATGGGTTTCAGGATGCCCTCGATATAGCCGGAGAGGTTCTCACACAGGGTCCCGTTGCCCGATACGATGGGACGGCCGGGTATGTTTGCCTTGTGTATCTTTGGAAGGCAGTAGAGATCTCCAATGCGGGGAGTACGTGGAATGAGAGCCCGGAGGGTGTTCTGAAGGTCCGGATCAAAGGCTTTGATCAGAGTGTTGAGTTGACGAGTGTGTTCTTTGGTTGGATCTGCTGGTAACTGTCTGTAGTGTTTCTCATTGTTTAGTTGTCAGTACACTTCTTCACAGTAATCCGTTCTGTTCAGTATGACGGTGGCGCCTCCTTTGTCTCAGCACCTCACTGTACCGCAAACCGACAGACAACCTCACAATGCTCCACTTCTCCAGCTTCCACCCTAGACACGTTAAAGAAGCCATTCCCTATGGACAAGCCCTCCATATACACAGAATTTGCTCAGATGAGGAGGATCGTGACAGACACCTCCAGACACTGAAGGATGCACTCGTGAGAACAGGATATGGCGCTCGACTCATCGATCGACAGTTCCAACGTGCCACAACGATAAACCGCACTGATCTCCTCAGAAGACGAACACGGGACACGGTGGACAGAGTACCCTTTGTTGTCCAGTACTTCCCCGGAGCGGAGAAGCTACGACATCTTCTCCGGAGTCTTCAACATATCATTGATGACGATGAACATCTCGCTAGGGCCATCCCCACCCCCCCACTTCTTGCTTTCAGACAACCGCACAACCTCAAACAGATCATTGTTCGCAGCAAACTACCCAACCTTCAGGAGAACAGTGACCACAATACCACACAACCCTGCCACAGCAACCTCTGCAAGACATGCCGATCATAGACATGGACGACATCATCAAACGTGAGGATACCATTCACCAGGTGCACGGTACATACTCTTGCAACTCGGCCAACGTTGTCTACCTAATACGTTGCAAGAAAGGATGTCCCGAAGCATGGTATATTGGGGAGACCATGCAGACACTACGACAGCGGATGAATGAGCATCGCTCAACAATCACCAGGCAAAACAGTTCCCTTCCTGTGGGCGAACACTTCAGCAGTCATGGGCATTCGGCCTCCGACCTGCGGGTAAATGTTCTTCAAGGGGGCTTTCGTGATACACGACAGCGCAGAGTCGCTGAACAGAGACTGATAGCCAAGCTCCGCACACATGAGGACGGTCTTAACAGGGATCTTGGCTTCATGACACACTATCTGTAACCCCCGTAACTTGCCTGGGTTAGCAAAAAACCTCACTTACTGTGCTGTCTGGAGAAAATACACAATTCTCTAACAATGCTCAGGATTCCCTTCACACACATTGTTAGCCACTTTAACACTTGAATAGCAGGTTAGATGTAAGGATTCGCATTCTAATCAGCAATCTCTGACTGTCTGTGCTGATGTGTGCTATTGCAGACCAGAACACTGCACTTGCCTGATGAAGACACGGGAGTGTTGAAAGCTCGCTATTTTACTATCAAATAAATCGGTTGGATTAATAATTGGCGTTGCTAAATTCTTATTGGGAGGAGGAGACAGTGGGTATTAGTGGAAGGCTCTTTTTCCAAATGGAGGTCAGTCACTAGTGGTGTGCCACAGGGCTCGGTACTAGGACCTCTTCTATTTGTGATTTATATAAATGACTTGGAAGAGGGGGTAGGTGGTGTGATCAGCAAATTTGCTGATGACACTAAGATACTTGGATTGGCGGGGACTGAGGAGCCAAACATAGGCTGGTAGATTGGGCAGATAGATGGCAAATGGAATTTGATCCGGATAAATGCCAGGTGATGCATTTTGGCCGGAATAATGTAGAGGGGAGTTATAGGATAAAAGGTAAAACTATCCGGAGTATAGAGACGCAGAGCAGGTTCACAAGTCTCTGAAGGTGTCAGTACAGGTGGAAAAAGTGATAAAGAAAGCGTATGGTATGTTAGCCTTCATAGGAAGGGGTATAGAATACAAGAGTAGGAGTCTGATGTTGCAAGTGTATAGAACGTTGGTTAGGCCTCACTTGGAGTACTGCGTCCAGTTCTGGTCGCCGTACTACCGGAAGGATGTGGAGTCCCTGGAGAGAGTGCAGAGGAGATTTACCAGGATGCTGCCTGGTATGGAAGGGCTGTCTTACGAGGAAAGATTGAACGCACTGGGGTTGTTTTCCCTTGAAAGACGTCAGCTGAGAGGGGATCTATTAGAGGTATATAAGATTATGAGGGGTATAGATAGAGTAAATGGTGGTAAGCTTTTTCCACCATTAGATTCGGATAGAACGAGTGGTCACGGCCTTAGGATGAGGGGGGCTATGTCTAAGACTAATATTAGAGGGCATTTTTTCACACAAAGGGTAGTGGGGGTGTGGAATACACTACCGAGTAAGATGGTGGGAGCAGGCACGCTAGGGTTGTTTAAGGGTCTCTTGGACAGCCACATGAGCGGTCTGCAGATAGAGGGATATAGGAGGACTGTTTAAATACTTTATTTGTTTCCACAGGCTATTCGGTCCACCTTGTTGACCAACAAGGCGCATGCATTCGGCAGGTCGTGTGAGGGCTGCTCTTGGATGTTACTTCAGGAGTGGCCTAGTGCTTCACGTCGTTAGTGTATGCTTAAACTGGACCATCAGATGGGCAACATGACAGCTCAGAGACTATCGTTGTTCCTGTGCAGACACATGGATTTGGGCCTGTGTCTGCGGGAGTTTGCGCGTTCTCCCCGTGGTTGTGAGGGTTTTCTCCAGGTGCTCCGGTTTCCTCCCACATCCCAAAAATGTGCTCTTAGGCTGATTGGGTAACAAATTGTCCCTATATTGGTCTCTATATGTCATTAAGACTTTAGGATGGCGGCGCGGGCTCGTTGGGCCGAAGGGCCTGTTTCCCGTGCTGTGTTGTTCTTT